>CM077169.1:8225475-9425475 GCA_039654105.1 Coreius guichenoti
AACATGGCCTTGTCCCAACTTTTTTGAGATGTGTTGAGGCCATGAAATTTAAAATCAACTTATTTTTCCCTTAAAATGATACATTTTCTCAGTTTAAATATTTGATATGTCATCTATGTTGTATTCTGAATAAAATATTGAAATTTGAAACTTCCACATCATTGCATTCTGTTTTTATTCACAATTTGTACAGTGTCCCAACTTTTTTGGAATCGGGTTTGTATATATATATATATATATATATATATATATATATATATAATACTTTTGAGTATTTATAAGTTTGGGTGAGAATTATTCTCACTGCTGTACAGTAATTTTGTACTGTAAAAGAAATACTGAATTGCAATTAATTTAATTTTCAATCAGCAGTAAAGGAAGTAAAACAATGTATAAATACTTTACTGTAATGTGAAAAAATTTAATATTTACATAATGTAATTGTAATATTATAAGCGCTGTCAAATCGATTAAATCGATTGTAACAAACATTTATGTTTTATATTTTAGACATAATATATACATTATAATAATATACATACACATATATTTTGTGTGTGTAATATATATATATATTTATTTATTACACACACACACACACACTTTATGTAATCACAAACTTTAATGTTATGATTAATCGTGATTAATTGATTTGGCAGCACAAAACATTATACAAAATATTATACAAAATATTACACTGACAAGAATATTGCACTTAATTGTTATAAAAATAATGTCAATGCAAATAATATTGATGTTATAAATATGGATTTCATTTCCTTTAAGCAAAAAAATTGTGTATAATATATTTTTTCCTTTTGATTTTAGCGTGAAATATGACCTGAACATGTTCTTGAGTTTAGTGAGATTCACCGCAAAAAGCTGGGTGTAAACAACTGCCATTTTGTTAACTATGATTTTAAACAAAATAATCCCTCATAACAGTTTGACTCCAGTATTTACGAGATATGTTAGAAATGCTCACTCAAAATTATCAGTATAAATCACCATCAGTAACTGCTTTTCTAAGTGCAATGATCAAATGACACCAAAAGTTGCTACACCAGTAAAATTCCTTTTGCTTGACCTTAAACAAGGTTACTTAAGAAAAAAAAACCTGATTCTGACAACACTGGAAGACTTTTGTGCAATACCGATTTTTGCGGAACATAACGGCAGCAGGTAAACCAAACTGGGGATTTCTGGTTACGCATTATCAATATCCCTGCAATGAAAAAATAAACGTCCAAAATCAATACCGTGCTCTAATCCTATAATTCAATTAAGATGAAAAAGTGCTTCAAATAGTCCAGCATTAAAATGCTGCATCAAATGTCCTTTCAAATCAGTCATGAAAATACTTTGATTCTCAGTAATGGAATATAATCAGCACTGCTGTTTCTGCAAAAGCAAAAATTTAGGCTGTTTTTTTTAAGCCCAAGTTCTCAAATGCTGTGACTGAAGCACCTCTGGTTATAAGTCATGTGGAGTAATACTGTGTGTTAGTGGCTCAAACAAGATCTATCATCTATCGTGTAGGTTTCTACCGTCTTCAAGCTGAAGATGCATTCAACCGCAGCCTCAACTGGACATGTCCTTCCTCTGAGCTTGAAGCATCTCGGTCACGCTCACAATATCTTCTTCTGGCACCTGAGACAAAAAAAAAAGGTTTAGATTTAGATGACACAAAATCACAGGGATGATCACATTCCATCCAAATATGCAATCACATGCTGCTAGATCAACAACACACGCTGGTATGAAGAGATTTTTAGGATGGGCATAATCATCTCATACTCGCATGAATTAGAAAGCAGGTTGTGACATACCTGTGTATGTTTAAGGGTAAGCGGATAACCTAAACTTTCGGTTCCAAAAACGGATATAACTTTCAGGGTAAGTAAGTAGCCATAGAAACTTTTTCTCTTGTGACAAAAAATAAAATAAAAAATTAATGCTGTTGTTGAATGATTTTACATCTTTCCCTCTTCTGGAAGGTCGTGGAAATGCCATCACAGATTTGTTTCTTTTGCTATCAGAGCAAATGCAAATACAAAAAAAAATATAATTTTCTGTCATCTCCTATTCACCGCTATAGAAGTTTACCCAACTCTGACGACTTCCACTTCTGAGAAACCCGGAAATGTGAAAAGGGTCCATTACATCTGGACAAATTGATTCTGATTGGGTAAGTTTACCTCAAGGTTTGAGTCCAATTGAGGGACTCAAACACAAATATTAAAAAAAGGTTCAAACATTTACTGATGCTCCAGAAGGAAACACGATGCATTAAGAGCCAGGGGGTGAAAACTTATTGAATTAGAAGATCAAGGTAAATTGTAGTTAATTTGTCTTCCGGGAAACATGCAAGTATCTTCTGTTGCTTCTGAAGGGCAGTTCTAAATGAAAAATATAATATTTAAAATAAGAAAAATTTGGACATCTTCATCCTGGCCAATACCATCCCTACAGTGAAGCATGGTGGTGGCAGCATCATGCTGTGGGGATGTTTTTCAGCAGCAGGAACTGGGAGACTAGTCAGGATCGAGGGAAAGATGAATGCAGCAATGTACAGAGACATCTTTGATGAAAACCTGCTCCAGAGCGCTCTAGACCTCAGACTGGGGCGAAGGTTCATCTTCCAACAGGACAACGACCCTAAGCACACAGCCAAGATAACAAAGGAGTGGCTACGGGACAACTCTGTGAATGTCCTTGAGTGGCCCACTTTCCGGATGCACTTTATATTTTTTTTATATATATATATATATATATATATATATATATATATATATATATATATATATATATATATACACACACACACACACACACATACACACACACACACACACACACACACACACACCTAAAGGATTATTAGAAACACCTGTTCAATTTCTCATTAATGCAATTATCTAATCAACCAATCACATGGCAGTTGCTTCAATGCATTTAGGGGTGTGGTCCTGGTCAAGACAATCTCCTGAACTCCAAACTGAATGTCAGAATGGGAAAGAAAGGTGATTTAAGCAATTTTGAGCGTGGCATGGTTGTTGGTGCCAGACGGGCCGGTCTGAGTATTTCACAATCTGCTCAGTTACTGGGATTTTCACGCACAACCATTTCTAGAGTTTACAAAGAATGGTGTGAAAAGGGAAAAACATCCAGTATGCGGCAGTCCTGTGGGCGAAAATGCCTTGTTGATGCTAGAGGTCAGAGGAGAATGGGCCGACTGATTCAAGCTGATAGAAGAGCAACTTTGACTGAAATAACCACTCGTTACAACCGAGGTATGCAAAGCATTTGTGAAGCCACAACACGCACAACCTTGAGGCGGATGGGCTACAACAGCAGAAGACCCCACCGGGTACCACTCATCTCCACTACAAATAGGAAAAAGAGGCTACAATTTGCACGAGCTCACCAAAATTGGACAGTTGAAGACTGGAAAAATGTTGCCTGGTCTGATGAGTCTCGATTTTTTTGTTGAGACATTCAGATGGTAGAGTCAGAATTTGGCGTAAACAGAATGAGAACATGGATCCATCATGCCTTGTTACCACTGTGCAGGCTGGTGGTGGTGGTGTAATGGTGTGGGGGATGTTTTCTTGGCACACTTTAGGCCCCTTAGTGCCAATTGGGCATTGTTTAAATGCCACGGCCTACCTGAGCATTGTTTCTGACCATGTCCATCCCTTTATGACCACCATGTACCCATCCTCTGATGGCTACTTCCAGCAGGATAATGCACCATGTCACAAAACTCGAATCATTTCAAATTGGTTTCTTGGACATGACAATGAGTTCACTGTACTAAAATGGCCCCCACAGTCACCAGATCTCAACCCAATAGAGCATCTTTGGGATGTGGTGGAACGGGAGCTTCGTGCCCTGGATGTGCATCCCACAAATCTCCATCAACTGCAAGATGCAATCCTATCAATATGGGCCAACATTTCTAAAGAATGCTTTCAGCGCCTTGTTGAATCAATGCCACGTAGAATTAAGGCAGTTCTGAAGGCGAAAGGGGGTCAAACACAGTATTAGTATGGTGTTCCTAATAATCCTTTAGGTGAGTGTGTATATATGTATATATATGTATATATATATATATATATATATATATATATATATAAAATATTGATATAGTTATATCGATATATAAAAGCAGTATTAAAACAAGGTAATGTTTATTTCATATTATAATATGGGTCGGTAAGATTTTTAATGTTTTTAAAAGAAGTCTCTTATGCTCACCAAGGCTGCATTTATTTGATCTAAAATACAGTGAAAACTGAAATATTGTGAAATATTACTACAATTTAAAACAACCATTTTCTATTTTAATATAGTTTAAAATGTAATTTATTCCTGTGATCAAAGCTGAATTTTCAGCATCATTACTCCATTAATCCTTTAGAAATTCTAATATGCTGATTTGCATGCTAAAGAAACATTTCTGATTATTTCAGGATTTTTTTTTTTTTTTTTTTTTCAGGATTCTTTGATGAATAGAAAATTCAAAAGAACAGCATTTATCTGAAATAGAAAGCTATATGTGTGAACATACAATTCTGATGGCGGTGACTTCACTGGCTTGTGCTGATGGATTACATTAATGATGATGTAATCCATCAGCACAAGCCAGTGAACTCTATAAATATAGCGATTCTGTGTATGGACTATCCGTGCATGTGGAAAACTTCCTAAAAACCCTGATGACAGAATCGTGTCTCTCTGTTTTTAATGAATCATGACAGATGCTTTGACCAATCAGAATCAAGTATTCCAGAAAGTCATGTAATGTACCCTTTTCACATTTCCGTGTTTCTCAGAAGTGGAAGTCGTCATAGTTGGATAAACTTCTATAGCGGTGAATGGGAGATGACAAAAAATATAATTTTTGTATTTGCATTTGCTCTGATAGCAAAAAAAAAAAAAAATTCTGATAGCATTTACATGACTTTCCAAAAAGAGTCAGAAGAGTCCATCAGCCACTGTATTAGAAACACTCTCACAGCAGCGTTAATTTTTTTTTTTTTTGTCATTTACAGCCAAGGTGATATATAACACAAAGTATAGGTCTTTATCACAGTGCGCGTGTCGTCACATCCGGCTTTGATTAGTACCCTAAAGGAATTTCCGCCTGCATTATTGTCAATGGACAGGCGGCAGTTTTGAGAAGAAAATTATACTTGTCTAGTTGAACTTATAAAAGCCAATATTTAAAACTGTTTATTTAGATTTACATGATACCCTACCGTGTATGTCATCAGCGCTGCCAGTGTACTGATGGCATGAGATTAATGAGGAGCACGCAGCTCAAGTTACTGCCAGAGGAATCGTCGGACTGGTTTAATTTTATTTGTAATGTTATTTTGTTTATTTTTGCATTATAATACCACCCATTATTGTCTACAGTATAATGCTATCAAATCATTGCACTCAAATACGGAGGATATGACTTGATTATTCAGAAATAACTGGTTTGATCATTGTATACATCTATGGGCTGGAAATATTCCCTTATTTAAACAACTTCAATTGTTTAAATAAGTCCATGACAAAAATGCGAACATTATTGTTTAATACAATAAGTTTCCCCAAACCTTTAATTTAATCCTATAGCGTTATAAATGTGTATTAAAGGGATAGTTCACTCAAAAATGAAAATTATCCCATAATTTACTCACCGTCAAGCCATCCTAGGTGTATATGACTTTCTTTTTTCAGACAAATACAATTAAAGTTGTATTAAAATATGTCCTGGCTCTTCCAAGCTTTATAATGCCAGTGAATGGAGGTCAAGATATTGAAGCCAAAAGTGCATCCATCCATCATAAAAGTAATCCACACAGCTTCCAACAGACGGCCGTACATATCGATTTGCGGCAAAAAAGTAACCCCTAAACAAGATGTTCATGTCTTTCTTTTAGTCGAAAAGAAATTAAGGTAAAACATTCCAGGATTTTTCGAAGGGCTTCAGAGGCTCTGAGCGATCTCAGACGAGGAATAGGGCCCTCCCTGAACGCTTCGAAGGACTTTGAAACTGCATTGATTTGGACCTTCAACATTTTGGTTGCCATGGAAGTCTGTGATGGGGAGAAAAATCCGTTTTCCTCAAAAAACTTAATTTCTTTTCGACTGAAGAAAGAAAGACATGAACATCTTGGATGAGATGGGGGTGAGTAAAATATCAGGAAGTTTTCATTTTGAAGTGAACTAATCTACTAAGAAACTACTTAGCTTTATGGGTTAACATTACATTAAACTGTCAGGTTGGTTTTGACGTTGGCTGTCATGAGGCCATTATAATGTCATGATTTTTTTTTATGACCACTTTTTTTTCAGTGGTACAAGTTGAATGTCATTAAGTGTTAATACTCTGTCAAATTATTTTATAACAGAGTCATGAATATTTTTCAGTTCTATCATAATTTCTTAAGTTTGATAATCTGCTATGTCAGGTTTATGACAGGTTATGTTGTCTTGGTAATGTCAAGTTGTCATGACAAAGACACTGACAGGTTATGATGTATTGGTTTATGTCAAGCTGTCATAACAGACATCTCAAACAATGTCATCTTTGCATTAAAAAAGACATAACTGAGCGAATGACACTTAATGACAGTTGTCAAACATGCATAAAAACTCCTTCATATTCATGACGTGTCATGTCATGATTATGAAGGTGTCATGTCAGTCTTATGCACACCCCTTCAAGTAAAGTGTTACTGAATTTTTTAAAGAGAAATGTCGGATTTCGATATAAGAGAAGAGGAGCTTGAGTTGGCCAGCCCTATTTGTTTGAACCGCACGAGGCATTAAAGCTTACG
Source organism: Coreius guichenoti (assembly GCA_039654105.1). Classification (NCBI taxonomy): domain Eukaryota; kingdom Metazoa; phylum Chordata; class Actinopteri; order Cypriniformes; family Gobionidae; genus Coreius; species Coreius guichenoti. Next base: position 8,232,315 of record CM077169.1, read on the forward strand.
CTACTCCTACATCCTACGTCATACATCGCGTCACGAGTTACTCTTTTGGCGCAAGTCAACTAGCGTAGGCCATCTGCCAGAAGCTAGTTATTTTAGTTTATAAAGTTTTAAATATGGATATTTTTCTTACAAAACCGCATCTCTACGCTTCAGAAGGCCTTTATTAACCCCCTGGAGCCGTATGGATTACTTTTATGATGGATGGATGCACTTTTTTGGACTTATCAGGACCGCCATTCACTACCATTATAAAGCTTGGAAGAGCAATAATATATTTTTAATATAACTCCAATTGTATTCGTCTGAAAGAAGATTGTCATATACACCTAGGATGGTTTGAGGGTGAGTAAATCAAATTTCTTAAATGAAAATATTAAAAACGTTACTATATTTGCTATGTTGATAATCACAGTCTGTGAAAAGGGTCAGTACAGTACATTTTAATATTAGATAATAAAGCTGATGATCTGATGATGAGTAAGAATGACCGCTGACCAATAGGGAACCACAGTTTCTTCTAAAATACATATAGGTTTCCGGGAAAAGTGGAAATGAATAGGAACCATAGACAAGCAGATGATCTGATTTAACATGACATAATGGAAATAAACAAAGGCAGTGCTGCAGAAATCATCCAATCAGATCAGATTCTGAAATTCTTCTGTTTGCTGATTACTAGGCAACCATTTGTCCTCCTGTTGGACTCACGTAAAGATCACAAATGATTCAAATACACTAAATATAAATGTACTAAACTAGGCAAACTAGACCTCCACAGACTGAATTAAATGTCAGCAATCACAAAATAAACCCAGACAGGGTGATCAAAATCTTTTATTAATTTGTGTATTAATAATGCACTTATTTTGCATTATATTGACCATTGGGCACCCTGATCTTTAGTTATGAAAACCTACATCAGTTGACTATTACACAAAGCTAAAACATCATATGCGTGACAAAAAGAGAGAAAATATAAGACTTACCAGAGCATGATCAAAGCTGAAGGTACTAATGTAATACGCTGATATATCACTGTCTGCAAGAGGCTGAGAGATCTGAGCAACTATCCCACATTCATCTGCAAAAAGAGACAAAGAGAGTGCAATAACAGTCAATATTTGGGATAAATCAAACTTTCTGATTTTATCGATTCTTCTATCACTCAGCTAAACAAATTTTGCTATTGTCTGGACTAGTGATTGGATCAGAAAGAAAAACATTAAAGAAGCAATACATTTATATACATAGGCATCCTAAACTTTCTATTCATCAAATAATCCTGAAACATATGCATCACAGTTTCCACACAAATAGTGACTGATTTTGAATGCTCTACATTGTCAGCAATTATGTATCATACAAAAAATTGACAACATGTGAAGTGTGAAGTGAGACACTCACATTTGAAGGCCAGGGATTCCTAAACTTTTGTTGTCAGCTTAACCCCTTTGGTGTAAAACATTGACGAAGTGCCCTCTGAGATTTTAATTAATATTTCAATATTTTACCAACACATTTGCAGGTCCACAGTTCTCTAATGTTGGTTAATGGTAACATGAGATGCATGTTAACAAATATTTAATGGCCTTAGTTAACTTAGGACATTTAAGTAGCTTTTATAAACGTGACTTAGAAAAAAAACATTTCTCGTGTGCATCTTGAGACAAAACAATGGCACTGACGTATTATAAGATATGTCAGTGCAAGTTGCTTTCAGTTAAAACAGCTCAAACATGCATTTTAGTCTGGGACTAGACTTAGGCCTTGTTCGTGAAACCAGGCAAATATGTTTTAGTAAGGGTTTTATTTTTGTTTATATTTTTAAATTATTTATTTAAACTTTACATTTAATTATTAGCTTTTTTTTTTATTATTCAGCTCACAAACCCTAGTTTGGGAAACCCTGGAGTAGGGTGTTAACACATTGCTAAAATACCGTGACATTCTAAAAAGCATAAAAAAATTAAAAATTACATAACGCACAAATATTGGGTACAATTTTTAAAAAACGCTGTTGAAAGGGAATCTGACCGAGCACCACAACACACTTAGCCAATCAGCAGCGTGTCTACTCATGATGGGGGAGGAGAGAGAGAGAGAGAGCAAGCAATAGGGAGATTTGAAGACTGTAGAAAGAGAGATGGCTGAGAGACATTACAAAAGAAAAAAGCTCACAGGAATAATCACTGGAAAAAGAAGGGTTATGATCAGGCAAGAGCTTTAGGAACTGCGTTCATATTGGAAAAACTTTCCAGCGCTGGAGAGACCCAAGCGGGAAGGCCTGAAAATGGACACAGAGGTTGTGTTGTTTCTGCTCCATAATTGAGTAACATTGGTTTTGCTGTTTCACAGAACCAAGATATGCCGTTGTTGTAATGTTAACAACCAACTCTTGCGTATATATACTTTTGTGTACTGTATGATTATTTTTTGTTCTTCCTTGTCGTTCGTCATCTTTTCTTTTTTTTCTTCCACAAAGCATTATTTTGCTCCGCTTCTGCTATGATAAAGAGACATCCACTGCATTGTGTGTTCATGCATTTTTGGGGCGGAGCAATGAAGAGAGGGGTGTGTTTGTTTGGGTTGATTTCAAATATCAACCGTGTTCAACCACGATTCTCAGAAATTGCTTACTGCACCTTTAAGTGCCCTATTATGCTTTTTCAGATATTACCTTTCATGCAGTGTGTAATATAACTGTTTGTAAATGTAAAAGTTTCAAATATCAAAGTGCACAATAAATGGAGTTATTGTCTCCTAAGCTGCTGAAATGTATCGTCAGTAATTCCAGTTTTACTTCCTGCTTGAACCTACGTAGGTTTGTATCAAATTTGCATAATGTCAGCCTGTGGTTTTCACTGGCTGTCCGCAAACGTCCAATTTGACTCGCCCTCAAACACTGTAGTTGCAGCTGAGGCCTGTAAGAGTTTGGTTTGTGTTGTGGACAAGAAGATGCTGTTTTCTGTGCTGAGAAAGCAAATCCACTTTGCATGCACTTCCAAAAGATGAAGACTCAGATTCAGAAAAACAAACAATGTATGTTATGAGAACATTAGAGTGTTTTTTGACCTCGGATACATGTAAACCTATTGTAAGAAACTCCAAAGTCAGTTTAATCAGTTAAATTAATTATTCAAATAAAATTATTAGAATTAAAATGAAATAAAAATGATTAAAATGTGAATTTTACTACTGATACCTTGCAATACTGAATGAATGAATCTAGATTTTTAATTCATTAGATTCTTCCTGAATTATTTTTTTCTTTTACTGAGCTCACTGTAATGCATTGTGGGATTGTTGAAGGTCACATGCTGCCTTTAAACGTGGCTAAAAGAAAGCTCACCGAAACCGAGAGGCTGCCCTCCTATTCTCACCATCCTCCAGAGCTCACCAGAAGAGCTGGTGAAGAGAAGATCAGCTGGGAATCTGACAAACACACACACACACACACACACACACATTTTTTTAAGACTGAAATGTGCAACCAAAAAAGCTTTGATATCTCCCGTTCATGACTTTGTGAGGGTCTTACTGTCTCTGTGCTTCTGTGTTCATCACCAAGGAGACGTATCCATCAATCAGAGAGAACGAGAAGAACTTGATACATTCTATGTCCTGATCAACACTGGCGCCCTCTTTTGGACTGCTGAAGAAAAATGCATGAAAAAAAACTTTGTAAACGAAAGAAAATTTGTCAACGTTATTTGATTTAATACTTGTTATCTTTGAATATGCCTGAACATTTTTGTTATTTCAATTAATGGTTTACTTTGGAATGGGATTTTTTTTGTATAATTGTTTCTGAAATGTAACATTACATATTTCACATGATTCAACTTATCCCTTGACATGAAACAGGCAAAAAAGAAATTATTAAAAAAAAATTCTATTTAAAAGAGATACTCTGAAGGTTTCTTGGCAGAAATCAGAAAGAGGTACAACTAGTACGCCTAATTATTATTCAAAGGAGCGAGCAAAGAGGAGCATAACCGATGTCCCTAGCATATGCAGATTGATATCTAAAAGTTTTTTATTTTTCTTCATTTAGATATTTAAATTGAATAAAATGCCAAGAAAGAAAGAAAGAACTAGGTAGGTTAGCTGATTACCTTAAAGGAATAGTTCACCCAAATATGAAATTCTGTCATTAATTTACGCTTGCTATGAACATTTTTTCCTTGTGGAAGTTTTGCATTTGGTGAGCTAATAAAATAGTAAAACTCAAATCATGAGGGTGAGTAATTAATGACAGAATTTTCATATTTGGATGAACTATCCCTTTAAAGAGTCCATAGATATCACCGTTAGTTCATACTGCTGTTAATTCTTTCTCCGACAAGCGGATGCGATGAGACTAGTTTTAAGGTTTGGTCATGTGACATTCAACATACCGTATACCCCATTAACAACTTAAAGGTGCAGTATGTAGGACTGAAATGGGTACTGCAGTCCAAATTCAAAATATACTATGTCCAAAATATACTATGTCCAATAGCCTTCAGCGCGCAATCACTTCCGGTGAGTGAGGTCAATGTACACGATCTGTTGGACATAGTGATGTATTAGAGGTAAAAAATGATATAAATACTGTTCAGTTTCTCGCACAAACCGATCGTTTCGTGTCTTAAGACATCAATGTGTTGTCACGAGCCGCAGGGTTTAATATGGATTTGTTTGTGCATGTTTTTTTTACTCTCATAGATTGTGTTACCATTCACATGCATTATACGACTGACAGACTGCAACGGCTGGAGTGGTGTTCTACTAAAGAAACAAAGTCACCTACACCGCGTTCCAAATTATTATGCAAATGATATTTTTCTCTGATTTTCATAATTAGTCAATGCAAATGATAGTCAGTATAATTTTCAAGTCATCAACCATTAGGGTATAATTCGAATTTTATTGAACAAACCTCCTAATTATAACAGTATTCATTTCAAAAATAAAAAACTGAAAATGCACTGTTCCAAATTATTATGCACAACGGAGTTAAAATATTTTATAGGTTGTAAAGAACTGAAAACGGGCATTTGCTGAATTTGCAGCATTAGGTGGTCATATTTACTGAAATCAAAAGCTATTTCAAATCAAAAACATCCTAACAGGGCAAGGTACTTCAATATCACCTTCACAATTCTTGCATCCATTGAACTTGTGAGTTTTTGGAGAGTTTCTGCTTGAATTTGTTTGCAGGATGTCAGAATAGCCTCCCAAAGCTGCTGTTTTGATGCGAACTGCCTTCCACCCTCATACATCTTATGCTTGAGGATGCTCCAAAGGTTCTCAATAGGGTTGAGGTCAGGGGAGGATGGTGGCCACACCATGAGTTTCTCATCTTTTATGCCCATAGCAGCCAATGACACAGATGTATTCTTTGCAGCATGAGATGGTGCATTGTCATGCATGAAGATCATGCTACGGAAGGCACGGTTCTTCTTTTTGTACCATGGAAGAAAGTGGTCAGTCAGAAACTCTACATACTTTGCCTAGGTCATTTTCACACCTTCAGGGACCCTAAAGGGGCCTACCAGCTCTCTCCCCATGATTCCGGCCCAAAACATGACTCTGCCACCTCCTTGTTGACGTCGCAGCCTTGTTGGGACATGGTGGCCATCCACTACTCCATCCATCTTGACCATCCAGGGTTTCACAACACTCATCAGTAAACAAGACTGTTTGAAAATTAGTCTTCATGTATGTCTGGGCCCACTGCAACCATTTCTACTTGTGAGCATTGGTTAGGGGTGGCCGAATAGTAGGTTTATGCACAACTGCAAGCCTCTGGAGGATCCTACACCTTGAGGTTCGTGGGACTCCAGAGGCACCAGCAGCTTCAAATACCTGTTTGCTGCTTTGTAATGGCATTGTAGCAGCTGCTCTCTTAATCTAATGAATTTGTCTGGCAGAAACCTTCCTCATTCTGCCTTTATCTGCACGAACCCGTCTGTGCTCTGAATCAGCCACAAATCTCTTCACAGTACGATGATCACGCTTAAGTTTTCATGAAATATCTAATGTTTTCATACCTTGTCCAAGGCATTGCACTATTTGACGCTTTTCGGCAGCAAAGAGATCCTTTTTCTTTCCCATATTGCTTGAAACCTGTGGCCTACTTAATAATGTGAAGCGTCCTTCTTAAGTACTTTTCCTTTAATTGGGCTCATCTGGCAAAGTAATTATCATAGGTGTCTGAGATTCATTTCAGTGATCCAAAGAGCCCTGAGACACAATACCATCCATGAGTTTAATTGAAAAACAAAAAAGATTAAATGTTTATGGCACTTACATCCAATTTGCATAATAATTTGGAACGCGGTATATATCTTGGATGCCCTGGGGGTAAGCAGATAAACATTACATTTTCATTTTTGGGTAAACTATCCCTTTAATATTGGTCTGCTATCATTGGTGCCAATCAGGTGTAAAGGAAATACAAAATTCAAACTTCAAACTAGTGTAAACAGCAGAAGTGCATGCCTTTGTTTCATACCTGTTTGAGTAAAACAGAACATCTATGAGGGTGGTGGCAATCGCTGGCAGAGTATCCGGATCCAAACTCATCACGCAAAACTGATTCTCTGGAATCAGCACTGGATGAACTGTTGCATGTGGAACTGAACACAAAAAAAAAAAAATAACACTTTAAAATACTACCACTTGGAATACTAACACTTGTTTAAATGTACAAGCTGGTTTTGAATCAATGTGTCAATGCAAAACACTGGTAAAATAATGAATTATACAAAGAAAAGGGAGCAGTCAAGTGTTCATCAGATATTCATTACAAAATAGTTTTAATAGATCGTCTTTTTATTCCAGGGAAGAAGTTTTGAAATATTAAAGCTACAGTGTTTTCATAGTATAATAATAAACACTCCTTAAACAAATCAATTTCATTATATATATATATATATATACATACATACATACATACATACATACACACACAGACCAAAACAGTTGGTATAATAATTGGTTTATGGCAAGATGTGTGAATACACTACCATTCAAAAGCTTGGAGTCCGTATGATTTTAATACTTTTATTCAGCAAGGATGCATTAATTTGACCAAAATTGACAGTAAAAGGCATTTATGTTGCAAAAGATTTCTATTTTAAATAAATGCTGTACTTTTGAACTTTCTACTCAAAGAATACTGGAAAAAAATGTATTGCTGTCTCCATAAAAATATTAGGCAGCTCAACTGGTTTCAACATTGATAATAAAAAGAAATGTTTCTTGAGCAGCAAATCCACATATTAGAATGATTTCTAAAGGATCATGTGACACTAAAAATTGCTAAAAAAAAAAAATCAGCTTTGCCATCACACAAATAAAAATATTTTAAAATATATTCAAATAGTCCTTTTAAATTGTACTAATATTACACAATAATACAGTTTTTACTGTATTTTTGATCAAATATATGCAGTCTGTTAAGCATAAGAGACTTCTTTGATCATACCAACCCCAAACTTTGAACAAAAGTGTATGCCTTTCCTTTATCCGCTGTCTCACCCTCTCTTCCGTTTCGCTGAAGGCCGTTGCAGGCGTCCTGACTGTGGACAGGCACTGACTCTCCCCCCTCTTCTCTGAAAATATTAAACTCCTCCACTAGAGTCTCCACCACCACTGACAGGTCCTTCTCTCGCACCTACAACACAAACATCCCTTTCAGTAAGTTAATAACATACATTTTATATAAAACACCAAACAGCACTCCCTGAGGTGGCCATGTTTATTTTGTACTTCAGTTTTGTATTATTATTGCATTTTAGCATGTGTTAGCACTTGTTAAAAAAAAAAACGGTAACACTTTATTTTAGTGTCTTTGTTAAACATGTTACAGTACATGTAGTTACTATAGTAATAACTACAAATTATGCATAATTACATTAAAGCGAAACCTAATCATAACCCTATAGTAAGTACATGTAGTTAATTAATATTACTCAGTACCTAAATGTATAAGGAGGACACCTTAAAATAAAGTGTAACATGCAAAACTTGAATCAAACCGTTATGAAGTTTATGTATTTTTTTGTTGTTGTAGCACCCCCTGTGGGTGATTATTTGGAAAAAGTCAGTGTTTCAGAAAATGTACGTTTTTAAAGTTGGAAAAGGATTCATTTAAAAAAAAAAAAAAAAAAAAAAGGATTCTGACTCTAGCCCATAAATCTTCACACATCAAAACATAACGCAGAAAGACCAATCAACATTACGCAACTTTCATTACACATCTACCAACTCATTAAAAACAAAAGGGGTCATAAAATTGTAAAACATTTACAACAAGCAGGTGTTTGATGTTAGAGCATGTTTCCTTAATACTTCATTTATTAACACTCTTCTGTGTCTCTGGGTTCAGCCAAATGTCCCCCAGCTCCACATCTTTCTTTGTTGCTTTTTTTTGCTTAGTTAATCACATTCACAGCACAAAGCTATTTTGTTTTACCAAAAACAAATAAACAACAATTACATACAAATATTAATAAAATAATGCTGCTGCATTCCTGTCATGTCAGAATTACCATAAATATCAGTTGTTTCTATAAAAAAAAAAAATTCAAATAAAAAAAAAAAAAAGTTCACATTTTTGACAAACTTGTAATTACAAGTTGGAAAGTTTACGGAAGCTCCGACTTCTCCTACTTGAGCATCGTGACATGTAAAGACAACCCAAAATGGCAGCAAATTCAACAGTTATGCCCTGTTTACACCTGGTATTAAGATGCGTTTTGGTTAAACGGATCACAAGTAGACGAGGGAGACACATTCCTGTTTACACCTGGTGATTTAATCGGTCTCTTTTGTCCACTTTCAACCACTTCTGTCCTGATTTCTTTGAGGGGAGGGTCTATGGGCAGGTAAATGTGTTTTTTCAGATCTTTTGATCTAATGGACGAAATAAGCTCATGCTATTTACATATGAACGCGACCAGAGATGACTGAAAAACAGCTTTCGTTTCTGCTCTGACAGCCGCAAGACCACGTTGAACACTGTGAGAGCGTGTTAGAAATCAGGAATGGTGAGAGAACATCGTGCTTGGTACGTTTTTCATCTTCAAACCAGATTTGGGTCTCCAGCCGACAAAGTTTAATTCCATTCTGGCTAGCACGCTTGCCATAATATTTATGGTCAGTAGGCGGAGAGTAGACGGTCTTTTGTGGCTGTTCGAACATATTCGACCACATGAACGTTTACACTACGAAAGCAATCCGGTCTAATTCGTTTTCTACTAACTCTGGACAAGCTCAAAACGTTTTCACCTGTATTATTTAGCGTAGCGTAGTATTCACCACTAATTGCATATTAGTGTGTCATTAGCTATGTTTCCATCCAAAATTGCGAATGTGACTTTTGCACCAAATTGGAATTTGGATAAAACATTTGTAAATAAAGCAGTGTTCAAGAGAACAAAACCCTCACTTCCTGGGAAATCTTCGCTGTGTTTGAATTATGCTGGTGTTTGGAAACGCAATCATGTGAGACGCTTCTGGGAGGGAATTAAACCAAATCATTCTGATGGCAGACTTTGGCTCAGGCATTTCAGAATGACCAAACCAACATTTCAGATGCTATGCAATGAAAGTGATCCACTGGTTAGTCCAGTAATCCAATCACATCTACAGGCAAATTTTAGAATTTATGCACATCTTGGTGTATCCATCCAGCCCCTTTATGCAATAATCCAAAATTTGCATAAAAATAGGTGGATGGAAACAGCAAATGATCTCAAAGACACAATACACTCGCTTACCAGAATAAAGTCAGTCTGGTACGTAGACAGCATGAAAACTGACACATGCTGCTCGGCCAATGGAGCGATAACAGACTTGGCGATTTTGGTGACACCCACGGCCTGTGAGCTACTGGAGGCGTTGCCATTGGAGACAACATTGAGCGGGAGCCAAGTAGAGCCCTCCACCTTTAAGTGCTCGGACGGCAGTAGCTCTGGAGGAAGAAGATGATGAAGAGGACATACAGAAGACCAGATCAATCAAATATACCAGTTTTAAACAACAGGTTTATGTTAATTTCCTTTACAACCCAAACACATTTTACAACATATTTGTAGAGAGAAACACCATATTTTTAGTTGAGAACTTAATTGAGAAACTCATTCTTCACCGAATGATACCTCAAAGTGACAAATTTAATACGTTTATTCAGCAAGGATGCATTAAATTGATCAAAAGAACCAGTAAGACATTTAAAATTAACCAAATTATTATTATTTAAAATAAATGTTTTTTAAACTTTCTATTCATCAAATAACGGTTTTCACATTTCAACATAAGAAGAAATATTTCAAATCAGCACATTAGAATGATTTCTGAAGGATCATGTGACACTGAAGACTGGAGTAATGATGCTGAAAATTCAGCTTTGCGTCATAGGAATAAATTACATTTTAAAGTATATTCAAATAGAAAACATTTATTTTAAAATGTAACAATATTTCACAATATTTTTTGATCAAACAAATGCAGTCTTGGTGAACAAAAGATAATAAATGATCTTACTGACTCAAACTTTTGAACAGTAGTGCATCTTGGGATCTTTTTGGACCTTAACCAACATGCAAACACCTAAAATACTCTAGCATAATGGCAGAGAGTTTTGCACAAGCAAACCGCACTCACATTTTCTTCAGATAACGTAAAAATACAGTTGCATTACCCTATGCAATGAAACTAGTCTAATGAAATTAGCATCACATTAACAGTGACACAACAGGAAGTTCTCTCTCAAAAGCTGATTCTTTTAAAGGGGTCATGAATTGAGAAGTCAACTTTTCATTCAGCCTTGGATATAAGAATATCCTGTAAGTTTCGGTGCTGAAAACTTCCTTGTTAGTCAAAGAAAAGCTTTTATTGATACCAGGCCCAGCAAACGCTCGATCTCAGAATGTGCCAAGCTGTGACGTCAGAGTGTGGTGAAACACCGCCTTAACGGAAGAAGAACAACACCTGATTCTGTAGCCCCACCCACCGATTTGTGCATGGCATGTTATAGATAAATAACATAGGCCTACGTGGAGCTAAACCGGATCGAACTTTCAAGCAATAAACATGCTGCATAAGCTTCATTCAGATTCCAATATTATGAATGCATGGATGAACTTTATTTTTAATGAACATCCAGCTCCCGTGGGTAAGACATTGCACGTTTTGTTCCTTCATTTCACCATGGATTCGTTAGTAAACAAGAGACTGGATTTGCAGACAGGATGAGATTACATGAATGAATGAAGCAACAATTATGTGAGTAAAAAAATGTTTTTTATATGTGATAGTATTGCATTGTTACAGATCGTTTGATATCTATTGATTATGTGTACGTGTCTAACTGAACATAACTTAGCACGCTGTCACAGGCTGGAGAATCCTTTATTTGAGGTGTTGTTGGTTCATTATGCTGCGATTCATGATCAGACTCGGACATGTAACCCTATGGGCCAGGGCTTGCAAAGCCCAACGTCCCGGGGCTATGTGTTTTACAGATGGGCTACCAAAACGTATCACCGGCCTGCCCAATGGGTTATCTTAAATAGTGAAATAACATTCCTTTCTTGATGTGCGTTGTTCACTCTCTTGACTTGATATCTGAAGGAAAAATACAAATTGCGGAAGTTTTGATCATGCTGATTTGTCTGACTCTGCAGTGAGGCTTGTGCGTGTGTTAGTGATGCACGGTTCGCGGTTATATCCACCGATCGGGCGGGCCAAGTAATAAAAAAAATAAAAAAATAAATAAATAATATATAACATTCCAATTAATTGCAGGTGAATGAGAGATAAATCATTGTGTTTGTTTGATAAAGACATTTTGCGAGCCCTGTGGGTCGAATCATTCCGGTTGCCGTTTTCCCACACGCTTTCAAAACAATTCCTCACGTGTACTCACGGGGGGAGCCGAAGCTCATTGTAATATGCAAAGCTTATCCAATCATAGCAGTGGGCGTTTACTGCCAAGTCTTCAGTGCGGCACGCCCATAAAAACCGAGCGTTCCATGAGAGAGGCTCAAAACCAGGGTAGAAAATAGCCTATTACTTATTCATTATGATGTTTTTGAATGTAAAAACCACGTGATCGTCATAAGTTGACCTCAGACAACAGTATAAAAAAATAAAAAGAGCCAGTTCATGACCCCTTTAACACTAACCAATCTGGAGTTTATAATTATTCACAGAATTACAGCAGGAAGTTGCAAATGTCTTCATGTCACTTTGGCTGTGTAAGAGATCAGAAATTAACAGGGTCAATTCTATAACCCATTAACATCTTGCAGAGAATTATACGTTTTGGACATGCGCACCTTTCAAAGTGTCAGAAAACATCTTGTTCTCATATCAGAGCACCTGCAAACAAACTCTGCCTCTGAATCTTTGTTCCTACATACTCATTTTTGCCTTCCTGTAGATTATGAGAAGAGGAAAAAGTTTTTGCTCTAGAGTCGCAGGGGTTTGTCAGCATAGAGGAAACAGCTGTTTGGATCAGAGGCAAAGGACAGGGTTACAGAGGGGCTCAGCAATAACAGCCAAGAACTCAATGTACTGTTCCACCTGTCCACTGATCAATGCTCCAGAGTCAATAGAGCTCATTTGAGGGCTTGAGGATCTTTTCAGAGCTCAACAACAAAGAGGATATTTTTCTGCTAGTCAGATTGGGCCAGTAGTTCAGATTTGCATTTGCCCTGCTAATAATTCTACAAAAAATAAATAAATAAATAAATAAATAAATACTGATTATCTCCATCACGGCACCTGTTAGTGGGTGGGATATATTAGGCAGCAAGTGAACATTTTGTCCTCAAAGTTGATGTGTTAGAAGCAGGAAAAATGGGCAAGCGTAAGGATTTGAGTAAGTTTGACAAGGGCCAAATTGTGATGGCTAGATGACTGGGTCAGAGCATCTCCAAAACTGCAGCTCTTGTGGGGTGTTCCCGGTCTGCAGTGGTCAGTATCGATCAAAAGTGGTCCAAGGAAGGAACAGTGGTGAACCGGCGACAGGGTCATCGGCGGCCAAGGCTCATTGATACACGTGGGGAGCGAGGGCTGGCCCGTGGGGTCCGATCAAACAGACGAGCTACTGTAGCTTAAATTGCTCAAGAAGTTAAGGCTGGTTCTGATAGAAAGGTGTGAGAATACACAGTGCATCACAGTTTGTTGCGTATGGGGCTGCATAGCCGCAGACCAGTCAGGGTGCCCATGCTGACCCCTGTCCACCGCCGAAAGCGGCAACAGTGGGCACGTGAGCATCAGAACTGGACCACGGAGCAAATGGAAGAAGATGGCCTGGTCTGATGAATCACGTTTTCTTTTACATCACGTGGATGGCTGGGTGCGTCTGCGTCGCTTACCTGGGGAACACATGGCACCAGGATGCACTATGGGAAGAAGGCAAGCCGGCGGAGGCAGTGTGATGCTTGGAAACCTTGGGTCCTGCCATCCATGTGGATGTTACTTTGACATGTACCACCTACCTAAGCATTGCTGCAGACCATGTACACCCTTTCATGGAAACGGTATTCCCTGGTGGCTGTGGCCTCTTTCAGCAGGAAAATGGTTCAGGAATGGTTTGAGGAGCACAACAACGAGTTTGAGGTGTTGACTTGGCCTCCAAATTCCCCAGATCTCAATCCAGCATCTGTGGGATGTGCTGAACAAACAAGCCTAATCCATGGAGGCCCCCCCCTCGCAACTTACAGGACTTAAAGGATCTGCTGCTAACATCTTGGTAGCCACATCCAGATACCACAGCACACCTTCAGGGGTCTAGTGGAGTCCATGCCTTGACAGGTCAGGGCTGTTTTGGCAGCAAAAGTTGGACCAACACAATATTAGGGAGGTGGTCATAATATTATGCCTGATCGGTGTGTGTATGTGTACGTATATATTTTATATATATATATATATATATATATATATATATATATATATATATATATATATATATATATATATATATATATATATATATATATATATATATATATAGAAAGAGAGAGAGAGATCATTAAATGACTGCTTAGTTGGTGCTAATAGAGCAGATTTTAATCTTACTTAAAAGTCAAGAACAAAAGTCTTACTTTTGAAAAGTCAAAAATAAAGACTGACTTAGACTATTTAGTCAAAAAACAAATCAAGTATTTAGATACTGAATATGGTAGCTGAATATTTTAAGCACTGTATTTATCCAATCATGGCTGTTCACACTGCATATATGGTTTAGAAATGTCAGATTATGATTCCCCATATAATGACAACAAGCACAGAATTACAAAGAATTTATATAATTCTCAGTATATTCCATGGCAATGTGTGTCATCAACTGAACACAAGAGCCTTAAGAGAGCAGTTTGTTTTTGTGTGTGTTACCTTTAAATCCCTCCTCATCGAGGACAACGGTGTAATTTTCCGGAGTTTCTGTGAGGCTGAAAAACTTGCATCTGTGAGAGAAAGAGATAAAGCACAGTAGAGAGTGAAAAAAAATAAATTAAAAAATATTGTATTATATTATATTATATTATATATATATATATATATATATATATATATATATATATATATATATATATATATATATGAGAGATAGATAGATAGATAGAGATATAGAGAGAGATATAGAGAGAGATATAGAGAGAGATACAAAATAAACAGACAGATTAGACATTGCATAAATGAACAAAAACAATGGCAGATTGTTGTAAAGAGTGTTCCAGCAGGGAGGCACTGGATGGAGAGAGAAACCACATCAGACCCCTTTGCAGAAAAAGTGAAAGCTGTTTTTTCTTTCACTTGAAGTTGGAGCCAACATCTGAAATCCATTCATACAGTTCTGCATTTTGGCTGATGCTGAACTGGTTTGTTGTGATTGATAAATTTGAGTTGCTCAATGTGCATGTTAAGAGGAGAACGCAAGATTGAGTGTGTGTTTGTGTGAATTGCTTTCTTCACGATGGGGTTTGACCCAAATACTTTAGGGGCCAGTCCAGGAACCCAGAACAACAAGCTCCACTTCATTCGGTCGGATCTATTGTCTAAGAGCCACAGAGCTGAGAAGCAGCTGGGAATCATGGGAAAAGAACTGTTGAGCTGTTAATTTGTGCAAATGAAATCTAGACTGGTTCATGAATTTTAACTGAAAGCAAAGATGAAATACAGTAATATCGATTAGTTATGTACAGCAGTTGTGTACTCTAATAACGTTTATTTATTAAGTTAAAAATAAATTATACAATACCTTTCAGAAGTTTGGGGTCTGTAAGATGTTTTTTTTTTTTTTTTTGAACAAGTCAAATGTTCACCAAGTCTGCATTTATTTGATCAAAAATACATAACAGGAATATTGTGAAATATTATTACAATTAAAAATAACTTTTCTATTTTAATACATTTTCAGCAGCAGTCTTCAGTGTCACATGATCTTTCAGAAATCATTCTAATAATTTCTCATTTTTAAATTCTAATTTATTATCAATGTTGAAAACAGTTGTGCTGCTTAATATTTTTGTAGAAATCATATTTTTTTCAGGATTCTTTGATGAATAGAAATCTCAAAATAACATTTACTTAAAATAGAAATCTTTTGTAACATTATAAATACCTTTACTGTCATTTTTAAAATAAAATAAGAACTTGCTGACCACAAATATTTGAAAGGTGATACCTTTACATTTACACTCAAAAAGGTAAACAAAAATATTGAATAGATAGGATAATGAACAATATTATAATTATTTTTATTTCTCAATTTTATCATACTACTTTTGCCACCTCACAACACCCTTAAAGTTCATCAAAAAATTAATTCTGACATAAATTTACTAACCTTCACGTTATTCCAAACTGCTATGACTTATTTATTCTAGGAAAATGAAAAGAGAAATTTTGTCCTGGATGTTTTTACCCCCTAAGCAATGACAATGAATGATGACTGAAAGTGCATGCAAACATTAGTTTTGTGTAGCATTCTTTTATTTATTTTTTTGGAAAAAGAAACCACTAAAAACTAAAAATTAAACTAAAATTCTTGCAGTAGTCCGCTAACATGGTGCACAGCACTGTAACTGCCACATGAACTACTGCAGTTAAGGCAGACTGAAACACTATCAGAGCACCAGCCCTTATTTGAACGAAGAGCTGCTCTACTGTACAGACACCGACCCACAGTCCCAGTGCAGCTGAATCCTGTGCTGTCTGCAACTCAGCAGAATACAATCCGGACCCCAGTGACTAGGCACATCAATCCAGGGGCCAAACAGAAGGGAAATAATACATCCCCACCCTTAGGGCTAACTCAGCACAGCAGCATTGTGTCAGCTAGTCTCACACTTCCTAACAACATCTAGAGCTCCCAGGGTTCAACTTCCTGTAAGCGCTCCATAGCCTTCTGGAAAAAAGAGAAATATAGGAGTGGTGTTAAACCAACATCCTCCAGAACGGTGAGAAAAGAGAGAGAACTATGTAGGGCTGTCACTTTACGTTCGAAAATCGATTGCACAATCGATCGGACCAACCAACACAAGTTTCGAAAACGAAAATAGGGAATTGATTTTAACCAAATATGTACACTATTAATTTTAAACAAATTAAACAAATAAAAAGATAGATGTAACAAAACTCACAAACAAGCAGAAAAAGAAAATAAAGAATTCCGAAAGTGCAGTAGGTGTTTCAACAAAAGCTTCTTTTGTTGAAAAGTGCTTCTCAATACAAGTTTGGAAAGATGGTTGGCACACTGCATTCCCAAATGCATGTAAACGCGACCCAAATTTTAGAGCAGACGCAGAGATGAAGTTTCAGCATCTGCTTATTTACTACTGAGCCGAGCCGCTCTGAAACGCTGCAAACACTGGCGGAAAAAGATCTACTCGCGTGTAAGAGCACAGTGCCGAGCTTCACTCTGGCCCTGTTTACACCTGGTATTAAGATGCGTTTTGGTCAATTGGACCAAAAGTAGACGAGACGCATATATTTTATTAAATCAGAGCCCTTGCAATTTGATAATTACGCTAAGCCATAATCGCAATTTCATTTCAATTAATCAGTTGTGGCCAAAAGTATAGTCAATTACATAAATTTGGTGTTTTGCAAAGTTTGCTGCTTCAGTATTTGTAGATTATTTTTCACATTTTTATGGTATACTGGAAAACAATGATAAGCATTTCATAAGTTTTAAAGGCTTTTATTGGCAAAAAAAAACATTCAATATACGCAAAGTCAATATTTACAGTGTTGACCCTTCTTCATAACCTCTGCAATTCGCTTTGGCATGCTGGATATCAGCTTTTGGCCAAATCCTGATTGATGGCGATCCATTCTTGCCTTATTAAGAGAGATGATCACAATTCCTGGACTTCTTCCAATTGCTTTTTGAGGACTGACCACAAGCTCGCTATGGGATTAAGATCCGGGGAGTTGCCTGGCCACGGATCCAACATTTCAATGTAATGATCTCCGAGCCAATTCATAATCCCTTTTGCCTTATGACATGGTGCTCCATCATGCTGGAAAATGCATGGATCTTCACCAAATTGCTCCTGGATTGTTGGGAAAAGTTGCTCTGCAGGATGTTTTGATACCATTCTTTATTCATGGCAGTGTTTTTGGGCAGAATTGTGAGAGCGCCCACTCCCTAGGACAAAAAGCAACCCCACACATGGATGGTCTCAGGATGCTTCACTGTTGGCACGACACAGGACTTGTGGTAGCGTTCACCTTGTCTTCTCTGGGCAATCGATTTTCCAGATGTCCCAAACAGTTGGAAGGGGGCTTCATACGAGAAAATAACTTTGCACCAGACTTCTGCTGTCCAATCCTTGTACTTCCTGCAGAATTTCAGTCTGATGTTTGTTTTCTTTGAGAGAATTGGCTTCTTAGCTGTCCTTCTTGACATGCGGTCCATTAGTCTTGGCCTCACAGTGCTGCAGATCCACTCAAAACCACCTTCTGCCAATATTAAGCCGCTCTGCATTGGTGCCGACACAATCCTGTAGCTGACTCCTCAGGAGGAGACAGTCCTGGTGCTTACTGGACATTCTGGGATGTACTGAAGCCTTCTTCACTGCAGGTGAACCTCTCTCCTTGAAGTTCCTGATGATCTGGTGGTTCTGTCAGGTGCAATATTCTTTGCAAGTCCATTTTGATGCCAAGCGATGATGTCTGCATGTCTTTTGTTGGAGGGAACCATTGCTAACACAAGAACACTCCCTCCTTTTAGCAATCAGTCTCTTATAATCCAATCAGAATGATGTGATTTTACTTGACTAATACTTGTTCACACTTTCCCATGTGCTGATGATATGATTAGTGAAATGTTAGCTGGTCATTTTGTGCTGGAGCCAAAAAACAGTGAAATTTGGGTTTTTGTGATATAATTTTTTGCCCAATGAAGCTTGTTGCATCTGATCACTCTGCACAATAATCTAGAAACAATGTGAACCAACACTTTAACAACTGAAGCAGCAAACTTTGCGAAACACAACATTTATAATCACTGCCAATACTTATGGTCACGGCTGTAGTACAAAAACTTTATATCTCCATGCGTAATATTTCATCTTAACATGTTATGGTTGATTTTTATGTACATTTGGTTTTAGTTGTTCCTACATTTTTTCGTAAACTATACATTTTAGTACTGTTATTGATGAATCATGATTTGTTCTTAAAAAAAAAAAACCTTTGAATGCAGATTTCACTCACTGTGCTCAAAACTGCAGAAACTGAGAAAATAACATTAACAGATGAGAGCTTGTGTTTGTATGAGCACTCCTTCTGACCTTTGAAAGCATAGTTCACCCAAAAATGAAACTTGCCATCACCACCTACCCTCTTAACATGTCACATTTGGTTGCAATACACATCAAGAACCAATACTGCTTGGTGTCAGTAGCTATGCTTCCATCCATCTATTTTTAGATGGATGGAAAAGCCAAGATGTGCATAAATTCTAAAAACGCACATAAAAAAAAACAAAAAAAAACTGCATGCACTCAATTGAGGAGGATACATTACTCACATGACTGTGCCTCAACAGTGGACTAACCAGTGGATCAGTTTTATTACACAGCATCTGTTGGTTAAGCCAAAGTCTGGTATAATGGCAAATGTACCAATGATAATTAGTATAATGACCTTCCAGAAGCATCTCACGATTGCATTTCCAAACATCAGCCATCTGAATTCAAGATAACATGACAGCTTTTATTGCGTTTTGTCTGCGCACACTGAAATGCAAGTCATTTATGATTTGCAGCAACTTCCATTTTTATTACAGATATTTTGCGCCAATATCCCAGGAAGTGATGGGTTTGTTCTCTTGAACATGTTTATGCGATATTCCAAATTTGTGATATTCCAACAAGTTAAATTTGCAACTTTGGATGGAAACATAGCTAATGACAAAACTGGCATGGCAAGTTTGAATATACACATATATTTAAAAGCTACAGTGGAAAAGAAGATTTTCAGTGAAAAACAACATTCATTTTATTTCACTCAAAGCTATGGCATGGTTTCAGAAGAGGTCTCATGCTCTATATTGTAACCTCATATTGTTCCAAAGTTTTATTTGGGACAATATGAGGGTGAGTAAACAATTTTTGGGTGAACTATCCCTTCAATTTTTGTATTTTAAGATAAAAAAAAAATTGGGCTTAGATTTGGGCTAAGGAAGGAAGTGATATGCTCAACTCTGGAACATTATCTGTAGCATTCAAGGTTCTGGAAAGTTCAACAAGATATGGCTGAACGAACCAGAAAAGGCATATAGCATACACAAACAAATCTTTTTCTAAGCTCTGTGGGAATCCAGTCCTGAAAGTCCTGTCACCATCCCTGCATCTCTGCGGACTTGAGAAAAACAGCAGCCAATTTAACGGAATTATGCCGATACTAAAGTCACTCGATGCCCTACTTAAATCAGACATTTTACAACCCAGAACATTTTACTGCATATTGAGTTTATATACTGTACCACTATTAGCCAGAGGAAATAAGAGCCAGACACAAAAGGACGCAAGCTGGACAGATACACTACCAGTCAAAAGTCTGAGAACAGTAAGATTTTTTTAAATGTTTTTAAAGAAGTCTCTTCTGCTCACCAAGTCTGCATTTATTTGATCCAAAATACAGCAAAAACTTTAAATTTTTACAATTAAAAATAACTTTTTTTCATCATTTGGAGTAATGAAAATTCAGCTTTGATCACAGGAATAAATGACATTTTAAAATATATTCAAATAGAAAACAGTTATTTTACATTTTAATAATATTTCACAAAATAACAGCTTTTTTTTGTTGTATTTTTAATAACATAAATGCAGCCCTGGTGAGCAGAAGAGACTTCTTTAAAAACGTTAAAAAAATCTTACCGTTCTCAAACTTTTGACCGGTAGCGTATATGTAGAAAAACAAGTAATGCAATCACAATTTATCCTATTTACTGGTCTTACTGTGAATAATTCATTTGTGAATGTTATTCCAAACACACACACACAAAATGCAAACAACTTTTCTTTTCCGTAGATATCACTTTGGCTATGTAGTAAGATTTATATTAACAACCCAAACCCTAACTTTTATTCAAGTGTAAAATATAGAGTATAACTGAACACATTAACGCTGACAAAAGTTATGTTTTGATGGTGCAGTGCAAATTATGTTTTAATTGTGCAATGTGTATTCCACACTCTACTTTGGAAATGCATTGCGTATTAACTATTTATCCAGCAATATATTTTAAGTATGTGATAATATATAAACCCATGTTGGTTGGTCACTTGTTCTTAATCAGTCCCCCCATTGTTTTTGTGCCAGATAAATACTTTTCTGATTACTTATATGTGACCCTGGACCACAACGTTGCACGGTTCCATGTTCCATGAAGATATTTTGTAAATTTCCTACCGTAAATATATTTAAAAAAAAATGTATTATTATTAGCTAAGGACTTCATTTGGACAACTTTAAAGGCAACTTTCTCAATATTTAGATTTTTTTGCACCCTCAGATTTTCAAATAGTTGTATCTCCTATCCTAACAAACCATACATCAATGGAAAGCTTATTTATTCTATTTATTCTGCATAAATCTCAATAAAAAAAAAAATCAGTGTCTAATATTATATATATATATATATATATATATATATATATATATATATATATATATATATATATATATTTGTAATCATAAAAGTATTTATCTGGTACAAAAACAACGGGGGGACTGACTAAGAACAAGTGACCAGTCAACATGGGTTTTTCAATGGCCAACGATCTATAGAGAAGGGTGGCCATCGCTGATATGATGCCAATATTAACATACAATTTAATGTCTGCAAATGAGACACAGAAAATATTTTCACATAACATTTACAAAAAATGCAAAAGCAGCACTTTTTTGGCACACTGTATAGGCATATGCATTGAAAACAATATATTTTGTAAATTTACTCTAATGCAAAGTTTGCATGAAAATGTAACTTATTGGATGTATGTCAAAACCTGCATGCCCAAACAAGTTGTCTAGCCAGGTAGGCAGCTCACTAGGTTTAGATACAGCCATTATTTCAAGTCATTTACATAGCTGAGCACAAGCAATTGCTCACTTTATGAAAACAGCTTCCTTTTAGCTATTTCAGTGTGTAAGCTTACAAAGGCCTCAAGTGCATGTGCATGATTTGACATTATTTGCTCATTTATCATTTCTCCAAACTAACCAAAACAGGGTGAGGCTCAAGTTGCAGTTGAAGGCACTGTAAATAGACACGCTTTATACTTGAATTGGTGTCTAGACAAGCTATATTGCACCATCAAACGCGTAAAAACATGTTTGCAAACTCATGCAGGCGTTGACTGTTCTTACCTCGTCCTGTTTCTTAAAAATATCAGTTTGATCAGGGGATGGGTGTAATGTTCCAGACCAGATTTGCTGATACAAGTGACCCTTAACCTGTGGTCCAAGATGTGCAGGTCCATCGTTTACTAGTCCACCAGGAAGACGCCGTTGAAAATGTATTCTATACAGTGCAGGTGGGCGCGTTAAATAACGCAACGCGAGATCCGCCTATGTTATGTTAAGACCCTGCGCTCGTAAAACGCTTCATCCTCGTGCATTGGCTGGTGGGAGTGACACATGTAATTCGATTCGAGAAATGACTGGAAAGTGGATCTAAAAAAAACTGTTTTTTATGGGATGTACAGTTAGCTTCCTGCAGGGGGCGTTTGGAGCCTGCTTATTTGCCTTATTGGAGATATTTGTAGATTAAAAACATATTTTTAACTATTATTTTCAAGAATTGTCACCTGACACATGAATCAATATCTACCCTAGAAATCTGTGTAAAATGTTTTTTTAAAAATCCATATGAAGTCATCACAAGTCATCGTGAGACCACAAGTGATTGGTCGATCCTGACCCGCGCTGAGAAAAGAAACAGGTATCAAGTGACAACGCCGTCTATATTTCGCTTCAGCAAACATTCCAGGCAGTAATTTACACCTGTAAAAATGCATGGAGAAACTGAGAAAAACGTTTGTTTTAAAATAGGAAAATTATTATTTTAATCCTTCGAATCTTCGCGAAGCCCCGCCCACGACGAGATCCTATTTTCCCTCCATTTGTCATTCTACCAGTTCATTTTACCCTACTACTTGTATGGTTCGGCAGTTGTGTCACACGCCCCCCTTGTTCTTAAAGGGACAGCAGCAGCTAAGATGGGACAATTTAACCAAAATAGTTGCTCATGAGGGGCATGAACTGTTAATATGTTCAGTTCATATTTTAAATATCAGATCTCTAAAATATTAAAATTGTAGTTAAATTATTTTATTTAAACAAGGCCTTAATAATATAAAATCCTCCACATTATGTGCTTATGCAATATCATTAACATCAAATGAAACAATTGTAAATCATTGTTTAATATGTTCACAAGTTTTTATATACAGTGAGTGAACTCCAAACCCTGGAATTACTATTGCTTTCATTTAAACCTGCAAATACTATACTTTTACAGAAAATTGTATTTTTATTTAAAGAAATTAAGGGGATTTAGGGGAATAAAGAAGAAATAAGAATGGATAAGTTTCAGCCCAGGTCTAAATATAGCCTACAGTTGGGAAGTAGTCCCTTAAACTCTTAGCAAATAATATTTTATTTAAAAAATATGCACACATTCACTCTTGTTTGTATGTCTAATATGTCAAAAATGTAAAAGAACATTTCTTGTCTCGTCACATTCAGTTATGAATGACATCATCATTTAAATATCATATTTTCAATTAAAAATGGCGAGATTACATTAAAAAAAGTAGTTTGCATCACTGTATGTTACTGTGGGTCGTTAAACATATCCATCATAAAACAGTTGTCAAATATTAAATGTTTAGCTACTTATATCTTATCACGCACACACTCTTTCACTGTAAAAACTAAAAGCGTCACACTCATCTTCAGTGACTAGTAAGCCCCGCCTTCTTTGATCTGATTGGCCGTCATTTTGACATTGACGGGCGCTGTTAGGTCTTTCTGGCAGACCAGCCTAAAATGCAAATTTTTAACTGTCTCTCATCCTAACAACAAACAGAGTTTGGTGTAATGGAGAGCAGCAGCATTAAGAAATATCATATATTGGAGGGGACAATTTGACCATTTCCAATTATTGGCAGGGGACTTGTCAATGCCTATGGTGGTTACGGCCCTGGGTAACACTATACAAATATTATAAAACCATCATAAATAAACACAGGATTTCCTTCAAACAATGTAAGAAGACAGACTACAAGTCAACAGAAATGTATTAATTTATTATTATACACTTAAAATTAAGTTTTCAATATCTGTGCTCCAATTAAGGACATCGTAATAAAGTATTCTGATAACTGCATTCAATTTAACAAATCTGGTTTTAATTGTAGCTGTAAAGCTATAGACAGGCACCAACATTTCAGATAAAAGTTTCCTCAAAAACAGGCCAGACACGCCAAATGACGCACCAGAAAAGAGAACAATGACTAAAAACAAGACCGTAATTTTTAAATTATACATAGCCTATAAAAAAAAAAAAAATTCAGATTACTGTGTTAATTTTACACTCAAACAGTCTCATAAGGCACCAGAGTTTGTCATTGTAGTTCTCAGAATGGCTTCAACAGTCCAGTTCTACTCGAACACAACTGTCTTCTTCAAGAGGACCTGGAGACCTTGATCATCTGATTCAGATGTGTTTGAGTCAAGTCAGAACAAAACTCTACATGAAATTAGATTTCCAGATGGATTGTCTACCTATTGAGTATCATCACAGGTGAAACCCTGTTGATTTTACTGCAGAGGGGAGTGTTCCATTGGGATCATAATTCTCGAATCCATCTTTTGGATAAGAGGCACTGTCAAAAGAACAGACATAAACAAATCAATGTACTGATCAAAAGCTTTTGCATTGCTCAGATGTGATGTACTGTGTGTGAACAGTTCTACTGAAATTCACCAGATGGCGCCATTTACAAAGAAAACACTTTGATTACGATTGGAATTGCTTACTATTTCTGCAGAACATTACAGTATACTGTGTGCAGTATGCAAATTTCTGTATGCTTGGAATACCCTGAATTCCCTACAATTCCCAAATCTCCTTTCTGACTGAGTATTTGGTCAGACTGCCAAAAGTTAAGACATTTTTACATCATTTGAAAAATATTTTATTTCAGAGGTAATAAGTGGAAAATGTAGGATACCAACATTTATGGTTGCATATGAAACATACACTACTGTTCAGAAGTTTGGGGTTGGTAAGATTTTCTAATGTTTTTAATAAGTGTCTTATGCTCACCGAGGATGCATTTATTTGATTGAAAAATACAGTAAAAACATTAATATTGTGAAATATTATTACCATTTCAAATAAGTGTTTTCTATTTTAATATATTTTAAAATGTAATTTATTTCTGTGGTGGCAAAGCTGATTTTTCAGCATCATTACTCCAGTCTCCAGTGTCACATGATCCTTTAGAAATCATTCTAAGGGGCCATTCACATAGAAAGCGTTTTTCCATTCCACTGCGCTACTTTTCCAATGTTTTTCAATGTAAACGCGCTAGACGGACGTCTTTAACCTTCGCGCTTGAGTCTAGCGTCTTTTGCAGCGTCTTAAAACATGGCAAAAACGTTGAAGTTAAAAGAAGTTCAACTTTTAAAAAATGCAACTCTAGACCTTGCGTTTTTTTCCATTTTACTGACCTAAGAACAAAAAAGGCGAACGGTAGTGTACATCTCTGTAAAGCTACCTTAAAATGAAATGCATATGAAAAGTGCTATACAAATAAACATGACTTAACTTGGCATTCTTTTTCAAACATACTGTATAGGCAGTATGGAATAAAAAAATAAAAAAAGGTAATTGTGACATTTTATCTCACAATTCTGACTTTTCTTCTTGCAATTGAGAATTTACATCTCACAATTCTTACTTTTTTTCTCAGAATTGCGTGATATAAAGTCGCAATTGTGAGTTATAAAGTCAGAATTGTGTCTTTTTTTCCTTTAGAATAGGACTTTATAATGCGCAATTGCTAGTTTATATCTCACAATTCTGAGAAAAGAAGTCAGAATTGTGAGATAAAAAGTCACAATTGCGAGATAAAAAGTCGCAATTATCTTTTAAAAAAATTTTATTCCATGGAGGAAACAAGGGCTGCATCTGAAATCGCATACTTCCCTACTGTATAGTAGGTGAAAAACAGTATGTGATAAAAGAAGCATGTCCGAATTCACAGTACTCATAAAAGAGTAGGCAAAAAGTACCTGGATGACCTACTTCTTCCGGCGAGATTGTGAAGTGTGCATATGATGGACACTTTACTATCCCATAAAGGCCAACTGACGATGGTAGGTCACATGATACTGACAACATGGTGAATGTAGTACGTCCAGATTACATTCATAATACACATATTCATACTATATAGTACATACTTTTTTAACGGTCGTGAAGTAATTACTTAAAATAAGTACCTACTCAAGAGAGCATGCGATTTCGGACGCAGCCAAGCTTTATAGTATGTATAGATGCATAGTATGTAAAGCCATGGTCGCACTAGACTTTGAACACACAAAATTTCTATGGGCACTGCAACGGTCGTGATACTGTATGACGTCACGCTCTGCAGCGTCTTTTTTATAAACATAATTTCGACATATAACAAATTACAATAAATCCAAAAAGAAGAAATATACAATCTACTCCACTTTTCTGCAAAAACGTGCATTCTTTTAATTCAGCCAAGAGGTCAAGCCGTGGCTTATCCATCTTCTATTGGCCACACGTCTTCACGTTATACGAATTCTCAGTTTGTTCACCAAACTTGAACTTTGGATGCGAGATATGCGCATCCATGCGGATCAAAACGAGGCTGTGAGGCTGAGACCTACAGTCTTTACAATAGCATTCACTGCATAAATGTCCTAAATCATGTCATTTTCACAACTTACAACTTTTAAAACTGTTTCATGCCGTTTTTGTCTACTGAAAGTTTTTTTCAGAAAGATGTTTCGTCAGCTGAACAATTGGTATGTTGTTAAACAACAGTGCAATCCATTGAACGCACTGTACTTCTATTGCTCAGCCTTGTTTTCATTCCCAACAAAATTGAAATATGGCGCCACCCTGACTAAGGTCTATTATGCAGTATGCAATAATCAGTATGCTAATATTTTATTCCAAACATCCTGTCTTTGCTCTTACTCACTTGTATAGTGCACATTGACATCCCAGCCCTCTTTTAACCAAGCAGCGTTTCTGGTCTCTTCTCTGGACTGCAGATCTTTATAAGCTAAAACACATTAAATATATTCAGTCAAATATATGCCACTTATTAATATGCAATGATCAGAAGAAGAAGAAAAGAATGTTCCTACCCCACAAATGATGAACAACATACAAATCGCCGATCTGTGTGAAGAAGCCGCCCACTGCTTCATTGTTTTCCTGTCTATATTTGATTGCTCGAGCCCTGCAACATGATAAAACAGATTAAATATGCAACATGGTCATATAATATCAATATTTTTCACAAATCACACATAAACTTACCAATGATTTCCCCATTCGATCATTGTACCAGGCTTGATTGAGACATTTCAGGACAAACAAACAAACAAAAAAATATGTAAAATGCAATGCAATATATTATTTAAAAAAAAGAACAATTAAATGGCCTTTACTAGAAGTTGATATGATCTCAGTTCATAAATGTTGGGGCCAATCCTGGGCGCAGGCTCGTTCCAGAAACTAAACTCCAGAAGAAGCTGGTTGCGTCGAGAGATCAACATTTTGCTCCTTTCTTTTCGAAATGCAAGATACGTCTGTACAGAAAACATTTTGGTAAAGGACACAAATATATTAAATCCAATTTTTAAGAGCACAGAGATGTGTTAAATACCGTATTGAGGTTGAGTTTGAGCAAACACTCCATAAGAGCAGGATATCCACCAGAGTATCTCCAGAGGTGCACTACAATCACAAAACAGCATGTGTCACTCTAGTACTGTAACATCACACACAAAACATCCAGACAGTGCTGGAAAAACCCAGTGATGTACACTGATAAAAAATTAAAAAGAATAAAAAAATTAAAAAAAAAAAAAGTAATTCCTATGTTAGTACTCAATTAAAGCTTGTAGAAATTAAAGTGTAAACGCTAACTTTATAAAATAAAGTAAAACCTACTCAACTTTCTGATACTGGTGTTCCCATCATGCACTGGGACATGACAAATTAATAAGGTTGCATTTTTCACTGTTTTCCAGCTGTATTTACACTGTTTTATCATTGCTTTTGTTGTTAGGTTTAGTAACTTGCTGTTCGGTCACATCTGCTGTGAGTTCATTTTCTAAAATCACACATTCATACTCAAAAATGATCCAATGAATGTAACCGTTATTGTGCATTGTGTACCGAGTGAGGTCTCGCTGTAAAAAGTGATCAGTTGACTTAACTTAAAAAAAGGGAGGAAACCAGTTGCCTTAAAATTAAGTAAATAAACTTTGTGCTTAGTTATGTGGAATTGTCAAGTTCACATAACTTAATTTTTTCAATTACGCATGAAGTTTATTTACTTATTTTTAAGGCAACGGGTTTCCTCACTTTTTTAAAGTAAGTTAACATCACTTTTTACAGTTTGTGTTCGGGTAGGTACCAAATTCAGTGTTATATTGTTTGAGTAAAATGTACTTGAAACAGAGTATTGCAAAGTAAACTTCAACTAAGTAGAAATTACTCAAACTTTAACTGGCCAAGTTAAAGTTACTTATTTTCTTTGTTAATTTTACTTAAATT
This sequence comes from Coreius guichenoti, assembly GCA_039654105.1. Lineage (NCBI taxonomy): Eukaryota > Metazoa > Chordata > Actinopteri > Cypriniformes > Gobionidae > Coreius > Coreius guichenoti. The sequence continues at coordinate 8,260,672 of CM077169.1, forward strand.
AGTTAGTAGATTGTACTTAATTCCATATGTAAATTTTACTTTAAAAAATCTGTGTGCAAAAACTGGCAAAAGAAAAATTAATTAAATTTTACTTATTGTTTTTTTTTTTCAGTGTATGAAAGTACAAACTACTTTTCGAAAGTTTCGGGTCAGTAAGATTTTTCTTAGAAAAAAAAAAGATACTTTCATTCAGCAAGGATGCATTAAATTAATCAAAAGTGACAGTAAAGACATTTATAATGTTGCAAAAGATTTCTATTTCAAATAAATGTTCTATTCATCAAAGAATCCTGAAACAATGTATCATGGTTTCCACAAAAATATTAAGCTGCACAACTGTTTTCAACATTGATAATAATAAGAAATGTTTCTTGAAATCAGACATTAGAATAATTTCTGAAGGATCATGTGACTGGAATAATGATGCTGAAGATTCAGCTTTGCATAAATTACATTTGAATTTTTTTTGTTATATTTTAAATTCCAGTCATATTTCACTATATTACTGTTCTTAATTTTTTGTTCAAATTAACGCAGATTTGGTGAACATTAGAGACTTTTTCCAAAATATTAAAAAATAACTGACCCGAAACTTCTCAATCTCAGCGGTATATATACAAAAATAAATTTTATTTAAAAGCACAGTACTGTACAATCAAACTTAAAGGGATAGTCCAACCAAAAAAATGAAGATTCTGTCATAATTTTCTCACCCTCAAGTTGTTCCAAATGTGTTTGAGTTTCTTTCTTCTGCTGAACACAAAAGAAAATATTCTGAAGAATGTTGGTAATGATGGTCCCCATTGACTTCCATAGTATGGGAAAAAATACTATGGAAGTCAATGGGGGCCATCAACTGTTTAATTACCCACATTCTTTAAAATATCCTCTTTTGTGTTCCACACAAGAATGAAACTCATACAGGTTTGGAACAACTTGAGTGTGAGTAAATGATGACAAAACTTTTTTGGGTGAACTATCCCTTTAAAATAGACATTGCCGACATAAGAAATTGCATATAAACTATATAGACTGCAATGCAATAAACAGAGGAAGCATCACAACACTTATAAGATGTTCTACCTTAGACTCTAGAAACAGTAGCTTAGATTTAAATTCAGATTCTGTTGAAACTACTCTGAGACTATTCCACAGTTTCCCAGCAATGGAAAAAGCAAAATAGTTTGTTTTTCATCTCACCTGCTTGATCCTGTTCACCATACCAGGTGTTCCAGCTTCCAACGACTTCACATGGATAATCTGCATCACGATGGAGTTCTTTCTGTACCTCATCCCTCAAATTAAAAAGTGGGAGTGATTTTTAAAAACATGGTTATTAATCTAAACTTGTTTTAAACATACACTATATTGCCAAAAGTTTTGGGACGCCTGCCTTTACATGTACATGAACTTTAATGACATCCCATTCTTAATCCGTAGGGTTTAATATGGAGTTGGCCCACCCTTTGCAGCTATAACAGCTTCAACTCTTCTGGGAAGGCTTTCCACAAGGTTTAGGAGTGTGTTTATGGGAATTTTTGACCATTCTTCTACAAGCGCATTTGTGAGGTCAGGCACTGATGTTGGACGAGAAGGCCTGGCTCGCAGTCTCTGCTCTAATTCATCCCAAAGGTGTTCTATCGGTTTGAGGTCAGGACTTTGTACAGGCCAGTCAAGTTCCTCCACACCAAACTCGCTCATCCATGTCTTTATGGACCTTGCTTTGTGCACTGGTGCACAGTCATGTTGGACAGGAAGGGGCCATCCCCAAACTGTTCCCACAAAGTTGGGAGCATGAAATTGTCCAAAATGTCTTGGTATGCTGAAGCATTAAGAGTTCCTTTCACTGGAACTAAGGGGCCAAGCCCAACCCCTGAAAAACAACCCCACACCATAATCCCCCCTCCACCAAACTTTTCTTGGCACACCGTTCTCCTGGCAACCGCCAAACCCAGACTCATCCATCGGATTGCCAGACAGAGAAGCGTGATTCGTCACTCCAGAGAACACGTCTCAACTGCTCTAGAGTCCAGTGGCGGCGTGCTTTACACCACTGCATCCGACGCTTTGCATTGCACTTGGTGACGTAAGGCTTGGATGCAGCTGCTCGGCCATGGAGACCCATTCCATGAAGCTCTCTACACACTGTTCTTGAGCTAATCTGAAGGCTACACCAAATTTGGAGGTCTGTAGCTATTGACTCTGCAGCTATTGACTCTGCAGAAAGTTGGCGACTTCTGCGCCTGTGCGCACTGTGCGCCTATACACCTGTGGCCATGGAAGTGATTGGAACACCTGAATTCAATGATTTGGAGGGGTTTCCCAATACTTTTGGCAATATAGTGTATATAATATGGTGAATAGGCTATTAAGAACCCCATGAAATGGTTTGACGTGCAGTTTTTTCATTCCTGTGTTGACATATCGATGCTATCCTAATGATAACATATCACGGTCACATGGGACAATCAAAGAATCAAAGTACATCAAATCTAGACAATGCAGACCTGCAAGTGTCATACTGAAAACAAGGCTACATATGAAGAAAATAGACTTGATCAGCTGTATATGATTGCAAAATCTAAAGAAAGCTTACGACAGTTTGTTGTAGGCCTCCATGCACTCTGGCTTGACATTGTGAACTGAAAGAAAAACAGGATTTGAAGAAGTCAGGAAGGACAAATAAGCCATATCTTAAAATATGTTAGTGCCATTGTTTTGTCTCAAGATGCACACTAGTAATGTTTTTTCTAAGGAATGTTAAAAAAAGCTACTTAAATGTCCTAATTAAACTAAGGCCTAATCCTGGCTTAATCTAAGACCTGAATTTAGTGAAATCCCTTGGGATTTTAGCACTCAAATCAACCGTTTTATGAAATATCACCCTCATTTTTCTAAAGCCAATTTTCATTACAATTCTCCATACAGCTGGTCTCTTGAAAACAAATGAATTCTTAAAATAAACTCTTTGGAGGCTGATTTATTAAAGCAATTAGTATAAAACAAACAGTTTAGGCTGTTTTTCTGGAGCGAAACGACAAGAAAGCACATCATTCATGCATGGGAATATTTTTAGCAATTCCTATCAACTATATTTCATGCACAATTTCTCCCAAGGCCTGAACATTTGAGCGCATCCTAGAAGGTTTTAGATGGATTGGCTCACATTGAATCTTGTAGAGGTTGCTGGTTTCTTTCTTGGAGAGCAGATTGGAGTGGGCATCTTTCCTGGCATCCACTTTGTGTGCAAACATGGAACTCAACCAGCCTTCATCACTTTTATTTGCAAAACCTCTAAAGATTCACAAGCAAAACTGTTTCAGCAAGTGTTTAATAAATATATAAATGATGCATCACAAGCTGCAATGCGCAGTAGTATAAAAACTTGGGGGTAGTTGAGGTGACGTTTCAAAGAGTGACAGCAATGACATGCTAAATTCCATCTTAAATAATTATTATGCATGCAGTTTTAGTGACTTAATATGAACTTTTATAGCTAAATAGCTAACCTCCCCCTACAGTGCATGTGTGGGTCAAAATTAATTACATGCATATTGTTACATAACACTTATTTTGTCAATAAAAATACATTTAATGATAATTTACATGCGGAACGCTTACTTAGCTATACTTTGGGGACAAATTTGCTCGCAGTGGAGACCACTGAGTCATAAATAAATTAAATCATGTTTTTTTACTCTAAATACGCAAAAGGTTTTCTTTGGTAGAATTAGCCTGTAGATATTATTATTACAGCTTTATTTACAGGCAATGGCAGTCTATGTATATCTTAATTTAGATAGGAAGGTGTGTGTGTGTGTGGTTCAGGTAAACCCTATGGTAAGGGGACAAAATGTCTCCACAAAGACGGCAATATCTGAAATCCTTGTCCTTGTGGGGACATTTTTTGGTCCCCATACATGAGGAAAACAACTTATAAATCATACAAAGTGATGTTTTTTGAAAATGTAAAAATGCAGAAAGTTTTCTGTGATGGGTAGGGGATAGAATATACAGTTTGCACAGTATAAAATCATTATGTCTATGGAAAGTCCCCATAAAACATGGAAAACCTGTGTGTGTGTGTGTGAGTGTCTAACCTCAGGTTGCTCCAAGCATACTGTAAATTGCTATGGTTAAAAGCATAATAATATAAAATATAATAATAATAAAATCGTTTTATGATTATACAAACTCAGGTTGCAGTTATACAAACTATGCAAGTTAAAACTAAGTGCTCAAAGAAAGAGAAATTATTGGAATGTCAGAGGAAAATATTTACTGTAAATAATCTAGTAATATAACATATGCATTGTGGGCGCAAATTCAGAGAGTAGGCTATATTGAATTTTTTGCACTCTTGGAAATTCCCTCGTCAAAATGCAGGAATTTTATACAGCACTAAAACCTACTTTCACATGCATTTTTAACATAAAACACCTGAGGTAAAAATATACAGTAGGCTATACAGGCTATTTATCAACTACCCACATACTGAATACATGACTGAATTGACTCTAGATCTGCACTTTTACTTGCATTGCTGATTAACTTTAACAAGCAAAGTATCGTGTTACATGCATCTCTCAGTGACAAATGCACATTACCTGGCCACCCATGCTGAATGCACCTTGTTAAGGAAATGCTGCTGTCTCTTGAGGATATGTAGAGAGCGTGTTGTCGCCATTATTCTCGCTGTTGTTTATAGATTCGCGTCTATATGAAGTTGCAGGAGTTGCGACACGCGCTTCTCGAGTTAATGTTTGACGCGCGTGAACTGTTGGACTTCAGCTCCATGTGTGCCTTTGATTCATGAAACTCTTTTAGAAACTCGTTAATCATGATGAATAATCTGTTGATTTGGTCGCTGATGTAATTAAAATACAGTCCAAAAAAAAAAAAAAAAAAAAAATACACTAAGCTGGTTTGCCCATCTTAACTTGTCTGTAGACTAGTTTTAGTGGGATTTGAAAAAGTGAATAATAATAACAAAATAGGAAGAAATGCAACAGACAAGCAAATTTGCTGCCTGAATACCATAGATATTATGGTAAACATTTGTAAGGAATATGTGACACTGACATATGACGTTGTTCACTTTAGTCTTGTAGTGTGAGAAATAAGTTTTAGACATACAAATATCACATATAATCTCCAATTTATGCCATGAAACGGCATGCATACACTCCTACCGTTCAAAAAGTTTGGGGCAGCACGGTTTTTTAAAGAAGAATTTAATAATTTTATGTTTTATTCAACAAAGAAGGATTATATTGACCAAAAGGTACAATAATTGATTGAGAAACTACAACAATTTCTATTTAAAAAATGAATCATAGTTTTCATTAAAAATTGTAAGCAGAACAATTGTTTTCAACATTGATAATAATAAGAGATGTTTTTTTAAATGAGCATATTAGAATGATTTCTGAAGGATCATGTGACACTGAAGACTCAATGATGCTGAAAAATCTTTGCCTGCATAGGAATAGATATATTACAATATATTACAATATAAAACAAGCTATATTAATTTGTAATAATATTTGATAATAATTACTGTATTTTGAACAAATAAATGCAGTCTTGGTGAGCAGTGTTGGGGGTAACGCATTACAAGTAACTCGAGTTACGTAATCAGATTACTTTTTCAAGTAACTAGTAAAGTATCGCATTACTTTTAAAATTTACAACAAAATATCTGAGTTACTTTTTCAAAGTAATGCAAGTTACTTTGTTTTCCCATTTACTGACTGACAGCTCTCTTGTCTCAATGTTGAGAAAAATCGTAAGTTCAGAGGCATTGTGTGCGCTGTGTGAACATGATGTTTTTTGTAGTTCTAGACTAAATGTGAGCATGCATTTACTAATCTCACTAATCAAAATCAGCCAAATGCGAAATCAGAATACTATGCAAGCCTCCAATAATTAAATATGTTAAATAAAACAAATATTTTTATGCATTTAATCTCACTTTATTGACCAATATACTTGCTGCTGACCTTCAATAATTCAGTTAAACCATAAGCAAAAATGACTTTTTTTTCTCCTGCATCCTATTCTTCTGCGATCCAGAATGGCAGCACAGCTGAAAGGTTTGTTTGAGCTGCGCCCTCTACTGTAAAGGCGTGAATTTGCATTTCCTTTAGTCTGAGGCTTATTATTTCAATTTTGGTGTGAAAGGGTCTTTACTTTTGCCCAAAAATAGAACTTTTGTATTATATAAAAAACAAACAAACAAGCCCAGCCCAGGTGAGAAAAAGTAACGCAAAAGTAACTTAACGCATTACTTTTCTTAAAAAGTAACTAAGTAACGCAATTAGTTACTTTTTAAAGGAGTAACGCAATATTGTAATGCATTACTTTTCAAAGTAACTTTCTCCAACACTGTTGGTGAGCATAAGAGGCTACAATAAAAAACCTTGTCGACCCCAAACAGTACTGTAGTATAAAGGAATTAGATAAATATTGCTTACAATGATTTTACACAAAGTCTAGCTTGTCATTGCTCCACACATCATGCCAACCACCCTTTTTGTTAGATATGTTTTAAAGGCTAAGGTCACTAATGCCATCAAATCCTCTTCTAAACATCATTCTGCTGAACCTTTGTTCCCTTAATGCCAGAAACCGATCCATCAACTATGACTTGATCCAATTTACCATGTGGAGGAGTGTGTGGCTAGATTCAAATCAGTTTTGTCTCAGCTGTATGCAAGTTCAAAAATACATTTACAGTTTTACATGCCTATATGGATTATCCAGAATGTTTTTTTTTTGTTTTGTTTTTAAAATCAATTTCAGCTCTTTTTAACTGCAGCATTAATTTTTCCACCATGTTTTACTTGGAGGTTTGGGAGTGTTTCTTTGGTGCTGTTGAGTAAGTCTTCAAATTCTTGGTCCACGCAAATGTCCTACAAGAAAACTGATGTTAGAAATAAAGAAGACCAATAAATATCAAAGGAAATGTGAGAAATGAATGAGTAAGAGCCACTCACAGAGAAGTCCAAGAACTCGACTGCAGATTCTGGGTTTGCTTGAACTGATTTTAGAATGGCGAAGCATCCCGCTGACTGCACTGGGTTCCTAGACATCTGGATCACACCGAAAACCAACACCATTAGTCATAACAAATATAGAAATGCTATAAATCTCTTCTGACACAGACTTGAACGTTTACGCTTAAAAGCCACTTTAGTATAACTTGCTTCAATAATTCATTTGCTGTTCCTATTCTAGTGTTTCATACTTTGAGAATCCGTACAGTTGCGTTCACTTTGAGGCCCAGCGCAAAATGGATGGCTCCTTCAAAGGGTATGCGATTATTGCTGCAGACACAGAAAAAAGTCAATACTGAAGTATTTTTTGGCAATGGAAGTAAAAGTTTTTATGAATGCGCTTGTCATTTTATTGACTGTTTGCTAAGTCATTTCACCACTGCAAATAAATCATGAATAAATGTGCATTGTGAACATTCAAACAAATTTAGCAGACAACACTGAACAATTTCAGTTGTCTACCATCTCATAATTACGGCAATAAATCAAAACAACTGTCCACATGTACACGTAAAAAAGAATAAGTGAGGGCAGTTTGTGCCTTCAAAACATTGACTCGGTGAGCACATCCTGCAGTCCATAAATACAGTTATGATATATAACCATACTATGACAACAGTACCTAATGTTCAGATCCTCCAGTGTATTGTTGTTTTTGAGTGCTTCCTCCAGAGCCACGGCTCCTTCTTTGCCCAGGCCGTTGTACGACAAATCCAGGGTCCGCAAGAAGATATTTCCCTTAAAAAATCAAATCCAACAGACCGACTATAATAACATATGTGCAGAAATTAAGTGCTCCTTCTTTAAAGGGGTCATATCATATGTCAGATTAAAAAAAAAAGAATATATTTTATTTGTCTGTTTTTGTGCAACTATCTAGTTCAGTCATGAAACTCTGGAGGGCACAGTCCTTTACATGCAATCTGTAAGCAATCACATCATTACCACATGGCACAAGCTGATTGGCCTCTGCTGACCCTGCAGCCAATGAGACTGCTTGCTCAACATTTAAACAGTCTGATTCATTGTTTGCTAAAAACTAGTACTGAAGCACGCTATAAGAGTTCCTCTGAAACCCTCCACCTCCCCCAGCTCCACCTGCCTAGATCTGCTATGGGATTTATGTATGTCTATTTATGCAGCATATCTTCAGGCTCACACAGAGTGTCTGTGTATCTATTAGCAGTATTCATACTTGTTCATACTTATACTTGCAGCAATAATCAGCAGCAGCGGTGGCGTAGCAGATCTAGGGTCCGTTCTTTGTACCTCGCTTGATACATCTAAGATGATTTGAGAGATGCCAGATCTTCTAATCATGATAACTGATCTCTGTCTGATTTGGAATGAATTAGTGGATTTGATTAAAATATCTGGATTAAGTTGTCTGAGATTACTGCGCGTTCTTATGTTCATTGGAAAGGGCAGATATATCGATACTCGAAACCATGATCAGCAATGCAGCAATTTGCTGGCGGCAAAACAGCAACATAAAGAGCCAGGAGGTGAAAACGTTTTGAATTTGAAGATCAAGGTAAATTGTACTTAGTTTGTCTTCCGGGAAACATGTAAGTATCTTCTGTTGCTTCAAAAGGGTAGTAATAAATGAAAAAAAATTGTTATTTAAACAAAATAAAAATGTGGACATCTTCATCCTGTTCAAAAGTTTTCACCCCCCGGCTCTTAATGCATCGTGTTTCCTTCTGGAGGATCAGTGAATGTTTGAACCTTTTTTTAATAGTTGTGTTTGAGTCCCTCAGTTGTCCTCAGTGTGAAAATTTGGATCTCAAAATCATACAGTCACTGGAAAGGGTTCAAATATGCAGAAGATGCTGGAAAACTGAATAATTTGCAGGACCTGGAGGATTTTTCTGAAGAACATTGGGCAGTTTAACTGCTCAAGACAAACAAGGGACTCAAGTCGTGGATCATCCAGGTAATGACACACAGTAAGGCCTTGTCCCAAATGGCACACTTCATATGCACTTTCGGTCTTGTGGACAATGGCTGCCGCTGTGCGCATGTCCGTTAAGTCCACGAGACCGCAGGGCGTCCCATTTGTCATTTTAGGTTTCAGAAGAGTGCTCGTCGATATGCGCCCTCGATGCGCATTTTTGCCGAGCCCGCACTAAAGCGAGCTCCGCTGCAGATTTCTACCCGACAGTCAAAGCGGCGTTACGTCACGGAAGTGCAGACTCGTAGAAAGGCCGCGAGTGTTTAGGGTGCCATTTGGGACAGGGCCTAAGAAACAAGGGTACATAAACTTTTGAACAGGGTCATTTTTATAAATTCAGCTATTTTTTTGTTTACATATTTGGACTATATATAAACATCTTTTATATAAAATATCTTATTCAGGACAGTACTAAATAAATAACATGCATTTTGTATGATCCCTCTTATTTTGTTAAAATAATTAACATTTTGCAGATTCTGCAAGGGATATACTTTTGAGCACAACTGTAACTCTTTTATCTCAAAACATCAAGTAAACTTTGATTCCCGCATGATAAGACCCCATTGCTGCATAGAACGGGGGATCTAACAGCATTTTACTCTGAGTTCTCTGACCCATTTTACTCAATGGGTTTTAGGCTAAAGTAAATTCTTAGCAGGAGTGAATGACTCTGGCAGAGGATGGACTTTATTTTTCTCTTACCCCCAGGCCTTCAGCAAATGCAATGGCTCCTTTTCCTCGAATGCAGTTCCAAGCCAGATTGAGTGACTTCATTCCCGTGTTCTCGGCAATAGCAGCACCCAGGATTTCCCCTGAGGGGAGGAGAAAGATGGAGAAGAGCAACATGGGGGAGTTACTGTTATTAATTCAGTGTATTATTGTGCCTTTCACTTAGAATGCTGTTCTTTTTAAACTTTCTATTTTCCATTCAGCGAATTCTGAAAAAAATGTATCACAACTATCCACAAAAATATTAAGCACCACTGTTTTCCACATTGATAATAATTCAAATCAGCATATTAGAATGATTTCTGAAGGATCATGTGACACTGAAGACTGGAGTAATGATGCTGAAAATTCAGCTTTTTCCTCACAGGAATAAATTACATTTGAAAATATATTCAAATAGAAAATGGTTATTTTAAATAATAATATTTAATAATATTAACTGTATTTTGAACAAATAAATGCAGCCTTGGTGAGCAAAAAAATCTTACAGACCCCAAACTTTTGAAAGGTAGTGTATTACGTGTACAGTAGCTAATAAATAGCATTTCCTCAAACTGTTTCCATTTTCAAAGCTCTTAAATAAATAAAAAAAACTATAAATATTATATTTGATTTATATAACTATATCAGGCATTATTGACCACATTTCCAATGGTCACCAGGGTAGCCTGCCAGGAATATGAAAGCAGCGTGTGATTATAAAAAGAAAGCCATCACCATATGTAATATGAACAGAGAAGTGTCAGTGAAATCTGTTAAGGATGTATGAATCATGGCAGGTCATGGAGGAGTTCCTCTTGATGATTATTTGCAATATTTTATTGAGGCAATTTCCCTATTTTCACACTCTGTCATTCATGCTGACAGCTATGGGGCCTTAGGACTATATTCTATATCCGTCATCATCATACTGGAGTTTCTGATCATTTGAGATCCAGCCCTCTGGATATCTCAGATGCTTGCAAATAGGAAGATATTGTGCTTGTGTTGAAACTGAAAATCATTTCCAATTTGCATTGCAGTTAAGAAGAGAGCACTTAGCTATAAAAAAAATTACATTATTTAGAAAAATTGCTTTTCCATACATTCTCACAGAAAGATAATCTTTGGTGAGCCAGATGTGTTTGAAAACAGCAGATTTGAAGGGATTTATCAGCAGGTTTGCCACTCTGACATAATATCTATGTTTGTCAAAATATAAAAAATAATTTAACAGTGTAGGTAAAACGTTTGTTTGAAAACAAATGCACAACCTCTAATTAAAGTTTTAAGAAACAGAAGTTGCAACAAATTGCAAGTACATTTTCTCTTGCAGGAATGCAATATGAAGATTGAACAAAGTAACACTTATCTTTAGCAACACTATGAAAATTTATAGCACATAGCAGGCACATGCCAGTATAATCATAGATATCAATAGGTGCAATATACGCCACATGACATGACATGCATCATCATTTTGGAATACCTCAGTTTTCACAGTCACGAAAACAACACGAAAACGCATTCCTAGCTAACAGGGAATGTTCTCCAATGTTCTGGCAAGGTTCTCTCAAAGTTATGAAAAACATTCTTCCAGTAACGTTATTAGAATGTTAGTTCATAGTTATCTGGTCTTTAATAATGTTCTCAAAACACTAGCACAAAAACATTAATTAAACATCATTCATGGAACGTTTTTCTAAAACATTTTAGTTGGATGTTTGTCTAACATTGTTTAAATGTTACTACTTGTTTCAGAATGTTCAAAGAACATTCAAAAGTAAATTATATTTGCATAATGTATTCAGAATAATATAATGGAATGCTCCCTTAAAAGGGACCTATTATGCCCCTTTTTACAAGATGTAATATAAGTCTCAGGTGTCCCCAGAATGTGTCTGTGAAGTTTCAGCTCAAAATACCCCACAGATCATCATTTATTATACCATGTTGTAAATGGCCATTTTTGAGTGGATGGAAAAACATACTGTTTTCATGCATGTATCTTTAAATGCAAATGAACTGCGGAGCCTGTTCAGCTTATGTTCCATACTCTGCAAAAAACGAAAATCTGTTTGGTTTTGATCATCATCTCTATCGCGGTAACGCTCACATGACATTGCAGTTCTTCATCATCATGAAAGTTTATTATCTGCATGCGTTTTAAAACCATATCAGACTAAATTTCTAAGTTTACACATCCGAAGCACGCGCACAGAAAACTGGATGTCAGATGGCGCAGCTTGTGAGTGTTAAACTAAGTTCTCTTTCATGTGTTATTGTGCTTAATCTGTGAAATACACGCTAGGTTATGTCAAAAACACACAAAGTTCACAAACACAGTCGGTTATGTCTGTGAACGTAAACAGCAAGTAAAGAAATTGCATGTGTTTATTAGATCTATGTATTAAAGTGACAGCAGCGTAATATACAGTACCTACTACTGCTAAATATGCTGTTAATATGAATCAAACAATAAAAGAAAAACAGAAAATCACTCACTGCTCTTGATTGAATAATTTTAGTAGCTTTAATAAGAATATATTTCTTACTTGAATGCTGCTGTTATATGCTCTGGCGAAGCGATAAATATGGTGGGCTGCAAATGTTGGGTTAAAAACAATCCAAGTTGGGTTGAAAATGGACAAACCCAGCAATTGGGTTGTTTTAACCCAGCGATTGGGTTGTTTTAAGCAAACATTTAACCCAACCGCTGGGTTAAAAAACACATTCACTGGGTTAAAACAACCCAATCGCTGGGTTAAAACAACCCAATTGCTGGGTTTGTCCATTTTCAACCCAACTTGGGTTGTTTTTAACCCAGCATTGTTTAGAGTGTGTGCACAGCTCACTGAGGGTGGGGTCTATGCTAATAGGACAGAGTCTGTCAGCAGTTGTGGGCGGGGCCTGTGCAATGTGACGTCACATTGTATAGACTTATTAAAAAAAAGGAATGGGTGGATTTTTACCATTATAGGGTGGTTGTGCACACACTGCTGACACACATTTATGTTCAAACACCATGTAAAAGTGAATTTTGCAAAATAGGTCCCCTTTAACATTCGCATAACCAAGAAAAAAAGGGAGTTTTCACACAGAGTTTGAGCTGAACTGACTGACAGCTTCAGTAATTATACAGGAAGCGCTATTTACTCACTGTGTAATTTTGTCCGCAATTTAAAGAAAAGGTTTTATTATTTAATGAGACTTTGTGGCTTTTCCTACATACTTATGTACTAAAGTGACAAAATTACAGGGTTTTAAATGCTATAATAGTGATTTGATAATGTCTAAAAATAAATTTGCCATAAGTGCTCCCCTGATGCCATCAACTGGTTATAGTGGTAATTTTTCATTTTAAAATAAGTTTTTGTTCATCATAAGTGCTCGTTTTCATAACTTAATAGCAACATTAGCAAAATGTTCTTAGAACATGTTTTTATTTAGCTCGGTTTATCCACTATGGAGAGCATCTTCAAAAAGCTATGTTTTCGCATGACAAAAATGTTCGCAATGTGGACAGAAGGCCAAAATCAAAAAGATGCATTTTCGGATGCAGCCTGGGTTATCTTTTGCTTGGTGATTTGAAACTAAATCATCCAAATTTTGTGTCTAGACATTTTATTTTATTACACTCAGGAGTGCTGTGGTTAATGTTCTTCTATTGTTATGCATGTTTAAGGTCAAATCTCAAGCCGTTTTCTTCTAGTACTTGTCCTACTAAGTGGCCATGCAATTGTAGTCTTCCAGTTCAAGTGTTATGTGCAACCATTCAACATTGGGCTGCCAAATACCACTAAATGCCCCTTTAAAAGCAAAGTTATTAAAGAAGAGGTCTGCCGTAATCATGTCTAAGCTCAAGGAGTGAACCTTTCACCGCAAGCTTTTCACATCATCTCACACCTGCCATATCTCCGAATCTGTTGTGACTCAGGTCGAGGTGCTGAAGTTTCTGGTTGCCGATCAGAGCTGGAGACAGGTGTCTGGCCGCTCGCTCATCCAGATGGTTCCCAGAGAGGTTGAGAGAGAATAGGGTAGTGTTTTCCAACAACATGCTGGACAAAGCCCTGGCTCCATATTCACCCATCCGGTTTTCAGACAAATCAATTTCTGGGAGGGAAAAACACAATCAAGTGCACAATCATAAAAGTTTTACTTTTAAATTGACAACATAATATCTCATTTACTTTTTCAAATAAGTAATGCAAGTTACTTTTGACTTCATCCTATTCTTTCCCAATCCAGCTGAAAAATTAGCTTGAGCTGCGCCCTCTACTGTACAGGCATGAATCTGCATTTCCTTCAGCCTGAGGCCTGTTCATTTCACTTTGGCAAAAATATAACTTTTACTTGTTATTAAAAAACAAGCAAGCAAGCAAGCCCGGCCCAGGAAAGAAAAAGTAACGCAAAAATAATGTAACGCATTACTTTACATTAAAAGTAACTAACGCAATTAGTTACTTTTTAGGGAGTAACTCAATATTGTAACACATTACTTTTCAAAGTAACTTTAAGTTGAAAATAAAACAAAGATTATTGGAGTACATTTTACAAGAAAATACTATTTCAGTCTTTCTACTTAATACACGTTTAATTCAGTGTCTTTCTTGCCATTTCTTTGTAATTATTTGTGAAATTTACTAGCAATTTCTGAGTGAAAATTGTTTCAAAGTTAATCCTACACCATTTTCAGTGAAAGTGTGTGTTTTTTGATGACATTACTATGGGGTGGGTGGGGGGGTATTATTTTGCGTTTAAAAATATGATTAATAAATTATTAATAATAAATAATATATTTTTTAATAATTTACTTGATTTTATGTCTCAAATCCCAGTCAATTATTCACTGCAGAAAGTGAAACTAAAAACTCAGCGATGAGAGCTCTACTTCAACATGTTCTGATAACACTATTTAACCTTAATTTATTTCTTAATATTTCCCTTGTGGCCCATAGTTAAAAAAAATGAGAAGAGGTGTTAAACAAGTTGTTTTTTTTTTTGTTTTGTTTTTTTTTAAATGAGGAGTTAGCTAATCTTATTACAGCGCGTGATGCGCTATAAATTATTGCAGGGCAAATTAAAATATTAATTTAATTTTAAAAGTAGCCTCATCATCATCATCATCATTCAGATCATAGCAGAAAGGGCTTGAGATCGCCGGGCCTGGTATGTGCTATTTGCAGCGCGTATTTGCATGTGTTGTGAACTTTTGCAGTGCGTTTCTGTATTTGCATGTGTTGTGAGTATTTGCAGCGTGTTTCTGTATTTGCATGTGTTGTGGACTTTTGCGGCGCGTTTCTCTATTTGCGTGTTGTGAGTATTTGCAGCACGTTTCTGTATTTGCATGTGTTGTGAACTTTTGCAGCGCATGTGTTGTCAAACTGATGAAGATGTTTTCTTTATTTGCTGGTGTTTTTTCTATTTGCATGTGTTTTCTTCATTTGCAGCGTGTTGAGCTCTCTCGGCCACCGTAGATTTCACAACCCACACACAAACAACTACCAGTGAATAAGCCGGGTGCTAATCATTAATGTATGCACAAATACCAAATGTACATTTCTACATTTAAACTAATACTTTACGACTTGTGTGTGCAAAATCCAGATTTACATGAATGTGCAGCATTCTGTACAAATAGAGACATAGTTGTGAATACAAAACTTCGATTTTGTATTAATGTTGGTCAGAATTTGTGCGTGCAACGAGTAAGATGTGCATTTGTGGATCCGGTGACGCGCATGCATTCATTGACTCGTTTGTGAGTCGATCCTATTTGATTCATTTGGATTTTGAGACTTTCGTTTCGCCGGTTTAGCCTTGCACGATCCACACACACAGCTGTCTAAGAAAACCTGCTACCACTAGATGGCAGTATCCTGCCAAAACAGACAACGGCACCGTAAGCGTTCTTCTGCCTATAAGACGCTTAATGTTTCCAATCCTCGTTATAAAGACGAGGACACGCTTAACAGTAGGCTAACATTAACAAGGTATTAATAACGCATACTTTGTATAGGCAAGCAGATTAAATCAGGTTATGAACACAACATTGTTCATCACAACATTTTTCTCCCATAGAAAACCATTATAAAATGCTTAATATGCAATATAGCGCATGTTCAATAAAGTGTAGCCTACTCAGTTTTAATATCACCGTCTTACTGCATTAAGCCACATTAAGCGTTTTCTTTTATAATAGGCTCTATGGGAGAAAACGCTTAGTAGTGTGAAGTAGAAGTAGTGTGTGGGACGGTAGCAGTGTGGCTGCAGAATGTCACCTGTGATGTAGCAATTCTCTTTGAGCATTTCAGCGATGGCAGCCGCGCCCATTCCCTCCATACAGTTATCTCGCAGATTCAGTTTCAGGATGGAGGTGTTGGTTACCAAGGAAACCGCCAAAGCTTTGGTACCCTATAAAGGAGAGTTTTTCAAATGTTTAACATTGTTTTGTTACCCTTTAGGCATTTTTCCTAAGGCCAGCGTATTTTTTCAATTGTTTTAAATGGGAGCGCCATGTATTTAAAGTCCCCATGACATCAAAATTGCAGTTTTTTGGCTTTTAGTATGAATATGTTAGTTATCTATAAGCTAGTGTGCTCCGAAAAACAATGACACAATTCGCATTTAGAAGATAAAAACATTCAAAACTTACAGTCTCTTAATTCCGCCAATATGGATCAATGATTTTGATGCCTCTGCACTATACAGCTTCTCATCTGTCCAATCACATGCTCTCTAGAATCTAAAGCGTCACATAGTGCATATATATGGCATATATGGGATAGGGAACGACTCAGACAGTGTAAATATGCTTTCCATTAGGGCAAATGAAGTCTGGTTTCACGTTAGCGTCACGCAAATGCAGAGCACACACAGTCTGCTCTGGTCCAAAGGCATAACAGCACACAGCGGATCATATGCACGAACATATCGGATCCATTTGAATTCTGCATAGAATGCAATATTTTAAAGCGGCATGGAGGAGATTAGGAGGTTAGAGATTAGGAGGAAACTGCGGCTTTACCGAGCTCAACGGCTCTCTCCGAGCTGTGATAAAAAATAAACGCTATTGGCTATTTAAAAAAAGGGGAGCGAGTCCGTCAGCAGTTGTGGGCGGGGCCTGTGCAATGTGACGTCAATTGTTTTAAATGGGAGCGCCATGTATTTAAAGTCCCCATGACCCCAAAATTGCAGTTTTTTGGCTTTTAGTATGAATATGTTAGTTATCTATAAGCTAGTGTGCTCCAAAACAATGACACAGTTTGCATTTAGAAGATAAAAGCATTCAAAACTTACAGTCTCTCAATTCCGCCAAAATGGATCAATGATTTTGATACCTCTGCACTCTACAGCTTCTCATCTGTCCAATCACATGCTCTCTAGAATCTAAAGTGTCCCGCCCCCTACACTATAAATAGACGCTGAAGCTGCAACTGAAACTGGTCACTTGTTCACACATTTACTATTTTCTAAATAGTGAACGGCACATAGTGCATATATATGGCATATATGGGATAGTCTGCTCTGGTCCAATGACATAACAGCACACAGCAGATCATATGCACAAACATATCGGACCCATTTGAATTCTGCATAGAATGCTATATTTTAAAGCGGCATGGAGGAGATTAGGTGGAGAAACGGTTAGAGATAAGGAGGAAACTGTGGCTTTACCGAGCTCAACGGCTCTGTCCGAGCTGTGATAAAAACTAAACGCTATTGGCTATTTAAAAAAAGGGGAGGAGCTGGATATGTCCCGGCCTGTCTTCCTGTTTGAGTGTAAATTACGTCAACACATTGAATAACGCTGTGTGTTTCAAGGCACTTCAGTGGGCCTTTAACTGTCACAGAATGGAACACACTGGATTGTTGGATATCAAAGGCAGCGAAGGACTGCCTTCAGAAAGGGTTTGGATGTGCCTTGATGCTTTCCTACCTTGGAATGCAGCCTCCGAAGGCAGCATTTTTAAGCATTCGCAAATTGTTAAATTTTTGTTCATCAGTCACTTTTAACCCAGTCATCCAATCACAATGGAGGAGGGGTGGGACAAATACCACACCGAACCAATTGTCACATCCTCCTTGTACAACGACAACAGACAGAGGATGCACAACAACAAAATCAATGGAACAAAAACAACATCCTCCAAAACAAGGGCACTTTACATTGTGTTGTCATGTTTATATTTAGAAACAAACTATCTGCCAAATCAGATACTAGTAACACTTCTGTGGATATTCCATATCATAGCACCCAAGGAATCTCAGCTGAAAAAAAAAAAATGACGAAGCGCCTGCAGCTAGGTGTTTTCAGCTGGCTAAAAATGCTTATCATGTTTAACAGTGGGAGTCCTCATGAAAAATTACATTACCCATGATTCTGCAATGAAATCTCGACCAATCAGAGATTTGAAACAAACAAATCACACCAAACAGAGTGCAACAGTTGGGTTCCGGAATTAAAAATTCCATTCATTTTCTCCATAAGAAAATTGATTTTGAACTGCTGTGAGCTATGAGGTTGTTAATCCGTGGTATTTGCGTCTGCTGAAGCTGTCAGCTCGCGTTAATTTTTTTTTTTTTTAAATATTCGTGTTTAAGAATGGAATTCCTGGTGAAAAACTACATTACCCATAATGCTGTACAGAAAATTACACCAATCAGAGAATCGAAAAAAGCATCATGCTCCAAAACAGCTCTTTAGCTCCGCCCACTCCCATGAAGCACTGTAACTGATGCAATCAAATCAATCTCTCTACGCTTTCAAAATACCGAAATGTGTGTGTGTATATATATGCATATTTTTCATTAAACTTAAACTATATTGTTTTTATAAATATAATCAACATTTGTACATGAGTAGTTTTATATTTCTTCACATTTTTTAATCTGATTATGCTGTTCGCAATGCTTAATGGGATTGTAGTTCTTTCCCTCACTAAAGCAGTAAAGGAGTAGTTCACTTCAGAATTAAAATTTCCTGTTAATTTACTCACCCCCACGTCATCCAAGATGTTCATGTCTTTCTTTCTTCAGTCGAAAAGAAATTAAGGTTTTTGAGGAAAATATGCCAGGATTTTTCTCCATATAGTGGACTTCAATGGGGTACAATTTGAAGGTCCAAATTGCAGTTTCAATGCAGCTTCAAAAGGCTCAACACGATCCCAGACGAGGAATAACGGTCTTATCTAGCAAAACGATCGGTCATTTTTAAAAAAAATATAAAAATGTATATACTTTTAACCACAAATGCTCTTCTTGCTCTGATCTGCGATGCGCCACGCATTACGTCATCACACTGGGAAGGTCACACGTGACGTAGGCCGAAGTACCATGGTAGGGCGAAAAACTCCATCTCATTTTCTCCTCCAACTTCAAAACTGTCCGACATCATTGCTTTACCTTTCTTTTTGTGAAGGGTGTTTGACTTAGTCTTTGCACGTTCTCTTTGTAAACACTTGGTACTTCCGCCTACGTCACGCGTGACCTTTCCAATGTGATGACGTAATGCGTGGCACATCGCAGATCAGAGCAAGAAGAGCATTTGTGGTTAAAAAGTATATACATTTTTATATTTTTTAGAAAAAGGCCGATTGTTGCACTAGATAAGACCCTTATTCCTCGGCTGGGATCATGTAGAGCTCTTTGAAGCTGCAATTTGGACCTTCAAACCATTGTACCTCATTGAAGTCCATTATATGGAGAAAAATCCTGGAATGTCTTAATTTCTTTTCGACTGAAGAAAGAAAGACATGAACATCTTGAATGACGCGGGTGTGAGTAAATTATAAGGAAATTTTAATTCTGAAGTGAACTACTCCTTTAAGTACACAGTCTTGTACCTTTGCCTTTTTGTCCAATTTTCAGATACTTTTTTGCTTCAGTTCAAAGATTGTAATGTTGTGATTCACCTTGTAGCTTGTTGGTTTGGTTCATAGCTTTTAACTCTTCAAAAAAAATCGTATGGGAAAAATACTTCCAGAACCATTATATAATGCATTATTTCATCTCCGTTTTAAAGTTTGACATTAAATCTGCTTCTTTGCTCTTACCTGTGAGCCCAATCCATAATGCATCATGTTGAGTTCACTCTGGTTCATATTTCGGATGAAGTAGGATACAGGAATTACGTTCAGCATCTTACAAGCCTCTCTGTAGCCAGACTGGCCTGTAGGGTCATATGCTCTTTTTTCATCTAAAACACAATCAGAATACCTCTCATTCTTAAGATATCTCTTGTATAAATTATGCAAATTGGTAAAATATTGACAGCTGCAATAATGATACAAGAATAATTTCTCAAACAATACAGACAAACATGAGCCAAGTCGCTGCCATTGCACTGTGACGCGGTTGCTAAAGTGTTGTGAGTGGTGTTTAGCGTGTTTCTATGTGGCTATAGGGTGTTCTGGGTGGTTGCTTACTAGCCCAAGCAATGAGTCAAGGTTTGGATAGTTAGCATTTCTAGTTAGCCCTTTCACTTAATGGGTTAGTTCACCCAAAAATGAAAATTCTGTCATCATTTACGCACCCTTGTGTCGTTCCAAACCCGTAAGACCTTCATTCATCTTCGAAACACAAATTTTTTTATGAAATCTGAGAGATTTCTGTCCCTCCATTGACAGTTATGCAACTACCACTTTCAAAAAGTTCATAAAGAGATCGTAAAACTAATCCATATGAATCGAGCGGTTTAGTCCAAATTTTCTGAAGAGACACAATCGCTTTATATGATGAACAGATTGAATTTAGGCTTTTATTCACATATAAACATTGATCAATGCACACATCAGTTGTGGTAAATGGAAGTTCAAGCATGTTTGCTTGACGTGCAAGAACCAATGAGGTTCATTCTCGTGTTACGCATCATGTTTGAGCTTCCTCAAGAACCAATGAGGTTCATTCTCGTGTGTTACGCATCACGTTTCAGCTTCCGCAAGAACCAATGAGGTTCATTCTCGTGTGTTACGCATCACGTTTCAGCTTCAGCAAGAACCAATGAGGTTCATTTTCTCGTGTGTTACGCGTCACGTTTCAGCTTCAGCAAGAACCAATGAGGTTCATTCTCGTGTGTTACGCATCACGTTTCAGCTTTAGCAAGAACCAATGAGGTTCATTCTCGAGTGTTACGCATCACGTTTCAGCTTCCGCAAGAACCAATGAGGTTCATTCTCGTGTGTTACGCATCACGTTTCAGCTTCTACAAGAACCAATGAGGTTCATTCTCGTGTGTTACGCATCATGTTTCAGCTTCCGCAAGAACCAATGAGGTTCATTCTCGTGTGTTACGCATCACGTTTCAGCTTCAGCAAGAACCAATGAGGTTCATTCTCGTGTGTTACGCATCACATTTCAGCTTCAGCAAGAACCAATGAGGTTCATTCTCGTTACGCATCACGTTTCAGCTTCCGCAAGAACCAATGAGGTTCATTCTCGTTACGCATCACGTTTGAGCTTTCGCAAGAACCAATGAGGTTCATTCTTGTGTTATGCAGCACGTTTGAGCTTCCGCAAGAACCAATGAGGTTCATTCTTGTGTTACGCATTACGTTTGAGCTTTCGCAAGAGCCAATGTGGTTCATTCTCGTGTTACGCATCATGTTTGAGCTTTCGCAGGAACCAATGTAGTTCATTCTTGTGTTATGCAGCATGTTTAAGCTTCAGCAAGAACCAATGAGGTTCATTCTCGTGTGTTGCGCATCACGTTTGAGCTTCCGCAAGAACCAATGAGGTTCATTCTCGTGTTGCGCATCACGTTTGAGCTTTTGCAAGAGCCAATGAGGTTCATTCTCATGTTACGCATCACATTTGAGCTTTCGCAAGAACCAGTGAGGTTTGTTCTCACACGTCAAGCAAGTATGGTTGAGCTTCTGTTTATGTTTGCTGATCAGTGTTTGTGAATAAAAGGCTAAATTCAATCTGTTCATCATATAAAGTGACCGAGTCTCTTCAGAAAATTCGCTCAATTCATATGGATTAGTTTTACGATGTCTTTATGAACTTTTTGAAGAGTCAAAGTGGTAGTTATGAATGAAGGGCCAGAAATTTCTCAGATTTTATTCAAATATTTTCATTTGTGTTCCGAAGATGAACGAAAGTCTTACGGGTTTGGAACGACATGAGGGTGAGAAATTGGTGACAGTTTTTTCATTTTGGGTGAACTATCCCTTTAACACTGTCTGGTGGCAAAAATTACTTTCTCTATTGATGGCCATTTAAAACAAAAAATTTTGCAAGCAACAAATAAATTGCAGATTTTTCATTGTATTATAGTAGATTTTTGGAGCACTTTTAAAAGTATAAAATCTATAATTCTATAATCTGTAAAAGAAACATTTTTAAAATACAACATTATAATTTAGCGTTATTTTAAGTGCTATTTTATAATACAAACAATATATTCATAAATATATTAATATATCAATAAAGACATATATAAGTATGTATAGCCCCTCTTTCTAAATAAGTCTAATAATAGTAATATAATATAATACTTTTTTTATTTATAATGCACTTTTATCATGTTAAAGTGCTACAATACAAGAAATACAAATCCATATATAGATGCAAAACAATAAGTAATAATAATAATAAATCATAAAAAAACAACATAGAAAAGATAACATTGAAAAACTGCTTAGAATCTGATTGCTTAGAAAAGGAATAATGCATCTCAAGGCATTTGAGGTACTGTATCTTTCCTGTCTGTAGCACAAACAGCGCGGGACAAATTACTAATTGAAGTGTAAAACATAAAGTTAGGGGTTTACTATTATTGTTATGAGTAAAACTAATAATGATGCTTTCCTCAGCAAGCGCCGTTAATCAGTCGATACAGAAGATAACCAATGTGGCGTATTCACACAAGCAACCTTACAGCTCAATGGAGATGAACTGGTGTGACTTTGTAAACCAAATACGACAACAATGTATCATTGTTTCTCATTGAGATGCACAATTATCATGAATGTGGAAAATTCCCAAGCCATTCATTAAGCTATGCGGAGGCACACAGCAGTAATCTAGCAGATGGCTATCTCTAATAAGCTGAATAAACAGCCATCAGAGAGATAGTGAAAGATGGATCGAGCCGTGATTTATGTATATGTAGAGGATTGTGTAGGTGTTTCGGTATCTGCAGAACAAGCAGGTGAAAAATGAGAGAGAGAGAGAGAGAGAGAGAGAGAGAGAGAGAGAAGCCTGTCTGAAATTACAAGCATGACTCACGGCCGTTTGCCTGTTTTATTCCCCATTGAGTGGAAACATCATATTCTCTGCCCCTTAGCTCTTTGACACCCTCTATCAGAACGTGCATCACCCACGTCCCCCCGCCAGCCCACTCTCTCTCTCTCTCTCTCTCTGTTCATATTCACACTTTCACTTTTAATAAGAACTCTCACTGTGAAATCTGTCGAGTTCCAGGTCTGTGTCAAAATCTTCGTCACTGATGACACACTCTCCCTCCTGCTGCTGTCCATCACCTGGGAGGCCTCGACCTTCATCCACCTCGTCTTCTTCATTTGTACAATCTTCATCCTGATGGGCCATTCTTATGCTTTGATGCTGGATGGGGGATCTAAGCACTCTCTGAGCAGAAGGATGCAAATTTTCAGGCAGGGAATATGCTTAGAAATGATAACTCGTCATTTAGCGTCTGTCCAAAGTTTTACTATTTTGTCTACAAGTCTTATAAACCTCCCCGGCTTTTTCAACATCTATCTATAAATCTAGTCTTATAAACCTTCAAACTTTTTAAGGATTTTTCAATATTATTCAAAACTTTCCAATAAGACTTTATCAACAGATTTCTATACAATTTTCATCCATCCATCCACCCACCCATCATGTTATTGTTCACTTATGGCTACAAATCTTATAAACTTTCAAACTTTTTCAAGGCTTTTTCAACATTATTCTAAACTTTTTAATAGGACTTTTTGTTTTAGTAAAAAAAACTAATTCTATAGATAACATTTCTATCCATCCATCCAGCCATCTATCATGTTATTGTTCACTTATGTCTACAAGTCTTATAAACCTTAAAAATTTTCAAGGATATTTCGATCTTTCAATATATATCAAAATGTTCTAAGAAGACTTTGTTGCTTTAGTAAGAAAAATAGTTTTTCCATTTCCATTTCGATTTCCATTTCCATTTCCATCCATCCATCCATCCATCCATCCATCCATCCATCCATCCATCCATCCATCGTGTTATTGTTCACTTATGTACAAGTCTTATAAACCTTCAAACTTTTTCAAGGCTTTTTCAACATTATTCAAAACTTTCTAATAGGCCAAGCCAACATTCCAACCAAACTTGACAAACCTTGCTGTTCTAGTTAAACATTACCGTTATTTTAATACATTTCACTTCTGAATGGCGCAGTCCTATCATTTTACTTTCATAATGTGACATATTTCCAAATGAAACATACTGTAGGATATATGACTTGAATTTTTGGATAAAGTACCAGATACCAGAATGAAGCCAGATGGTTTGTGGTGAGTGGTTGAAAAGTAACTGTATGTGCCCACTGGTGCTGAGATGAGCGGGCGTTTACAATTCATTTTCTATGGGAGCTGAGCGACAGGCTCATGCGGGGGATTGAGGGATTGACAGTGGAGCGAAGCAAGCGGTGAGAGCATCAGAAAGTTCAGAAAACTTAAACTATATACAATGAGACATAAACAAACACTGGTCAACCACATTCCAATCAAGCTCAAAATATGCTGATGAGTTTGGTGCTTAAATTACATTATATACTGTCCAAAAGATTGTAAGAAGTCTTTTATGCTCACCAAGGCTGCATTTATTTGATAAAAAATACAGTAAAAACAGTAATATTGTGAAATATTATTACAATTTAAAATAACTGTTTTCAATTTGAATATATTTTAAAATGTAATTTATTCCTGTGATGCAAAACTGAATTTTCAGCATCATTACTCCAGTCTTCAGTGTCACATGATCCTTCAGAAATCATTCTAATATGCTGATTTCCTGCTCAAGAAACATTTCTTATTATTATCAATGTTGAAAACAGTTGTGCTGCTTAATATTTTTTTCAGGATTCTTGGATGAATAGAAAGTATAAAAACAGCATTTATTTTAAATAGAAATCTTTCGTGACATTATAATTGTCTTTACTGTCACTTTTGATCAATTTAATCCATCCTTGCTGAATAAAAGCATTATTATTATTATTATTATTATTATTATTATTATTATTATTATTTTAAATCTTACTGACCCCACTTTTGAACAGTAGTGTATTTTTTATTTTATTTAATTCAGTTTGGACGCTTTTATGGTGGTTATATTTTGGATGGGTAAAAAAGTGTATTAAATTGACACTGTATGTTTACTTTGAGTATTTGGAAATTAAGTTTGCATACAGTATTTTCCCCAATTAAATTCATGCAAATTTATTGACTGTGTATTTTGAATGTATTCATAAACCCAACACTGAAGTCATTCACACTTACTACTTCCACAACAGTGGACACGATAGAATTGTTTTGGGATGTCAGCAACCAGTGTTCAACCTATCGTAGGCCAAACCATGTCACTTCCCTTTAACCCTAAAATCTGATTGGTTGAAAGGATGTTGATCCAGGAACATGCACTTGTCGTCATGTTTTTTCTAACATACAAGCATAAGTTAACACTTTACAATAAGGTTTGATTGGTTAACATTATAACTACATCAGTTAACATGAACTAACAATGAGCAGTCTTCTGCAGCATAATTTCTACATGAACTAATACATTTTTAAAATCAAAAGTTGCATTTGTTAACGTTAGATAATGCACTCTGAACTATCATGAACATGAGCAAAGATTAATAAATACTGTAAGAATATATTGCTCAGAGTTCTTATTGTTAACAAATGAGACCTTATTGTAAAGTGTTAACAGAAATCGTGAAATATGAGCAGGGACACTCACTTGGCCATCAACACTTCCTCTGCTGTAGAGACTTCTGGGTCTGCTGACCGGCCTGCTTGCAATTCCTTCCAAAACCTCTTCTTTTCCACCTTCATCTCCATTGTCTTCACACACAGATGGAAGAATACTTTCTTTTGTCACCTTTTTACCCACTACCATTCTATGTATGTTTTGAGACTTTGTGATTGTTTTGTTCAAACTAAATCACATTTGATTCACTCTGGTTTCCCCAATCAGACAGGATCGATATCCTTAAATTAAATCAAATCTATGAGAAAGCAAATCAGTGCAGTGCTGTGTCCTGTTGCCCCAGACTAACCTGCTCTGTTTGAGGATCATATCTGACTGACAGTCACTTTGACTAATTGCAAAGCTGCATTTTTGGACAGTTTGTCCAATCAGCAGGGGAGCCTGAACAGTGAGGGTGGGTTATTGTTCAGCTCATTTGTTTTGTTGACTGGTTTCCATGGTGTTATTTCTCCTCTCATAAAGCCACACTCAATCTTTTTCTGCAGTGAGTGGTGTGAGAGAGAAACAATTATATAAAACAAAGAATATACTTCTCTCAGTACAGGTATCAGTTTCATTATAAAGCTAAATAATCAGCTGCTCTCTACACAATTTAAATTAAATATAATTTTATAATTCATATATCTTCTCTGGATTTATTATTTATATGTATCTGTTTGAATAAATTGAAAATTTTTGATTTCTACAAACTACTGACAACGTTTCTTCCAAATATCAAATAAAAATATTGGCATTTAGAGCATTTAGTTGCAGAAAATGACAACTGGTCAAAATCACGAAAACAAAAGGCCATGTTTTCAGATCTTGAATAATGCAATGAAGTTTATATTAATGGTTAAACAACACAATACTAATGTTTTAACTTAGGAAGAGTTCAGAAAATTTGGTGGAATAACCCTGATTTTCAATCACAGCTTTCATGCATCTTGGCATGTTCCCTATCAGTCGGTCACATTGCTGTTGGGCATTTTTATGCCACTTTTGACGCAAAAATTCAAGCAGCTCTGATTTGTTTGATGGCTTGTGACCATCCATCTTCCTCTTGATTACATTCCAGAGGTTTACAGTGGGGTTCAGGTCTGGAGATTGTGATGGCCATGACAGGGTCTTGATCTGGTGGTCCTCCATCCGCACCTTGGTTGGCCTGGCTGTGTGGATTGGAGCATTGTCCTGTATTTTATACAATTTTGATTTATTTATTTTAAATCAAGACAAGGATACTGAATGATTTTTAGCAATGTAATGTGACGCCATAGTCTAGTAATCTGTAGGCCATCTCATATTTTCCTAATGTCTTGTACCGTTGTTAATCATGGTATCACATGGATGGGAATATGTAGATGACGTTATGTAGATATGTAGATGACGTTATCCATAATAAAACTAGGCATTGTAAGCTCCATATATGGTTATTTTGGGGAGGAGACGGAGTGGAGGTGCATGTACACACAATCTTCCACTGACTGGGTTTTATAAAGGGAATTTTGCGCATGGTTTTATAAATCTGAAAACTTTTGTGCATACACAAAATCTGGCTTTTGTGCGTACGCACACTTTTATGATGAAATCTACGGAAAGTTTTATACATGATGCCCCTGGTGTTGGGCAAAGCTGAAAACTGTCTTTGTGAAGAAAGTGTGACTTTAGCCACATACAAGGTTATCCTGAAAGAAAAATTGCTTCTTTCTGCTCTGACAATGTTCCCCAACTCAAAGGATTGTTTTTTTCCCACAGGACAATGCTCCAATCCACATACATATAAATAAATATACATACACACAAGTTTTTATGGCCTATATATATTTTTATAATTAAAATTTATATGGCCTATAATTTTATAATTATTGTAAAATATTTTTTACTTAACTCCACTATTCAACTATTCAACCCCAGCGACACCGGTGGCCGTTAAGTGAACTGCAGCCTGCAACTTATTGCTCATGCTCGCACTCGATGTTCTAGTAACAAAGTTCGGGAGGAACATGTTCAAATTGCCTATCCAATCAGTACGAGAGGAGGCCTATATATATATATATACACTCACCTAAAGGATTATTAGGAACACCTGTTCAATTTCTCATTAATGCAATTATCTAATCAACCAATCACATGGCAGTTGCTTCAATGCATTTAGGGGTGTGGTCCTGGTCAAGACAATCTCCTGAACTCCAAACTGAATGTCAGAATGGGAAAGAAAGGTGATTTAAGCAATTTTGAGCGTGGCATGGTTGTTGGTGCCAGACGGGCCGGTCTGAGTATTTCACAATCTGCTCAGTTACTGGGATTTTCACGCACAACCATTTCTAGAGTTTACAAAGAATGGTGTGAAAAGGGAAAAACATCCAGTATG
This sequence comes from Coreius guichenoti, assembly GCA_039654105.1. Classification (NCBI taxonomy): domain Eukaryota; kingdom Metazoa; phylum Chordata; class Actinopteri; order Cypriniformes; family Gobionidae; genus Coreius; species Coreius guichenoti. The sequence continues at coordinate 8,288,730 of CM077169.1, forward strand.
CGGCAGTCCTGTGGGCGAAAATGCCTTGTTGATGCTAGAGGTCAGAGGAGAATGGGCCGACTGATTCAAGCTGATAGAAGAGCAACTTTGACTGAAATAACCACTCGTTACAACCGAGGTATGCAGCAAAGCATTTGTGAAGCCACAACACGCACAACCTTGAGGCGGATGGGCTACAACAGCAGAAGACCCCACCGGGTACCACTCATCTCCACTACAAATAGGAAAAAGAGGCTACAATTTGCACAAGCTCACCAAAATTGGACAGTTGAAGACTGGAAAAATGTTGCCTGGTCTGATGAGTCTCGATTTCTGTTGAGACATTCAGATGGTAGAGTCAGAATTTGGCGTAAACAGAATGAGAACATGGATCCATCATGCCTTGTTACCACTGTGCAGGCTGGTGGTGGTGGTGTAATGGTGTGGGGGATGTTTTCTTGGCACACTTTAGGCCCCTTAGTGCCAATTGGGCATCGTTTAAATGCCACGGCCTACCTGAGCATTGTTTCTGACCATGTCCATCCCTTTATGACCACCATGTACCCATCCTCTGATGGCTACTTCCAGCAGGATAATGCACCATGTCACAAAGCTCGAATCATTTCAAATTGGTTTCTTGAACATGACAATGAGTTCACTGTACTAAAATGGCCCCCACAGTCACCAGATCTCAACCCAATAGAGCATCTTTGGGATGTGGTGGAACGGGAGCTTCGTGCCCTGGATGTGCATCCCACAAATCTCCATCAACTGCAAGATGCTATCCTATCAATATGGGCCAACATTTCTAAAGAATGCTTTCAGCACCTTGTTGAATCAATGCCACGTAGAATTAAGGCAGTTCTGAAGGCGAAAGGGGGTCAAACACAGTATTAGTATGGTGTTCCTAATAATCCTTTAGGTGAGTGTACATAGCTGACTCACCTACGTTCCTCAACTGTTTTCTGCATCCCTCCACCACCCCGTCTCCTTACACTCATCTGTTTACTATCCTAACCAGAGATTAGGGTGGAGTACTCTGGGTTCGGGCCAAATTCCGAGCTCGGAGCCCTCCCCTCGGACATCACGCCAAATACGCATACTTTATATCTGTTTATTTGTAAGTGTGAACTCGTGAAACTCGTGAAACGTACAAAGTGACTGAATGTGATTCAAGACCCCGATTTACTCACAGCCAGGGGCGTCGCTTGACCCTTTTTACTGGGGCATGAGCCTCAAAGTTTTGCTGTTCCCCTAGTAAAATTTTACTGACAAATCATTATCTGATGAGGTAGGTTAGGTTACAGTAGATAGATATATCTGAAAATATGCTTTCCTATTCATTGAACTTTGTCATTTAAATAATTTGAATTATTTAAAACTTGAAGGCTGCTGTAAGGCCAGCTAAAGCGAAAATCCTGTGCATCCTCTTAATTATATGCCTCAGCCCCGCCCCCTCGCTGTGCTCCTCCTCCTTCAATTTTCCCCCAGATCCCCCTATAAAGTAATTTGGTAACATTTAGGGCTCGCTGCATCCTGCGGTGCACATCCAACTCCGCCCACATCCAATACGTCATCTTGTGACTCCCCATCCCTGTTTCACCTCGGAAACCTGATTTGTTGTATGTAGGTTTCCGATTAAAAGGGTTTTAGGCTTAAGGTTTTAGGTGGGTTTCAGTATGTAGGTTCCAGATTAAAATGTTTTTTTAGGTGTAAGGGTAGGTTTTAAGTGGGTTTCATTGTGGTCTGTCATAAAAAGAGAAGTAAGAAGTAAAATAAATATAAGTAAATGAAAAAGAATTGTGTGAGGGTTAAGTCTTCTCGATGCTTCTTCCTGTTTCCAAGTTAATGAGGAAGCACGATTTTTCTTTCACAAACCACTTCACTAGAAATCCCGCCCTGCAGCTAATTTAATTGGTTACGGTTAGAGTGACGGGTAGATTCAGGGATCAGTGTTTGGTGTAAGCAATCAGTACTGTGACTGACATGACCTATAAAATCTTAAGAATCGACTGCAGGGCGGAGTTTCTGCTGAACTGGTTTGACGTATTTGGACATGGGTGTGGCTTCTGACGTCACACTTGAATGTCGGCTGGGTTGGATGTCCACCGCAGGCGAGATGCACTCACTGCAGAACATGAGATCCAGGGGGTGGGGTTGGATCTAGATCCAACTCCTCACACTTTATATACTTTGTTATATTACTGCAACAATGGAGCCGTGAACTTCACATACTTTTGAAAATCCAGCATTTAGTTGATCCTGGTAAGTGCTCATGGTCACAGTTGTAAACACAACGGCTTTCTTCTTCCACGAGGGGATTTGGCGTCACGGCATTTTTTTCCAGGCGGACCGTTAAAGAATGCGACACACGTCTCCCAGACATCCTGTAGAATTCAAACAACCAGATGACAACTCCTGAAGTGTTTCCAGTTAAGTGTGCCATATGCATCAGCCGTTCAGCCAATGGTCCGTGGGCGTGACGTCTGAGGCTGAGCCTACTACGTACGTTCAGCCACCTACTCCAACCCTAAACCTACCCAACTCCACCCCTGGATCTGGATCCAACCCTAAACCTACCTAACTCCACCCCCTGGATCTGGATCCAAACCTAAACCTACCCAACTCCACACCCTGGATCTCGTGCTCTGCAGTGAGGAGCTACTGCCGCAGGCTGCAGCGAGACGCTTCTCGGGTCTGTGCCTCAGTGATGATCAATTCTAGAAACGCCCCTTTTTCATTCTTTGCTTAGAATTAAAAAGAAGTTGGAAATACTTTTGCAACAATATACTGTTAATGAACATCCAGATGCGTCCACACTGCTGAGAGCAACGTTTAGATGAATATGTAAATAAGAGCTGCACGCTTTTCTCTCAATAACAAAATAAACATACAATGACAGTGGTCAGAAGGCAGCAGTTAAGAAAGCATCCGATCGAAGCGATGTGGATATGTTTGTGGATCTATACTGGCATCATTTTGACAGATGAGGTAATTAAAATTACACTGTTATGATAGTTTGATTATAAAGTATGTTTGAGATTATAGATCTGGCTATGTGAGACTATAGTTTGAATTAATCCGTTTTCTCACGTCACATCCTTCTCATTTTCCCGGCAAAATCGCCAAAAGTCCTTAACATAAAAATCAGTCGACAGGCTTTTAATTGACGTCAGAGAAGGACTCTTTTAAGTTTCGTTACAAGCTGTTCACACACTGCCGCATTGAGATTAAAAAAGCGATTTAATACATGAGAATACATTAAAATTCTTACACATAACCCCTTTAAATGTAACACACCATAATCTCTTAAAATCAAATGTTCACATTTCTTTTCTGCATTACCTTAAATGAACAGGACATTTAAGGACATACATTTTAAAATGGTTCACTTTAGAAAGAAGAGCAAAGAACTCGACAAGTCTTGACATACAAATGTTCTTTTATTATTAAGTAGATGCAAAGTTCTTGCAGTATATGCATTAAAATGGCAAATGTTTCAATGTTCGAAGTTCCACAATAGAAGATTCACAGCAGAAATTGATTGGAACAGTTTCTTTTAGCAGCAGCAAAGAACAAACACAAAAAGAGAAAACAAAATCCTGTAAGCTTCTTCTCGGTCCAGTCACAGAAGAAGGACGCGATCACAACAGTTAAACGGACACAGTGCAGGTTAAGAGAAAAACAGGACGTAACATCATGCATTCAGAATAATGCTTCAGGTTCCCCCAAACTAAGTCAAGATTAGACATCATATTCACGTAATATATTACAAGCAACTCAGAGGGACAAAACCAAATCAATACCCATAATCAAAATACATTCTTAAAAAATTCTCATATATATTTAGATATTTACTGTACCTTTTAATATATGCATGTGTGTGTTTCTTTTTTGCCAGACTTTTTATAATCACAGAGTTTAAACGGTGCAAAAACCCAAATGTGGGGAAGGAAACATTCAGTGTTAACAGCATACATAGAACAAGAATATTCGACAACAGAAAGCAAAGTCCCTTGAAATCAAATTACCTCACGTAATATTTTTCATGCCAGAGGTCACTCATAACTCAAAGTTTCCCAAGCAAATCCAAAGCAAGCTAGGATCTAACTGAACACACATTTCAGAAGCTTAAAGGATTCATCTCCAGAAACCTGTCCTTTTAAAGCCATCAAAAAGGCATTGCATGCAAAAAATGAACTATAGGCGCCATTGATTTTTTGCTCTCTGCTGCAAGCGTTTACCCTTTAATACGAAACAACAACTACAACGGTTGCTCTTAAACTTAAAGAAGAAATCCAGGTCTCAGTTAAATTCAAAGAAAAGGGTCATTGCAGCCATTTCTCAGAGAAGCAAGAAAAAGGGATTTAGAAGTATAATAAAGCAAAACAGATGCATCACCTCTTTCATTTTTGTCAATTCCTCCTGGATACCGAAGATCAGAGTTTCAAGGATGTTTCATAAAAGAATCAGCCTAGAGAGATTTTTAAAACTCCTGAAGTCTTTTCTTACAGTTAGCTTGAGATAAATGCACATTGAATGATATTTAAAAGTGGCCTCATCTTAGTTTTATTGATCTTAACTCTTTCCCCACCAGCGTTTTTGGAAAAAGTTGCCAGCCAGTCACAAAATTTTCATGGCCCCCAGAATATTTTGTTGTATGAACATACAATATATCAAAAGAAAGAACAGACCCTCTGCTTTTAAACAACAAAAAACTGTTTTATTCTAGCATGCATTCTTTTTTTTTAATCAATACTTGAATGTGGGTATGTTTCACAAAAAAAAGCAACATTTTGAGCAAATGGTCTGAAGCACATGGCGCAGGTGCACTTACGGCATGTCCGAATCCACTTTTGCTAGTTCAACAACGGAAAAAACGGTTGGCGCGCCAGGCGCATGGTCTAAAAGTAGTCTCTTAATGAGTCATGGGTGTGTTTTGGGCATAATGTGCAATAAACTAATCAGAGTCTCATCAGAGCCTATACTAACGCCCTTTAAATAACACAAAAAACCACAAAAAACAGGTTTTTGTTGGTCAATGACACTTGCCGTCATTTTCAGTTGCCTCAAAATAGCAACGCGCCAACAATGCGCCTGAACACACCTCATTTTCAGACCAGCACGCCCATGGGCGAACAGATGGGCGCGAGTGCATTTGCTATTTAAACAACGTGGCGCTGGACGTGAAAATGATAACTGCGTCGGGCTGAAACTAGCAAAAAACACTTGCATCGCGCCTGGCGTCGCACTGCGCAGAGTGTACGTCGCATATAGCCCCTTAATGTTGGTGATCGCATTATTTTACATATGCATCTGCTTACATATACTATCAATTGTTTCTGCTTCTTTTTCATCTGTGTTTTGATCCGGAGATTCTGTACTAGAAGATGCGTAAAAGCGCCCCCTACCGTAAAATTCCGTCAATGGCGGGGAAAGAGTTAAAATCCAACCAGTTTTCTTTAAATCCACAATTATGTTTTTATTCACTGAATTAATTTCAAAAGTAAGATGTTTTAGTGTATCAGGAAATAATAAAAATAAACAATTTTTTCTTTTCATATTGAGGGCTAGTTGTTAACAAGACAAACATTAAAAACTAACCACTTTAGCACATTCAGATCCTATGGTTCAGATGCATGGTAACCAGTGTGCTGTCAATTAGCAGTGTGTGTCATTTACAAGTGATGATATTTTAAGGTTTCCTTTTTCTAGTGTAATTATACATTTAAGTACTGAGTAATAATAATTAACTACATGTACTTACTATAGGGTTAAGGTTTGGATTAGGGTTTGGTTTAGGGTTAGTTGCATGTAATTATGCATAATTTACTGTTAATACTATAGTAAGTACATGTAACGTGTAACAAGGACACTGTAAAATAAAGTGTTACTGTAGTGATAATTTATAAAGCATGGTTTTCTAATACGTCTTCTACACAGATGGCAAGCTGGCATATATTAACTCTTTCCCCGCCAGCGTTTTTGACAATTTCATGGCCTCCAGAATGTTTAGTTGTATGAATATCTGAACATGCAATATATCAAAAGCAAAATAAAGAACAGAGCCTCTGCTTTTAAACAAAAAAAACGTTTTATTCTAGCTTCATGCATTCTTTTTTTTTTTTTTTATCAACACTTAAATGTGGGTAAGTTTCATAAAAAAGCAATATTTTGAGCAAAAAGCTGAGAAAATCACATTTTTGTCAAAGACTACATCTGGATCGTATTCAGAACGATGATCAAAACATAGATGGAGTAGATCGAGTCCAAATGCTTGCACATTCCTATAGATCGTTCTGGGTTGACATTTCATTCAGTAACATTAGGCAGTTTTGATTTATATACTGTTTAATGTTGGTGATCATGTTATTTTACATATGCATATGATTACATATGATATCGCTTGTTTCTGCATCTTCTTCAACTGTGTTTTGATCAGGAGATTCAGTACTCTTTCAGAAGATGTGTAATAGCGCCCCCTACCGTATAAAACTGAAAACACGGAAAGCTGGAAAATTCCATCAATGGTGGGGAAAGAGTTAAAGTTGCCAGCCAGCACTTTTGATCATTTTCCCAAAACTCTCATGGCCCCCAGAATATTTTGTTGAATGTCTGAACATACAATATATCAAAGAAAAGAACTTAAGCTTAAAGAGATTAAAAAAAGACACACACACACAAAAAACATTTTACTCTAGCTTAATGCATTCTTTTTTTTTTTTGTCAACACTTGAATGTGGGTAAGCTTCATAAAAAAAAAGCAACATTTTGAACCAAAAGCTGAGAAAATCATGTTTTTGTGAAAGACTATGTCCGGATCTACGGAGCCCCTAAATGGATATGGTGGTGGGGAAAAAAATATGAGATTGGAGGAAAAATAATAAGTCAATGCTTTTGCGTTCCCCTCATAAACTTTTTGCGTTCCCCGAGAAACTTTGCGTTCACTCCCAAAACATTTTGCGTTCCTCTGAGAAACTTTGCGTTCGCTCGCAAAACCTTTGCCTTCCCCCGAGAAACTTTTTGCGTTCCCCGAGAAACTTTGCGTTCGCTTACAAAACCTTTGCGTTCCCCAGAGAAACTTTGCGAGAGAATGCAAAAGCACTGACAAATATTTTTGCCTCCATTTTGATCAGGAGATTCAGTACTCTTTCAGAAGATGCGTAATAGCGCCCCCTACCGCATAACAGGGAAAACACAGAGTGCCGGAAAAATCTGTCAATGGGGGAAACGTTGTGTCGTAAATGACAGAAAATTCCGTCATTGGCGAGGAAAGAGTTAATTAATTCTCAGTCAAAATTTAAAATGTATTTTTAAATTAAAACTCAAATAAAAAAATACAAGTATTATTGTTAAAAAAAAAAAAAACTAAAATTAACTCAAAATCAAAAGTTCTATGTGTTAATATGGACCTGACCCTATTAGCAATTGTATTTTTATTAACTAATGTTAACAAAGATGAATAAATACTGTAACGTGTGCATTAACTAACATTACCTAATGGGACCTTATTGTAAAGTGTTACCATATAATATAATCATATTAAATTAAATATAAAATTATATATTATTATTATGAAGAAGAGGCGGAGGAAGAAGACAAATTAATATGATAATTAATATAACTGATAATATGATTGACTCTTTCACAACCAAAATGAACTAATATGGACCAAAATGAGATCTGAGCCCACTTTTAAGGTCAAGGACAGTGTGAATGCAAAGCAAACTGGGTATGTTTTCACTCAGTTTATCTCTTTGTCTGTGTTTGGTTCTTTTAAAGATGACTCACCCTTAGTAAATGAAAGCACATCCTCTCTTTTTAGCATGATAGAGACTTGGTCTTTAATGAAAACAGATCATAATGTGCATAATAACCCAGAGACTCACTAACCAAACCAAATACTTCCCATCTCCTAATGGTAAAGTCAATATCTACGCAAGTTTGTACATCAGGATAGCCACTGATCTTGCTTACACGTTAAAAAGGCAGGCCATGTCTAAGTGCACGCAGCCCATTGAGGACAAAGCATAAAAGACACACAAAAAAGTGCATTCAGAAATTCAAGTGAAAGGTACTTGTATTAATGTAGATTTTGATCATAGAGATGCACATCAAACAAGACCTAGCAAAGAAAATGAAAAAGAAAGAAAAGAAGAAATTGTTTTTTAAATAGACAAACTTGGCACAGTTTTCCCGAATCATGGTTGGTGTCCCATCATGCTTCTGGTTGGCTGATTATAAGCAAAAACCAGCGATATGGACTGAAAAAGAGACTATGAGCAAAACACCCTGTAAAAGAAAGAAAATAAAGATTAAAAGAGATTAAAAAGAGAGAAAAAGGGGAGGGGTAGAGAGGGTATGCATACAGTGTATATAAATCACAAAATATAACATATAATTAATAGATTTATATTTTAATTAATGATAATTAAATGCATCATACTGCAATTAAATATTTGCATAAACACATATTTATTTACATAAATGTATTCCACAACTTACATATGCCCACAATTTACTGTATTTTTAGTTATTGAGTGCATCTTTATGATATACACTACCATTCAAAGATTTTTTTCATTGAAAGAAAGAAATACATACTTTTATTCAGCAAAGATGCATGAAATTGATCAAAAGTGACTTTTACATTGTTACAAATAAAAACAAAAGGTTTCTAACATTGATAATAAGAAATAAAATCAGCATGTTTTAATGATTTCTGAGTAATGATGCTGAAAATTCAGCTTTACATCACAGAAATAAATTTTATTTTAAAATATATTCAAATAGAAAACAGTTATTTTAAATTGTAGTAATATTTCACAATATTACTGTTTTACTGTATTTTTGATTAAATAAATGCAGCTTTGGTGAGCATAAGAGACTACTTTCAAAAACATAAAACAAAATCTTACTAACCACAAGCTTTCATATTTCATGTCTTTTTCATTTTATATAAGAAAATGTGGGCTGTAATTGTGATTAATTTGATTAATTAATCTGCATATGATGAAAGTAATTTGAATAATAAACACCTTTCATGCTTTATTTAATCACCCTCACATTTAATATTTTTATGCATTCATTGCAACATTTCATGATGATATTTAATTAATAATGTTATGATATATTAATTTATTCATTCAATTTTGCCCACTGTCCAACAGAGTACCAGATGACACATGGCGAGAGATTGTAAGGTACCTCTCGTCCTCCAACTTAAGGACTTTCATCATAAAACATCAAAAAAAGCGACACCTCTCACAGGAACTACGGTGGCCAAACGGCGAAAAGGCCAGTTAGGCGCGCTACGGTTAAAGCACTTCTCCCTCCCTCCGCTCTCACGGCAAGTGTGCAATGAACAAGCTCTTATCTGTAAGAGCACAAACAGAGAATAGCGCAGCCACTCTCTTCTCACTAATCCTGTTGCACTGCAGCCTCTTCTCAGCCTCCGTCTCTATGGTTACCGCTGGCATTCAGTGATGCTGGTCCAGAGGCAGTATCTACAGTAATCTACACAGCACAAGGTCCTCCTACAAGCATGGATAACCTAAGGCAACTCAAGGAGAGAGGAGGACGGATGGAGAATAAACAAACAGGACTTACTCATCCGTGTCTTTCTTGCTTTCTTCGATGAACGCGATAGACTCCGACCTTAGACGGTTGGTGACCTCGTAAGTGCGCAGGGTAACACCGAAAATGTCCTCGTGGTATCGATTCTCATCCTTCAACAAGAAAGAGGAGAACAGTTTGAAAAAGTAACTGGAACTTCTCAAGTGACTTTGTACTTGATTTACCTTTGCACACAAAGGATCCGTTTGAAAAAAAAATGGCCGTATAGCACCACTATAGTGTAAGGTTTAGAAAAAAGTTGGATCTAACCCTTAGTTTGCTGATATAGAAGCCGGCATCCTCCAGGGACATGTTGCCGTGCAGTTTAAAGATCTGCTGGACTGTTTTCAGTACGTCTCCGGCCATGGTGACGTCCCCGCAGACGTAGATATGTCCTCCTTCTTCTCTCAGATACTTGTACACTGTTTCAGACAGCTGCTCGCGAAGCACATCCTGGACATATTTCTGAGAAAAGAATACGAAATTGTGAGGTAAGGGACTAAATAGACAACTATAAACTAGGGGTTGCACAGACTAGTCGACTTTAATGCTCTACCATGACGTTTTATGCCTGCTACTGACCTATCCTATAAGATCATTACAAATTACACTGTACGACATGGATCTAATAAATCTGGGTACGACATGTATAGTAGACTGTACAATGATGACACCTACTGAATCGTAGGCTACGGCGCAAGTTAGTACAGAAGAATGAAACGTCATCAGCATGTGCTAGTGCTAAACAAGTAGAGCAAGATGAATCGCACTTTGGTTTTTGTGTGCGTTGAAAAAAGAGGAGGAAGTGAAAGAGGAGAATATGGACGTGGCCGTGGCTAGGGAAAAGAGGCCAATATGGCTTTGCCAATTTTGCAAATGAGGCTTCAGGCAAGTAGCTTTAAGTTTTAGCGCCATGTCGCGTTGATCAGTATGCCATTTCATGTTGTATTTCTATTGGCTAGTCAGTAGACGTAGGTCGTAGCAGCAAACACACTGTGAGATGATCATACTAAATGTCTGACACTGTCAGAAAATTATCACAGTCTATCTTTAGTCGCAAGACCGTGAAAACGGCCGTCTTTGAACGTCTCTCTCACTGTACGCCGTAGGACCATCGTTTAGGAGCCACGACCACAGAAATCACCACAATTGGTCATCTTTCGTCCGGGAAAGCCCAAAATCTTACAATGTGCACCGGGCATTAAGCCTGACGTCGACATGGCCACCATACAGATAACCTTCATACTGTTCTGACTTAATGTACTATGTTACGATCAAAACTCCAAAAAATCCCATAGATTTACATTAGCTGTAATACTAATGCTGTCCTATAGAGGGGGCCACAGGATAAGAAATCTTTGAAGTCCACTTTTACTCTCCGTTTCCATTGGTTAAAATGACAAATAAGTGCATATTCCGAGAGCGCTCTGGATGCTAAATATTGATCGGGTGAATGCATGTTTTAAACAGCTTATTGTACAGGTACGTTTATGACCGTTCTAAACTAATGTGCTGTTGCATTGTAACCAAGCGGCAAACTCCCGCGGTCTCTCTTGAAGCCAACACGGAAGTGACTGCAATTCATCGACTGGCCGCTAGAGACAGGCTCCAAAAGGAAGTCAAATCTGTATCTCCCCCATGTTAAAATGCCCAACTTTACAGCAGAAAAAAATATGTTTACAGCCTGGTACAAGAAGTGGTTTTGGTTTATACAGCTAATTTTGCCCTTCATGACAACCTGATTCAGAACCAGCAGAAATCTGTAAGAAATATAATGACCCATAGACAAAAGGGATGGTACATGAAGTTTTAATTTATTCTACTGTTATTTGATCAGTCAGAAAGCCTTTGCTTTGCCCACTTCGTTTAAAAAAAACGAAAAATTATTATAACATTTCTCATTTTCACATTGATCTCTATGATTCACATGGGCAATCTAGCTAAACCCTCTCTAATGCTGGAGTATTAATGGGTTTGAAACATCCTCAGTGATATTTGCCAAGGCATCATATTCTAACCTTTGGTCTCCCAGGCTCTCTGGAGTATGCGGTGAAAAGCTCTTTAAACACTTCCTTGTTCTTGGCCTGGATGGTCTCTTCCTTGTAAATGTGGTCAATCTGTGACTGCCGACAACCGAAAACCAAGATCATAGGACATGCCTTGATTCCTGGTGAAATAAAACATGCCAAAATTTTTAACTCAATGACAAATGGCAAAGTATACTAAACAAACATAATTATGTTAATGATATGCAAATTATTAATTAATCCAAAAATTATAAATAATTAAAATAAATAATAAAAAATAAATAATAATATGTTTATATCGATCATTTTTTGGAGAGAAAAAAATATAAAAAATATTATATATACACAATTATAAAAACAAATAAATAAACTTTTATTTAATTTTATTCTAAAAAAAATGATGGAATGTCACTTCATTAGATCAAATTAACCAAACAATGCTAAACCCTTGTCAGGAAATTTAAATGCAAATTTAAATCTGAATTTGTACATTCAAGCAATTAAAACAAATGACAAATATAAATAAATAAATGTTCTACAACAATTAGAACACTTAAATGTTAAAAGTCCCACTTGAAAATTTACTAAATAACAAATGAACAAATTATTCAAACAAAAGATGCTTTCCTTTCTTAGAACTATCCATTTAGAAGCACAATTTAGACTTCGAAGCAATCAAAAGCCTACCCTTATTTTCAATATCATAGAGTCTCTGCTCCCAGAAGCTTCTGAATGGAGCAATTCCAGTGCCTGGGCCAATCAGAATACACGGAACCTGGCTGTCTTTTGGCATACGGAACGTTGGAGCCCTGAAACACAAAATACACCCTTTGATTCCATCAGATCCTTAAGAAAACTACCCTCAGTGGACATATTTGAGAAATGTATAAATGCTTTACCCTCTGACAAAGCACGGCACTGTATCGTCTTCTTCCAAGCTGTTGAGCCAGGAGGAACACACTCCGTGGTGTACGGGACCCTCTCCATCTATCCAGAATAAAACAAATAATCCTTTAACCTGACACCCTCTGACACCGTTCTAACGCCTGGCAATTTAGAACTGCACAGGGCTGACATCGCTTGCTTCAAATGGAGTGAAATTGCTATATTTTAACCGCCAATTACACCATTATGCACATAATTACATGTTTACAATGCATTAAAAATGTGGAAAAGAGATAAGAGCACAGTTTCTCTTGTGCGCATGTTAACAAAAAAGGCTTAACAGCAAATGAACAGATCTAGAATTAATTTGATCTTTTAATTTATGTCGTCCCTATCTTTAAAATAAATGAGCAATTATTAGATGAACAGTCTAATACCACAGACAATCAGCCTGGTTTCTCTTCTGACGATACGGATTATTCACAATTCATTAGTCAATTCAGTCAAATTGCTAATTAAGTTCATAGTCTCTTATTAAGCACCCAATTATTCATATGATACCGCTGTTGGGGAAATGTGAGTTTTCAGGCTGTATGTCATTGTAACTATTGAAAGTGAGAGGCTATTTAGTGTGACACTCACAGTTTGAAATGAGTGACAAAGAAGCACTGAAAACGTTTAACACTGTGAAGTGGATTGCATTGATTAAACATAACATCAGGTCCTGTTTACACATGCTCTGAACATCTGATGTTAAAGTGATCAGCTGAGATATATTACTGTTAACACCTGGTACAAACATGCATCTTAAATGTGTTTCTGGTGACCATTAGCTTTTTTCTGCAAATTGATAAATAAAAAAACACAAACTAACAAACAAAGAAATGTTAATATCTGTCTATTATGCAATTTTATATGAGTTTGCTAATGCTTGCGGTGTTCAGATCGGCCTAGATACCAAAATCTGCAATCTCAAGATATCTGAATATGAACTCAAACAGTTCTCATCACATTCATCCAAAATATATGGATAGAATCAAATTAGACAATAGCTGATGTAGAGTCAGGGGTAGATTTAGTGATTTGCAGGATTCATATTTAATTTAAAAAGGTCTTCAAGGCAAAATAAAAGTTTGGTTATAATACTCTTGAACAGTATAATGTATGTCTTAATGTTATAATTTTAACAGTAAACCTCTGTTGTGTAGCACTTTGAATGTACAAAAATGAAAAGGTTTGTTTAATTTTTATTGGAGTAAAAGATAAATGTTTTATGCCTTCATTTGATTACCAGAAAAATTAAAATACATAAAAATAAATATATATTTGTTAAACTTTTAATAAATTGTTGTTAAATTAAACAAGTTTAATGATTTCAATAAATTAGACATGCTTTTTGATCAATGCAATTTAATATAACCATCCAGAAAAAATTAAAACAGAAAAAAAAATGAATCCAGAAAAGTTACCCCAAGTACCACCTAGTGTCCAACCTACTCTAATACTGTTATTTAACCTGTTCACACGTGAACAAAGGATCTACAACATGAAGAAAGCAATTATTTATAACATGTACATGAAAAATCTAAAAAATTGGACAAAACTATGGAACAACAGACAAGGTCGTGCAGCAGCAAGCATCACAACAGTGAAATGAACCTAAAGGTTGTAAATGTGTGCAATTGTATAGGGCCCCATTCCTGTATTTTGCCTGGGGCCCCCAAATCACTAAATCTGCCCCTGATGAATTAATTGAGCAGACGAGCACCGCGAGCGTCGTGCATTCTTCAGTAGTAAACGAAAGTGCGCACCTGCGCCATTCATTCCATGGCATTTCGCGTTACACCGTAAATTCTGTTTTTATGAATGGATTCCACGATCCTGATGCCAGCTTCCTTGGCTATTTTCATGGTGAGTAACAACACGTTAAAGAACTATAAAAGAGCAATTTAAAAACCTATATAGGGTTTTTAGAATTTGCTTTAGATAAAAAAAAAAAACCTCTCAAATGGATTAATATTCTAAAGTGTTTGCAGAGTAATATAATTTCCTGAGAAAACTTAAACCATAACAATTTAATAAAACATGTATGAGTATGAGATACTAGACTCTTATGAGGAGCATAGTGGTGGATCTTCTTTTGACTTGTGTGTGATTCTAGAATGTTCTATTAGACATTTTTACTGTTTTTTTATTTATATTTTTTTTTTTTACAGTAAATTATATAGTAATTCCATTTTTGCTTGCAAAAACATACATTTGACAGTTTTTTACTGTAAAATATATTGCATGCAGTGCTATAGAAAGTTATGTTTAAAAGTAATGCATTACAATATTGTGTTAATCCATAAAAAGTAACCAATTGTGTTACTTTTTATGCAGTGTAATGTATTACATTATTTTTTGTTACTTTTTCTCACCCTTTTCTCATCATACACCCGGCGCAATGCGACGCCAGGCGCGTTTCAGCCCGACGCAGTTATCATTTTCACGTCCAGTGGCACGTTGTTTAAATATCAAATGCACTCACGCCCATCTGTTCGCCCATGGGCGTGCTGGTCTGAAAACGAGGTGTGTTCAGGCGCATTGTTGGTGCGTTGCTATTTTGAGGCAACTGAAAACGACTGTGCAATTGACCAACAAAAACCTGGTCTAAAGTCAATAGTGCAGTTTTTTTGTGTTATTTAAAGGGCATGTTAGTAATATGCACCTATAGGCGGGTGCACAACGCGCGTACACTCTGCTTATTACACACACAGTATGATTGGTTTATTGCACGTTACGCCCAAAACACACCCATGACTCATTAAGAGACTAGGGACAACCCTTTTGGACCCTTTTGGCACGCCGACCGTTTTTCCGTCGTTAAACTAGCAAAAGTGGTGCCTGCGCCATGCGCTTCAGACCATATGCTCAGATCGTTAAAATAATAATAATAATAATAATTATTTGTTACATTTATATAGCTCTTTTCTAGGCACTCAAAGCGCTTTACATATAGAAGGGGGGAATCTCCTCAACCACCACCAATGTGCAGCATCCACCTGGATGATGCGATGGCAGCCATATTGCGCCAGAACGCCCACCACACACCAGCTTATTGGTGGAGTGGAGACCGAGTGATGAAGCCAATCGTATATATATGGGGATGGTTAGGAGGCCATGATGGACGGGCCAATGGGCAAATTTGGCCAGGATGCCGGGATTACACCCCTACTCTTTATCGAAAGGACATCCTGGGATTTTCTATGACCACAGAGAGTCAGGACCTCGGTTTAACGTCTCATCCGAAGGGCCCTAAAAGTGAAACGAATAAACAAACTCAAGCTGTGCTGCCATTCTGGATTGCAGAAGAATAGAACGGAGAAGAAGAAGAAGAACGCGCTTACTTTAACAATAAAAAAAGTGATGTTTATCTAAGTAAATTTTGCTTATTAGTATGGTTGAATTGGATCATTGAAGGTCAGCAACAAATTTAAGACAGGTTGATAAAGTGAGATTAAATGCATAAAGTCAATATATTTTAATTATTGCAGGTTTGCGCAAAATTCTGAGTTTGCATTTCACTGTTTTTATTCCTTTTGAGAAATACTGAATATGTTTTTGTGCAAGCGAGATGAGTAAATGCCTGCTCAAATTACAATAATCATCATGTTCACATAGCGCACACAACGCCTCTGCATCTTACGCTCGAGTTCTCTCAACATGGAGACAGGAGAGGTGTAGGTCAATAAATAGGAAAACAAAGTAACTTTACTTCTTTGAAAAAGTAACAGATATTTTGTTGTAAATTTAAAAGTAATGTGTTACTTTACTCTTTACTTGAAAAAGTAATCTGATTAGTAACTTGTGTTACTTGTAATGCGTTAACACTGATCGTTAACACTTACATTGTTTCACCATATATGGCAAGGTAACTTACAGCTAACCAGTTCACTGTAACATTTTTACTGTTTTTGTTTTTCTGTAAAAATTATACGCATTTTTTACAGTGCTGATATAAAGCTGAAAATGAAATGAACACAACTTACTTAAGTTCTCTGAGCTATGAAAAAGCAACCCCTTTGCAATCCCCTGTTGTTGTTGTTGTTTTTTACCTTTGGGCCGATAGTACACCACTGCCACAGTGAGGTGGATCTCTCCTGGATGGAGGTCTGGAGAGGAGCTGATGGAGTAGTACCGTGGCTGTAGGAGGGGTAGCTGGGTCAAGAGAAGGGTGGAGGGGATCTGGAGGGACGGGAATTCCTCCAACACCTCCACTATGGTGGGGTTATTATACCACTTCCACTCCTCATACTCCTGCAAACCCTGAGGAGACACAGAATGAAGCGCATGACATCAACATGATGTTCTTAGTAGCTCTGGTTTGGCACATGAGCTCTGGATGAGTGGCAGTGAATGGCAAACATTCAAAAAATTCTGAAAGCCGTGAACTGACAGCAAGAAGTGAGTAAAAAAAACTGTCAACGTTGTAATTTGCATAAATGTGTTAGTCATGTGAGTGTAAAACAGAGCCAGAAAGGTCTTTTTCAGATCTCTCCTTTTAAAGAGAGAGTTCTGACACCACGTATGCACCATCATGTCACTCTTAATCTATAGTATGTGATATTTTAAACATAAATTAATGTTCTTTTTTATACAATGAAAGTAGAGTTTTACTAGAGCAACAAAGGTACCAAAAACTCTACCATTATTGCCTTATTGCGTTTGATAGCAAATAATGAATTTTAGAAACAGTGGGAGACGGAACTGAACAATATGTTTATAAGTAAACTATTCGCAGAAAACTCAATGGCAAAGACAATGGTTGTCAGTAAAAATTTTTTATGAAACTTACTTGTATTTAGCAAGGATGCATTAAACTGACAAATGTGACTAAAGACATTTAATAGAACGAAAGTTTTCTATTTTAAATGAATGCTGTTCTTTTAAAGCTTACTATTCATCAAAAGTACTGAAATATAAATGTATCATGGTTTCCACAAAAATATTAAGCAGCACAACTGTTCTCAACATTGATATTAATCAGAAATTAGCATATTAGAATGATTTCTGAAGGATCATGTGACACTGAAGACTGAGTAATGATATAATGAAGTAATGAAGACTGAAAATTCAGCTTTGATCACAGGAATAAATTACATTTTTAAAATATATTAAAATAGAAAAACAGTTATTTTAATTTCTAATAATATTTCACGATATTAAAATGTTTACTGTATTTTTGATTTTTTTTAAAAATGCAGCCTTGGTGAGTATAAGAGATTTTTTTTCAAAATCTTACAGACCCCAAACTTTCGCTAGTGTATTCCAAATAAATGATTAAAATATACATAATTGTATGCTTATTTTAATCAGGCAGAGTTGCCATCCTCATTGACGTGAACCCTTTGTCTTTCTCCTCTGGTTCACTCCATTCCTTTATCAGAATCATTTGAACCAGAATGGATGACTCACTAACTAAGCAGCCATTTTTAGCAACATATCGAAAAATTGTTTCAGTGGGAAGCAATGAAAGAGAAATATTTCCATGTCTTCGTGTTGACACTGAGAGGCTTGTGTGAGAGAGCAAGACAGGCATGGGAGAGGAAAAAAAGGAAGTGGGGAGGAGGGGGTTGATTTTCAGAGGTAATAAGTTATCAAACTGAGAAAATGACTGCCGATTTGAGGCGGAAAAGGCAGGGACGCATGTGGAGACGTGACGCCTTTTGTCTAATATGGAAGAGGTGTATGAAAATGGGTCTTAGATCATTACTGAGCTTTAGCACGCCTTGTATTGACGCAAATAAATGATAATTAGAGAAGTGCACAAGTATGTGCGCTGGCATGCAGTGTTTTCTTACCTTGCTGAGCACCTCTAGTCTCTTTCTCTGTTTCTCATTAGTCGCTAGAGGAGCAAACTGTTGCAATAGTTGAGGACTAGGAGGGGTTGTTATGTCCAAGAAATATTTGAAAGCCTGATAGATGGTACAGGGCGGAATACGACTCTCATCCGTCCAGTTACTTATCACACCTGCAGAAGATAAAGAGGTTCTGATTTGTTAAGAATGCAGATATAACAGATTTTTAGTTGATTTACTTATGTTTAGAGTAGCAGATACTTCATACTAAGTACTGCAATACTTTAGATTACTTAAACAGATAGTTCACCCAAAAATGAATAGAAGTGAAATAAAAGTATGATGTGTGCACTATATTTTACTCGTATTATAGGTTTGTGCAGGGTTGGACATTAACTTTTTTGCTCACCAGCCACTGTGGCTAGTGGTTTTCCAAAGTCCACTAAGCATTTTCACTGGCCACAATTTTGACATCGATACCATGGGGAAAAACTGCCATATAGATACTTTTAAAGGGGTGGTTGATTATGATTTCACTTTTTTAACTTTAGTTAGTGTGTAATGTTGCTGTTTGAGCATAAACAACATCAAAGTTCAAAGCAAAGGAAGATATTTTCTTAGAGAAATACCTTTTTAAGGACTACAACAAATGGCTGGTAGGGACTACAACGAGCTTATTCACAGGTTGGTGACATCACTAACCCTAAAATTTACATAAACGCTGCCCCTGGAAACACGCAACAAAGGGGGTGAGCCCATGTTGAGAAGAAGAAGAGTTGTTGTAGTAGAGCACATTTGGGAGTCTGCTCAAGCTGTCACATCCGTCTTTTCACATTTATTGCAATACGGTACGTAACACAAATGCAATTGCATGTCATAAAAGCAAGGTGACAACATAAGTTATAACTGCAATTAAACTAAACTATACCTGTTCTATCTTCATGCAGCATATATTCTCTAGCACTGAAGGCATTTTACAACAGTTCCCACACGAGTGATTTATAGATTATCATGACAGAATATGCTAATCGATGACTTGAAGATAGTTAACTCCACATCTGCTACATAAATTCATCAACTAACCATTCAGAAACGTCCTGTTGCACTCTACATGTTGTCACTTCTTTGTGAGTCTCTTCATTATTGTCCTATATTAACATAAAAGGCTGAACAGTTTCTGACATTTTCAGTTTGTGTCTGCGTGAGGTAATCGGAGCTGCTAACACGAGCTCTTGAAGCTCCGCTCTCTTCTTGAAAGGGGGCCGGGAGCAGCAGCTCATTTGCATTTAAAGGGACACACACAAAAATGGCGCATTTATGTTCACCCTCATAACATGCTATAAAAATGTAAATTTTAACATGCTATAAAAATGATCTGTGGGGTATTTTGAGCTAAAACTTCACATACACACTCTGGGGACATCAGAGACTTATTTTACATCTTGTAAAAAAATGTAATATTATCTCATAATTTGGAAGCAGCTATATTAGGCTGCTGTCACTTTAAGAACTGACGCACGGATCCATTATACTGTTCCACATTCTTTTTTTTCTCAACTGTTTATGTTCACTTAAAACATAACTGACTGTGTTTTACGTGAATACTCGCCAAGACCGACATTATTTTGTGTGTATTTGACTGTTTAAGTGCAATAAGCAGCAAATAAGAAATTAGTACTGAGAGGTGGCTTTATGTGCGCGTACTTTGGGTGTGTAAGCACAAAATCTGCTTGAATGAGTAAAATTATGCGCAATATGCACAATCTCACGCCGAAATTCAAGCCCTGTAACACCAACAATATTCATCTGGAGCAAATGAAACGAGCGAGTGAGGGGAGGCGGGTTTGTGTGTCAAATTGGTGTCAAATTGCTGTCGGAGAGATGAGAGAGTGAGAAAGCGCCGCAGGTATCATGTATCTATTCTGCAGAAAATGAGTATTGGAAGCGTTTCAGATATTTCAGTATTGATATGTATTGAAACATCTATATTTTTGACACTTCATTAAACTTAGTTTATTATTTCAGATGCCTTTTTAAAAGACTACAATTGAAAAAATGTATATATTATATACAATTCAAGCCGCCAAAGTGGCTAGTAAAAGTGACTGCATTACACGCCACTGCTAAAATCCACCTGCATTTAGCGGGTTGGTGGGTGTTAATGTCAAGTCTTGGGTCTGTGTGAGGAAAACACTAAAATTTAAGTCATTATTCGCTGAAAATCTCACCGCCTTCTTTGGTTTCACTGACGTGTAACTTGATGTGACATTCAGATATTGACAAATGCAAATGAGATTTGAGAGTTATGGTTGAGGGGAAGATTTAAGCAAACAATGACTTAAATTTGAGCTTTTTCCCCCCACACATTAAACTATTATATGCCTTCAGAGGACTTGGAATAATAGCGTACAGGTAATTTGGATTTCTTTCATGGTGCTTTTTTATAATTTTTTGAGGCCCTAGACTGTATTCCATAGAAGAAAGTAAGTTGTATGGGGTTAGAAGGACATGTGGATGAGTAAATGACGACAGTGTTTTCATTTTTGAGTGAACTGTACCCTGATAATGTGCCCAAGGCACCTACTTTTGTTAAAATACCTCTTTTGTGCACAATAATGCAGGCTTCAATGAGACCACATCTGTAATGAATGTCAGATCAAGGAGAAAGAGTTGAAGCAACCTCATATTCCCTCTGTAAAGGTCACTGGCCAGTCTTCAGTCATCCTGACATATTTCTCAACAAGGAAGGGTGAGAAATCTCACTTGAGCTAACCTTTTTAAAGGCTGGGACACACCAAGCCGGGCAGTGTCAGACCGTTTTTGAGCGCCGGTCAGCTTAGTTTCTTCGGTGTGTTCCACACGGTTGGCTCTAGTCGGACGCCGTCTGGGTTTTTTTGGGCCGATTCAGCATGTTTAATCAGCGTCGGGCCGTCGGTGAGAGAGAGAACTCTGATTGGCTGTTCAGCTTAGCGAACGAGTCAGTGCACAAGGATAAAAGCGAAAGTGATGAAAGAAGGCTGTTATAATTTTACATCATGTTACCTGAGCATTCGAATGCACAAATATTTTCATAATAACATGAGGTGACTGGAATGAAGAAAGTGATCTGAGTGATTGATTTTCAAAATGGTAAGCAAGCGCTGCTTTGTTTACAGTTTGTATATCTGCAGTCCTAGTTTTGGTGTCCCTTTTTGAATGACGAAAATAGACTATTGATACCTGCTAATATAGACATATTTATTTACACGCAGACGCAGAACACACGTGCTAGCTGACAGTCGCCTTTAGTCCTTTTGGTGTGTTCAAGCGCAGCTTTTTGGCGCAGCCAACTAGAGGCAACAACACAGTCAGCTTTCATCACTGCTAGTTCTTTGACGTTGGCTTGGTGTGTCCCGGGCTTAAAAGACACTGATAAGTAGGTCCTATATGATAGGTCAGTACCACCAAAAATGTATGTAGTATCTCTTTAACACATTAAATAAATATCAAAAAAGGGCATCCTTCAGAGCTACCTGTAAAAACAATTGCCATGTTATTGTGACTTAAATATTCAGAGAGATATTTCTAAAAAAAAAAACTTTGCTCTGTCCATGTCTGTACTTGAAAGCCCTATTAGGAGTGACAGTATGAAGATGAAAAGCAAATAGTTTCAATGCAAGACAACTGTGAAAAAATAATATTTTTTTTTCCCACACACAGAGGCAAGACAAATAACCTTATATGATGAGGAAAAACTTCAACAAAAGAGAACAAACGGAATGAAACGGCTCAAATGGGGAAATGGGACAGCGCCTCTAGCACAAGAGATGAAACTCTGATAGATATGTGATTGAAAACACATCATTTGGCAAAAATGTTTCAAACAAAAATGCATCAAACAATAGCATGCCAGCATCAAAATCTTTCCCTGCAGATGAAGTTTTGATCCCAAAATTGTCCATTTAATCGAAATATCTCTGTCATAGATTATAATGAATCAAAGCAAACAAATTCTGCATTCATTCTTTAACATTATATATGACCCGTGCTGGCAAAACGAGTCGCAATGAGCAAATTTTCAAAAATGAGTTATTGTAGTTTTCACATTCTCTATTAAAAAATGATCTCCTTTTAAAATGATGTATGATTTGTTTGAATCGGACAAAAAATGACTGAGCTACACCAGTTTGAAGTTGATAGAGTCAGCAAAGTCCATTTTGAGAAAAATCGAGTTCCAAGGTTCCAAAACAAAATCACCTAGCAACCATACCTTAAAATCCCTGGTAATAACACCAAATGTGACACACATCAAGTCAAAACCAAATATCTATAGTAAAAATATATATTAAACTTTTTTTTCCTATGATAGCACAATTGTTTGATTAGCAGAAACAGACAGCATATATTAAGATCTACTGTACCGCACGGATCTAATACAATGTTACACATCAGATGTTTTTCCCCAACAGTTAACTAAACGTTCACATAAGACATAACAGATAATGTTTGTGTGAATACTCGCCAAGACAGATATTTTGAAATACTGTAATTCTGTGTATGTGAATATTTTGGGATCGCGCGCTGTCTGAGGCATCTTTGTGTGCACACGTCAGATCTATCAGTCAGCACGATTGAGATCGTTTTCATGGACAAAGGAAAGGTACTCCTTTCCAAAAATGTACAAATAAAGATACTTTTAGATGTTTAATTGCTATTTGGAGCATTGGGATCGCTAGACGAGGGCTTAATGAACTAATTTTTGTGAAAACCTCAAAATCAAAAATGGACATTTTTGGACATTTGCCTGTAGCTCGAAATTATCCCGTGTGCATTCCGTCTCCTTTTGCCAGCACAGGTCACATATAGAGAGAGATGAAGTTGTCATGTGGTATTTAAATTATGTTTTACGATTGATTAATAATTCGGGTCACACTTTAGATTAGGCCCCAATTGGGGTTAGATTAGGGTCCTAACAGTTAACTATGACTTCTGCCTCAATAAACTCCTAAATACTGCTTATTAATAGTTAGTAAGGTGGTTGTTAAGTTTAGGTATTGGGTAGAATTAAAGGAAGTTGAATATGGTTATGGCAAGCAGGACGAAGCCGAGGGGCCGTGAGAACGGTGCGAGGCCGGTGGCGTGAGAGATAATGAGCGCCAGCTCACGTGTGGCGTGCAGCTGGCGCTCATTATCTCTCACGCCACCGGCCTCGCACCGCTCTCATGGTCCCTCTGCCTCGTCCTGCTTGCCACAATGGTAATGCAGAATAAGGCATTAATATGTGCTTTATAAGTACTAATTAACAGCTAATATCCTAGTAATACTGTATGCATGCTCATAAGCAACTAGTTAATAGTGAGAATTGGACCCTAAACTAAGGTGTGACCATAATTTGATACAATTGCAACTCAGTATGCAAATGTTACAATGAGTGTTTACATGCACACTGCACTGATAACAACCAAGGATAAGCTTATTAATGCAAGAGAATTGCATTTACATGAGATAAAAATTTTGTGACTTTTTTGTTGCATGCAAACATTGAATAAGCTGTCATAATGCCAGTAAAGTTAAAGAAAAAACACTTTTTATCGTTTTTAACTATTTTAAAAAGATACATTTACATGCATGCACACTTTACATATTGTCAGGTTAAGCATAATGAGTTTGTGTATGCTAATCTACTCAAGGATGTCAGCTCATACATTTCGAGTAGTAAATTGTATTTATAAATCCTCAGAATATACAACTGGTATCCTGATGGATATCAGTTGTAAGTGTTATTGAAGGTGATATGAGTGAAAGCTAGCTCACTTTCCAGTAAATGTGACATGATCAGCACTATGGACCAGGTTACCCTGATCCTTGGCTCATCATGAACACCAGAACACCTGATGAACACTGTTCGGCAGACAATGGCGCACTGAGAAAGACTTTTCTCTGTGTTCACATGGAAGAAAATCAAATAATGTTTGTCTGAATGGGGGGGCTGGCAGACTTATATGGACAAAGTACTAGAAACATTGAGCCTCTCTTCTCATTATGTTTGTTCATCAAAAGTGATATGTCATTTCAATTTATTTTTATGTAGATTCTGTCATTTTCCATAAAATTCCAAAGCAGATGTTTGAAAGACAGTTTTCAATTTTTAATTAGTTTCAGATATTTGCATATTTTTATTATGACAAGAAAAACATATTTGTATTTCATAGTTACCCAATGCTGTGTTTCTTTCCACTAAGAACTCCACTTTCACAATTTGATTGACAGGAGGAGCGTCTTCCAGTTTCTCGATAAGAGTTGTAACTAGATCTTCGTTGTTGCCAGGGTAAACGCCTAAATGGTCACCAGGCAAGTATTTCAGGCTCTCGTGGTTGTTGGCATCAAGACGCACAAATATAGTCGATCGGCTGATAGACAGGAAGTGAGAAAACATTGTAATACGAAACAGTTGCAGTCATCTTTAAAGAGATTATAAAAGATATATTCATACACAAGAGCAATTCGCTAAGCTTTGTTCCCTTGGGTACTTTTGCTAGAATAGGCATTGCAAAGCATTTTATCTCCCATTTTTCTTAAAATAAATTGTTAAATTGTATAGTAACATGATAAAAACTCAAGGCTTTCAAGGAAATATAAGGAAAGCTCAAGGCCTAGAAGGAAATGTGTTTTTTCTTATTGATTTTCTTAACTTTTCAGGGTTTAATAAACAATTGCAACAATATGGTGATAGCATATTATAATATTTTTTTAAAAACTCAGTTTAAACCTATCCAAACACACCAATCCTCAAAAGATTTAGATTAGAAAAGAGTAAAAGCTTCTCAGAAAATATGGCAGATGGCAACAATTGCTAAGGAAGATTTAAGGCAAAACTCAGTCAAGGGTAATGTGAGAAAATTCGAAATTGGACAGAATATTAGCAAAAACTTACTTCGATCTGGCACTTTGTAGGTTCTGTCTCAGCAGAAATTTGGCCCCGTAAACTTTCTTCTTATGGATGCTGTAAAGTGCTGAGAGTGGATACAAAAACCAATCAACAGTTAAAAATGTGCTGTGTGAAATTAGACTATACAAAAAAATCTAAAGGCAATTTAGTGGCCCTACAAATTGATTTGCTATAAAACTCATGATGGAGCCGAGCCGCCCATTACAAGATCATTTTGAGGACTTTAAATGCAATTGTAAAAAAAAAAAAGTCTGTGACAGGAAATCAGATCGGGAAGCCCTAAATGCATTGTTTACACTTTCATCAATTGAATAAGGAAGTGTTTACAATCCTCTGGGTAATGCTAACACGGCGCTGAGACAATCCGTGTCAAGCTAATGAGCCACTAAAATTGCAGTTCCTTCAAGAGTCAGTTGGCATGCGTCATAAATTTTGAGGCAAATAAAAAGCTTCTCCATTCACAGGGGAAGACTTTAAGTATCATTTAATTTGATAAAAGCTTATTGGCTTTCTGAAATGAGTCATTCCTTAATAAATGGAAAGCACTAGAGCAGCAACGTACCTTGCGTTAGTGTCGGTGCCTCCGCCGTGTATGTCATCCGGAACTTGCTTTTCTTCCAGCTGCGATCGTTACTAATCAAGGAATCGTTCGCTTTCTCGATATTAACATCGTCGCCGACACAGAAAACGTCACATGCAGCCTGGGATAAAAAGGATCAAAAAGGATCAAAGGTAACACTTTAGTATGGGGAACACATATTTACTATTAACTACAACTTAATTAACTGCTTATATTATTATTAATAATTAGTAAGGTAGTTTAGGTATTGGGTAGGATTAAGGGATGTAGAATAAGGTCATGCAGAATAATGCATTAATATGTGCTTTATGAGTACTAATAAACAGCCAATATCCTAGTAATATGCATGCTAATAAGCATCTAGATAATAGCGAGAATTGAACCCTAAAATAAAGTGTTACTGGATCAAAACTAATTCTTGGCATTATGATGTATCATGAGCTAAACCATATGTACAAGTGCTGTGCAAGAAATATAGAATAAATATTTAAGGCTTAAAAATGTCTAAATAATAATAATAATATATATATATATATATATATATATATATATATACAAATCTAAATGAAATGTTTTTTATTTAACCCTGTAAAGTCTGACATATGAAACAAGTAAAAAAAAAAAACCTTAAAGGGATAGGTCACCCAAAAATAAAAAATTAGCCCATGATTTACTCACCCTCAAGTCATCCCAGGTGTATATGACATTCTTCTTTCAGACGAATACAATCGGAGTTATATTAAAATATGTCCTGGCTCTTCCAAGCTTTATAATGGCAGTAAATGGCAGCCCAAAATTTGAAGTCCAAAAAAGTGCATCCATCCATTATAAAAGTAATCCAGGCTCCGGGGGCTAAATAAAGGCCTTCTGAAGCGAATCGATGGGTTTTTGTAAGAATAATATCCATATTTAACACATTATAAAGTAAAATATCTAGCTTCCGGCGGACCACCTTCCGTATTCACCTTACGAACAAAGCGCAACTGATGTTGAACGTAGCATAAGCATTTTGAACTGCAAGAGGCGCTAGACTTTCTTACACAAACCCATCAATTCGCTTCAGAAGGCCTTTATTTACCCCCGGAGCTGTATGGAATACTTTTATAATGGATGGATGCACTTTTTTGGGCTTCAAATTTTGGGCTGCCATTCACTGCCATTATAATGCTTGGACTAGCCAGGACATTTTTTTAATATAACTCCGATTGTATTCGTCTGAAAGAAGAATGTCTTATACATCTAGGATGGCTTGAGAGTGAGTAAATTATGGGATTGGTTTTGGGTGAACTATCCATTTAAATGGAAAGGTTCCATTTCAAGTTCCATAAAACAAAACAAAAAGTTTGCATATGTGTATTTTTTAAGGCGTATCATATTTGATGCATCATTTTATTTATGGTTCATATAGTATGATATAGGAGAATATGCACAATTTTACTCAGAAGCCCAAACTAAGCAAAAATATTCAATTTAGTGCAGTTGCAGATATTTATACAGCCAAAAGGTAGGATGAATACATTATAGTTTATACTAAAAGGCCCTTTACTTGCTAAAAAAAGTATAATCTATCAATCAGAGGGCAGAAGGTATGCAAGTAGATTTTGTACAACAGCTAAACATGTTGATCATTTAGAGGCCTTAGAAATTTGCATATCAAATATGATACAGTAGCCTTTATTTGCTACTGAATCAACATGACTACAACTTAATGTCTCTATAAAAGAAATACCTGACCCCAAAATTATGCCATTATTTACTTTTGTTACAAAATGTATGCTGAACAAAAATGTATTTTTTTTTTTTCCGAATAAAGAATCTGTGATTGTTAAGCCCCCCAAAACACCATAATCTATACTACTTTTGTGAGGAACAACCCAAAATGTAAATAATTATTTAATGCAAATCTTTAAAGTAAAAACTGTGAATTTATCACTTTCTTCAGTGTAGTTAATTTTTTTGTCAATAGCAATGAAAAAAAACAAAACAATACATGCAAAGTAGTGACAGCAGCCCACTGCTCGCTTAGGGCAGTACCTTGAAGACCTTCTTGGCCCATGTTCTGAAGGATTCCTCCTGACCGCAGAGTTCGTCTCCCTCTCCCATGCGCATAATTCGCTCCCCACCAAGCTCTTCGAACAGTGTGTCCACTGCGTGGGCAAACGCACAGAAGTGTGGGTATGCCCGAGAGCCAAGGCCAAACACAGAGAATCTGCATGGGAGAACCGGAGTGTTGAAAACACTTGAAGCACATGAACACAGACAACACACACACACACACACACACACACAAAAGGATACATCGTATATACAAAACCAAGTGTATTATAAGAGTGGGATGGTTGTGGACATCAGGCCAAAGGCTGTGAGCTTTGATCCTGAAACTATGAAAACAGGATGAAATTCAAGGCCAGAGAGGATGTTACGCAAGCATGTGCACACATACATGTGAAAAGTGTGAAATTTCTTTTGATTGCTTTAGGATGGAATTTCTTTTCTTTTCTGTTTTCTGTTCTTGTACTCTTTATATTTTAGTTTTGATGAAGTAAAATTTTGTGACAGACATCAGAAGGAACGCACACACGTACATAAAGACATATAGAGCAATAGCACAAAAAACAAGTCCAAGTCACCACAAAATTGGAAATTTATATTTTTAGGCAATTTTTTTTAGGATGTTAGATATTATGCATTAGATAAATATGCCACAACGCAAAAACTTAAAAATAATAATTATAAAAAAATATATTTCACATTAAAAAGCACAATTAATGATATTTCCCAAGAGAAAAATACAAAAGAAACTAGGAAAATAAGTAAAATATATTTTGCATAAAGATTTTAATTTTATTTAATTTTATTTAGGCCTATTTTAGGACCATTAAGAGTTTTTGCTCTGCAACGTTTTCCCTTAATTACATAATAATTTGTGTAAATTATTTATTTTTTCCCCTTTGAAATGAGTTATCAATTAAAGAATAAAAGTACAATGGAAATTCACATGATCAATAAATACTTAAATACAATTTAAAAATATATAACTATTTTTTATATTTCAGTAATGAGAATCAGGGGGGAATAGTGCTTAATTGTGCTTTTTAATGCAATTTTTATTTTTTATTTTTATTTTGAAGTGGAATAATCCAGACGTGCTTAAAAGAAAAGCTTGGTTTCACAGACAAGGCTTAAACTTAGTCCTAGACTAAAAATGCATGTTTGAGCATATCTTAAAATATGTTAGTGCCATTGTTTTGTCTCAAGATGCACACCAGCAATGTTTTTTTCTAAGGCACGCTTATAAAAGCTACTTAAATGTCTTAATTTAACTAAGGCCTGATCCTGGCTTAATCTAAGCCCTGTCTGTGAAACCAGGCCTTAATGTTTTTCCAAAGTATACACATCAAATCTACACCAAGTCACATACATACACATACAGGCACTACAGTACCTGACATTAGCAAGTGGTCCAGTGCTCTCAAAGTTGGCTTTGGTTTCAGGTTCGTCGCTGGAGGATTTGCGGGTATCAGAATATGAAGAAACGCTGTTAAAACGCACTTTGTACGTCCTGAGAGAGAGAGAGAAAGAGAGAGAGATTTCTTTGTGCATTTATGTGAATGGTTGGAGTGTATAGAGAAGAAATGCGTTAATGTGTATGTCTGATGCATATATGTTAGACTTTGTGTAGGTGTGTGAACTGAAACACCGTAAAAAATTAATTATGGGAAAGCAGATGGGTGGGAGGATGAGAAGAAAATCACTCGCTTGTGTCTCCACTCGCACACACACACACACACACACACACACACACATACACACACACACACACACACACACACATTCACTCACTTTCTGTCCTCTATGCTAGTGGTGGGATGTCTCATCTCCATCAGCGTTGCACCAAATTTCTGTAGCACGGAAAAGGGGAGAAAGAGAAACAGGAGAGAAGTTACTGGCCCTTCCCACGCATGTTCACAATCACAAATTCAACCAGGACCTGCCAGCATAATGCAGGTTCTCCATTGTACAGTATAAGTGTGAAGTCCTTTATCATCAAGATGAGCACATTCTGTTGTGTTGTGAAGTGTTGACAATTTGATTCAAAGCAGAACAAAATGATTGATGTGCTCAGTGAAACACTAGCGCAATAAAGCAAACTTGTACTTTAATAACTCACCTCTCCATTTTCAGGAGGGTCCCCATTGCCGAACGTGCTTGTCACCACTAACACAAGAGTCTCGTGCTCCAAGTCGACTGTGTCATATTCATCCATGGATGTCACCTGCAGGATCATAAAATACCGCATTATAAACATCACACAACTCACTTATGCTGCTATATGTACATGATATCATGACCTCAGTAAACATCATCCAACTAAATAGTTGTATTAGTATTATTGTTGTGTTTTATGCCACTTTTCAGTAACATTAACATTCATTAACATTTAAAGGGGTCATGAACTGAGAAATAAAATTTTCCTTGAGCTTTTGACATATAAAAGGTCGTCATACTATAAGAATATCCTGTAAATTTCAGAACTGAAAACTTTCTTGTTAGTCCAAAAAACAGATTTTATTGTAACCAAGCCCAGCAAACAACTCATTGTGGAGTGTGCCTATCTATGACGATAGGTGAAAGACCGCCTCTGCAGAAGATGATCAACACCTACTTCATCATTGCAACTTTGGCCCCGCCCACTAGCGTGTTAGTGAGATGACGAGGTGAGAAGAACAATACAGGATCACTCATTGGACTAAAAATAACATTACTTTCTAAAGGATCCTAATGCTAGGAATGCGGTTATTTATTTTCAACACTGAATGTCTCAGTTTCGAAAAAAATCAATTTCACAGAGGATTCTTTGGTAAATCAGCACTCTCGCCAAAACTCCCGTTATAACAAAGTCCCTTTTATCTATAGTCTTTGGTTATAATCAACAAATCTCTTATTTACATTGTGTTTGCACTGTTAGTTATGGTGAAAGCATTCGTGAGAGTACAAAAATCAATTTGCAATGACGAGATCACTACGCTCAACATGTCTGTGATCGGCTAATCCTCATCACTGCAACCTTTCATGCCACGATCTAAATATAATGCCATAGACCTAAATATAATGCTATAATCAAAACTTTCTATAATTAGTTAACCTTGAGAGCTGTAATAGTAAAAACGTGCTAAAAGTTTTCGAGAGAGTTCCACATATAATACTAGCTATTTCATATGCAAAGATCACAGCAGTGGGCGTTTACACTGAAGTCCCACAGCAGACACGCCCCTTTAACAGGGCGTTCAAATCAGAGGGATAAAATCAGGGTAGGAAAAATGCCTTTTATTTCTATATTATGACATTTTTTGATGTAAAAATCATACTAACATTATAAGTGCATCCCAGGAAACATTATAAAACAATAAAACAATGCAGTTCATGACCCCTTTAAAAAGTGCTACTGAAATTACACTAGAGAGTATCAGGGTTGTCAGCAAGCATGTAATCTAGTTACTAGTACTGTTTGTGAGAACATACATAATGCTTCCTCCACTAGATATGACCATTTTGATGTGATTGGTTTTTCTGTCTCATTTGTAAGCCAGGAGCAAAGGTTTGGCTATTAGATCAGCGTTCGGAAAGATTTTAGGCAATGTTTTCGAGTGTGAAAAATCACACAATGTGCATCAAGAATGGGAGGCACGTTATCTCTTGATCCTGACGTACCGCCAAAAGGGGTGTAGCAGTAATGAACAGTTCGAACGGCGCCTAATGAGCAGCTAATGCGCCATGATACAATTAACAGAAAAGACGCATCAGTGCGTGTGGCAGGGCAAACGCCTTCAGGACATGCAGAATGAGAAAGAAGCGCTATGTCTGCGTCATCTGCATGTAAATCACGTAATAACAAGCGCACATGAACAAGATTGATTATTCTGCTAGATTATAAAAATAACTTTGCATTTAAATGCTATCCCAAGGCTAAATACTTGGACTCAATACACTTGTTTCAGATGTCACATAGCTTGGAGTGTAACGTGATCTTATCTTTACCTACAGATTAATGCCTGGGTGCATTGATTCTTGACATTTTATGGCACTGGAGCAAAAGAAATTGGGTCAAAAGACATTTGCGCAAGCTCTCGCATAGCAAGCTTTGGTGTGAAAATAGCTTTCTCACTCTGCAATCTGTAGCTTTGAATTGGAAGAGAGCTTTTGGTTGTGAATCTAAGGGGATATGCGGATATACATGTCTTGCGTCAGTATTCTTTGTCATTTTCTTTACATCAGTGTTTACGTGCAAATCCACTGGAGGCATGGATCTGGGATGAATGGTAAGGGTTTTAAGAATCACGCACACTATGTCAATTTATTATGTGTGGTTCAATAAGCCCGTCATTCTTACCTTGGCATCAAATGCGTGCTTGAAAATCTCACAGAGGGTTTTTGCATAGTCCTGCGATTTCCCAGTTTCTGTGGCGAACAAGATGGTGGCTTTGACTCTCTTGGCCATGGCCTGTCCCATGAGTTTGGCGGAGAATTTCACAGCCCTGCAAGTCACACACAAACATGTCAGACGCAGATATGTCAATATCAGTATGTCATTACTTCATATTGGGCTTTATGCAATACAGAGCAGCAATTCAAAGCAGCTTCACAGTAGTAAACAAGAAAATAAAAATATCAGTGACGCCACACTTTAGATTAGGGTCCAATTCTCACTATTAACTATGACTTTTGCCTCAATAAACTCTTAATTAATAGTTAGTAAGGTAGTTTAGGTATTGAGTCAGATTAAGCGATGTAGAATATGGTCATGCAGAATAAGGCATTAATATGCTTTATAAGTACTAATAAACAGCCAATATCCTAGTAATATGCATGCTAATAAGCAACTAGTTAATAGCGAGAATTGGACCCTAAACTAAAGTTTTCCCAAATTAATCAGATATGAGAAATTCAAATTCTGATGTAAACCAGCTGTAAAAAGACAATAGTGTCATTATTCAACTCAAGTCAGTACAGTGTCGATTCAGTTCAGTTCAACAACTTTGTAAAGTTCATTAATTATGAAGCAAGTTCCTTTTGGCAGCTCTACAGAAGACAATAGTGTAGTTATTCAGCTCGAGTTAGTTCAATGTTGATTCAATTCAGTTCAAACAGTGTCCATGTTGCAAAATTCATCAATTATGAAAAATTATAAGCTCTACACTCTCAGAAAAAAATGTGCAAAATTTGTACCTTTAGGGGTACAACAGCTTGTTACCGGGGCAGTAACCTTAAAAGGACACCTTTGTACCTTTTTTACACCTAAAAGGTTCATAGTAGTACCTTAAGGTACATATTTGCTCTAAGGCACTAATATGCACCTTTTAAGGGTGAAAAGGGTACAAAGATGTCATTTTAAGGGTACTGCCCCAGTGACAAGCTGTTGTACCCCTAAAGGTAAAATTTTTGCACATTTTTTCTGAGAGTGTACAGAAGGCAATAGCTTCATCAGTTAGGGTTAGTTTTGTTCTTATTCGATGGTGTCAGTATAGTCAAATCAATAATATTCCTGACTACTCAGTGTCTTTTTTCTGTGTTACGGGTTATAATGTCAGCAAGGATGAATTGCTGCACTAAAAGTCTCATCAATTGTGACAATATGCATCGCAATTCCTGCATATTATCTCTTATCGAGAGTTTAACACACTGACAGACACTTTCCACTCATTTCTGAGACCATAGAATCACATAAACGTACTTATATCCTGTGGGCAATTACTGTAATAGCACAGAGGCTGAACGTTAAAGGGACACTGAAGGAAACCTGATTATACCTGAGTGTGATTCAGTGAGTTAGACTCACACTATTCTCAGCCATTTCAGCATAATTGTGAGGAAAATACACTGAAAAGCACTCTTAAATAGCCATTAAAACAACCACTTGCTGAAGTTCCCAAGCTATGGGTTAAAATTACAACAAAAGGTTGGCAAAGATTCGAAGCGCTGCAGACAGCCAGCCTCGGAAGCATCGTGCAGGTTAAACTCAACATACACAAGACAAAAACAAACTGAGTGAAGGTCTTGAGCTCTTCACCCACTCACTTGGCAAGTTTCTTAAATCCAATCGCTCTTTTCTTTGTGGGTGTTCCATTCACCCCTTTCCACACGTGAGTATTCCATGGGTCAGGCTGTGACAGTGAGTGAGAGAGATAGAGAGAGAGATAGAGAGACAGAAATCAGCAGAGCTCGTTTCAATTATGATCACAACAGGCTGATTGTGACCAATTGATAATACAAGAAATGATTCATAATACCCAGAAATAAGTTCGTATTTTTTAATGTCCAGTTTTGTCATCTCAAAATCAATGGTTTTTGGTTAAATTGTTGAAATAAGGTCTGTGGTTAACAGGAAAAAAAATCTTTCATCCCTTATCAGTGAATCTCCTAAATTCAGGACATAAGGTTAAATGAAATGAGGGGCTGTGTTGTAGGTACTGAATACATTTATGTCTGCACTTGTTTCTGTGTTTGTTAATGCACTATAACTGCATGTCTTTTTATGTGGCAGCCTGTATGTCCAAGACAAATTTCCCTAGGGACAAATAAAGTAATCTTGAATCTTGAAACAAACTCAATATATTTTCAAGTTTTATTTCAAGACATAAAACACATGATTCTTTGAAGCTTTCATGCATCTTGAAAACAAGTGGCTAAGTGGTCATCACACCAATCAGGTAAACTTGTATACACTTTAGTCTACTTTTACACCCTTATTCAAAGTCGGCGGGTGAACCGACTCTAGGGTAAGGCTAGATGTGCTTCCTCCTTAAAAACACATTTAAATAGAATGTCATGAAATAGTTTCAAGTTACGTGTCATCTAGTCCTACACATTCCAGCATAAACGCTCCCGATAAATGATTTGTTATTAAAGCCGTTATGTTTGCAAACCACTATAATTTGAAGAGAAAAGCACTTACAGCGAGAGGATTTGCAAGTGTGCAGAACTCAGCACTAGACAAAAACTCTGGCGTTTTGAGCGGTGAGTGGATTCTAATTTGAACACGTCTGATTGGCCATTGTGTTCAAGAAATCAACTCAGCGCAAGTCCTCATCCTTTGGAAGTGTGTGCAAAGTGGATTTGCTTTCGCAGCGCAGAAAACAACGTATTCCCAACATGTCGACAACACAAACCAAACTCTTCCAAGCCTCAGCTACAATGTTTGAGGGCGAGTCAAAGTAGATGTTGTTCACGACAGCCAGTGAAAACCATAGGCTGGCATTATGCAAATTTGACTCGTTTCAGGCAATTCAGAATCGTTTTTTCTTTTTATGTTCACAAACAGCTATATAACACACAGTGCTGGGTAGATTACTTACAAATTGTAATCAGTTAGTGATTCCAAATTATATGACACAATTTGGGTTGCACTTTATTTTGATGGTTCCTTTAACACTTTCTGTTGACTATAAGTAATGTTGCACCTAAATGTCTACTAACTCTCATTAGAGTATTAATAGAGTATTAGTAGACTGGTAGGTTTAGGGTTAGAATAAGTTGACATGTACATGCAAAGTTACTTGTAGTCAATAGAATGTCTGTTGGAGGACCATCACAATAAAGAGTTAGCAGATATTCAGCAGACAGTCTACTAAAACTTTAATGAGAGTTAGTTGACATGTAGTTGCAAAGTTACTTATAGTCAACAGAATGTTCAAAAGGGACCATCAAAATAAAGTGTTACCAAAAATTGTAGTTAGTAACGTAATCCATTACATTACACATTTAAGGTAATATAATCGATCTACTTTTTGATTACTTTTAGATTACTTTTGACCTAACTCATTTATCACATTGATTTGAATAGGATATTCTTGACACTGACAACACGCCGACAAACAAGACAGAGCAGGTTACTTTTGGTGTTCAAACAATAAATACCGTTTTGTGTCTCTTTAATGTGTCGTGACAGATCTCTGTAGCGCCTCAGTTCAAGCGAAACTTGAACCGATCATCTCGTCCTACTAGTTATAGCATGAAATAAACATGAATGAACATCAGAATGTATGTTGTTTCAAAGTATGTTGAAAAAGACTTACCTGGTACTCAAAGGAAGGTGTTAGGCGATAGTTGAGCATTTCCTGATGGAAAACAGGTGTAATGCTGCCTGACATGGGTGGCACTATCCAAACCCAGTCACCCGGGCAGCCTCCCCTCACTCTGTACTCATTCTCCATGTGCTTCATGAAGGACTCAGTGGCCGAGTGATGGTCTACTATGGTAACCTTTGAGATCTATAAAGGAAAAATTGGAAAGAGTGAGGCTGCTTCCATTCTGGATGAAAAAAAGCTCTGAAAAGACCAAAACTATGGTTAAATTCAAATTGTGAAGCTAATCAACACTGAACTGACTTCAGCTGAATTGAACTCTGTTTGTATCATTATTTTCATGTCTATCACTGTAAGGCTGCTTTGCAACTGAAATCTGTATTGTATAAAGAACTATATAAATAAAGGTGACGACTTGAATCAACCAGTATGGTCTTTTAGATTAAGCTGGTTATCTAATCTCATGCAAAAACACATGATGTTGCACAACGATGTAAAAACTGAATCTTAAATCAAGAAAAAAAATGAAAAATAAAAGAGGTACATGTTAGTTTTTGGGTTTACTTAGTATTCTAAAGTACTTGTTTTGAAAAGTATATTGTCTTTTACTATAATATACAATTATCAGATGTTCTCTAATAGAATCATGAAGTATTAAATGCAATAAAATGTCAATGCTTGACAAATGAAATGTCCATAATATAGCCCAATCCCAAAAAATTGTGTTTTTTTTATCTGACACAAATCCAGTTTGAACAGCAACAATGCACATAATGTTGTGCATTCAAGGACATGGTTATTTTCAAATGCATTTTAGATAGCTTGTAATGCTTAATGCAGCATGTTGACGTAAGTCAATACAACCTGCTATTAAATCCTCAGATGGCTTGTACTGCAGCATGTCTAGTTTTCCAAGTAGATTTAATTGTTATCTGTCATTGTTTTGACTCCATCCGCAATTATGAAAGATAAGAAACTGAACACAGCTACTTACTAGCGTCTAATTAGTTTATCAGTGGTAAAACCGTACAGTAAAAGCCTTTTTAGTAAGGAATAAGGTCTTGTGGGTAAACAAACTGCAGGGGGTGTGCAATAAATATCAATAAACATGCTTCTTCAGTCACAGGAGCTTTCAGTTAAATGTCCAAGGTGCTTAACTCTAATAAATAGAACAGAAGGGATTCAGCCTTTTGATTTGTGAAAGCCGGTTGTTTTGTCTGCTTGCACGAGTCTCTATGAATGCTGCATAAATGCGAATGCAGGGATTTGCTTTTAGGCTCTTGGAGAAGCTGTGTTAAAAGAGATGGACTGAAAAAATAAGATACTGGCAAATATAAATAAACGTGACTGAAAATAAGACTGGGTGTAAGATTACATGTGGGTGAACCTCACAAAGCCTGTCAGAAACATGTCTGGGTTGTGTTTGACAACAAAATCAAAAGAAAAAACAAAATGAATTAGAAATTATATTTTGTATAAAGACAATGAAGCCAATTTTTTGGGCCTTTTATGTTGTGACATTATTTACATGACATGTCAGCACATCTTTACGTCCAAATAAAATGAAAAAGTAAAATAAAGGAAAAATATTTAAATTGTGGTTTCTTGCATTACTTTTAAATTATACTGATTTTATTTTATTTTTTTAAACTCTCTCTCTCTCTCTCTCTCTCTCTCTCTCTCTCTATATATATATATATATATATACTGTATGTGTGTGTGCAAACACATTTTAATGGTTCTTTTTTAAAATATGACTATATAGTTTTATTTATTTATATTTATTCATGTTTATATATATATACACACACCAATCAGGCATAACATTATGACAGGTGAAGTGAATAACACTGATTATCTCTGCATCACGGCACCTGTTAGTGGGTGGGATATATTAGGCAGCAAGTGAACATTTTGTCCTCAAAGTTGATGTGTTAGAAGCAGGAAAAATGGGCAAGCATAAGGATTTGAGCGAGTTTGACAAGGGCCAAATTGTGATGGCTAGACGACTGGGTCAGAGCATCTCCAAAACTGCAGCTCTTGTGGGGTGTTCCCGGTCTGCAGTGGTCAGTATCTATCAAAAGTGGTCCAAGGAAGGAACAGTGGTGAACCGGCGACAGGGTCATGGGTGGCCAAGGCTCATTGATGCACGTGGGGAGCGAAGGCTGGCCCGTGTGGTCCGATCAAACAGACGAGCTACTGTAGGTCAAATTGCTCAAGAAGTTAATGCTGGTTCTGATAGAAAGGTGTCAGAATACACAGTGCATCGCAGTTTTTTGCGTATGGGGCTGCATAGTCGCAGACCAGTCAGGGTGCCCATGCTGACCCCTGTCCACCACTGAAAGCGCCAACAGTGGGCACGTGAGCCTGGTCTGATGAATCACGTTTTCTTTTACATCACGTGGATGGCCGGGTGCATGTGCGTCGCTTACCTGGGGAAAACATGGCACCATGATGCACTATAGGAAGAAGGCAAGCCGGCGGAGGCAGTGTGATGCTTTGGGCAATGTTCTGCTGGGAAACCTTGGGTCCTGCCATCCATGTGGATGTTACTTTGACATGTACCACCTACCTAAGCATTGTTGCAGACCATGTACACCCTTTCATGGAAACTGTATTCCCTGGTGGCTGTGGCCTCTTTCAGCAGGATAATACGCCCTGCCATAAAGCAAAAATGGTTCAGGAATGGTTTGAGGAGCACAACAATGAGTTTGAGGTGTTGATTTGGCCTCCAAATTCCCCAGATCTCAATCCAATCAAGCATCTGTGGGATGTGCTGAACAAACAAGTCCGATCCATGGAGGCCCCCCCTCACAACTTACAGGCAGCAAAAGGGGGACCAACACAAAATAGGACATAATGTTATGCCTGATCGGTGTATACATATATATATATATATATATAGGGAAAGTATTTAAGTACTTAATTTTTGTTAAAAAATTAAGCCACATTGTCCAAACTAATGATACTAAAATAAGCTGTATTTTCTTTATGATTTTAAATATGATTCTGACATGTTTTCATGAGATTCATCCATCCATGTGTGTTCATCCTACCTGGAAGCTATAAAGGACTGCAATGTTGATCTCCACCAGAGCCTGGTCCTTCCACAGGGATGAAGTCTTCCTTGTGTCCAGCCCCATCATTGTAGCTACTTCCTGAAATAGAGGGAATTAATCATACTGTACAGGGAGACTATTCATACTGTATTCTCTCTGGATCTGAACCAAGGTTAATAGAACTGCCACTCGTGATCTGCCTCTATAGATCTGGAAGATCTGGAGTGACCAGCAAGACTTTCTAAAAATACATTTCCAGTCAAAACTTTGGACACACTTGACATGAATATGTATTTTCACAAACGTGTCTTTCCTAATTTCCTGCTGGGGTACAATATCTAATGCATATGTATGTTAATGAACAAATGTAATGCAGTTTGGGTTCAAAAGTGTGATTTTTGAGACATTTTCAGCAGGGGTGATTTATGGATGTCTGGTATGGTACCTCAAGTATGTTGTATCGAGAGCTGTCGCAGAAGTCTCTGACGCCAATCTCTGTCCCCATGTACCAGCCGCTGAAAGGGCAGGCGGTGAACTCCAGTCCTCCGATCTCTAACAGCATGCTTGACACGGCAGGAAGGCCGTACCACTTTAGATTCAGCTCCTTAAACCATTCAAACCTAAACAGGCACAAACAGGAGGGTGGACAATATTAAACCCAGCACAGGGAGAAAAGTTACTTGCAGAAATGTTTTGCAGAGAAAGGTTCTTGGGGTTTATTTGCATAACATAATGCAGTCAGCAAAATATCTTGGCATATGCAGATGTACACCATTAAGCTTGGAGAGCATTCCATTTACAGTTTTCATCATAATTTCTCTGTAAGTAAATGCAAAAACATAGTAAGCACTGCCAAAACTGTCACCATCTCTAAACCAGCACCTGCAGGTGTCTCAGGTGTTGCGCTAAAAGGCCAATTCCGCCTGTCTGTTATAAATGCAAAATGGCTGATCTATCCAGAAGTATTCACACAATTATTGCGCTAAATATTGCAGTGATCATATAATATAATAAATCCATTATTGTCACAGCATAATACCAGCATTTTTCCCCAAATGAAACCATATGCAAATGCATCTCCTCCATGTAGATATGTAGTTTGTTTGGCTGGTTAATTCTTTGAGCGTTTTGAGGCAAACTGTCAATAATGGGCATAATATCAATGCAAAAGTTGAGTGCTAACCGTTTCATAATGGTAGTGCTTCAGGGATGTGGCCATTTCCTCAGAATGTTTGATTTGTGTGCATCTGACTTCATAATGTCAAAATTGTTCACATATAAAAACCTCCCACACATTTTAAATCACAGGAAGATTGCAGGTATAAAACAAGCATATTTTAGACAAACTTCAACACAGAATTCAAGGTTGACTACTCAAGAATGGCCTAATCGCATTATATGTTGCTGCATTAATGGATTTTCTTGAATAAGGGTAGCGACACGGTCATTTAAATTTACGCTAGAAAAGTCTAGTTGTTTATAGTGGGCAGTGTATGAGCAGAAGAGAAAATGTTGTTTTACTTAGTCACTATAACATGTAGCTGACTTGTAGTGACTTACTTATTTCATTGATATTGTTCATAATTTTCATTCAATTTAAATGCATTTATCCAGTATTACCCTTCACTCTTAAAAATATAAGTTCTAAAAGGGCTTTTCCCAGCAATTTTTAATTCCCTCAAGAACCTTGCAGTGATCAGTTCTTAAAAGAACCATCTTTCTTTTAGTGTGAAGAACATTCTATAAAGAACCTTTAGTGCAATGGAAAGGTGCCATGGATGTTAAAGGTTCTTCATTGAACCATAGATGCCAATAAAGAACCGTTATTTTTAAGTGTTTGAGGAGAAGTTTAACTTCATCTGCATGTCTTATGAGATCTAGACCTATATCATACAGAGTATCTCAGGACCCAAGTATCTGATCACACATCAGTGTCAAACTGACAGCATTGCATAGCAAACTGAGGCAGGATCTGGAAAAAAGGGCAAGTTTTACGCCAAATTAGCCCACGTTCCTGAATGTACGTGCATAAAAGGCACTCTCTCAGCTTGAGTTCTCTGTTGCTATGCATCCTGAATCTCTGCACATTACAGCCTCTCTGATTTGTGATTTCCCTTTGTACTGTATGATGCAGATTATTATCATATCCTGGGTTAATGAACATTTAGGGTGCAAAGCGTTGACGTGGTTCAACAATGTTTCTAAACATGTTTGATGATCATCAAACAGACTGAACCCCCAAAAAACTCTACAATATGTTTGGTTCTTCTTACTTTGGATGTAAGATGGGAACCTCAAGCACAAGATCATCAGGAATCTCAAAAAGCTCAGGATCATTCCCATTGGCTTGGAGAAGAAGGGGCAAAACATCAAACCGGCTTTTTGGAGCTTTCCATCCTTGCTGTATACAGATCTGCAAGTCAAAAACAATCAAGAACATAACTTCTATAGGACCATCAAACAGAGCAACAAGATGAATTCCTGCTGGAAAATCCAAGTTTAAAACTGTTAACTGGTGTCATTGGCTGGTAGACCATCTTGAACCAGCAACAAACCAGCTACCAGTCGGTCCTAGTCAAGCTGGTTTTTGGAACATGGTCACCCAGCTAATGACCATCTTAGACCAGCTGATAACTTGTTTAGCTCAGCTAGAAAACAGTTATGTTCCAAAATACAGACTGCACTGCCCTAAAACAACTCAAACACAATTAATAACGTTAAATTAAACAAACATCATCCCAATTATGATAAGAAATACCCATGATGCCACAAAAAAGTCTTGATGAATCAGTTTGACTCTTTATTCTTGTTTGTACTAGTAACATGCTTCAATTAATATGTCAGTATGATACTTTTGTGATGCCTGTGACTCTGACAATCGAAGCTATTGCAGTGCAGCTCCCCATCTCACCTCTGTAAGTTCCACGGAAGCGGG
The DNA here is from genome assembly GCA_039654105.1 of Coreius guichenoti. Classification (NCBI taxonomy): domain Eukaryota; kingdom Metazoa; phylum Chordata; class Actinopteri; order Cypriniformes; family Gobionidae; genus Coreius; species Coreius guichenoti. Next base: position 8,330,660 of record CM077169.1, read on the forward strand.
ATCTCCGAGAATTGATCCATCAGGCTGCTTGTAGCCTGCGTACCGGATCAACTGGCTGTTCCACACCCGGAAGTCATGCTTCCCGTCTGTCCTCTGAGGGAAGATGGTAATAGCCGATCTACACATCAGAGACAATAGATCATTGGGGTAATGCTAAGATCCCTCTGGTGGATTTACAGTTCTAATCCCCTAATTCAGGCAGTTTTACAGACTGCATGAAATCAAACTTAAGTGACTCTCAATCCATGTTTGTTAAGTATAGTGCTTTTTACAACATACATTGTTTCAAAGCAGCTTTTAGAGATTAGAGCTGGGCAATAATATAGTTTACATTTTGCGCATGTATGTTTGAGGGTAAATTTGGAACTATGTATGTGTGTAACGGAGGCCAACTAATAAGAGTTGTGCGGGTAAACTTCACTCCCCTGATCTCAAGAGGCACACTAGCGACTGATGCAAGAGGCTGCGGTCTTTAGCGGCCTTGTTAGCGTGCCCCCCTCCCATGCCAAAAATGCTGGCTCGAATTCTGCTCGGAGCAGGGTGAGTAAAACCAGAATGTTTCATTGGTGCCGTGACCCAGATGGGAGTGAGGTTTAAGGGAGTGAGTGTAACGAAGACAAGCTAGTAAGAGCTTTGCGGGTTAGTCTCAATCTCAAGAGGCGCACTAGTGACTAACGCTAGAGGCTGTGGTCCTTGTTAGCGCGTCCCCTTCCCATGTCGGAAATGCGGGTTCGAATCCTGCGCGAAATGTGGGGCGAGTAGAAACGGAGGGGTTTCATGTGGGTAAAGTTGGATATACTTATATAACCAACTTTATATAAACTTTATATAAATTTTAGGTGTGCAATAATATAGTTTAATTTTGTGACAGTAGAAACTATGTAGTAGGCCTATATATAACTTTACATGAGTATAATGCATGTATGCAGATAACGTTGGATGTACTACATATCCAACTTCAAATAGCTTTATACCGCTGTTAGCTTGGAGGTCATGCTTATGCACTTCACAACAAAGACATGCACATTTAAAAAATTATGTCCATCAAAATGCTGTCAGTGAGATAAACAGGAATAATAAACAGGGGCGGGGGGGTTTGCTAGTCTTAAATACAGTGGGGAGAACAAGTATTTGATACACTGCCGATTTTGCAGGTTTGCCCACTTACAAAGCATGTAGAAGTCTGTAATTTTTATCAAAGGTACTCTTCAACTGTGAGTGACGGAATCTAAAACAAAAATCCAGAAAATCACATTGTATGATTTTTAAGTAATTAATTTGCATTTTATTGCATGACATAAGTATTTGATACATCAGAAAAGCAGAACTTAATATTTGGTACGGAAACCTTGCAATTACAGAGATCATACGTTTCCTGTAGTTCTTGACCAGGTTTGCACACACTGCAGCAGGGATTTTGGCCCACTCCTCCATACAGACCTTCTCCAGATCCTTCAGGTTTTGGGGCTGTCGCTGGGCAATACGGACTTTCAGCTCCCTCCAAAGATTTTCTATTGGTTTCAGGTCTGAAGACTGGCTAGGCCACTCCAGGACCTTGAGATGCTTCTTACGGAGCCACTCCTTAGTTGCCCTGGCTGTGTGTTTCGGGTCGTTGTCATGCTGGAAGACCCAGCCACGACCTATCTTCAATGCTCTTACTGAGGGAAGAAGGTTGTTGGCCAAGATCTCGCGATACATGGCCCCATCCATCCTCCCCTCAATACGGTGCAGTCGTCCTGTCCCCATTGCAGAAAAGCATCCCCAAAGAATGATGTTTCCACCTCCATGCTTCATGGTTGGGATGGTGTTCTTGGGGTTGTACTCATCCTTCTTCTTCCTCCAAACACGGCGAGTGGAGTTTAGACCAAAAAGCTCTATTTTTGTCTCATCAGACCACATGACCTTCTCCCATTCCTCCTCTGGATCATCCAGATGGTCATTGGCAAACTTCAGACGAGCCTGGACATGCGCTGGCTTGAGCAGGGGGACCTTGCGTGCGCTGCAGGATTTTAATCCATGACGGCGTAGTGTGTTACTAATGGTTTTCTTTGAGACTGTGGTCCCAGCTCTCTTCAGGTCATTGACCAGGTCCTGCCGTGTAGTTCTGGGCTGATCCCTCACCTTCCTCATGATCATTGATGCCCCACGAGGTGAGATCTTGCATAGTGCCCCAGACTGAGGGAGATTGACCGTCATCTTGAACTTCTTCCATTTTCTAATAATTGTGCCAACAGTTGTTGCCTTCTCACCAAGCTGCTTGCCTATTGTCCTGTAGCCCATCCCAGCCTTGTGCAGGTCTACAATTTTATCCCTGATGTCCTTACACAGCTCTCTGGTCTTGGCCACTGTGGAGAGGTTGGAGTCTGTGTGATTGAGTGTGTGGACAGGTGTCTTTTATACAGGTAACGAGTTCAAACAGGTGCAGTTAATACAGGTAATGAGTGGAGAACAGGAGGGCTTCTTAAAGAAAAGCTAACAGGTCTGTGAGAGCCGGAATTCTTACTGGTTGGTAGGTGATCAAATACTTATGTCATGCAATAAAATACAAATTAATTATTTAACAATCATACAATGTGATTTTCTGGATTTTTGTTTTAGATTCCGTCTCTCACAGTTGAAGTGTACCTATGATAAAAATTACAGACTTCTACATGCTTTGTAAGTGGGCAAACCTGCAAAATCGGCAGTGTATCAAATACTTGTTCTCCCCACTGTATCTCCAAGTTTGGTCATGTTGGTTTTAGATGGGTTTTTGGCTAGGAAACTAGCTGACAGCCCAGCTAAAAAAAACTTTTCCAGGCTGAAAGACCATCCTAAAGACCAACTAAGACCAAAAACATTAAACTGTACTATACAGTTAGCTATATTAGCAGGGTAATGCTACAGAATCAGCTTTACCCTGCTGAAAAAAAAAACACTGCTTAAATCAGCCTGGTTTGCTGATCTTAGCAGTGGGGTTTTTTTTCAGCAGGGTGAAGCTAATTATTTAGTATTACCATACTGACAATAGTAATTATATAGTAGAGTTTATAATTTTAAGTGCTTTTGAAATCAAACTACCCCATCTGTTCCATAAACAAACAGAAACATGCTTCACTGCTGAAAATACATCACACTGGTGTCACGTTGGCGCTCCAACAGTGTTGATGTGCCTTTACTTGTTTATTGACTTCAACAGTATGCTAAGAGCGCAAAGTGTCAGTCCAACTAATCTAAATAACAAGTTCCGTCACTCTCGAAATACGACTGGATGAAATTTGGGTCACCAGCCTGTTTGCAAAAGCGCAGAGATTTTCTTGCTAACAGAGAAATGTGCCTTGGTTTGTTTATGTGCAGAAAAAGAGTGTAGGAGACCTCTGACGTTTATTCTGGCAGGTCCTGATGATGTAAGAAGCAAGTGTGGGGGCTTTTGCCTGTATAACAGCGTTTCCTCTCTTCTTGTTTTAATTTTCCCTTTCCTCGCCCCTCTCTCTCACTCTCCCGGGCTCTAATCATTCTGTTAGACTGACGCTAATTAAACAGAACAGAGAGTAAGTGTCATGTATGATTAGCTTTGTAACGTGGCAGCGGTGCCAGTGCTCAGCAATGCTGTGGCAGGTGCTGTATTGAGGGCTGTGGAACAAGGTGACAAAAAGAGAGAATGGGAACACACACTTTGACAGGGAAGAAGGCAAGTCTCAGAGAAAAGGAGACGCAGAAAAAAAGACAGGAAGAGAAAGGAGCTGGTGAAAAACGACCACACTAACCTGAGGTTTCCTTTGTTGGTGGCGTATTTGATGTGGTTGCAGATGTAATTAAACATTCCGTGAGCGCTTGTGCAGTCTCGAGCGTCAAACACCTCGATGAAGAGAAATTCACTTTTTAGGACACATTCTTTTTTCTATTATCACTGCATTTCAATATGTATCACACTGTTATAGCTCTTGATGAGATGAAGGGAATAGTATATTGTATTTGTGGAAATACATGGTTTGATGTTAGACTAATCAGGCGATAGACATTAAACATAGTTAGATTTACATTTTATGTTTGTATAATGAAAATGCAATGTAATTTACTTAAAGGGTTAGTTCACCCAAAAATGAAAATTCTGTCATTAATTACTTACCCTCATGTCGTTCGACACCCGTAAGACCTTTGTTCATCTTCGTAACACAAATTAAGATATTTTTGTTAAAATCCGATGGCTCAGAAAGGCCTCCATTGGCAGCAATGACATTTCCTCTCTCAAGACCCATAAAAGGTACTAAAGACGTCGTTAAAAAGTCCATCTCATTACAGTGGTTCTACAATAATTTTATGAAGCGACGAGAATAGTTTTTGTGTTTAAAAAAAGTCAAAATAACGACTTTATTCAACTTTATTCTTGTCTTCCGTTTGGGCCTCTAACGTGAACTCACGAAGCACCACGACGCATGCGCGAGAATATGACGTAGAGCCGGCAGAAGTGAGGAACTTTGTTTAAAAGCAGAGGAAGACGCGCCGTATCTAAGCTGTTGAATTCTACATTGATTGTGCTTTAGGTCTTGGCGTAGTGTTCAAAATGGTGCTAAAGTGTGCATTTCCTGGATGCCCGAATGTCGGCTCTACGTCATATTCTTGCGCATGCGTCGTGGTGCTTCGTGAGTTCACGTCAGAGGGCCAGATGGAAGACAAGAATAAAGTTGAATAAAGTCGTTATTTTGATTTTTTTTTTAAACACAAAAACTATTCTCGTCGCTTCATAAAATTATTGTAGAACCACTGTAGTGAGATGGACTTTTTAACGACGTCTTTAGTACCTTTTATGGGTCTTGAGAGAGGAAATGTCATTGCTGCCAATGGAGGCCTTTCTGACCCATCGGATTTCAACAAAAATATCTTTATTTGTGTTCCGAAGATGAACAAAGGTCTTACGGGTGTCGAGCGACATGAGGGTAAGTAATTAATGACAGAATTTTCATTTTTGGGTGAACTAACCCTTAAAGTATGGCATGCATCTGGAAAAGAAATGACTATTTTCAGGTTAAGATTAGGGACTGGGTTTGGTCAGTGGTTGTTTGATAGTAATGCTGGTCGAGAACCATCCAAGGATCTAGGACGAAAAATCTTGTCATACTTTAAAAACTAGCTCAATACCTGTAATTTGGACCACTGGATCCGTCCCACACAGCGAGCTGCATTTCTCCATGCGTGTTTGGCCCCATAGATTAGCTCTGTGTCTTTCAACTGATATGTTCCAGAAGTTTCAATCTCTTTTTTGACCTCTTCTAGCCTGTCAACATGAGCCTTTGAACCGCATCTGTTCAGACAGAAGCCAAACATATAGAGGTGCATTTATAAGAAAATTATTAAAATCAACAAGGGAAGTTATGTTCTGCATAAATAAATAAATGTATTTTTCTTTCTTGAAAAATATTTAAAAACCCCTAAAACAAGATATATTTGAGCTATATTGGAGATATTTGTGCTATGTAAAGGGATAGTTCAACCCAAAAATGAAAATTAGCCCATGATTTACTCACCCTCAAGCCATCCTATGTGTATATGACATTCTTCTTTCAGACGAATACAATTGGAGTTATATTAAAAAAATGTCCTGGCTCTTCCAAGCTTTATAATGGCAGTAAATGGCAGCCCAAAATTTAAAGACCAAAAAAGTGCATCCATCCATTATAAAAGTACTCCACACGGCTCCGGGGGGTTAATAAAGGCCTTCTGAAGTGTCCATATTTATTGTTAAATATCCATATTTCACACGGTATAAAGTAAAATATCTAGCTTTCAGTGGACCACCTTCCGTATTCAACTTAAGAAGAAAGTGTAGCGCCTCTCGCAGTTCAAAATGCTTACGCTACGTCCGACGTCATCGTCGTGCCAGTTATGCTTTTTCTGTAAGTTAAATACGGAAGGCGGTCTGGCGGAAGCTAGATTTTTACTTTATAACGTGTTAAATATGGATTTTTTTTTTTACAAAAACCCGTCGATTCGCTTCAGAAGGCCTTTATTTAGCCCCCGGAGCCTGGATTACTTTTATAATGGATGGATGCACTTTTTTGGGCTTCAAATTTTGGGCTCCCATTCACTGCCATTATAAAGCTTGGAAGAGCCAGGACATATTTTAATATAACTCCGATTGTATTCGTCTGAAAGAAGAATTTCATATACACCTAGGATGGCTTGAGGGTGAGTAAATCATGGGGTAATTTTCATTTTTGGGTGAACTAACCGTTTAAGTGGCGATTTTAAAGCAAAAACATAAGATCTGTCTATATATATATATATGCAGTGCATAAGGATTTTTACATAATTTTATGTATTAAATTTAATACATAAATTTGTTTAAAGCAAAAACATAAGATCTGTCTATATATATATATGCAGTGCATAAGGATTTTTACATAATTTTATGTATTAAATTTAATACATAAATAAGTTGTTCTCCTGCCTTTTGATTGATGTGTAGTACTGGTCAATGAAATCCGTTGCAAGTGGTAGCAGTTCGTCTTTTCTTCGGACTTCATCTGGTTTGCGACTGTGCTGGTTTGGCACCATAACAGAGCCTATACAAACACGCTCGGTGCAGATCGGAACCTGCAAATAGACAGCAACTAGCACAATAAGAAAACTGTGTGTGCAAATCCAAACATGCTACATCACTCACAGAAACGTGCTACATTGTGCCTGTCTCACACATATTGTGTCCATAGGATCTCAACTTCTGCCTCAGCAGGCAGAAGTTGAGATGCCTTTTCTGCTGTGTAACAGAAGTGCAGCTCTATACAGAAAATAAAGTGATGTCTGGGTGAGCACACTGAGTACTTCCTTTAATTGCCACCATAAATTATAAAATGTCATGAAATTTAAGTTACGTAAGAAGGGGCAGCAAATTTACATCCAAATGGCATTAGTTACATACACAGCTTGTTTTTTCCTAACAACTTTAGGTTGCTGCAAAAAAGCCTATATAAAAAAGAATTAATAATATATACATGTATACATTTCAATTATGACAACTCTCGAAATAGTTTTAGCGTGTTAATGAATATGGCAATGTTAATGTATTTGGTCTTGGTGGACTTGATCTGCTATGCTGTTGCTGCTGCAGAGCAAGTATGGACTTTCTACTGCTAATAGATACACAGACACGTTGCTGTGAGCATGTAAAATATGCTGCATAAATAGATAAATCCCTTAGCAGATATAGGCAGGTGGAGCTGGGGGAGGAGGAAGGTTTCAGAGGAACTCTTATAGCGCGCTGCAAGACTAATTTATATCAAACAATAATCCAGACTCTTTAAATGTCGAGCAAGCAATCTCATTGGCTGCAGGGTCAGCAGAGGCCAATCAGCTTGTGCTATATGGTAATGATGTGATTGCTTACAGATTGCATGTAAAGGACCTATTAGCCTGCGCCTTCTGGAGTTTCATGACTGAACTAATATGCAAAATAACTCTTAATTGATAATCTTGTGGTGAAAATAGGTACATTTTTGGAGTTTAGCAAAAATGTGGGTGAATGCACGTTTTTCCATGTTTTCCAATACGAACATTGCAACTTGTTAATATGGCTACAGAAATGAAAAAGGCGAATGTTATGTGTCAAGTACATGCTGCAAAGCTTGGCAATCATGCAACATGACCCTTTTAAGGCAGTGAATAATAATAATACATTTTATTTATAATGAGCTTTTCTAGTATCCAAAGCTCTATGTATCATATTCATATAGTGGGCATGTGAAACAAACACACAGACCTTCAGCATTTATTTTACGTGTCTTTCATGAGTATATTTCTTGAAAATGTATGAAAAACATATTGCTAAGTGATAAGTGGCAGGCTTCATCAGAGCTTGATAAGAAGAAGCAAAGAGACAAACGGAAGTCGCTCATTGCCTTGAGGAAAATACTCATATGGTCACTATAATAAGATTAAATTTGAAGTGCACTGTCACTTTCTGTAGCTGCTAATAAGTTCAGTGGATTAGGGTGAATGCAAAGACAGAGCTGAAAAATAACAACAAGCCTGTCCAAGCTAGTGCTGTTTAATTAAGGACTGACTTGTTTTTATGTCCCAAATTGCCCTTTTAGTCTGGTGAAGCATTTAAACCACTGACCCATAACGTTCAACCAAAGTTCCTTTAAAGCAAGTCAGTTCACTAGGTGGCCAACTTGGAAACACCCTTATACTTAATGTATGAGCTCACGTCATGAACAAAACAATAGTAGCTCAACCAAAACAAACAAACAAAAAAGAACAAGAACAAAATGCATGGTGTCTACCAAATAATAATTAATGTGCATAAAGCAAACCAGTTATTAGTTTTACATTAATACACTATAAGATCTATCCTTAATATTATTAAAATACTGAAGTTAAAAATCATGTAAAATGGTTCACTACCCAGAATAGAAGGTTCATTAAACAACTGGTGTAGAAACAATTTTCTCTCAGAAATTGCTAGAAAATTTACAGAGAAATGGCAATGTACTGCTTTCTGCTGTTTCATCCTACGTCGTCCTCCATCCACCATATTGAATGTTTCAATTTCTTCTAATTTAATTCTTCTTCTTCCCTTATGCTGTCACTAAACTAACTCAGGGCACCATGACCATTCCTTGCCCCAGCGCAGTATAACTTACCTATTTATCCTATCATGTGGCATGTACTGGGACACCTGTGTGACTAACCAAACAAGCATTTATACTGATGGCGCTTAGCATAAGAACGTTAAAAATAAAATAGGACATTCATTAGTTTCATTAGTTTCTTCGCATTCACCCACCATAAGGGACTGTGAATGCAGTCTTGCAGCTGTCACATTCTGTAGAGTTGGAGATTCAACCCAAAAATCCTTCAGAATGTGATATATTATAAATCATACCAACTGTAATTAGCATCAATTAGCATGCAAAGCCATCCTCTCATGAAAGTGCGCAGAACTTCATAACCCCCTCTTGGAAGGATGATTCAGATTTAGAGAGATGTTGAGAGTTCTGCAAACATGTTGTCATACAGACGTGGAAGGCAAAAGCTAATTTTAAACCTCAGTTTGTTCACAACATATGGATTCTATAGGATCAGCTAAATTGCAAGCAAGTGTGAACTCAAAAGTCAGCTCTAGTTCAGCGTCATGTCCATAATTAGGAGTTTCCGACTTATAAAAAAGGGTTCATACTGTATTTTTGTTGAATTAATTTGTATGAATAATCCGAGTTCTTAGACTAGTGTTGTGGCATCATGTAAAAGCAACCAAGAAAGCTACTTTATTGGCAACCTCTGTTTGATATGGCATTTTAACATTTTGCAAGAGGCGAGTTAAGGTAGTGATAAAGTATTTTTCGGTCATTACCAACAAAGCCACACTTGGATCCATTTGGATGTTATGAGTGTTGTCATAGAAACAGTTCATTCTTGTGTCTGTGAACAGGAGTAGAATCTCAGAGTTGTCATTTTGTAATTACGGTAATTCCGACACAATGTGAACGTTGCATGAACCTCTCACACTGAGCCATTCCTGATATTTCTTTCTTGTTGTTATCATATCATTTTGGACACACCTGAATAAGCAATGAAACAGGCCTAATGATTTTAAACACAGAAAATGTTTTAAGGTCCCTCTTTGGTTACAGAGACTGAAAAAAGTACAGAAAAATAACAATAGTATCCATTTCATATTTTTCATAATCAAATATACAGTGGGGAGAACAAGTATTTGATACACTGCCGATTTTGCAGGTTTTCCTACTTACAAAGCATGTAGAGGTCTATAATTTTTTATCATAGGTACACTTCAACTGTGAGAGACGAAATCTAAAACAAAAATCCAGAAAATCACATTGTATGATTTTTAAATAATTAATTTGCAAGTATTTGATCACCTACCAACCAGTAAGAATTCCGGCTCTCACAGACCTATTAGTTTTTCAAGAAGCCCTCCTGTTCTCCACTCATTACCTGTATTAACTGCACCTGTTTGAACTCGTTACCTGTATAAAAACACCTGTCCACACACTCAATCAAACAGACTCCAACCTCTCCACAATGGCCAAGACCAGAGAGCTGTGTAAGGACATCAGGGATAAAATTGTAGACCTGCACAAGGCTGGGATGGGCTACAGGACAATAGGCAAGCAGCTTGTTGAGAAGGCAACAACTGTTGGCGCAATTATTAGAAAATGGAAGAAGTTCAAGATGACGGTCAATCTCCCTCGGTCTGGGGCACCATGCAAGATCTCACCTCTTGGGGCATCAATGATCATGAGGAAGGTGAGGGATCAGCCCAGAACTACACGGCAGGACCTGGTCAATGAACTGAAGAGAGCTGGGACCACAGTCTCAAAGAAAACCATTAGTAACACACTACGCCGTCATGGATTAAAATCCTGCAGCGCACGCAATGTCCCCCTGCTCAAGCCAGCGCATGTCCAGGCCTATCTGAAGTTTGCCAATGGCCATCTGGATGATCCAGAGGAGGAATGGGAGAAGGTCATGTGGTCTGATGAGACAAAAATAGAGCTTTTTGGTCTAAACTCCACTCGCCGTGTTTGAAGGAAGAAGAAGGATGAGTACAACCCCAAGAACACCATCCCAACCGTGAAGCATGGAGGTGGAAACATCATTCTTTGGGAATGCTTTTCTGCAAAGGGGACAGGACGACTGCACCGTATTGAGGGGAGGATGGATGGGGCCATGTATCGCGAGATCTTGGCCAACAACCTCCTTCCCTCAGTAAAAGCATTGAAGATGGGTCGTGGCTGGGTCTTCCAGCATGACAACGACCCGAAACACACAGCCAGGGCAACTAAGGAATGGCTCCGTAAGAAGCATCTCAAGGTCCTGGAGTGGCCTAGCCAGTCTCCAGACCTGAACCCAATAGAAAATCTTTGGAGGGAGCTGAAAGTCCGTATTGCCCAGCGACAGCCCCGAAACCTGAAGGATCTGGAGAAGGTCTGTATGGAGGAGTGGGCCAAAATCCCTGCTGCAGTGTGTGCAAACCTGGTCAAGAACTACAGGAAACGTATGATCTTTGTAATTGCAAACAAAGGTTTCCGTACCAAATATTAAGTTCTGCTTTTCTGATGTATCAAATACTTATGTCATGCAATAAAATGCAAATTAATTACTTAAAAATCATACAATGTGATTTTTGTTTTAGATTCCGTCACTCACAGTTGAAGTGTACCTATGATAAAAATTACAGACTTCTACATGCTTTGTAAGTGGGCAAACCTGCAAAATCGGCAGTGTATCAAATACTTGTTCTCCCCACTGTATAGAAAAGGCCAAGTTCCATGTGCATGCGCTACTTTCCATCAGTCATCATCAGCAGAGACTCAGCGGGACTGTGTGTGCAAAAGTGTGCATCAGTAAACAAATGTAAGTTGCCTGTTTATCAAGTAAATGATAAAGCGTGAATACAATGTTATCCTGTCACTAAGCAAGGATATTTATCTGTGTTGAAGCTGTGTATCGCACACTGTTAAGCGCACGTGACTGTGCTTTCCTATTATATACAATATTACTTGACATTTGTGGTATATAGCTTGCAAACAGTATTGGATTTGTGTGTATCTATGTGTGATTATCTCATTAATACCTGAAAACCTTGTTATTTCAATTTTATGTACATGATGTTTCTGATTATGTGCAGTTAATTTAAATTTCGGTTTTGAATTTTGTAAATTCATATCCCAGCTACACTTAAAGTCACATTTTCCTGGTTAAATAAACATTACTTAATATCAAAAAGAAAGAAAAAAAGAAACTAAAAACAACTATATTTTGTATTTTTACATTAATAATGTTATTAAGTGTTCTATTTCTCAAAACCAAGCACCAAGTTAGTGTTTTCAAGCATTTTTACATTTATTCCAAAATAGCAACTTAAGGCAGTAACAATTTAAACAATATATTTTATTTGTAAACTGATGTTCAACTGTTCTTTTTTATGTTCAACTTATTTTCGGAACATCAGTCATCAAGCTCAGTAAACACTGGTCACAGACATGGAGATCTATCTTTAATTTCACCAAACTGATTGTGATCTCTCACTAAACCCCCCCCCCACAGTCATCATGTTTTCAGGCCATTTCAAGTTTGATTTTGATATGACACAAAGCGGTTATATCTAAGTGGGTAAGCTGTTTATTCTTTAATTAGTCTCGCCATTAACGCCATCATTTTGTTCATTCAGACTGATTCGCGAATGCGCACGAAAACAAGAGGCAGGATTTATCGCACAAATCAATAGTATCTAATCATATCCAATCTTAGCGTGATGGAGGCATGATTTTCCCCCATTCATTCTCAATTACCCCCCCTCTAAACCCACCACATGCTTTAAACAGTAATACGTCTTGGCTGACTATCTGTTTCTGATGCAGAAAAGTTAGTTCATGCATTCATGACTTCTAGACTAGATTATTGTAATGCATTACTAGCTGGTTGTCCTGCATCCTCAATAAACAAGCTACAATTAGTCCGAAATGCAGCTGCTAGAGTTCTTACTAGGTCAAGAAAACATGATCATATAACACCAATTTGATCATCTCTACACTGGCTACCCATTAAGTTCCGTATCATTTATAAAGTATTGTTACTGACCTATAAGGCCCTAAATGGTTTAGCTCCTGTGTATTCAACTGATCTTCTGTCGCCTTACAATCCATCTCGCTCTTTAAGATCACAAAACTCTGGGATTTTGGTAGTACCTAGGATATCTAAGTCCACTAAAGGAGGGAGAGCGTTTTCGCATTTAGCTCCTAAACTCTGGAATAGCCTTCCTGATAATGTTCGGGGCTCAGACTCACTCTCCCAGTTTAAATCTAGATTAAAGACACATCTCTTTAGCCAAGCATTCACATAATGCATCTCATAACCTTGTACTCCAGTTATATCAGATCGAATGCACATGATTATCTTTGCTTAATATTAACAGCAGCTACGCTAAATTTCCATTTGCTTTTCTGTTTTATCTCGGGATGCCCATCCTGAGGTAACTAGAGAGTCCGTCAGCTCCAGTCTGGATTCAGCCTCTTACAAAGACTTCAGATGACCATCACCTGTAAAGAGTTGACTCCAACTCCTGCAAGGACTTCAGATGATGCAACTCTGAATCAACATACACCATTGCTAAATTTTTCTATATATCCAAATCATTTGTTAACATGTATTCATTACTTCAATGAGCTCATTGTTTCTGCCTTAAATTAATACATTGTTAGCGAACTGTGTACAATTTTTGAAATACATAATTTGGACAAAGTCCCCACTGATAACAGATCCCTCTAAATTGTAATCTACATGCATTTCCTTTAAAGCTGCTTTGAAACTATATGTATTGTGAAAAGCGCTATACAAATAAATGTGAATTAAATTAAATTGAATTGAATTGAATTAAGCCTTGAGGTCAACATCAAACGTACCGTGCTGGAGTTGTGATGTAGAGTATCATTGTATAAAGATCCAGTATCCCAATTCTTCACTTTCATGAATCTGGGACATTTGGAGGGACTTCCATTCTGTACAGTCTTAGTGGGGGAAACTCTTCCATGGGTTTGCGGCTGTGGAGGAACAAACATTACACCTTATTAGCAACTTGCTTCTAATTTGTCTACTAGCAAACACTATTATCCAAAATGACTCCCTGTACACTTATTACAGAAACAATTCCCACAACACTCTCCAAGTACAGTTCAAAAGAAAGTTCAAAAACTTCAAAAGAGGTTATCAACACCGACATTTAACCATCTTTATTAGGCCACTAAGCAAAATCAGCCTTTTACTTCTAGAAAAGAATATTAAATAGCATTAATAATGCAACATCTCCTACTAAAATACATGCACATAAAAAAATGGGTAACACTTTAGTTTAGGGTCCAATTCTCGCTATTAACTAGTTGCTTATTAGCATGGATATTACTAGGATATTGGCTGTTTATTAGTACTCATAAAGCCCATATTAATGCCTTATTCTGCATGACCATATTCTACATCGCTTAATCCGACCCAATACCTAAACTACCTTACTAACTATTAATAAGAAGTAATTAGGAGTTTATTGAGGTGAAAGTTGTAGTTAATAGTTATTTAATAGTGAGAATAGGACCCTAAATAAAGTGTTCCCAAACAATGTTATGCCAAAAATCTGAAATATGCAAATATTGATTAATATACTCACATATTCATATAAGTATGTGCTAAAAGGCGATCACACACAGCATTTTCTAAATCAGTCATACATAAGAAGCATAATAATAACAATAATAATACATATTAAGCAGACAAATTTCTATTTCTTCAAAAGAATGGTTTGGTCATCAACACAGATGATATTTGACAGCAAAGAACTTGCAAAGTTCTTTATTTTTATTTGGCTATTTTAACAACCAGCAGGTAAAGGAAAGAAATTACCGACTCAAAGCGTCAAAGGGATAATCAGCATTATTAAGGAAAGATTTCACTGAGCTTTGATTTCCAGAGAGAATAGAATACTCTTATTGACTTTCCATTCAAAAGATGACTGTAATTTGCTTCATGTTCAAATGTATCAGAAGTTAACATCTTTGATCCAATGGAAATCAATATAGCAGCCATTATATTCCTTACGAAGACCCAGTTCACAGGCCGACGGTTTTGGGACCATATCACTCGCATAATTGTGGTGGTTTCTGATGATAGGAATGCAAACTTCAATATCAGCCTTGGCCCATTATGTTCGGTGTCCCCTGGAAGAATAGTGGGCGTACTATTACTCAATCGATTTGATTCATCAGAAGACAAATACGTCTCTGGCTACACAACATCCACAACATACACGATTATTATCTCAAAGCCACCACGCTGCACTCGGCTGGCACGGAAAGCGCCACACTCATGTTAACACGTGAGACATCTGAAGTAGAACGGATGAGAAGAACAATCTTGTTACAAGTGAAATGTGAGGACAAAAGCAGATATGATACACCCTTACATAAACGTACACTGTGACAGGAAGGCAGTGTGAAAGAAAAGGTGTAAAATTGAAAAAGGAAACTTCAACTGAGGATTTTGTGTACATGACACCGTCGCCCTGAGCAACTACTGACACACACACACACACAACCACATGTACGAGCGGGGTGGAATAATCGGCAACATCATCGACACTTGGAGACCACTTACCCACACTGGAGCGCTTCAGAAACAAGCACTCAATACACTCACGCAACATTCACAGACCACCAGAGCCCACCTTCACTGCTCAACTTTGCTTGACAACAGGCAGTGCGGGGGTAACTGCTTTGTCTACGTCTCATCCTTCTCACCACAGCTGTATTAACACAAGCTGCACACAAAGCTTTATTATGTAAAAGAGTAACACGAGCTGATTTGACAAACTAATTTCACAAGCTGCTAATAAATAAAACATTCTGGAATGACTAATCAGCTGAAAAGATTGTGTTTCTTTGGATGTCATGGAAATTGTCTGTATAAACAGACAACATCTATCTGTCTATCTATCTATCTATCTATCTATCTATCTATCTATCTATCTATCTATCTATCTATCTACAGTGGGGAGAACAAGTATTTGATACACTGCCAATTTTGCAGGTTTTCCTACTTACAAAGCATGTAGAGGTCTGTAATTTTTTATCATAGGTACACTTCAAACTATGGGAGACGGAATCTAAAGCAAAAATCCAGAAAATCACATTGTATAATTTTTAAATAATTAATTAGCATTTTATTGCATGACATAAGTATCTGATCACCTACCAACCAGTAAGAATTCCGGCTCTCACAGACCTGTTAGTTTTTCTTAAAGAAGCCCCCCTGTTCTCCACTCATTACATGTATTAACTGCACCTGTCTGAACTTGTTACCTGTATAAAAGACACCTGTCCACACACTCAATCAAACAGACTCCAACCTCTCCACAATGGCCAAGACCAGAGAGCTGTGTAAGGACATCAGGGATAAAATTATAGACCTGCACAAGGCTGGGATGGGCTACAGGACAATAGGCAAGCAGCTTGGTGAGAAGGCAACAACTGTTGGTGCAATTATTAGAAAATGGAAGAAGTTCAAGATGACGGTCAATCTCCCTCGGTCAATGATCATGAGGAAGGTGAGGGATCAGCCCAGAACTACACGGCAGGACCTGGTCAATGACCTGAAGAGAGCTGGGACCACAGTCTCAAAGAAAACCATTAGTAACACACTACGCCGTCATGGATTAAAATCCTGCAGCGCACGCAAGGTCCCCCTGCTCAAGCCAGCGCATGTCCAGGCCCGTCTGAAGTTTGCCAATGACCATCTGGATGATCCAGAGGAGGAATGGGAGACGGTCATGTGGTCTGATGAGACAAAAATAGAGCTTTTTGGTCTAAACTCCACTCGCCGTGTTTGGAGGAAGAAGAAGGATGAGTACAACCCCAAGAACACCATCCCAACCGTGAAGCATGGAGGTGGAAACATCATTCTTTGGGGATGCTTTTCTGCAAAGGGGACAGGACGACTGCACCGTATTGAGGGGAGGATGGATGGGGCCATGTATCGCGAGATCTTGGCCAACAACCTCCTTCCCTTAGTAAGAGCATTGAAGATGGGTCGTGGCTGGGTCTTCCAGCATGACAATGACCCGAAATACACAGCCAGGGCAACTAAGGAGTGGCTCTGTAAGAAGCATCTCAAGGTCCTGGAGTGGCCTAGCCAGTCTCCAGACCTGAACCCAATCTATCTATCTATCGGCACCCTTGGTAAATATGAGCAAAGGCGGCTGTGAAAATAAATCTACATTGTTTATCCTTTTGATCTTCCATTAAAAAAAAAAAAAAAAAAAAAATCACAAAATTCTAACCTTTCATTGAAGTAAAACAGTTGAAAGTGGGGAGAAACTCGCATCATGAAATAAATGTTTTTCTCCAATACATGTTGGCCACAATTATTGGCACCCCTAGAAATTATTAAGAGTAAAATATCTCTGAAGTATATTCCTATTCATATTTACATTTTTTTTTAGCACACCAGGGTGACTATAGGAACATGAAATTATCCAGCCATGACTTCCTGTTTTACAGGAGTATAAATATGAGGAAACACAAAGGCCAAATTCCGTTAACAATCCATCACGAGTAAAACCAAAGAATATAGTTCTGATGTGCAGCAAAAGATTGCTGAGCTTCACAAAAAAGAAAGTGGCTGTAAGAAAATAGAAAAATCCCCATTTCCACCATCAGGGCAATAATTACGAAGTTCCAATCAACTAAAGATGTTACGAATCTGCCTGGAAGAGGACGTGTGTCTGTATCGTCTTAATGCACGGCGAGGAGGAGAGTTTGAGTGGCAAAAGACTCTCCAAGGATCACAGATGAAAATTGCAGAGATTAGTCTTGGGGTCAGAAAGCCTAAAAAATATCAAACAGCACCTACATCACCACATTTTGTTTGAGAGGGTTTCAAGAAAAATCCTCTGTTCTCCTCCAAAAACAAACTTCAGCAAATTCAGTTGCCAGACACGACTGGAACTTCAAAAGGGACCTGGTTCAGTTGTCAGATGAAACTAAAAAAATAGCTTTTTGGCACCAGATGGGTTTGGTGCAAACATGGATTAAAAGTACCCAATGTGTATGATTAAATATACTGAATTGTGGGCCTATTTTTCTGTTGGAGGTCCTGGACATCTTGTTCAGGCATCATGGATTCTCTCAAATACTAACAGATAAAAAATCAAAACCTGACGGCCTCTGCTAGAAATCTTATAACGGGCCGTGGTTGGATCTTCCATCAGGACAACGATCCAAAACAAACATCAAAATCAACACAAAAATGTGCCACTGAGCACAAAATGAAGCTTCTGCCATGACCATCCAAGTCCCCTGACCTGAACCCTATAGAAAATGATGAACTGGTGAAATGAAGAGAAGAAGCACCAACATGGATCTGGGAATCTGAAGGACCTGGAGAGATTCTGAATGGAGGAATGGTCTCTGATCTCTTGTCAGGTGTTCTCCAAACTCATCAGGCATTATAGAAGAAAACTCAGAGCCTTTATCTTGGGAAAAGGATGTTGCAATAATTGGGTTCCAATAATTGTGGCCAACATGAAATAGAGAAAAACATTTATTTCATAATGTGATTTCCCCCCTACTTTCAATTATTTTACTTCAATGAAAGGTTAGAATTTTGTGATTTTTTTGAATGAAAGATCAAAAGGATAAACCATGCAGATTTATTTTCACAGCCGCCTTTGCTCATATTTACAGAAGGTGCCAATATTAGTAGAGGGCACTGTATATTAAATGGCATCAATAAATGTAACATCTACTAAAATACATGCAAATAAAACAATGTCATGTTAAAATTATTTGCATCACCAATCATAAACATGCAAATATTGATTAATATATTGCAATATTCATATAATTATGAGGGCTGAAATAGTTTAATTGATGCTTTATTGATGCTTAAATAGCATCAACATTGCAACATCTCCTTATGAAATACATGCAAAAATAAAACAGTCAAAATTATTTGCATTGCTATTTATAAATATGCAAATATTGATTAATATACAGTATTCACATATTCATATAAGTATGAAAGTTGTACTAAAGGGATTTTACATTACAGCATTTTCTAATTTAGTCATACATAATTAAAATGTATTAATCCATGCAAAAATTTAAATGTAAATACAGCCTCTGACATGATAAATAACAACAGAAGGTTATTTTATGGGCGCTGTGAAGTGATAATAACTAATGGTAAATATGCATTTAGTATCATTGCAATTATTTAAATCACATATTTTTGAATTGGTGGAATGCTGTATTGACATTAGCATCCAGGAGAGGAACTATCTGTTTTATAATTGAACTTATGAGGGCATGGAATTAACAAAAATGTAGACGATAAAATAATATAGCATATTTTTCATGCAGAGCTTCAAAGGCGGCAACATCATTGTTTAATGATGTTAGCAGCTCATCTGTCCAACTGCTTCGCACCACTTCCACTGGGCGACCGAGCCTTATTAGTGCTTAAATTATGCAGGGCACTGCTGTTAGCCTTGGAAAACTCAGCACATTTCTAAAAAAACCTCAACCACATCAGGCAGACTGAAAGGTTATTATCATCTCAAACATTTCAAAACATTGCACATGTGTTGCTTTAATGGGTTTGCAATCACTAAAGCAATGAAACATGCATTCTGTCTAGTGTCAGCAAGGTTAGCTTTCCAGAGTACAGACATTTCTCCCAAAAAAACAAGCTGTTGCATTTACAGCTTGACATAGAAATGTAAAACAAGTTTGAAATTGTCTAAAGCAACCTAAAGAGAATGCTTACTTATCATGATCTCAGCAGGAATATTCTGTAGATCTAACAGTGTGTCGAGAATATTCTGGGCATGCTCGAGCAAATTCATTACCCACCAGTGTGTGCCAGTGAGAATATGCTAAAAGTGCAAAATGTCAACATGCACTTCTGTTATAACAGGTTATTATAGAGTAGCCAGGGTCTCAAACTGTCAGAGTGAAGTGAAGATTGGAAGGTACAAGGGAATGTGTTATCGACCCTTAGGCTTTGCAGATAATGTCATATCTGGCTAGCCAATTAAGGTCAATGTGACTGAATAACACACACATTTAACCCTCATGCGCTGTTCGGTTATGCCTGCTATTTGCGATTTCGGCAAACCTATAAGATCATTACAAATCACACTGTATGACATGAATCTACACTGAACAAAATTATAAACGCAACACTTTTTTTGTTTTGCCCCCATTTTTCATGAGCTGAACTCAAAGTTTTAAGACTTTTTCTATGTACACAAAAGGCCTATTTCTCTCAAATATTGTTCACAAATCTGTCTAAATCTGTGTTAGTGAGCACTTCTCCTTTGCCGAGATAATCCATCCACCTCACAGGTGTGGCATATCAAGAAACTGATTAGACGGCATGATTATTGCACAGGTATGCCTTAGGCTGGCCACAATAAAAGGCCACTCTAAAATGTGCAGTTTGAGCACACAGCACAATGTCACAGATGTCGCAAGTTTTGAGGGAGCGTGCAATTGGCATGCTGACTGCAGGAATGTCCACCAGAGCTGTTGCCCGTGAATTGAATGTTCATTTCTCTACCATAAGCCGTTTCCAAAGGCGTTTCAGAGAATTTGGCAGTCCATCCAACCGGCCTCACAACCACAGACCACGTGTAACCACACCAGCCCAGGACCTCCACATCTAGCATCTTCACCTCCAAGATTGTCTGAGACCAGCCACCCGGACAGCTGCTGCAACAATCGGTTTGCATAACCAAAGAATTTCTGCACAAACTGTTAGAAACCGTCTCAGGGAAGCTCATCTGCATGCTCGTTGTCCTCATCGGGGTCTCGACCTGACTGCAGTTCGTCGTCGTAACCGACTTGAGTGGGCAAATGCTCACATTTGATGGCGACTGGCACTTTGGAGAGGTGTTCTCTTCATGGATGAATCCCGGTTTTCACTGTACAGGGCAGATAGCAGACAGCGTGTATGGCGTCGTGTGGGCGAGCGGTTTGCTGATGTCAACGTTGTGGATCGAGTGGCCCATGGTGGCGGTGGGGTTATGGTATGGGCAGGCGTATGTTATGGACAACGAACACAGGTGCATTTTATTGATGGCTTTTTGAATGCACAGAGATACCGTGACGAGATCCTGAGGCCCATTGTTGTGCCACTCATCCACGACCATCACCTCATGTTGCAGCATGATAATGCACGGCCCCATGTTGCAACATCCTGAGTGTGACGCTAATATACAACCAGATATCATTCCAATTTATTTATTTATTTATTTATAAAAAGAAACTAGACTAGAAAGTGCTGACAAAGTCATCAAGTCTCATGCCATTTACATGTTTTTTTTTTTTTTTTTTTTTAATTCAGCAAAGATCATTTTGGGTCGCCAACAGAGCAAAATGTATACAGCATCCCAATTTATATACTGTACTACATATACCCCCCCCCCAACAATTGGTAACAATTGGTAATAATGTACAATAAGGTCCCAATTCATGCATGTTTTTTGGTTGTTGGTTAAATTTTGAAGAAATCAATTTTAGTACAAAAAATGTAAACAATGATGCAAATTATAGTTGACAGTATGAATTTAATGCAATCCGTTCTAAATCCCCCCCCCCCCCCCATCAAACACAACCTAACCAGCTAATTAAGGGGTGCGTCTCAATACTCAAATGGATGCTTCCTCATTTCCTCGCTCCTCCGTCCTCCAGCTCAGTTTCACTTTAAAAACTTCAGCTTCTTACAGTCCTAACCTGATGCAAAGAAACGCAGCAACAAGCGATAAAGGCTATTTCTTAATCTGACATCTTGTGTAAATCTTAATATTTTGTTAATCACACACATTGCACTACATAGCCCTGCCCAGTGCCACTACTATATATTATAGCCTACATTTGATGTTGAGCAGTTTTGCACTTATTGCAGATAGACAAATTGCTTGTTGCTGGAAACTTTGTGCCTGGTTAGGACATGCTCTAAGGGTTCATATATCATCTCAACAGTCATTGCATCTTTCTGTCACACTAATAGTGTCAGGCATCGTGTGCAACAATCACATGCTATCTAAGTCCCATGTTCTTGTCTTTCTATTTCTCTTGTAGTCTCTCACTCTCCCCCTCCTCGTCTTACTCACTGACAATTAATCATCCACCAGACACTGTAATACGCGAAGGAGAGAGAGAGAGAAAGAGAGCAACTTGGACCACACAGCTGCATCCATTCATTCCTCTGCTTTTTTGGATCGCCTCCATCCATCCGGTTTCTTTCAGAGGGATAATGCGTCACAAGAGGCCAGATGAGAGAGTCATGTGCTGATGTGAAATGTAAGCACTGCTACCCCCACAACCAGGACGGTAGAAACATATGCTACACCAGCACTGTGCTGGCAGGTACAGAGAAGATCATGTGACAGGTGCTAGAGTGAAGCTTTCATATGGTTACTTGCAAGTAACCCTACTTGAAGTACTTCTGCAGTTAATTCAGCTTGAACTTTTTGACATGCAGCAGACTCACTTTAAATCTTATTTTGTAGATAATTGCAGGCGTGGGTGTGTATTGTATTTTTGGTTTTTGTAAACATTGTATTTTTTAAATATAAGGTTAAAGTTTGAAAATCTCCCAAATAAAGATTCTTCGCAGCAAAGGTGAGTTGGTTCAAGAAACCCATATAGTGTTTTCTATAAGGTTCTTTTGAAAACAAGCTTGAAGTTACATTACAGTTTCTTCAGATCAGTCATAAAACTAAAAATGTTATAAAAGTGTATATACAGTGTATATTTATACAACAGTTCATTCTGGTTCTCGAATCTGATTGGCTGAGAGCCTTTTCCAGCCGTGCAATGTTCTCCCAGTATCAGCACTGGGACCGTGTCACCGTTTGTATCACTCCGCTTGAGGTGACTATCATGGCGGTCGAACAAATCCACCATAATTTTTTTTACAAATACTACTGTTGTTGTGTCACGAAATGTAGTTTCGCAGATGTGAGCTCCAGGCCGTCAGCGGCAATTCAGCGTTCATGTACCCACCAAGAACAGCTTTATCTCGGCCAGTCCTTTGGGAATTTGCCACTGGCTCTTACTTAATTTAGCAAAGGCTGCAAAGCCATCCCCTTGCTTCAAATATGGCAGGACTATCACTGCTGCGACTAAAGATTGCTTTGTAAATAATCTTCCTCATCAGTTTCATCTCCTCAGCATCCCAGATAGCCTAGAGGAACTCGATGTTGCAACAGAAACTATTGACTCTCTCTTTTCCAGCACTCTTTTCACAGACACAGTTGCTCCCCGGCGCTTAAAGAAGATTAAAGAAAATAGTCCAACGCCGTGGTACAATGAGCACACCCGGGCCCTTAAAACAGCAGCCAGAAAAATGGAGCGCAGCTGGAAGAAAACAAAACTGGAAGTTTTTTCGCATTTCGTGGAAAGAGAGCATGATTGCATACAGAAAGGCCATAAAATCTGCTAGATCTGCTTATTTCTCGACTCTCTTAGAAGAAAACAAACACAACCCTAGGTATTTATTCGATACAGTGGCTAAATTAACCAAAGATAAAGCTTCAACTTCTGATGTTTGTAAACAGCACAGCAGTAATGACTTTATGAACTTCTTTACTTGTAAGATTGATAATATTAGGAAAAAAATTATAACCATGCAGCCGTCTACTACAGTATCACATCAGACAGTGCATTGTAGTGTCACTGAGGAAAAATTACATTCATTCACTGCTATAGCAGAAGAAGAATTGGCTAAACTCGTTAAATCATCAAAATCAACAACATGTATGCTCGACCCTATACCGACTAAACTACTAAAAGAGATGCTTCCAGAGGTCATAGGTCCTCTTCTTAATATCATTAATTCATCCTTGACATTAGGATATGTACTGAAAACTTTTAAGTTGGCTATTATTAAACCACTTATTAAAAAAACGCAACTTGATCCTACAGAATTAGTCAATTACAGGCCAATCTCAAATCTACCCTTTCTGTCAAAAATACTAGAAAAGGCAGTGTCCTCACAATTATGCTCCTTTTTAGAAAGAAATGGTATCTGTGAGGATTTCCAGTCAGGATTTAAACCGTACCATAGTACTGAGACTGCTCTCATTAGAGTTACAAATGATTTACTCTTATCATCCGATCGTGGTTGTATCTCTCTGTTAGTGTTACTCGATCTTAGCGCTGCTTTCGATACTATCGACCACAACATTCTTTTGAATAGACTCGAAAATTATGTTGGCATTAGTGGAACTTCATTGGCATGGTTTAAATCATACTTATCTGACCGTTATCAGTTTGTAGCAGTAAATGAAGAGATGTCACACCGATCACAAGTTCAGTATGGAGTACCGCAGGGCTCAGTGCTAGGACCGTTGCTTTTCACCCTGTACATGCTATCACTGGGAGATATTATTAGGAAGCATGGCGTTAGTTTTCATTGTTATGCTGACGATACTCAGCTCTATATTTCTTCACGCCCTGACGAAACTTACCAATTTACAAGATTAACGGAATGCATAGCTGATATAAAAAATTAGATGACTAGTAATTTCCTGAAACTTAATTCAGAAAAAACTGAATTTTTAAAGTAGTAACCTAGAATACTAACACTCGATGGCTGCTCTGTCAAGTCCTCGTCGTCAGTTAGGAACCTGGGTGTGCTCTTTGATACCAATCTCTAATTTGAAAGCCATGTTTCTAGCATCTGTAAAACTGCATTCTACCATCTTACAAATATATATAAATTACGGCACATGCTTTCAATGCAAAATGCTAAACAGTTAGTTCATGCGTTCATGACCTCAAGGCTAGATTATTGTAATGCTCTACTGGGTGGGTGCCCTGCTCGCTTAATAAATAAACTGCAGCTTGTCCAAAACGCAGCTGCTAGAGTTCTTACTAGAACCAGGAAGTATGACCATATTAGCCCGGTTCTGGCAACACTGCACTGGCTCCTTATTAAACATCGTATACATTTTCAGAATCTTGCTGATTACTTACAAAGCACTAAATGGTTTAGCTCCCCAGTACTTTAGCGAGCTCTTAATGCATTATACTCCATCACGTCTATTGCGGTCTCAAAATTCTGGCCAGTTGATAATACCTAGAATATCAAAATCAACTGCAGGCGGTCGATCATTTTCCTATTTAGCACCTAAACTCTGGAACAATCTTCCTAGCATTGTTCGGGAAGCAGACACACTCTGTCAGTTTAAATCTAGACTAAAAACACATCTCTTTACTATGGCATACACATAAAACATTTTTAATTTATATTATTCAAATCAGTTAAATGATTGTTTTAGGCTGCATTAACTAGGTCAGCCGGAACCGAGAACACTTCCCATAACACCTGATGTACTCGTTACATCATAAGAAGAATGGCATCTACGTTAATGTTAGTCTCTCTGTTTATCCCGAGGTTTACTGCAGTCGGGCGGATCCGGGGCGTATCCGGACCAGATGGTGGACCTTAGCCTAGACATGACGAACGCATCCCTGAAGTGTCTGTAGAGACCGTGTCAATTAAACTCCCCCCTGTAAATGCCGCATCGACATGACATCCTCATTAAACCCGTCCCCGGCGTGACGACTCCAATCTTTCGAATAATCCTACGAATATCTATTGATCTAATATGACATCTGACCTGTAATGTTGCCAGAATCATAATCATACACTATTTGTTCGTCGGCCAGAGGAGAACTGGCACCCCGACTGAGCCTGGTTTCTCCCAAGGTTTTTTTTCTCCATTCTGGCCCTGAAGGAGTTTTGGTTCCTTGCCACCGTCACCTTTGGCTTTTGGCTTGCTCAGTTGGGGACACTTAAATTTCAACTATATTACTGATCTGCCCGCATTGACACTATATGATAATTGAAATGAGCTGGATGACATCACCGTTTTCACGAGAGCGGCTGTACAGCCGAATCAAATTCTGTTGCATTATTTTCCTGTTACCACTGTGAAGCTGCTTTGAAACAATTGGCATTGTAAAAAGTGCTATATAAATAAAGGTGATTTTGATTTTTTTCTTACTGGTTAAACATGAGATATAATTAATTTGGGGTATATCAAATGGGCAATCTTTGGTCTTATGCATCTATTACTTGTTCTACTATATTTAACTTAAATCCTGTACTAGAGCGCTGCTTTTGTTTGTTTGACTGAATTTATTTCCTATTGTTTTTTATAATGGCCATTGTTGTTAACTGAAATATTGCTGTTCAATAAATATTATTTTATATAAATAATATGACGTTTTTGGTATTGAGAAAGGGTCCGTTAGTGGTCGCGATATGGACTTCAGTGAATGTTACATTATAAAGACTGTCTTTATGAGTGACTGGTTGTAAACAATGAAGTTGTTTTTGCGCGGTCATGGAAATCCCCTTAACTTTTAAAAGCACAAAGACAAAGATATCGCTTTCCTCAGCGGACATTCAAACTGATTTTTTAAAAATGGATATAATATTATGGACATCAACCTGAAGAATGAATGCTATATCAGATAATATATCAGGTAATACACTCGTTTAGTTGATGTCTCTTATAATACTCTACTCTACATAATACAATACGCTTCAATGAAGCGACTCAATGTTCCTTTGTTACTAGTTCTAAAAATATTGTTTTAGAATTAGTAACGGAGGCTTGGGCTTAACTGTCAACTTGAGATTTGAAGCCGTGGCGGAAGGAAGTAGTTCTGCAGAAAAGGTCCCCACAAAGATTGCAATATCTGAAATCCTTGTCCTCATTTTTTGGTCCCCATGAAGAAAAAAAAGTTATAAATCATACTAAGAGATGTTTTTTGAAAATGTAAAAATGCAGAAAGTTTTCTATGATGGATAGGTTTAGGGGTATGGTTAGTGTAGGGGGATAGAATATACAGTTTGTACAGTATAAAAATCATTATGTCTATGGAAGGTCCCCATAAAACATGAAAACACAACAGCATTTAGCAGTAATTAGCACTGATTTTCACTGCTGTCCATGACCTCTGCTTTAAATCCCCAGTACATTTTACAGTAAATTACAGTTCATCTAAAGAATTAGAAAATTAAAAAATTATTTTTAAGAATAGGACATTGAATATCTGCCAGCTGTCAAGCAGATCAGGCCATATTTAAAGCAAGTACAGCTTCAATATTTCTGAACTTGCACCTTCAAGACAGAAAAACAAATAGTGATAGATTGCTGACTCACTCGCAGTCCTTCAAAGCCACATGTAAAGCCATTTAGACCGTATTTTACCTTGTCACTCTCTGAGTAAGGGTTGTTAAGCACCGTAGGCATGTTGTCCTTTCTCCAGAGGTCGTCAAACACTCTGTCGTTATCCGACGCCAGCTGGGCGTTCTGTCCATTTCCCACACCAAGGTCTCTGAAAGTCACAAACAGTTCAGGTCACACCTCAAACATCAGCCGGAAGAAAACAAGTCTAGATGTACTACTACTAAAAACACATTCAATTATATTATTATTATTTTTTTTTATTTGTCTATTGTTATTTGTCTAAGTGTATTATGTCTATGTTAATAAACTGAGGGAACTAGTCAAATTATAGCCAGTCATAATCAACCGTATGCCTCAGATGCCGTCCATAGAGCTTAACTTGAATTTCAGTTGTTACCAATTGGCTACCAATGTGCACTTGATGCCTCAATTCCATTCATACTTATTTTATTTCATAATCAGATTTAGCTAGTGCCCAATAAACCATGCTATCAGATGTATAGTGCACATTTAAAAATGTAAACAACAAACACTTACAGAACATTTTTTTCTAGCTGACTTTGCATTACATGATGGGACTTATAGTAGCACATTCATCACAAATGTGAGAAGAGTGAGAGAAGCATGATTTGTTTTGAATGAAATGCTGCCATTTCACCAGTCAGATTGAAATTTCATGCCTAATTAGAATTTGTTTAGTAATACAGAAATGAATCTGGTGAAGTATGTACTTTTTCAAACAATAAAACACTCTGAGCCGTTTCTAATCATTGCTTTGTTTGTTTGAGCATCCAGACTTGCCCGACAACAGCAACAATGACTCAACCAATGGTGTGAGTTTGGGGCGGGACTATTTGTTTGACCAACCAATGGCAGAAGGGAGGAGAGTGTTTGGGAAACCTGTTTGGAAACAGTCATTATTTTTACACAATGCAACTTTTTTGTACACTCAACGGGGACAGCTGCTATTCATGAACCACAAGGACTAAATCTAATCAGTTTTGTGTAACGAGGCATTTACAGAGTAGACGTTCATTTGATCTTCACATTCCTGACAGTAACTCTCATTCAGTTAAACAATATGACAACACTACAGCACTAGAGTGTAACAAATAATTTTGGCATAATTAATTAGACCAAGTGGTGTACTGTGAAAACGGGGTGTGATCACAAAATGACAATAATATGTCTATATTTATCCATTTTATTTTTAATGTTGCTGGAAGCTTCTCACACTGCTGTTAGTACTCCCTGTTCACTTAAGCGTAATATGAACATTCAATGCAAGAGTAACCAAATAAACACAAAAGGCACTCATTAAAAAGTATATGCATTAAGAAAACTGAACTCTGACAAAAAAATGTAGTTTTTGAAGCATGAAGCATCAAATAAAATCTGGCTAGCTATTCGTAAACCATATTCCCATGTGAATAAAAATAGAGGAAATATATTGGGGCTCTTTGTCACAGTCTCATTACACTTTAGACAATTAATACACAATAATACACAATAACGGTGGCAATCTGTTTAGCAATGTTTAGCAGATTGATTCTAAGAGCAGGATGTCTTCTTGATTTGTTTACAACATTAACTCTCTGAAGTCGGCAAAGGCGCTGGTGCCTTAACCTCGTTTTTTTCTTAGTGCGAAAGAGACTCAAAATACTCCGTCGATTCTGGTCATTCAGGCAAATGTTATACACCATTATAGTCTGTTAAGTTTCTACTTACTATTTGTGTATACTCGCAATAAAAACAAAATGTTGTCCTTTTTGCAAAATAAAGAAAACAAACATGATGTGCGATCTGCAGCCTCTCTGTCAATGAAGTCTATTCTGATACTCTTTAGAAATTGAACTGTAAATTAGTGAATACTTGTCACACAAACATGAGACATATGTCTAAAGAACTTTGAAATGTTAGGTTTTAAATAATGTAAATCAAATTGAAAACAAATATTCTTCTGTTGATTCTCGTGCACAGGGCCGCCTTTAATCTACAAAGACGATGCCATGTTATTTGTTGATTCTCGTGAACAGGACCGCCTTTACTCTACAAAGACGATGCCATGTTATTTGTTGATTCTCGTGAACAGGACCGCCTTTACTCTACAAAGACGATGCCACGTTATTTGCTGATTCTCGTGCACAGGACCGCCTTTACTCTACAAAGACGATGCCACGTTATTTGTTGATTCTCGTGAACAGGACCGCCTTTAATCTACAAAAACGATGCCATGTTATTTGTTGATTCTCGTGCACAGGGCCGCCTTTAATCTACAAAGACGATGCCACGTTATTTGCTGATTCTCGTGCACAGGACCGCCTTTACTCTACAAAGACGATGCCACGTTATTTGTTGATTCTCGTGAACAGGACCGCCTTTACTCTACAAAGACGATGCCACGTTATTTGTTGATTCTCGTGAACAGGACCGCCTTTAATCTACAAAGACGATGCCACGTTATTTGCTGATTCTCGTGCACAGGACCGCCTTTACTCTACAAAGACGATGCCACGTTATTTGTTGATTCTCGTGAACAGGACCGCCTTTAATCTACAAAAACGATGCCACGTTATTTGCTGATTCTCGTGAACAGGACCGCCTTTACTCTACAAAGACGATGCCACGTTATTTGTTGATTCTCGTGCACAGGGCCGCCTTTACTCTACAAAGACGATGCCACGTTATTTGCTGATTCTCGTGCACAGGGCTGCCTTTAATCTACAAAAACGATGCCATGTTATTTGTTGATTCTCGTGAACAGGACCGCCTTTAATCTACAAAGACGATGCCATGTTATTTGTTGATTCTCGTG
Organism: Coreius guichenoti; assembly: GCA_039654105.1. Lineage (NCBI taxonomy): Eukaryota > Metazoa > Chordata > Actinopteri > Cypriniformes > Gobionidae > Coreius > Coreius guichenoti. Next base: position 8,360,236 of record CM077169.1, read on the forward strand.
AACAGGACCGCCTTTAATCTACAAAGACGATGCCACGTTATTTGCTGATTCTCGTGCACAGGGCCGCCTTTAATCTACAAAGACGATGCCATGTTATTTGTTGATTCTCGTGAACAGGACCGCCTTTACTCTACAAAGACGATGCCACGTTATTTGTTGATTCTCGTGCACAGGGCCGCCTTTAATCTACAAAGACGATGCCATGTTATTTGTTGATTCTCGTGAACAGGACCGCCTTTAATCTACAAAGACGATGCCATGTTATTTGTTGATTCTCGTGAACAGGACCGCCTTTAATCTACAAAGACGATGCCACGTTATTTGCTGATTCTCGTGAACAGGACCGCCTTTAATCTACAAAGACGATGCCACGTTATTTGCTGATTCTCGTGCATAGGGCCGCCTTTAATCTACAAAGACGATGCCATGTTATTTGTTGATTCTCGTGAACAGGACCGCCTTTACTCTACAAAGACGATGCCACGTTATTTGTTGATTCTCGTGCACAGGGCTGCCTTTAATCTACAAAGACGATGCCACGTTATTTGTTGATTCTTGTGCAAAGGGCCGCCTTTAATCTACAAAAACGATGCCACGTTATTTGTTGATTCTCGTGCACAGGACCGGCTTTACTCTACAAAAACGATGCCACTTTATTTGCTGATTCTCGTGCACAGGGCTGCCTTTAATCTACAAAAACGATGCCATGTTATTTGTTGATTCTCGTGAACAGGACCGCCTTTAATCTACAAAGACGATGCCACGTTATTTGTTGATTCTCGTGAACAGGACCGCCTTTACTCTACAAAGACGATGCCATGTTATTTGCTGATTCTCGTGCACAGGGCCGCCTTTAATCTACAAAGACGATGCCACGTTATTTGTTTATTCTCGTGCACAGGGCCGCCTTTAATCTACAAAAACGATGCCAAGTTATTTGTTGATTCTCGTGAACAGGACCGCCTTTAATCTACAAAAACGATGCCATGTTATTTGTTGATTCTCGTGCACAGGGCCGCCTTTAATCTACAAAAACGATGCCACGTTATTTGCTGATTCTCGTGCACAGGACCGCCTTTACTCTACAAAGACGATGCCACGTTATTTGTTGATTCTCGTGAACAGGACCGCCTTTACTCTACAAAGACGATGCCACGTTATTCGTTGATTCTCGTGAACAGGACCGCCTTTACTCTACAAAGACGATGCCATGTTATTTGCTGATTCTCGTGCACTGGGCCGCCTTTACTCTACAAAAACAATGCCACGTTATTTGTTCATTCTCGTGCACAGGGCCGCCTTTAATCTACAAAGACAATGCCACGTTATTTGTTGATTCTCGTGTACAGGGCCGCCTTTAATCTACAAAGACGATGCCACGTTATTTGTTGATTCTTGTGCAAAGGGCCGCCTTTAATCTACAAAAACGATGCCATGTTATTTGTTGATTCTCGTGCACAGGGCCGCCTTTAATCTACAAAAACGATGCCATGTTATTTGTTGATTCTCGTGCAAAGGGCCGCCTTTAATCTACAAAGACGATGCCATGTTATTTGTTGATTCTCGTGTACAGGGCCACCTTTAATCTACAAAGACGATGCCACGTTATTTGTTGATTCTCGTGCACTGGCCCGCCTTTAATCTACAAAGACGATGCCATGTTATTTGTTGATTCTCGTGTACAGGGCCACCTTTAATCTACAAAGACGATGCCACGTTATTTGTTGATTCTCGTGCACAGGGCAGCCTTTAATCTACAAAGACGATGCCACGTTATTTGTTGATTCCCGTGCAAAGGGCCGCCTTTAATCTACAAAAACGATGCCACGTTATTTGTTGATTCTCGTGTACAGGGCCGCCTTTAATCTACAAAGACGATGCCACGTTATTTGTTGATTCTTGTGCAAAGGGCCGCCTTTAATCTACAAAAACGATGCCATGTTATTTGTTGATTCTCGTGTACAGGGCCGCCTTTAATCTACAAAGACGATGCCACGTTATTTGTTGATTCTCGTGCACAGGGCAGCCTTTATTCTACAAAGACGATGCCACGTTATTTGTTGATTCTCGTGTACAGGGCCGCCTTTAATCTACAAAAACGATGCCACGTTATTTGTTGATTCTCGTGAACAGGACCGCCTTTAATCTACAAAAACGATGCCACGTTATTTGCTGATTCTCGTGCACAGGGCCGCCTTTAATCTACAAAAACGATGCCACGTTATTTGTTGATTCTCGTGCACAGGGCCGCCTTTAATCTACAAAAACGATGCCACGTTATTTGTTGATTCTCGTGCACAGGGCCGCCTTTAATCTACAAAGACGATGCCACGTTATTTGTTGATTCTCGTGTACAGGGCCGCCTTTAATCTACAAAAACGATGCCACGTTATTTGTTGATTCTCGTGTACAGGGCCGTCTTTAATCTACAAAGACGATGCCACATTATTTGTTGATTCTCGTGTACAGGGCCGCCTTTAATCTACAAAAACGATGCCACGTTATTTGCTGATTCTCGTGCACAGGGCAGCCTTTAGTCTACAAAGACGATGCCACGTTATTTGTTGATTCTCGTGCACAGGGCCGCCTTTAATCTACAAAGACGATGCCATGTTATTTGTTGATTCTCGTGCACTGGCCCGCCTTTACTCTACAAAGACGATGCCACGTTATTTGTTGATTCTCGTGTACAGGGCCGCCTTTAATCTACAAAAACGATGCCACGTTATTTGTTGATTCTCGTGTACAGGGCCGTCTTTAATCTACAAAGACGATGCCACATTATTTGTTGATTCTCGTGTACAGGGCCGCCTTTAATCTACAAAAACGATGCCACGTTATTTGCTGATTCTCGTGCACAGGGCAGCCTTTAGTCTACAAAGACGATGCCACGTTATTTGTTGATTCTCGTGCACAGGGCCGCCTTTAATCTACAAAGACGATGCCATGTTATTTGTTGATTCTCGTGCACTGGCCCGCCTTTACTCTACAAAGACGATGCCACGTTATTTGTTGATTCTTGTGCAAAGGGCCGCCTTTACTCTACAAAGTTGATGCCACGTTATTTTAATTCTCGTGCACTGGGCCGCCTTTAATCTACAAAGACGATGCCACGTTATTTTAATTCTCGTGCACTGGGCTGCCTTTAATCTACAAAGACGATGCCACGTTATTTGTTGTTTCTCATGTACAGGGCCGCCTTTAATCTACAAAGACGATGCCACGTTATTTGTTGATTCTCGTGCACTGGCCCGCCTTTAATCTACAAAAACGATGCCACGTTATTTGTTGATTCTCGTGTACAGGGCCGCCTTTAATCTACAAAGACGATGCCACGTTATTTTTTGATTCTTGTGCACAGGGCCGCCTTTAATCTACAAAAACGATGCCATGTTATTTGTTGATTCTTGTGCAAAGGGCCGCCTTTAATCTACAAAAACGATGCCATGTTATTTGTTGATTCTCGTGTACAGGGCCGCCTTTAATCTACAAAGACGATGCCACGTTATTTGTTGATTCTCGTGTACAGGGCCGCCTTTAATCTACAAAAACGATGCCACGTTATTTGTTGATTCTCGTGTACAGGGCCGTCTTTAATCTACAAAGACGATGCCACATTATTTGTTGATTCTCGTGTACAGGGCCGCCTTTAATCTACAAAAACGATGCCACGTTATTTGCTGATTCTCGTGCACAGGGCAGCCTTTAGTCTACAAAGACGATGCCACGTTATTTGTTGATTCTCGTGCACAGGGCCGCCTTTAATCTACAAAGACGATGCCATGTTATTTGTTGATTCTCGTGCACTGGCCCGCCTTTACTCTACAAAGACGATGCCACGTTATTTGTTGATTCTTGTGCAAAGGGCCGCCTTTACTCTACAAAGTTGATGCCACGTTATTTTAATTCTCGTGCACTGGGCCGCCTTTAATCTACAAAGACGATGCCACGTTATTTTAATTCTCGTGCACTGGGCTGCCTTTAATCTACAAAGACGATGCCACGTTATTTGTTGATTCTCGTGCACTGGCCCGCCTTTAATCTACAAAAACGATGCCACGTTATTTGTTGATTCTCGTGTACAGGGCCACCTTTAATCTACAAAGATGATGCCACATTATTTGTTGATTCTCGTATACAGGGCCACCTTTAATCTACAAAGACGATGCCACATTATTTGTTGATTCTCGTGTACAGGGCCACCTTTAATCTACAAAAATGATGCCACATTATTTGTTGATTCTCGTATACAGGGCCACCTTTAATCTACAAAGACGATGCCATGTTATTTTTTGATTCTCGTATACAGGGCCACCTTTAATCTACAAAGACGATGCCATGTTATTTTTTGATTCTCGTGTACAGGGCCACCTTCAATCTACAAAAACGATGCCACGTTATTTTAATTCTCGTGCACAGGGCCGCCTTTAATCTACAAAAACGATGCCATGTTATTTGTTGATTCTCGTGTACAGGGCCGCCTTTAATCTACAAAGGCGATGCCACGTTATTTGTTGATTCTCGTGTACAGGGCCGCCTTTAATCTACAAAAACGATGCCACGTTATTTTTTGATTCTCGTGTACAGGGCCGCCTTTAATCTACAAAAACGATGCCACGTTATTTGTTGATTCTCGTGCACAGGACCACCTTTAATCTACAAAAACGATGCCACGTTATTTGTTGATTCTCGTGCACAGGACCGCCTTTAATCTACAAAAAATATGCCACGTTATTTGTTGATTCTCGTGCACAGGGCCGCCTTTAATCTACAAAAACGATGCCACGTTATTTTTTGATTCTCGTGTACAGGGCCGCCTTTACTCTACAAAAACGATGCCACGTTATTTGTTGATTCTCGTGCACAGGACCGCCTTTAATCTACAAAAACGATGCCACGTTATTTGTTGATTCTCGTGAACAGGACCGCCTTTAATCTACAAAAACGATGCCACGTTATTTGTTGATTCTCGTGCACAGGGCCGCCTTTAATCTACAAAAACGATGCCACGTTATTTTTTGATTCTCGTGCACAGGGCCGCCTTTAATCTACAAAAACGATGCCACGTTATTTGTTGATTCTCGTGCACAGGACCGCCTTTAATCTACAAAAACGATGCCACGTTATTTGTTGATTCTCGTGAACAGGACCGCCTTTAATCTACAAAAACGATGCCACGTTATTTGTTGATTCTCGTGAACAGGACCGCCTTTAATCTACAAAAACGATGCCACGTTATTTGTTGATGCTCGTGCACAGGGCCGCCTTTAATCTACAAAGACGATGCCACGTTATTTGTTGATTCTCGTGCACAGGGCCGCCTTTAATCTACAAAGACGATGCCATGTTATTTGTTGATTCTCGTGTACAGGGCCGCCTTTAATCTACAAAAACGATGCCACGTTATTTTTTGATTCTCGTGTACAGGGCCGCCTTTAATCTACAAAAACGATGCCACGTTATTTTTTGATTCTCGTGTACAGGGCCGCCTTTAATCTACAAAAACGATGCCACGTTATTTGTTGATTCTCGTGCACAGGACCACCTTTAATCTACAAAAACGATGCCACGTTATTTGTTGATTCTCGTGCACAGGACCGCCTTTAATCTACAAAAAATATACCACGTTATTTGTTGATTCTCGTGCACAGGGCCGCCTTTAATCTACAAAAACGATGCCACGTTATTTTTTGATTCTCGTGTACAGGGCCGCCTTTACTCTACAAAAACGATGCCACGTTATTTGTTGATTCTCGTGCACAGGACCGCCTTTAATCTACAAAAACGATGCCACGTTATTTGTTGATTCTCGTGAACAGGACCGCCTTTAATCTACAAAAACGATGCCACGTTATTTGTTGATTCTCGTGCACAGGGCCGCCTTTAATCTACAAAAACGATGCCACGTTATTTTTTGATTCTCGTGCACAGGGCCGCCTTTAATCTACAAAAACGATGCCACGTTATTTGTTGATTCTCGTGCACAGGACCGCCTTTAATCTACAAAAACGATGCCACGTTATTTGTTGATTCTCGTGAACAGGACCGCCTTTAATCTACAAAAACGATGCCACGTTATTTGTTGATGCTCGTGCACAGGGCCGCCTTTAATCTACAAAGACGATGCCACGTTATTTGTTGATTCTCGTGCACAGGGCCGCCTTTAATCTACAAAGACGATGCCATGTTATTTGTTGATTCTCGTGCACTGGCCCGCCTTTAATCTACAAAGACGATGCCATGTTATTTGTTGATTCTCGTGCACTGGCCCGCCTTTAACCTACAAAGACGATGCCATATTATTTGTTGATTCTCGTGTACAGGGCCACCTTTAATCTACAAAGACGATGCCACGTTATTTGTTGATTCTTGTGCAAAGGGCCGCCTTTACTCTACAAAGTTGATGCCACGTTATTTTAATTCTCGTGCACTGGGCCGCCTTTAATCTACAAAGACGATGCCACGTTATTTGTTGATTCTCGTGCACAGGGCCGCCTTTAATCTACAAAAACGATGCCACGTTATTTGTTGATTCTCGTGCACTGGCCCGCCTTTATTCTACAAAGACGATGCCACGTTATTTTAATTCTCGTGCACTGGGCTGCCTTTAATCTACAAAGACGATGCCACGTTATTTGTTGTTTCTCATGTACAGGGCCGCCTTTAATCTACAAAGACGATGCCACGTTATTTTAATTCTCGTGCACAGGGCTGCCTTTAATCTACAAAGACGATGCCACGTTATTTGTTGTTTCTCATGTACAGGGCCGCCTTTAATCTACAAAGACGATGCCACGTTATTTTAATTCTCGTGCACAGGGCCGCCTTTAATCTACAAAGACGATGCCACGTTATTTGTTGATTCTCGTGCACTGGCCCGCCTTTATTCTACAAAGACGATGCCACGTTATTTGTTGATTCCCGTATACAGGGCCGCCTTTAATCTACAAAGACGATGCCACGTTATTTTAATTCTCGTGCACTGGGCTGTCTTTAATCTACAAAGACGATGCCACGTTATTTGTTGATTCTCGTGTACAGGGCCATCTTTAATCTACAAAGACGATGCCACGTTATTTGTTGATTCTCGTGCACAGGGCAGCCTTTAATCTACAAAGACAATGCCACATTATTTGTTGATTCTCGTGCACAGGACCGCCTTTAATCTACAAAGACGATGCCACATTATTTGTTGATTCTCGTGCACAGGGCCGTCTTTAACCTACAAAAACGATGCCACGTTATTTGTTGATTCTCGTGCACAGGACCGCCTTTAATCTACAAAGACGATGCCACATTATTTGTTGATTCTCGTGCACAGGGCCGTCTTTAACCTACAAAAACGATGCCACGTTATTTGTTGATTCTCGTGCACAGGGCCGCCTTTAATCTACAAAGACGATGCCATATTATTTGTTGATTCTCGTGCACAGGACCGCCTTTACAAAGTGTATTACCTTTAAACATTCAGTTTATTGTAAGCAGTGTTGGGGAAAGCTACTTTTAAAGGTAATGTATTTACAATATTGCGTTAATTCCTAAAAACTTAGTTACTTTTTATGTAAAGTAATGTGTTACATTACATTTGCGCTACTTTTTCTCACCTGGGCTGTGCTTGCTTGTTTGTATTTTAAGTAATAAAAAAATTTGGGCAAACGTAAAGGCCCTTTCACATCGAATGGTTGGTTGAATTGGATCATCAAAGGTCAGCAGCAAAGACATTGGTTAAAAAAGTGAGATTACATACATAAGTATATTTGTGTAATTTAACCTATTTATTAATTGCAGTTTTACATAATATTCTGAGCTTGCATTTCATTGTTTTTATTCAATTTGAGGAATACTGAATCTGTTTTTGACAAGTGAAATAAATAAATGCATGCTCACATTAGTCTAATCATGTTTACTCTGCACTTCCTCCCGATTTCTCTCAACATGGGGACAGGAAAGCTGTCACTCAAAAAATGGGAAAACAAAGTAACTTGCGTTACTTATTTAAAAAAGTAACTCAGATGTTTCATTGTAAATGTAAAAGTAATGTGTTACTTGTTAATAATGGTTACTTGAAAAAGTAATCTGATTACGTAACTCACATTACTTGTAATGCGTTACCCCAACACTGGTTTTAAGTGCGCGCTCCAGTTGTTTCATCTGTTGCATTAAAGCAGGGTGGATTCTGATTGGCTGTCAATGTTTTTATCAATCATCAGCTGGAAAAAAATCATTCTGAAAGTGATTACAACTATATTGTTTCTCTGTGCCGTTATCGTTACAGTTGTGGTGTCAACTATTCTTTTATATTTAGAATGATTTTTAGAACTAAATTGGATTAAACTAAACTTTATGGATATCGTTACAGTTATCGTCCTTGGTGTGAATGAGCCTTAACCAATAGAGTTAACGTGAGATAAAAATGTGCTAAATCTTTCCCCTGGTTTCTCAGACAAAGCTTAAGGCTAGTCCTGGACTAAAATGCATTTTTGAGCTGTTTTATCTGAAAGCAACTTGCACTGGCATATCTTAAAATATGTCAGTGCCATTGTTTTGTCTCAAGATGCATACCAGTAATGTTTTTTTCTAAGGCACGTTTATAAAAGCTACTTAGATATCCTAATTAAGCTAAGGCCTAATCCTGGCTTAATTCATGTTGATGGTCTGAGTCTGTGGTAGAGTAGTGAGTTTAATGCAAAACTCGAGGTCAGGGACCAAATCTGCTCTTTCTGTCCGATTTTAGGTGAAAAATCGGATCTATTGGAGACGTCCAATAGATTACTTAGGCACGCCGAAAGAACACCACAGACACAGTACAATCAACATGGGAAAATCTCAGTAAAACAAGCAGCTGTGAAAAATATGAGATACACCGGTGTTTTGCCAGATGAGAAGTTTATCTATGTATCATCTTTTTACTCTTTTAATTTCTTTTATAATTGTTTTAATTTTCCTTGCTTTTATTTTGTGATTATTTTAATTCCCTTTTCTGTGTAAAGCACTTTGAATTACCATAGTGTATGAAATGTGCTATATAAATAAACTTGCCTTGCCTTGCCTTGCCTAATCTAAGCCCTGTCTGTGAAACCAGGCCTTTGAGTTTTATCATAACTCATGCTTCAGAGCGCTTCACATTGAAAGTGCAAAGCTGTACTAGGTGAGCTACCGAGCAAATTTACTATGTAAAAATATACATGGAGCTGGTAATGTGATGCAAACATCAACATTTTTTAGTTTACAGATCATTCACTATATGGTAACAGTATTTATAGGTCACAACATAATTTTGTGGAAGGAACTGCGCAAAAATAAGTCTTTAATAATTGATAATGTGCCCAGTAATAATAATGAGGAATACAATTTGTTGGTGTTTATTTCAGCTGAAAACTGCAGTGAATTGTATGTATAACTGCCCTCGTAAATGTAATTTTTTGGAAAAATGTATTTCCAATGAGCCTACTGTATGTTGCACTAAAGACATCACTCACCTCTCTACCTGCACCTCGACATCCTTCCTGTCTATGACTCTCTGACCTTCTCCATTGATCTCTTTTTTGCTGTTCTTGATGAGCTTCAGCACTGGCTCAATCTCCTTCAGCAGGTCGTTGTTCTCCTCCACCCCATTGAGGAGGAGGGCCGAATGGCCTCCTTCTCTGAGCAGAGAGTCCTGGGCCAGCAGGGGAATCAGGGGTTTGTTCTCCCGCGGTTCTTTCCCTGGAGTGTAGGCAGAGGACAGGTTCTCTATCGCCCTGAGCTCTTTGGTCATGTTGGGCGTGAGGGGTGAGCATCGTTCACACGGCCTGCTCTGAGTGGGGTTGACGGGCTTGGTGACGCGAACCGTTCTGGGTTTACCGTCGCTGCTCAGCGTGGTCTCCAGGTGAGTGGTGAAGCCCTCGGGTCCACGGAGGATCAGAACGGCGTGGCTCTCGGGCAACACGTTCTTCAGGGTCTCGAGCGCACGTTCGTAGCTCAGGTCCACCAAAGGCTTGTTGTTCACGGCCAGGACGATGTCTCCGACTTGGACCAGCCCACATTCCTCTGCTGCCCCGCCCCGAATGAGGTCAGAGATGATGACGGGCGGCTTGCACACACGTTGTTTGACCAGAAAGCCCAGCCCACCGATCTTTCTTTTGAAGAGGCGCACTGAGATGATGTTGGGCTGCAGCTGACACACGCTGGGCTCAGATTCCTGCATTGTGTCTTAGTTTGCGTCAGCGCTGATCTGCAATTGAGTTGAATGTGACAAAAAGGAGAGCAACATGTCAAATGTGTCAGCCACGGCAGGCGAAGACATGCAGAGATGTAAAACAATATAGGCTAGTAAAATTCACTCTAATGGCATCCTGTGACATTTAAGAAAATATTCAGACCCTCAATTAGGTCCAACTATGTCTGAATATAATAAGTATTGTAAGAACTGGTTTAAAGGAATAGTTAAACAAAAATAATTTGTTCTAAGCTTGTATTCTTTCATATTTCCATGGAACAAAAAGCCAAAAAATGACATGAAAGTATTCCATATGACTATGCGTTGATCAGTCCGATTTGTGAATGAATTTTGAATTTTGTCAATGAACTCTTGATCTGGTTCACAAATCAGACTGAATGATTTGTTTATGAATCTAACTGACTTAGTGATCAGGTTCTTTAGTTATCAGCTCACTGGAAGGGGTTTATCAGCAAATAATGAACATTATTCAATTAAATTTCAGTCTAGTTCTCATACGAAATTTTTTTACAGCTTCAGAAGAATTTAAATATTGAGCATAAGTTGTGAAGATTCCTCCAAATTCTGTTTTTGTTCCACAGAAATATAATAACATCATACAGGTTTGGAACGACACGAGGGGGAGTAAATAATAACCAAATCACAATATATTTTTTTTTAAATAATTTCAATGATTGAGTGGTGACTCATATCACAGCGTACAAGCTGTGAACATAGACTTCAGTTCCCTCTTTCCTTTCTGTTGACAAGCCAGTAGCATTTCCTTCATGTGCATCATGCTCAGTCTCAATTAAACGTTCATGTAAGAAACACTTATTATCTACATTCTTCCTGCATCTCGCCTTTCTTGGCAGCATGAAACGCATATGGCCTTGTGTGAACAACTACTGTCCAATTCTGTCAAAATGCGACATTTCTAATTCAGATTTAGAGTCGTGGAAAGAGACATTACAATTACAGGGTCTGTTTTGTAATGAAGAATAGGAAAAAACACAACTAAGAATTGCACTGCAGCTTCACAGCATGATCTAGTAACTTTTTGTTTATAATACACTTGTTTTCAAGGACTACTTGTGGATGATAAAATAACAAAAACGCATTTGTTATAGATTACAATAACATATCCCACTGAGAAAATCATAAGCTCTTAAAGGAACACAGTACATCCCTCTATTAGTATAGACGTATTGTCATTTTGCTAGTAGGCTGCACTGTTAAAAATCTGCTTTATTGTGGTTTCTTACCTGGTTTTATTCAAGACAAAATTTTAATTTAAACAATTTAATATGACTGAATCAACCTGACTATACTAGGTTTCATTATTAAAAGCAATTTAACTGTCAGATCAGGTAAATAACTCATATTTATTCAAACATGTATTGGTGAATCTTGTGATATTATCCTAATAATAGCATGATTTACCAAGATGTATGATACAAAATTCCCAAAGTAAGAAAGATTTTTTTTTTTATTTCATCAGATACAGATTTGCACACAGATTATGAGGTAACTTTATTTAAAAATGCTAAATTAATTCATTTATGAAATCAGTTACCCGTTAGAATAATGTTTAAATAAATCTAATGCACATATATTTCTGCTATAAAGCAGAAAAAGGTAAATAAATACTACAAAGTGCATGCTTCAAACCTGTTTAAGTTCCCTTATCTTAATACAGAAACACATGCTTACAGTTCTCAAAAGCAGGCAAGAACTTCACATGCACAAAGACACTCCATCAATTATAGCGTATAGTCCTTTTTTAAAACCAAATGATAATAAATGTGCGTTAACTATATGAGGAGTTATCAGAAGCACTGACCTGCAGCCATGCATGCATGTTCAACAGGACACACCAGTTGCATCATGAGCTACAGCAATTCCACATGCCCATTTCTCAAAGCATCATCGTATATACAGTATGCATTTCACAAAACATGTGGAATTAATAATAAAATATACTTTTGACAGTAAAAAAAAACCCAACGTAACTTACCTTTCCACTTTCAAAAGCTATAAATATCGCCTCAAACAGTGCGGTTATCCCCTTGCCAATATTCCGATGGAAGGTTAAGACTTTTTTTTGTTTCTTGATGTCCCACTCAGAAGACGCGTGGCATGTCTGAGCGAGCCGCTGTATAAACACGCAGCGCGTGAGAAGCTCTGCGCTCCTGCCGCTCCGGTACGCGAGCATTTATTCCGCGCGCACTGCTGTCATTCTGTCATCCATCCCTCCTGACGCTCTGCCTCCCTCAATGGGAGGGTTTTACAACCCCAGTGCACTGGCATATATGGGAATGAATGATATGCACAGTAATATGTGTTCATCTTCAGACTAAACACGATGAATAATATAATTGAAACGTCTAAAATTACAGCAGAAATCAATATTATTTGAAATAGGGGAGGAGAGGATTGTAAGTTTAACTTAAAATATTAGCTAAACAAGTTAAATCACTATCATACATGACCAACACAGTACAAATATATACAGCATCTGCAGGATAAAAATCAATTTTGAGGTAAGCAAGTAAAAGGTCAGGTCTGGTTTATAATGTAATTTGCGATGAGACATTCTGTTATGTTTTCAGATGTATGCTTTTCTATATGCATTTGCAATTTAACTTTTGAGCAAGCAGATTAACACGATAAATCAATGCACAAATGCATTTATTTTTTTATGGTTTCAACTCACCCTGGTCCTGTAACTACAGTACTTGTTGTATATTTGATATTAATATACACTGTTTCGTTGTAGATTTCTAAACTATTTTAAATTGACAAAATGCTACATCAAAATTACTTAGACACTTAGCACAACAAATCCCAATTTACAGGTAGTATTGCAACAAAATCACGCATGCATGTTGCAGCCTTTTCAATGAGTTGAAATAATAATTAAAATACATTCAGTGACAAAGATCAATGCTGAATTCATATGCAACATGAAGTTTGTACAGTATAAACACCATGACGTCTATTGAGAGTCCCCAAGATTGTGAACCAGACGTGTGTGTGTGTGTTTGTGTGTGCGTGTGTGATAGTGTGCGTGCATGTGTGTGGTTCATGGTGTGTTCTTCTCTTCTGCTGCTTGACCATGTATTGCAGGAAACCTTTGACACACATCTTTGAAGGTCCACAAAGATAAAGGCATTCTCGCAGATGTTGATCTTGCTGTTTTTCATAACATAATGCAGGATTGTGTGGTTTAGAATGACCATGGGACAGTTTTATTTTTGATCAACTTAATAATTAATCTGCTGAGTAAGCCAAAGAGTTTTTAAATGAATCCCAAATTAAAAATAAAACTTTGATCAACAGATCTGTATATTCTCTCCCCTTACACTAACCCTACCCCTAAAACTACCCGTCACACAAAACTTTCTGCATTTTTACATTTTCAAAAAAACTCATTCTGTATGATTTATAAGCTTGCTTCCTCATGGGGACATCAATTTAGTTCCCCACAGTGACATGAGTCCCCATGAGTCTGTGTGCATTCAGGTTGAAGTCCCCACTAGGATAGAAAAACATGTTTTATGGGGACTTTCCATAGACATAATGATTTTTTTAATACTGTACACACTGTATATTCTATCCCCATAACCCAAAACTACCCAAAACCGAAAACTTTCTGCATTTTTAGATTTTCAAAAAATATAATTTAGTCTGATTTATAAGCCATTTTCCTCATGGGGACCAAAAAATGTCCATTGTCCTCATAACATAGGGTTTACCTGAACCACACACACACTTTCTGTAACACATTACGTACTATAGTGTTAATTTCAACACTAAGCTAAAACTTTCAACCTTGTGATTCTAAATGCTCTAGCACTAATTATACAAAATGAATAATAATTATGCACATTGCATTATGAAGTTTAATCTGCCAATTTTATATTTGAGAACAGCTTGTATATTTGAGTTTACAACTTTATTTTAGCAACACCCACACAATGTACAAAAACATGTTTTCATTCAATAAGAGGTTAAACCTAGGTCATAAGTTTTTTATTTTATTTAGTTTTTTTGGTAAGATGCTTTTTCCACTAAATAAATCTCTCGATGCAGCCAAACAAACTGAATCTAGTCTTCATTCACCAGTCATAATGAATTTGAATGAAGGTTTTTGGTGTCAACGCCTGCTATGCATACATTGCAAGCTAGATGTTTTTTCATAAGCCCTAATATTGTTTGTGCAATATATCATTCAGACGGGATCTTTATTTAAACAGGCAGCATAAACAGACGAATATGAATTTACACCGCAGGAGGAGAGACACGTTTAACAAGATCCAGACTGACCACAGTCTCACATCAGAGATTCTGATTAGTTTATTAAACAAGACTGTATTTATTACAAACTAAACTTATAAGAATAAATAAGTTATGCGGTGTGCATTGTTAAAGCATGCAGTGCAAAAGAGAAAAATAATAATAATACAAACAATTTTTAAATGGAGTTAACTAGTTAACTGAGGTTCGAGAGCGGTGCCACGCCTCAACCAATGACTGACTTCTCAAAACCTTCTTATATCAGGCAACCCCTTACAGTACTGTTTGTCTCGCTCTCTCGAACCCTCCCTTCCCCTCCCTTCCCCTCCCTCTTTCATCCATTCAACCATCTTTACCATCCCGTTCTCTTCCCTTCCAGGTTGTATCGGGGGGTCCTAATCACTCGGCCTACATTTAACTGAGATGATGCCCCCACTCTGAGTCTCCCGGCCACCAACACCAGATGCCCAGATCAGCCTGACTACCATCCCCTTCTCTCTTCTCCTTCATCCTCTCCCTATTCATCCCTAACTTCTTCTTCAATAAATAATTCTCCAGCATTCATGGTTGTGGCGTGGTCCTTGCTCGTGAATCAAATACTAAAAGTATTAGACTTATGTGAGACCACCGGATAATGTTTTACTCATCTACTAACATTCAAAATAACACTTAAAGGCATGTTTACTAGCTATAAACGCAGTATTGTTTTAAAAACTTTTAAATTAAATTATTTTCCTTTTCTACCCATAAAATTATTAAATTAACCTCACTCAAACACATGAATTAAACAAGCAAAATCTGAGGGGATTCTGTGCATGGGCAAGTGCATGGGAGATTTTCAATCTGTGATGTGAAAAAATGCAAACACACACACACAGAGCCTGTCGGCCTGGTCGAGCCATTATGTCAGTCACTTCCGACTTGAGTGCTGCCATCTGCCCCCTAATGAAACCGTGCACTGTGGCTCATCACTCACACACACACACACTTTCTTCTTACACCCGTCTAATTCACACACACACACACAGCAGCAGCAAACAAACATTTACACATGCAACCTCTCAATGAAAGCTGCAGAAACTCAAGACGTTTAGCTAAAATTACAAATGTTACTATTTTGGCATTTCTTTTTATAGCCATATTATCAGTTTGCGAGGGATTGTGGGTAGTGTCACATTGCAACACATTGCCAGTTCTAGTCTGTGTAAAGGTGATATATAGTATGGTTGCCGTGATTTTACCAAGTAAGATGTGACATACTATATATACGCATCATACAGTCCCAAAAAATATGATTTGTCCTGTTTTGCCTCAGATTTCACACAGGTAAAACACACACACAACAATATTTTAATTGCTCAGGTATGACTAAAACATAATTATTTCTGTGACTGTATAATTTTTTTCTTTACCTCTGGTTGCCATGGAAACTTTTTCATTGTTGGTTATGTCGTTCTTTCTCATACTCCGAAAAATCATACCCTATTGTTTATTTCAAGTAACAATTTTTTTATTTATTTAATGGTTTATATGCTATAATAACCCTGTGTAATACAACATAAAAACCATTTAACCTTGTTAAAATAGTGTGAGAATGTTAATTTGTTTCATTTTTCAGTCTTACCAAGGGTACTGCATAAAGCCGAATTGTAATATTTCACATGACAAATCTATGATAGCAGCCCTCTGACATCGTAGCGGTGTATTTTTAACAAAACCCATAGATTTGTAGAGTGCCCTTCGGTAGATTTGTGATAGGTCAGCTGCATTTCAGGTAGATAACTGTATGTTCGAGATAAATGTGACAGATGTTGCCTGTGATCATAGTCTCAGTGGCATGTCAGGCATGAGAGCGACTGCAGTGCAGCCCCTGGACCTCTGAAGTCAGAAACGCTCCTCACTCACTTATTCTGCTCTGATGTGCTGCTCTGATCTCATATTCTGAAGGGTAACAGTATAGAGGTATATTATAGCCTACATAACTGTTTATATTCCACTCTTGCATATCTATCTAATGAAGCTTCATTTGTCAGGCCTCCACACAAAATGATTTATACAGGGATGTAGCAAGGGGCTTCGCATCGGCCTTCGAAAAGTAATGCATATCTCCCATAATTATGATGGTTGCTACACTAGATTTAAAGCAATAGTTCACCCAAAATTATCCCATAGTTTACTCACCCTCAAGCCATCCTAGGTGTATATGACTTTCTTCTTTCAGCCAAACATAATCAGGGTTATATTAAATAATATCCTGGCTCTTCCCAGCTTTGTAATGGCATTGAATAGAGTTTTTGAAGCTCCAAAAAGCGCATCCATCCATCATAAATCCATATTCAAATACAGTAATCTGACTCTTGTGGGTTAATACATGCCTTCTGAAGCGAAGCGATGGGTTTTGGTAAGAAAAATATCCATATTTAAAACTTTATAAACTATAATCACTGGCTTCTGGAAACAGCCGTATATGCACGTCCACGAGAGAGTCGAGTTCGACCTGACTTTAACGTGCAGACGTAGCTCCTCTTCTCTTATATCGAAATCCTCCAACATTTTTCTTTAAAACTTCTCATTTTAGACTTCTAATTCATGACCGATGTTTTGTTTTGCTCTATCCTCTGCGCTTCTGCATTCGTTAATTGTCACCTAAGCAAACGCTACACCTACATATCACCCTGTAGCCCAAAGCCCTATTCGGACAGGATTAGTTTTACAAGGGTAGATGGAATGATGTAATTTTACCACAGGACGTCTGTAATATTAATGGCCAATTCGCACGGGACAAGAAATCTCAGTAAAACTAGCAGAAGTGGGAGGGGTAACTCGATTTATGCACCGCCGTCACCTCCCTGTCGTCATGTGCATATTAAGTTGCTTCCTGATATCATGTGCGCAAACACATATAATCTATATATAACCTATATACAGGCATGACATTATGATCTCTTCATCAAGGCACCTGTTAGTGGGTGGGATATATTAGGCAGCAAGTGAACATTTTGTCCTCAAAAGTTGATGTGTTAGAAGCAGGAAAAATGGGCAAGCGTAAGGATTTGAGCGAGTTTGACAAGGGTCAAATTGTGATGGCTAGATGACTGGGTCAGAGCATCTCCAAAACTGCAGCTCTTGTGGGGTGTTCCCGGTCTGCAGTGGTCAGTATCTATCAAAAGTGGTCCAAGGAAGGAACAGTGGTGAACCGGCGACAGTGTCATGGGCTACCAAGGCTCATTGATGCACGTGGGGAGTGAAGGCTGGCCCGTGTGGTATGATCAAGACGAGCTACTGTAGCTCAGATTGCTCAAGAAGTTAATGCTGATAGAAAGGTGTCAGAATACACAATGCATTGCAGTTTGTTGCGTATGGGGCTGCATAGCCGCAGACCAGTCAGGGTGCCCATGTTGACCCCTGTCCACTGCCGAAAGAACCAACAGTGGGCATGTGAGTATCAGAACTGGACCACAGAGCAATGGAAGAAGGTGGCCTGGTCTGAGGAATCACGTTTTCTTTTACATCACGTGGAAACCTTGGGTCCTGCCATCCATGTGGATGTGACACGTACCACCTACCTAAGCATTGTTGCAGACCATGTACATCCTTTCATGGAAACGGTATTTCCTGGTGGCTGTGGCCTCTTTCAGCAGGATAATGCGCCCTGCCACAAAGCACAGATGGTTCAGGAATGGTTTGAGGAGCACAACAACGAGTTTGAGGTGTTGAATTGGCCTCCAAATTCCCCAGATCTCAATCCAATCAAGCATCTGTGGAATGTGCTGAACAAACAAGTCCGATCCTTGTCTGGTCGAACGATTTGTTAAATAAATTAATTAAATTCTGATTGGATTCTGTTGATAATTGGCACTTACCTAGAGCTAAAAGCAGTTTCGTGCCTCTGACTGTCACGACACAGACAGAGGCAGAGGATGAGGTGAACTCAAGTGATATTTATTGACAGAGACACGAACACAGGTTGCAATAGGTATTCAGGTGAGTATCAGAAACAAGCACTTCTGGACAGTCACTTAGCTGTAGATAATGGAATTTATTGTTTGCAGGGAATGGAGAACACGAGGACCGAGGAACTGGAGACGAGGAAGACTTGGAAGAAGACGGTGGATACTCAGGTGAGTAGCAGGTAAGGAGTCCAGGTACGTATGGCGAGACCAGACACTGTAGTGAAGGGAGTGTGAGTCTATATAGTGTCTGTGATGATGAGGTGCAGGTGCCGGTGATCAGTATTCAGGAGATTGTGAACGAGTGGGCGGAGCGTGGGGATCTGGTGACGATGCATGGACATTGGTGGGTGTTGTCTGTGACTCTGTGACAGTACCCCCTCCTCCACGGGCGGCTCCTGACGACCGGATGGGGCGACGACGACCCTGGGGAGCAGGACGGTCCGGATGTTCAGCATGGAATTGAGTGAGGAGTGAGGGGTCGAGGATGTTGTTACGGTTGACCCAGGAACGTTCCACTGGGCCTTAGTCCTCCCAGTCCACGAGGTACTCAATACGGGGACCCCATCGTCGGGAGTCAAGGATCACCCGCACCCGGTAGATGGCTTCTTCCTCAACGATGTCAGGAGGAGGAGGTACCGCATCGTCACCAGGATCTGTGGAAGGAGAGGACAAGGGTTCAGTGTGGGGTTTCAACAATGACACATTGAATGAAGGTGAGATACGGTACTGTGCAGGGAGGTTGAGACGGTAGGTGACCTTGTTGAGCTGCCTCTGTATCGTGAATGGACCTATGTACTGGGGACTCAGCTTTCGGCAGGGCAGTCGGAGACGGATGTCCCGTGTTGAGAGCCACACCTTCTGGCCAGGTTGGTAACGAGGAGTGGGACCCCTTCTGGTGTCAGCTTGTCTCTTGTGTCTCCGAACTGCCTGCTGGAGATGGACATGAGTCCCACACTCTCTCGCTCTGCTGGAACCAGTGGTTGACAGCTGGAACCTCTGAGGGCGCACCCGACCAGGGGAAGAGAGGAGGTTGGTAGCCCAGGATACACTGGAACGGGGTGAGCCCAGTGGTGGTCTGCCGGAGGGAATTTTGTGCATACTCGGTCCAGGGTAGGTACTGGCTCCAGCTGTCCTGGTTCCAGTGACAATATGACCTCAGGTATCTCCCGACTTCCTGGATTTTGCGCTCAGTTTGGCCGTTGGTCTGTGGGTGGTAACCAGAGGACAGGCTGACTGACACTCCTAGGAGCTTGAAGAAGGCAAGCTCCTAGGATCCTAGGCTCCTAGGCCACACTCGGGAGATGAACTGTGGTCCACGGTCGGACACAATGTCTTCTGGAATACCAAAATGACGGAACACATTGTGGAATAGGGCCTCGGCAGCTTCGAACGCAGTGGGCAGGCCTTTGAGGGGTACAAGTTTACATGCCTTGGAGAAACGGTCCACGATTACCAGTACGCAGGTGAAGTTATTGGATGGTGGTAAGTCGGTCATGAAATCTATGCCCAGGTGTGTCCACGGTCGGCGAGGGATAGGTAAAGGGACCAGTTTACCTTCAGGGAGCCTCCTAGGAGTGTTGGCAACGGCGCAAACTGAGCAGCCTCTGATGTAGCGGGAGACATCCTGAGGCATGGAGGGCCACCAGTAGTGTTGCCGCAAGAGCGTGAGGGTACGTGAACTGCCTGGGTGGCCCGGAGACATGTGAGCCAAGTCCATGAGGGGCTGACGGTGGGCCGGTGGAACATAGAAGCCCCTCAGGACCTCCCGGCGGAGCAGGTTCGGAGCGGTTGGCTTGGGCAATGCGTTGGTTGATGGACCATTGGATAGGGCTAACGATCATGGCTGGAGGGAGGACAGGTTCAGGATCGGAGGTCTCAGGATGAGGTTGATACAAACGGGATAAGGCGTCTGCCTTGCAATTCTTGGTTCCGGGCCGGTAGGAAACAGTGAAATTGAATCGAATGAAGAAGAGGGCCCAGCGGGCTTGGCGAGGGTTCAGTCTCTTGGTGTCACAAAGGTATTCTAGATTACGATGATCGGTGATCACTTCGAACTTGTGGTTAACCCCCCTTCGACAACGAAAGGGAGGTCAGGGTTTGGATGAACGAGGTTCGGGGCGGTCTGGAAGGCTTCTTGGAGCTGGTGGAAAGCTTCTCGGGCAGATGGAGTCCAGGACAGAGACTTGGGCCGGCCTTTGAGGAGCGAAGTGAGGGGTGCACTGAGCAGACTATAGTTGTGGATGAAGCGACGATAGAAGTTCGCAAACCCCAGGAAACATTGGAGCTCCTTCACGGTAGTGGGTAAGGGCCAGCTTCGGATGGTCTCCACCTTCCTCTGGTCCATCTGGATGCCGTGTTGGTCGATGACATAACCCAGGAACTACACGGAGGGGATATGGAACTCGCACTTCTCCAGCTTGAGGTACAGGTGGTGTTGGCGTAGCTTCTCGAGGACCTGGGAGACGTGTTGGCGATGTTCGGCCAGGTTCTGGGAGAAAATGAGGATGTCATCTATGTAGACTACTACAAAGCGGTGGAGGAACTCCCGGAACACCTCATTCATATAGTTCTGGAACACGGAGGGAGAGTTGGACAGGCCATATGGCATGACCCGGTATTCGTAGTGACCTGATGGTGTGATGAAGGCAGTCTTCTACTCATCCCCCCGGCGAATACGAATGAGGTTGTACGTGCTCCGCAGGTCCAGCTTGGAGAAAATACGAGCTCCTCGCAGCTGTTCCAGAGCTGCCGGGACCAGAGGAAGGGGATAGCTGAATTTAACCATCTGGGCGTTCAGGTGGCGGTAGTCAATGCACGGCCTCAAGCCTCCATCCTTCTTGGCCATGAAGAAGAAGCTTGAAGCGGCAGGGGATGTAGATGGTCGGATGAAACGTTGCTTAAGTGTTTCTTGCACGTACTCCTCCATGGCCTTCTGTTCCGGGATGGACAAAGGGTAAACTCTACCCTTGGGTAGAGTAGCCCCAGGCAGCAGGTCAATGGTGCAGTCCCATGGCCGGTGAGGTGGCAGCTGCGTTGCCAACCGCTTGCTGAACGCATCCTGGAACGCCCGGTATTCAGGAGGAATTTCCACGTGGTGGCTGGTTTCAGGACTTTCGATGGAAGTGGAGAGGAAGGACTTCGGAGTCGGGAGAAGAGGGCCGGAGAGTCACAGAAGATTTCTTGATTGGAGATAAACAGTTTTGGAAGCATTCTTCACTCCACTTGAGGATCTCACCCGTGCTCCATTGGATGTTAGGCTGGTGTTGCGTCAGCCAGGGGCGTCCCAGGATGATGTCCGCGGTGGAGCCTTCCAGTACCATGAACGTGATTTCCTCTGTATGCAGACAGCCTATGCGGAGTGTCAGTGTGAGGGAGTAATGCCGGATGTGGCCACGGCCCAGCAGTTTTCCTTGGATATTTTTCTATGGATATGGAGATCCTGTTGGCAGCGTTTACGACGGACGTTCATCTTTTGGATAATTTGGGGGCTGATGAAGTTCCCTGCAGAGCTGGAATCGATGAGGGCTTGTGCTGAAATACTGACATGAGAATTAAGGAGATACACCGTGGTTCTGGTGAGAGATGCTATACGGGCAGGTAGTTGGATGGTACTCACCGCTGGGCATGGTGGCCGGATGGGACAGGCGGCGATGACATGATCCTCTCCCCCACAGTACAGACAGAGATGGTGTAAGATTCTTCTCTGACGCTCCGCACGAGTCAGGTGATTAAAATCCACTTGCATGGGTTCTGGTGCTGGAAGGGCGACAGATGGTGAGGCAGGCAGAGGATTGGCAGTGGGCATGTGAAGAGTGCATGCAGAATAGCGTTGAGCCACACGGATGTTTTTTGGATCAGGTTTTTTAAGTCCCATAATATCATCGTACACGACCATTAACTGTTTCACATGAGGATTTAGACCCTGTTGAAAGGCTGTTATAAGCGCAGATTCATTCCAGCCACTAGCAGCCGCTAGGGTACGAAATCGAAGGGCATACATACTCACAGTCTCTTCACCTTGGCGAATGTGGTAGAGTTGGTCGTGTACAGCAAGATCGGCGGTGCTTTGACCGAACACCTCCTGGAAGGGATTGAAGAAGGCAGCGATAGTAGCAGTTACGGGAGGATTAGATTCCCAGAGTGGTTGAGCCCATTGTAATGCTCGTCCCGAGAGCAAGGAAATCACAAACGCCACACGGGCGCGTTCAGTGGGGAAGAGTTGAGACTGGGCTTCCAGGTAGAGTGAGCACTGCAGAAGGAACCTACTGCAATCCTCCGCCGCGCCGGAGAATGTCGCTGGTCGGGCCATGGGACCGACAGAGGCAGCTGGTGAAGAAGCAGCGGGTGCTGGGTGCAGGAGTGCATGGCGGGCGGCATGCACGAGATCCGTAGGGACTGTGGGAGAAGTGCTGGTGGATGACGGTTGTAATGAAGATCGCACAGCTTCGACCAGGGTGGCGAATGGATCCGGTGGGCGATCTCCGCCTGTGTCCGTGGCGCTCTGCATGAGGTCTGGTCTTCTGTCACGACACAGACAGAGGCAGAGGATGAGGTGAACTCAAGTGATATTTATTGACAGAGACACGAACACAGGTTGCAATAGGTATTCAGGTGAGTATTAGAAACAAGCACTTCTGGACAGTCACTTAGCTGTAGATAATGGAGTTTGTCGTTTGCAGGGAATGGAGAACACGAGGACCGAGGAACTGGAGACGAGGAAGACTTGGAAGAAGACGGTGGATACTCAGGTGAGTAGCGGGTAAGGAGTCCAGGTACGTATGACAAGACCAGACACTGTAGTGAAGGGAGTGTGAGTCTACACTCACCTAAAGGATTATTAGGAACACCATACTAATACTGTGTTTGACCCCCTTTCGCCTTCAGAACTGCCTTAATTCTACGTGGCATTGATTCAACAAGGTGCTGAAAGCATTCTTTAGAAATGTTGGCCCATATTGATAGGATAGCATCTTGCAGTTGATGGAGATTTGTGGGATGCACATCCAGGGCACGAAGCTCCCGTTCCACCACATCCCAAAGATGCTCTATTGGGTTGAGATCTGGTGACTGTGGGGGCCATTTTAGTACAGTGAACTCATTGTCATGTTCAAGAAACCAATTTGAAATGATTCGAGCTTTGTGACATGGTGCATTATCCTGCTGGAAGTAGCCATCAGAGGATGGGTACATGGTGGTCATAAAGGGATGGACATGATCAGAAACAATGCTCAGGTAGGCCGTGGCATTTAAACGATGCCCAATTGGCACTAAGGGGCCTAAAGTGTGCCAAGAAAACATCCCCCACACCATTACACCACCACCACCAGCCTGCACAGTGGTAACAAGGCATGATGGATCCATGTTCTCATTCTGTTTACGCCAAATTCTGACTCTACCATCTGAATGTCTCAACAGAAATCGAGACTCATCAGACCAGGCAACATTTTTCCAGTCTTCAACTGTCCAATTTTGGTGAGCTTGTGCAAATTGTAGCCTCTTTTTCCTATTTGTAGTGGAGATGAGTGGTACCCGGTGGGGTCTTCTGCTATTGTAGCCCATCCGCCTCAAGGTTGTGCGTGTTGTGGCTTCACAAATGCTTTGCTGCATACCTCGGTTGTAACGAGTGGTTATTTCAGTCAAAGTTGCTCTTCTATCAGCTTGAATCAGTCAGCCCATTCTCCTCTGACCTCTAGCATCAACAAGGCATTTTCGCCCACAGGACTGCCGCATACTGGATGTTTTTCCCTTTTCACACCATTCTTTGTAAACTCTAGAAATGGTTGTGTGTGAAAATCCCAGTAACTGAGCAGATTGTGAAATACTCAGACCGGCCCGTCTGGCACCAACAACCATGCCACGCTCAAAATTGCTTAAATCACCTTTCTTTCCCATTCTGACATTCAGTTTGGAGTTCAGGAGATTGTCTTGACCAGGACCACACCCCTAAATGCATTGAAGCAACTGCCATGTGATTGGTTGATTAGATAATTGCATTAATGAGAAATTGAATAGGTGTTCCTAATAATCCTTTAGGTGAGTGTATATAGTGTCTGTGATGATGAGGTGCAGGTGCCGGTGATCAGTATTCAGGAGATTGTGAACGAGTGGGCGGAGCGTGGAGATCTGGTGACGATGCATGGACGTTGGTGGGTGTTGGCTGTGACTTTTTTTTTTTTTATCTGAATGGTAAGCAGAAAACACTTGAGGTTTGCCACAGACTTGTCCCATGCCTAGAACGCAACGGAATGCTTTTTCCAAGCGCCTCCATACTTGAAAAATCGCTGAAAACTACTTTTAAACAGGAAATAACGGAATATTAACATACATATTTACAACAGGTCTATTCGCACAGGATTAGTACTACCTGAGGTAATTACCTTTTTACAGAAGGTAAAAGTCGCCGTAATCTGTCCGTAATGATTACTGAGATGGCACATTCGGACAGGACTAAAATCACTGGGAAGCTCTGGTAATAATTACTTTACCCCACCTCTCCATGTTAAACAAATCCTGTCCGAATAGGGCCCAAGTCTGGTTGCCCACTGAAGCTAAGCAGGGTTAAGCCTGGTCAGTACCTGGATGGGAGACCTCCTGGGAAAACTAGGTAGCTGCTGGAAGAGGTGTTAGTGAGGTGTGTGGGTTCTAATGGCCGAGTATAGTAATGGGGACACTATACTGTCAAAAAGCACCGTCCTTTGAATCAGACGTTAAACCGAGGTCCTGACTCTCTGTGGTCATTAAAAATCCCAGGATGTCCTTTAAAAAAAAAAAAAAAAAAAGAGTAGGGGTTTAACCCCTGCATCCTGGCCAAATTTGCCCATTGGCCTCTGTCCATCATCATGGCCTCCTTATCATCCCTATATATACTGATTGGCTTTATCTCTCTGTCTCCTCTCCACCAATAAGCTGGTGTGTGGTGGGCGTTCTGGCACACTATGGCTGCCGTCGCATCATCCAGGTGGATGCTGCACACTTGTGGTATTTGAGGAGATTCCTCCCTTCTATATGTAAAGCGATTTGAGTGCCAAGAAAAGCACTATATAAATGTACCGAATTAGTATTATTATTATTAGATCATACATCCAACGTCATACATTGGGTAAGGTCACCCTTCCGCCGGAACTTCCGGCTGTTTCCAGAAGCCAGTGATTATAGTTTATAAAGTTTTATATATGGATACTTTTCTTACAAAAACCCATCGTTTTGCTTCAAAAGGCATTTATTAACCCACAGGAGCCATATGGATTACTTTTATGATGAGTGGATGCACTTTTTGGAGCTTAAAAAACTCAGGCACTATTCAATGCCATTACAAAGCTGGGAAGAGCCAGGATATTATTTAACTCCGATTGTGTTCAGCTCAAAGAAGAAAGTCATATACATCTAGAATGGCTTGAGGGTGAGTAAATTATGGGATAGCTGTTAAGATTGTTGTGAAAAACACTTTTGCGTCAAACTCTTGGGTATTTAATTAGAATTGATTTCAAATTGTGTACTGTGGCATTTGGTGCAAACAAACGGTAAAGGGGCACTTGGCATACTTTTTTAATGCCTTTTTTACCTCGAACATTTTATCATCATTAATTAGGTAGTATTTGAAAGCTTAAACACTCAAAATTCATCCCGTGGAACCCGTTTTGAAATGGGACATTGCCTTACCATGGAAATGGTACCTAAAAAAATCTTTTAGCAGGCTCAATTTTTGAGATATCATTTTTGAAACACAACTTAGATAGACGTGGCTTTGATTTTCTAGCAATTGTTGAGTCCAATTTATTTTGTAAAATATATATTTTGTATAAAATAAAAATGTTTAAATTAGTTCATTTGCTTTACACAACTTCTATAACTTAAACTTCTGTAACTTCTTTACACTTTCATTTTTTGAAGCTGCCAACCATTAGTTGCAAGGCATTCATGAATTATAACCATTTAAATTCAAATCTTTGCCCAAAAAGGGAGGTGACAGTTAGTAAACAGTAAAACATTAATTAGGAATACACCAAACAGAACCAAGCGATTATATATAGAAAAATTGCTCAATATGAATTCCAAATACATTTTTGCACTGTTTAAGGGCACTTTGAAGAGAAACATACTCAAAAGTGAGCAACTGAATCCTTTCACTCAAGGCTATACTGGTCACTTTAACTGTCCTAATGATTCAAGGAATTTAAAAAACTTAAACAGGAGATATTCCTTAATATTTACAGTAAATATTTGTTTGGTTTTTCACCAGGTTAACATAATTGTGAATCAAAAATTGTGCCTATAAATATACATTTTTCTGATACGTTATCAATAGTGTCTGACGCGTATAAAAACAGCTGAATAAGAGACTACAGTGCTCTGCACCATTCACACTACTCACTTCAGATGGCCTTCGGAGTGAGTACGGCAGATGCTCTCTTTTGAATGGACTGCTCTTCCATTCCATGCTCACGTCCTTGTGGAAAGGCCCTCCATGTAAGGAATCAGTTGCTTTCATTTGGAACAACCAAATACCATCCCCTTCACGAGTGCCCTTCGAATGCACACATGGCATTTGGAATTGGCTTTTTTTTTTTCTATTTAGTGCCGAGTAGCTCCATCTACAATTTAAATCTCACTGGGTCAAATTTGTGCTCTACATCACAGTGCATTAAATATCAAATATCTTCTGATTGGCTGCAGTTCATCACATTAACTATGAACAGGTTACATTTACATTTTACATTTGCTGGAGTAGACTGAGTGCTTGATTCTTGCATTGTCAATACAAGATTTTGACCAAAAATTGATGCACCTCTTGATGGAAATAACATCACAACATTTATTTCCATCAAGAGGTGCATCAAATTTTGGTCAAGATCTTGTACTGACAATGCAAGAGTCCAGCACTCTGTAAAGTCTCCTCCAGCACATCCCAAAGACTTTCAATGAATTTAAGGTCTGGACTCAGAGGTGCCAATTCATTCATTCTTCATGCTCCCTCACAACCATTCTTTCACAATTTGAGCCTGATGAATCTTGACATTGTCATCCTGGAATACGGCCATGATGTGTCTTCCTACATGGTTGTTTAAGAAATGAAAAGCTACACACTCCATCAATTAGGGTTTAAGGACTGTTGCTAAACATATAGCATGCTAGAAACATAACAATCACTGCAATAACAATCCAAACATAGATTTTTGGCCAGGCAATGTACAGGTTTATTAGACAACTAGGAAGCAAGTGAGAGAAGAGAAGAAATGCAGACAGGAAACAGTTATTTTACCTTATTTTTAGACAGTGTGTCTGATGTTCTATCATTTAGAAAAACATGCATGTTTTGCTTGTGAAGAGTGCTTTCTTTTAAATGAATGGCATTTGGTTTGACATTTTATCTAATGCAATGACATTTTTGTATTTTAAGAATGTGTGGCTTAAGTGTGCAAACATTTTTAAGGACCACCGTAATGATATATCATTAAAATATATATCATTTCTGCACTACTTTCATGGATTCAACTGGGATGCACCTCTTTTGGGGCGGCAAATAGTTTGAAGAGATATGTCAAAAGAACATGCCATGAATTGTGACTGGCCGACTGGCTTTGATCTTCCTAGGCAATGCTTTTGGGACAACCTGTCAGGCCACTAGACATATACAAACAGCAATAGCTAACCTGGAGAAACAACTGAGGAATGCTTTAACCAATCATAAATATGTTTTTATTGTGGTGCATGACAGGCATGATGATGGTGTCCTTATATCTTTACTTTAAAAATGAATTACTACATGAACTATACGTGCCATGCAAATACATTTTCATATGGTTAACAAAACCAACGGATGATACATGAATTATCACCACTACACCCTTGAGCTACACACTTAACCCCAGGTTGCTCCATATAGTGACTGTCCCTGTTTTTCAACCTGTCAATTTTTAAGTTTGCAATTTATGGTTAAGTTTATATTTATGGTTGACCACTTAGTGACAGTGCCCACAAGCAATCGGTGACATTAAAGGTAGCTAATAGGAAAAAAGTCCATTTGATGTTGAGCAGAATGGTGTTGTTAAGGCTAACTGACCCTTACTAACCAGCCAAACCCTGACCATCTGGATTCATGTAAATTATCAACTATACTAGAAAGAAAAGCTTTAAAGAAAGCCCAATCTTTTCTGCATGAACTATTTTATTCCAGTAAATAGTACAACCAAATGATTCTTAAACATCTGGTCTCTCTCCATAATCTTGCCAAATAAATGTACTTTATATTACCATTCATAAGATTTTTTTGAAGAAATTAATACTTTTATTCAGCAAGGATGTATTAATTAATCAAAAGTGAGAGTAAAGAAATGTATAATGTTACAAAAGATTTACAGTATATATTTCAAATAAATGCTGTTGAATGCTGAATCCTGAAATAATTTATCACCGTTTTCACAAAAATATTAAGCAGCACAACTGTTTTCAACATTGATAATAATAAGAAATGTTTGTTGAGTAGCAAATCAGCATATTAGAATGATTTCTGAAGGATCATGACACTGAAGACTGGAGGAATGATGCTGAAAATTCAGCTTTGATTTTATAATATATTAAAATAGAAACAGTTTTTTTTTTTTTTTTAAATAAATAAAAGAATCCTTGTTGAGAATAAGATACTTCTTTATAAAGCATTTTAAAAATGTTTACCAAGCCCAAACTTTTAGCATATGTTCCATAGAAATTAGTATCTTATGAAAGATTCCAATATACTGTTTGCATAATGATGAATGCGTGATTATGTTCACACTATCAATCAATTCATGTTGAGGGAAGAACTACAATATATCTGTTGGGACCTTGTCTTCACCGCTTCATCTAAATACCAAGATTTACATACCGTTGATCTGTCCAGACCAGTATACCAATATATTATAGTGACAATCTTCATACACAAAATATGACTAGAAACTGAACATCATAGCCTGGTTTCACAGACAGGGTTTAGACTAAGCCAGGATTAATCCTTAGTTCAATTAGGGCATTTAAGTAGCTTTTATAAACGTGCCTTAGAAAAAAACATTACTGGTGTGCATGCTGAGTCAAAACAATGGCACTGGCATATTTTAAGATATGTCAGTGCAAGTTGCTTTCAGTTAAAAC
The DNA here is from genome assembly GCA_039654105.1 of Coreius guichenoti. Classification (NCBI taxonomy): domain Eukaryota; kingdom Metazoa; phylum Chordata; class Actinopteri; order Cypriniformes; family Gobionidae; genus Coreius; species Coreius guichenoti. The sequence goes on from CM077169.1 coordinate 8,389,810, forward strand.
AGCTCAAACATGCATTTTAGTCCAGGACTAGCTTAAGCCTTGTCTGTGAAACCGGGGGTAAACATGGCAAACTCTGCATAGGCCATGCAAAAAAAATATATTACTCTGTTGTCACGAGTAAACAACTATACATTTAACAAACAATTAAATGTAGAATGAAAATATATTTATAACAATTGATCAATTATACGTATAATGGAGGCACATAAAACAAGCCTTACCTTAAGCTGACACAGATGTCCTTGCACATTCAACAATGAATTTACATACATAGTTCAAATTCAGTGATTTATTTGTGCATTCAATGTCACAAATTAATTTGTGTTTTTGTATTGTATTGTTATCTTATAGTGTATATTTGTGGATTTTAATGTGTTTTTTAACCATATTTTGTAAATGCAACTGTCTTTATACATTGTATAAATCTAAAATTTGATAGTCGAGGATGTTGAGAACACTCGCATCCTTATCTTTTCCAAACACTGCCCATTTTAGATTCCTCCATGACCTGAATAGCCTACTTGACCTGAAATAGATGTGATATCTTGATATTTTTTCTTTTTGGTTGTAATAAGCCTTCAGGTTAGAGACAAATAAATTTGATCTTTAAGGGCAGGATTATATGGAAGCTTGTTTCCACCACAGAATAAAAAATAAAAAAGGCTTTTTTTTACATCTTATAATTTTGACTTTTTTTCTCAGAATTACGTGATATAAACTCGCAATTCTGAGAAACAAGCATCAGCATTTCTGTTTTTTTTTTTTTTTTTAATGCAGAGGGCCAGTTCATCACCAGTTCAGTATGATGTGGCCATTCTGTTTGAAGGGCCTTATGGTTTTGTTCCCGCTGCACCCTCAGATAATGGCTACAATGGTAATTTTGTCCAGACTCGAAAGGGCAAGCCTGGCATTTGTTGCAATACATGCTGAAGAATAGCAATTATATCTGTATTTGGGTTTAAAAATTGTTTCATGCAGATAAACTGGACATGTGCATGCTGAATTCATGAGACAAGACTGTTCCTTTGGCAGCACTGAAGCTATCAATACTTTTGGAATCAAATTAATTTTGGTATAATAAAAAGTATACTGAAGTAGTAGTTTCTCTCGCTTCATCCATCATTTTGAGTGGAATTGTTCATAGAGGTTTTTGCAGTGCATTATGGGATTGTCTTATCTGTGAAAGATACAGTAATGTTGAATTTGGCCAAAATGTTGCAGATAAGATCCAGTAGTTTTTGTCCAGCTGAAAATGACCAGCATCAGTAGACTACCCTTACAAAAAAAGAAGTTTATTCAATTGTGCTATTAGTATACTTCTTTTAAACTAAAAAGAAGAAAGTGTACGTTCAGTCTACTTTTATGTACTTCTCAGAAATATACCTCAAATTACAGTTAAGTATACTTGACTTATACTGTGTGACAAGCAGGGCGGGCGAGAGCCGTGAGAAGGACGAGACGACCAGGCCGTTGTGTTTTGTTTATGTTTTATTATGTGTGTGAGGGGCTGCCTGTGTGTTTACTTTCAGTTAGTGTTTTTGTTTATTAAAGTTTGTTAAACGTTTGCCGGTTCCCGCCTCCTTCTTCCCATATCTACATACCTCGTTACATACTGACAGAAACGTCTAAGTATATTTGGCCTATTTGTACTCAATCTTTTGATTGAGATACTTAAAAGTATAATGAAGTATTCTCAGTATACTTGGCTTGTAGTTGTTTAATCTTTTGATTGAGTAGCCTATTAAATACTTTTTTACACAGTTTTACATACTGTCTTATAAACTTACATGGTTTGAAAATATTGATTTATAAAGAAAACAGATATGTTCCTAATTCTGCGACTGTGAATTTTTGTGTAGTCCACTTGCTGGTAGTGTACATAGGAATTTTCTTCAAATCTACTTACAGTTAAAGGTATATTTCAATTAATAATAGGAACATATACAGCCTAAACAGTAACCTATAAGTATGATGTTAAGTTCACTTCAAGAAAACTTACAAGTGTACATGCAATAAAAAACTACTAAACTAGTAGTTTACTGAGTGTACTTTCATAGACTAAATAAAATGTGCTTACAAACTGAATCAGTACCCAGCTAACAAAAAAGGTCCCCAGAACGTCCCCTAAATGGCCTCTGCGAACCCATGTGTAGGGTCCTCTTGACGTCCTACGGACGTTCACGGGGACGTTCACAGGACGTCCAGCGGCCATTCGGGACGATTAGGGGACTTTCACTTTAACAGCGTTTTATTTTACATTTCGGCAAACCAAAGAAAACAGACACATAGGAATTGTGAGGAACAACGTGCATTTATTTTAATTGAACAATTGTAAAGATGCCATGTGCTCTTTCCGCGCGCGCGCGTGTGTGTGTGTGCGGGCGCGCGTCTCTGGTTGTCAGCTGTGGGGTTAGTCCGATGGCAATTCTTCCCGTTGGCTTCTAACCTAAAACAACCAAATTAACACATTCAGTAGTGTTATGATTTTATATGTCTAGTATCATCGTTTGTCAATGAAAAAAAGACTATTTTGATTTTGTTAGACCATGGTCCAAATTAGCCTATATTTAGCGCACATTGGAAGATAACGTTAGGCCTTCCCAATTTGGGCTTTTGTCTTTTGCCTCAGTGTGTATTTACTTTGGAAAGTTCATATTTAAGCCCTATATTTGTCAATATCAGATAATGTCGTCTCATTTCAGTTTAACATATAAATTAGCTTCGAAGTGTTAGCATAACGGTTAGCAGCTGTACTACAGGACGGAAAACTTCAGCAAACGTTTTAAAAGGTATAATTTTCATATTTTAAACATTACAAGATGAACAGTGGTTATTGTAGCTAATGTCTACTAATCTAAAATTATAAATACCTTTTCGACCGACGAAAGAGAAAACTCAAAGCCGCCTCTGAGGAAATCCGGCAGGACCGTTACTGTCTATACAGCGTTGCCATGGATACATGCTGCGCATCCCATAAAGAATGACGTCACTCGGTCAGGTGCATTTGATCGATACTCGCTTTTATCTCCCAGTGTGGCTATATTTTACTTGTTTTTTTTGTTTTTTTTTTTGTTATTTGAACTGCATGTGCTATAAGTCTTAAGTGCAGTAATTAAAATAATATTTTTCCTAAAAATAACTTTTCTTGAATAAAACCAGTCGCCTTCACCTGACCAACAGTTTGACAGGTAAATGGGTAGGAAAATGTTATTTGTCTTACCTGTGTTATTTTCCACTTTCTTTCCAGCAATGTGCTTTTTCATTCTTCACGTTTTCATTGGCTGCATTCATCAGTTGAAGTCGATTCATTCTTTTAGAGCTCCTGAGATTTAACCTTATTTTCTTCATGCATGTGGAATACATAATAAATTGTAGCCTATGTTCAATTATATTATTGAAAGGTATCGTGTTTTGATGTTTAAATTATAACTGCTGAAAACAAACTCGTGATTTGATGACATCTTTAATTAGTGATACTGATAAGTTACTAAGTAACAGGAAAGTTATTTGTAACATTAACTTAGGCCTACAATTCATTTAAATCATATTTTTACTATAGGCCTAGTTTATTTGCACTAAAATGTCAATCTACAAAACAAAAACCATGGTTTTTGCATAAACTTTCCATTATCACAGTTAATTTATTTTAAGGAATAAACAAATCCCCTTTTAAATCCAATATGGGTTTATTTTAGTTACATTTTTCGTTTGTCTGAGTTACAAGGTGTCAGGTCTGATGATAAAAGGCAATGCATGGGCGACTGGATATTTGCAAGTGTTGTTATGGAAATGGCAGATGAGGGACGCAATAGGGACGTTCGCAAACTGGCCTGGACAAATGTCCTCGGAACGTCCGCCAGCGAACGTTACAAAGCGGACCAAATGCGGACGTCCGCCAAAAGTCCGCCAGCGAACGTTACAAAGCGGACCTAAACGGACGTTCGCAACGTCCGGGGGACGTCCCCTACCTATAATTTACTTGTATTATAGTTGCAGTTCATATGAAAAACATAAGTATACATACACTAAAAAGTGAGCCTATTTAGTCCCAAGTAGTATTGAAATAGTACACTTATGGCTCGTTTCCACCGAGCAGTGCGGTACGGTTCAGTACAGTACAGTACAGTACAATTCAGGACCCTGATCCGGCTTGCGTTTCCACCGCCAACAGTACCCTTATGATAGGTGTGGTGTAGCAATCGATGTCATTCTCGCGCAAAGAAGAAAGCGACACAGTAAACAACAATGGACGACATACAGCAGATCTTGTTCTTGCTTCTCGGCATGTGGCTGTTGTCACAAGAAGAAGACACGCTTTGTTTGAGCCAAGGCTGCAAGGAAAAACACAGCCGAAAAAGCATGCGCAAGTGACGATTCTCTGTCAACCAATCAACGTTCTGCAGTGAATCTAGCTCCACCCTTTAGTACCGGAGTACTGTGCTAGGTACCCCAACAGTGTATGTGAGTATGTTTTTGTATATGTGAGTATCTGCTTGTCTCAGTGTTTGTAGGTGTATCACAAGGTAGAATATTGTAATTTTCACAATATTACTGCATTTACTGTATTTTTGATCAAATAAAAGAAGCCTTGTTGAGCATAAAGTGATAGCCTATCTTTGAAAAGCATTTAAAAAATGTTTACCTCCCCTAAACTTTTGAACAGTAGTGTAAATTCAGAACGTGTGATTATGTTCAAACAATCAATCAATACACTCACCTAAAGGATTATTAGGAACACCATACTAATACTGTGTTTGACCCCCTTTCGCCTTCAGAACTGCCTTAATTCTACGTGGCATTGATTCAACAAGGTGCTGAAAGCATTCTTTAGAAATGTTGGCCCATATTGATAGGATAGCATCTTGCAGTTAATGGAGATTTGTGGGATGCACATCCAGGGCACGAAGCTCCCGTTCCACCACATCCCAAAGATGCTCTATTGGGTTGAGATCTGGTGACTGTGGGGGCCATTTTAATACAGTGAACTCATTGTCATGTTCAAGAAACCAATTTGAAATGATTCGAGCTTTGTGACATGGTGCATTATCCTGCTGGAAGTAGCCATCAGAGGATGGGTACATGGTGGTCATAAAGGGATGGACATGGTCAGAAACAATGCTCAGGTAGGCCGTGGCATTTAAACAATGCCCAATTGGCACTAAGGGGCCTAAAGTGTGCCAAGAAAACATCCCCCACACCATTACACCACCACCACCAGCCTGCACAGTGGTAACAAGGCATGATGGATCCATGTTCTCATTCTGTTTACGCCAAATTCTGACTCTACCATCTGAATGTCTCAACAGAAATCGAGACTCATCAGACCAGGCAACATTTTTCCAGTCTTCAACTGTCCAATTTTGGTGAGCTCGTGCAAATTGTAGCCTCTTTTTCCTATTTGTAGTGGAGATGAGTGGTACCCGGTGAGGTCTTCTGCTGTTGTAGCCCATCCGCCTCAAGGTTGTGCGTGTTGTGGCTTCACAAATGCTTTGCTGCATACCTCGGTTGTAACGAGTGGTTATTTCAGTCAAAGTTGCTCTTCTATCAGCTTGAATCAGTCGGCCCATTCTCCTCTGACCTCTAGCATCAACAAGGCATTTTCGCCCACAGGACTGCCGCATACTGGATGTTTTTCCCTTTTCACACCATTCTTTGTAAACTCTAGAAATGGTTGTGCGTGAAAATCCCAGTAACTGAGCAGATTGTGAAATACTCAGACCGGCCCGTCTGGCACCAACAACCATGCCACGCTCAAAATTGCTTAAATCACCTTTCTTTCCCATTCTGACATTCAGTTTGGAGTTCAGGAGATTGTCTTGACCAGGACCACACCCCTAAATGCATTGAAGCAACTGCCATGTGATTGGTTGATTAGATAATTGCATTAATGAAAAATTGAACAGGTGTTCCTAATAATCCTTTAGGTGAGTGTAGATGTTGAGGGATGAACCACAACATGGGTTGGGACCTTGTAGACACTTTGAAAATGTGTGGGTGTATCACAAGTTAGAGAGTTACCTGTCAATGAGATTAATGGTTTTATGACAGGTGCAAGTCAAGTTTAACCAAACTGCCGGTATGTTTGAACAGTAAACTTCAGTATCCTGTGATTATGTTGTGACTTTCTGCTCTTTCAAAACGATTATGCTCCCCGTTAGCACAGGGTTGCATCACTTTGTGCTTCAGAATGTAGAGAGAGCAATGTCATAAGTTAATCACAGCGTTCGGAAATATATATTCCACTGGAACATTCAGTGGCTCAGAGAGAGCAAAAGACATAAAATTAAAATGTTGGCAGAGCAGTTTCTCTGTTCATGTCATTGACAGAATCCAATTCCTTTGCTCAAACACTAAAAGAGATTTACTTACTGTATAAAATTGTATGAAACCCACACATACCACAGGCATATATCATTACATCATTTTTTATATTTTATATTGCTGTATGATGGCATGATGTATATATATAAAACTTATACATTTATATTACATTAACATTTTATTTATTAATATTATTTACATTATATATATATATATATTAGGCATAACATTATGACCACTGACAGTTGAAGTAAATAACACTGATTATCTCTTCACCTGCACCTGTAAGTGGGTGGGATATATTAGTCAGCAAGTGAACATTTTGTCCTCAAAGTTGATGTGTTTAGAAGCAGGAAAAAATGGGCAAGCATAAGGATTTGAGCGAGTTTGACCAGGGCCAAATTGTGATAGCTAGACGACTGGGTCAGAGCATCTCCAAAACTGCGGCTCTTGTGGGGTGTTCCCGGTCTGCAGTGGTCAGTATCTATCAAAAGTGGTCCAAGGAAAGAACAGTGGTGAACCGGCGACAGGGTCATGGGCGGCCAAGGCTCATTGATGCACGTGGGGAGTGAAGGCTGGCCCGCGTGGTCCGATCAAACAGACGAGCTACTGTAGCTCAAATTGCTCAAGAAGTTAATGCTGGTTCTGATAGAAAGGTGTCAGAATACACAGTGCATCGCAGTGAACATCAGAACTAGACCACGGAACAATGGAAGAAGGTGGCCTGGTCTGATGAATCACATTTTCTTTTACATCATGTGGATGGCCGGGTGCGTGTGCGTCGCTTACCTGGGGAACATAGTGCATCAGAATGCACTAAGGGAAGAAGGCAAGCTGGCGGAGGCAGTGTGATGCTTTGGGCAATGTTCTGCTGGGAAACCTTGGGTCTTGCCATCCATGTGGATGTTACTTTGACACGTACCACCTACCTAAGCATTGTTGCAGACCATGTAGACCCTTTCATGTAAAACGGTATTCCCTGGTGGCTGTGGCCTCTTTCAGCAGGATAATGCGCCCTGCCACAAAGCAAAAATGGTTCAGGAATGGTTTGAGGAGCACAACAATGAGTTTGAGGTGTTGACTTGGCCTCCAAACTCCCCAGATCTCAATGCAGTCGAGCATCAAGTCCAATCCATGGAGGCCCTATCTCGCAACTTACAGGACTTAAAGGATCTGCTGCTAACATCTTGGTGCCAGATACCACAGCACACCTTCAGGGGTCTAGTGGAGTCCATGCCTCGATGGGTCAGGGCTGTTCCCCTTCGAGGGAACTCGCACTGCGTCGTGATGACGACACTTTGGGAACGCCCTCAGCGTAGCGAGTCTGAAGCATGAATGAAATCTATTCCAATCCTGATTGGTGCTGCGTCATGACGTAGTAGATGACGGCGTACCCGGAAGGTACAAAGGGATGCCGGCTTGCACAACATATTAGCTTTTGCTCTTCAGCTAAGCGCTCTGTGTTTTGTGAGTCCTATTTGGTGTTGTTTGTCCCACGTTAGCACAAGCATTATGGCGAGTGAGCAGTTCAGACGATGTGTGCCTCCGTGTCCTCGCTTCATTTCGGGCACGGACACACATCAGCTGTGTGTGCATTGCCTGGGCGTGCAGCACGCTCGAGGGCCCTCGAGGGGGCTGCTTGTGGCGAGTGCGAGAGGCTGCCGCTCCGGGTATTGCGCTCACGGCTGGCTGTGTTTGATGAGGCCGGCCAAGCTCGCGAGCCCCGTGGTTCTGGGCCCGCGTCTGTCGAGGCAGCGCAGCGCCGAAGATCATGTGGCTCGCAAATGGCAGCCTCGGCCGTCCACCAGCTCCTCGCACCGTCAGGTGCAGAAGGAGAGCGTCGCTTCCCGCGCCCCTCCTGAGGGAGCCTGGCAAAGGAGACGGCGTTCTCGCGGTAAGACTTCTGAGCCTAAGGTCGATCTGAGGACCGTCCTTCAGGCAAAGAAGGCTTCCGCCAAGCGATCCTAGCTTCGGCCGGGCCACCGAGAGCTGTCCCCCCCGGGTCAGAGCGATCGAGGTCGCTTCCCACCCGGAGCTCTCGGGGAATCAGTGCTGTGTTCCCGCCGTCCAGTACGCTTCGGGCCACACTGTTTTCCCGCGCACGCGCGCCGCTCCAGCAGCCTCTAGGAAGACCTGCGGCTGGGCAGCGAACGTGTCCACACACCGAAAATCCTCCTCGACTACTCCCTGCCGGGCAGCCGCTTCAGGGGGTCGGGGACGAGGCTCGGTTGACACCCGAGGCCAGCCTCGAGGCCAGCCTCTGGTTCCCTTAGCAGATTATCTCGGCGCATGGTCATGCCTTCCGAATATATCTGCGTGGGCCCTGCGTACTGTAGAACTGGGTTACAGGCTGCAGTTCAGCTCCCCTCCCCTCCCCCAAAATTCAATGAGGAGGTCTGGACTGTGGTCGGCCCAGAGCAGGTGCGGGTTATGGATCAGGAAGTACAATCCCTGTTGGTAAAGGAGGCCATAGAACGTGTTCCTCCGCCAGACAGGGAGTCGGGGTTCTACAGCCAGTACTCCCAAGAAGGATGGGGGGTTGCGTCCAATAATAGATCTCAGGCACTTAAATCGTTCTCTGAGGAGATTCAGGTTCAAGATGCTCACAATCCCAGCCATCGTGAAGCAGATCCAGTTCGAGGACTGGTTCGTCACGATAGATCTAAAAGACGCATACTTCCACATCTCCATCCTTCCATGTCACAGGAAGTTCCTGAGGTTTGCTTTCAGGGGCGAAGCATTCCAATATCGGGTTCTTCTTTTCGGCCTAGCTCTTTCCCCTTGCACCTTTACCAAGTGCATGGATGCAGCACTGGCTCCACTAAGACTCCAGGGCATCTGTGTACTCAATTATATCGACGACTGGCTCATTCTAGCCGAGTCGCGCGAGATGGCAGTTCGCCATCGAGATGTCGTTCTGGCCCATATCAGGTGCTTGGGGTTGAGACTCAACACAAAAAAGAGTGTGCTGTCGCCCTCCCAGAGGACTACGTTCCTGGGGGTCGTATGGGATTCCACAACGATGCGGGCACAAATGTCCCCCGCGCGCATGGAGTCCATACTGGCGATGGTCTCCAAGGTGAAGCTAGGCCGCAGCCTCACTGTGAAGCAGTTCCAGAGACTGCTGGGGCTCATGGCAGCAGCATCCAACGTGATACCTTTTGGCCTGCTACACATGAGTCCCCTATAGTGGTGGCTGAGAGCCAAGGGGTTTTCCCCGAGGGGAAATCCGTTCCGTATGATCAGGTTAACTTGCAGATGCCTTCGTTCCCTCGTCATATGGAAGAAACCTTGGTTCTTGTCCCAAGGACCAGTGCTGGGAGCATCGTGTTGCCGGAGAACCGTTTCAACAGATGCCTCCCTCACTGGCTGGGGCGCGGTCATGGACAGCCAATTTGCGAGAGGTCTGTGGGAGACCCGGCATTCCTCCTGGCACATCAACTGCCTGGAAATGCTAGCGGTCTACAAAGCTCTGAGGAGCTTTTTCCCGGACCTCCGTGGCCACCATGTCGTATCTGAATCATCAGGGGGGTCTGAGGTCGCGCCCTCTATGCAGACTGGCACACCAGATCCTCCTGTGGTCCCAGGGGAAACTGTCGTCTCTCAGAGCGATGTACGTCCCCGGGGGCAAAACCAGGGAGCAGATATCCTGTCGAGGCAGGGGCTGAGGCCCGGGGAGTGGCGACTCCACCCAGAGGTGATGGAGGCCATGTGCGTGAGATTCGGCCCAGTGGAAGTGGACCTGTTTGCGTCTCAAGAGACGTCCCACTGCCCACTGTGGTTCTCCCTCTGGCATCCAGCTCCGTTGGATGATCCACAGACATAGCCGAGGCTGCGTCTGTACGCGTTTCCCCCGATCGCTCTGCTCCCAGGAGTCTTGGAGCGGGTCCGCCAAGAAGGGATCAGCCTACTACTAGTAGCACGCGTGAGATTCGGCCCAGTGGAAGTGGACCTGTTTGCGTCTCAAGAGACGTCCCACTGCCCACTGTGGTTCTCCCTCTGGCATCCAGCTCCGTTGGATGATCCACAGACATAGCCGAGGCTGCGTCTGTACGCGTTTCCCCCGATCGCTCTGCTCCCAGGAGTCTTGGAGCGGGTCCGCCAAGAAGGGATCAGCCTACTACTAGTAGCACCCTGCTGGCCGACCCGGGTATGGTTCTCGGACATTATAACACTGCTAGACGGCCTCCCGTGGCAGGTCCCTCTGAGGAGGGATCTGCTGTCCCAGGCCGGGGGCACAATATTCCACCCCCGGCCAGACCTGTGGAACCTCTGGGTCTGGCCCCTGAGGGGGCTCAGTACCTAGGGGCTGGCCTGTCAGCAGCTGTTGTCGAGACCCTACTCAGCTCCAGGGCTCCTTCCACCAGGAAGCTGTACAGCCTGAAATGGAATGTGTTTTCCACTTGGTGTAGAGAACGTGAGGTCGACCCAGTTAACTGCCCAGTGGCTTCAGTGCTGGAGTTCCTCCAAGATCGTTTCTCCGCCGGGCTTACCCCGTCCACACTTAAGGTGTACGTGGCTGCCATTGGGGATGGACCTTTGGGGAAGCACCATCTGGTTGTACGGTTCCTCCGTGAGGCTCAGAGGATGAGGCCTGCGACTCGTTCCAGAGTCCCAATCTGGGACCTGGCAGTGGTACTTGAAGGGCTGGCTGAGGCCCCCTTCGAGCCGCTGGAGTTGGCCGAGGCAAAGAACCTGACCCTGAAGGTGGCCTTTCTCCTTGCAGTTACCTCTCTGAGGAGAGTGGGGGATCTCCAGGCCTTGTCGATTACGCCGACTTGCCTGGAGTTGGCCCCTGGCGGAGTGAAGGCCATCTTACATCCAAGACCGGGCTACGTGCCCAAGGTGCCATCTAATATGGCACGGTCAGTGGTTCTTCAGGCCTTCCACCCTCCACCTCACGGGACGGTGGAAGAGGGGAGACTTCACCTGCTCTGCCCGGTCAGAGCCCTTAAAGTTTATTTGGAGAAGTCTTCACAGTGGAGGAAGTCAGACCAGTTGTTGGTTGGGGGCTGCCTGCATCAAGACAGATAATCAGTAACTGGATTGTCCAGGCAATAGCCACGGCTTATCAGGTGCGCAATTTGCCTTCACCTATAGCCGTGAGGGCTCATTCCACCAGGGGCATGGCCTCCTCGGTGGCCCTCCTTTCTGGAGTCTCGCTTCAGGAGATTTGCGAGGTGGCCGGGTGGGCCACCCCGCACACCTTCATGAGATTCTACAGTCTGAAACTCCCTGTGACGCCTGGCGCCAGAGTGCTCGCGCCCTAAGTGTGCCTGGGTTCCAGCTTCACACTAGGGCGGGTGTGATTGCGGTGTGGCATAGTGGGTATATCGTTCCCAAAGTGTCGTCATCACGACGCAGTGCGAGTTCCCTCGAAGGGGAACGCCTCGGGTTACGACTGTAACCCTTGTTCCCCGAGAAGGGAACGAGACACTGCGTCTCGCCGCCACACCTATCACGGGCAGAGCGCTTGCTTCATCGCAAAGCTAATATGTTGTGCAAGCCGGCGTCCCTTTGTACCTTCCGGGTACGCCGTCATCTACTACGTCATGACGCAGCACCAATCAGGATTGGAATAGATTTCATTCATGCTTCAGACGTGCTACGCTGAGGGCGTTCCCAAAGTGTCGTCATCACGACGCAGTGTCTCGTTCCCTTCTCGGGAAACAAGGGTTACAGTCGTAACCCGAGACGTTTTGGCAGCAAAAGGGGGACCAACACAATATTAGGAAGGTGGTCATAATGTTATGCCTGATCGGTGTATATATCCTATATATTGAGTTCATCACATGGACATGTCCAATTTATATATATGAAATTAATCTGCTGTTACCTGTGGTAAAATTACCTTTAGACCAGTTGTCCAAATGGCTCAGAAAATATTGCAGCATTTGTTTGCCGATGCCACTTTGTTTACTTTTTTGTGTAATGAAATGACATTCAGACATTTATAGATCTGACTTAAGTGTCCAAATACTTTTTGGGGCCTCTGTATTCAGCATATTATTTAAGAATTAGAAATTACAGTTATCAGATCCACAATTTGTCCAACAAAGTCCCCTAATGCATATAGTACTACAGAGACACATGCAAGTTGGCAGAATCATGTGAACAAACATCAGGGTGAAAAAATAAATCTGTTTAGGGAAAATTGTGTTCTGTTTTTTTAGATAGCTGACAGGCAAAATAGCCTATGTCTATTCATTCAAAATGCCCTGGTCATTTTTACAGGAATTATGTTGCATTAATGATCTAATATCAATATCAGAACAAGAGTGGAAATTTGAAAGATTAATACTTTTTGGAGGCAAGTTATGACTCACACCACTGAGCCAATATACAGTTAACCTGCATTACTTTCCTCTTTCCTCATCTCCCTTTTGCTCAAAAATGTATTCCTAGCAGGATGTCACATGCAGTGCCTGAACAAAAAAGATGGTTAACTTCATTTCAGACCCTGCAAAGTTTTCAAAACTCAACTTTCATCATCAATCCAATGTGACATTTGGTCACGTTTTATTTTTCTAGGCCACTGATATGACTGGCGTTTTCTTCTCATGTGCATGTTCATAATTTTAAACATATTTGTCAAAAGTCATGCAAAAACAATTTGTCGCTGGTTTCGATAAATAAGTCTTTATTTTTTTGCGGGCAAAAGTAGAACCTGACCAAAAGCGGCACAACAGAAACACATATTTGGTAACAAGGCCTGCAGCGGTCCAGAGCTGACATTCATGACATCTGCTGTTATAAATACAAGAGTAGAAAAACTATAGAAATATCATTGTACAATATGTACACAGCCATTTATCCTCATTTTTTGCACAATATGTGATTTTCATTCAGAATGTTTTGTGAAAGGAAACTCTGTGAGGAGGTGAAATGTGTGGGAAAGGAGTTTGGAGCACAGTTAGATTGACTTTGGGATCATTAATCATTATGAGTGGCATGAACTGAATGAGCAACATTAAATAAAAAAAAAAAAAAAAAGGAAAGCAAATCAAAAACAAAAGTTTTTTTGCTTCTGTGAAAAAGCTTCTGTGAAAGCTACTGATAAGGCCTGAAACAGAAACTGTAATTTTTGTATATGACTTCATTTTAGGTTCATTATAATGACCATTATAAAGCTCATTACAAATATATAAGTACAATATAAATACGTATACTGTACGAGTGAATGGAGTCGTTTTATAATGGATCCTGGAGAAGTACCTTTGCTCAAGCAGGGTGTGAATGCTCTTCCCTAATTGCTCTAGGGCAGGGGTGTACAATCCTGCTCCTGGAGGACCACTGTCCTGTAGAGATCAGCTCCAACCCCAATTAAACATACCTGAACCAGCTAATCAAGGTCTTACTAGGCATGCTAGAAACTTTCAGATCGGTGTGTTGAGGCAAGTTAAAGCTAAACTCTGCAGGACAGTGGCCCTCCAGGACCGAGTTTGGACACCCCTGCTCTAGGGTATTTAAGTAGAACTGAAGCTCCCCTGCGGTTTCCCTAGTGGTTTAAGTTTTGATGGCGAGAGTCTTTGGCAACTATGCCACTTTCGTCTTTGCATTCCTTCTTTGAAGTTGAGGGTTGCATTCTCCCCCTGGAAGTACTGGTATATCGAAGGTTGTAGTTGATATACTCCCTTTGGTAGGCTACTCCCTTAGGAATTTGTCAAAGTGTTGACATAGCTGCACCATCTTCCCTTAGAGCTCTGCTCTTGGGGTCTTATAAGGCTAACGCCTATCCCGCGAGGGAGGGAGGAGGGTTGTATAGGCCGGGACTTCCCTAGAGTATAGATGCTTGGGTATCTTCTCTTGCTATTGGGGGATTTTGGCTTATGGAATAGTGCCATCAAGTAGTCTTTGAGTCATATTGGATGTGCCCTTGGGGTTGACGCGCTCTGATGCTAGCTAAGTAATCCTTAAAGTCAATTTATGCTATGCCCACTATGTTTGTGCACATTTTTATGCTGTGGGAAGTGCCTTTCTACTTCGAAAGGGAATGTCTAGGTTATGACAGTTCACCGAGAAGGGGAGCGAGACGCTGCATCGCGTAGCCGTGCCTAGGGCTTGCCTGTACATCTCCTTCAGACAAAAGAGTTGATGATGTTTATACTTACAGGCGCTCCGCTTTTGACATCAATGACTGGCGTCAGCCAATGAATTGGAGTGTTTGGTACATGTGCTTCAGACAACGGTCACGGTGATGGTGTTCCCCATAGCATCAACTCCATGATGCAGCATCTCGTTCCCCTTGTCAGGGAACCAGGGTTACATACTTAACCTAGACCAGGGGTAGGCAACGTCGGTCCTGGAGAGCCACTGTCCTGCAGAGTTTAAGCTCCAACCCTAATCAAACACACCTGAACAAGCTAATCAATGGCTGGATCCGCAATCACATACTCCCTTGAGTAGGCAGTTATTTTGAATAAGTAATTACTTCACGACCGCTAAAAAATTCTGTTCTATATAATATGAATGTGTGTAGTCTGAATGTAATCCAGACGTACTACATTTACCATGTTGTCATTATCATGTGACCTGCCAGCGTCAGTTACATTGCTTCACTGCCATTCATAAATCCTCTCCTGTGGCTTCATGCGATAGTAAAGTGTCCATTGTATGCACACTTCAGAATCTCACCAGAAGTAGTAGGTCATCCAGGTACTTTTTGTGTACTCTTTTATGAGTAGGCCTACTGTGAATTCGGACATACTTCTTTTATCACATACTGTTTTTCGCCTACTATATAGCCAATGTCTTCAGGATTACTAAGGATACATGCAGGTGAGTTTTTTTCGGTGTTGGAGCTATACTCTGCAGGACAGTGGCTCTACAGGATGTTGCATACCCCTGACCTAGACATTATGAAATAAATCTTACAACACTTGAGTATTTACATCATGTGGTATAAGTTTAAAGCATGTTATAAAGTATTTCATAATTCACTGATGTATACTTATATATACTCACATTGGTAACTCGTTTGAATGCACATTATTTAGGAATATCTCAAATAGAATTTAATAGTCAAGTTCTAATCTGGTTGGTTGGCATTTGCAGCTGAGAGGTCAGTCAAATGCTCTCTTACCATTTAAGTGGGTGGTTCTTGGCCAGACTAGAATATTTCTAACTTTGCCTTTTGTTTTTAAAGTACATTGTGTGCAATGGTTGATGGTGCAACTCTCTGCAATGATGTTGATTTACGTGTTTCCTTTCATCCTTTTTTTGCAGCACAAGGGAATCTGAGATACATTCGAGGTTCTCACGGCAGGAACTTTTTCTGTCCGCCGTTGCACTTCCAGCAAATACAGCACAGTTCACTGACCCAGGCTGTATGAATCTTCATGGCAAGTATTTACTGATAATAATTGCGAAAATCTTGGGCAGATTGAGCACTGTGTACACAGGGAGGCCATTGGGCACATTTCAGAATACAGATTGATGGGAAATCTACAGTAAAGTTTGGTTTAATTCGTTACTTAAATCACATTCAACAGAACGGGCCACAT
Organism: Coreius guichenoti; assembly: GCA_039654105.1. Lineage (NCBI taxonomy): Eukaryota > Metazoa > Chordata > Actinopteri > Cypriniformes > Gobionidae > Coreius > Coreius guichenoti. The sequence goes on from CM077169.1 coordinate 8,405,634, forward strand.
GAAATTAAATGTAAATAACTGTAATGAACTGATTAAAGAAAAACAAAGATTTCTCTAGGAAACGTTCAGAAAGCTAATCAGATGATATCCAAAGTGTCTTACAAATGAGTGCCATGAGAGAGATGGAATGTGTGATATGCCTTTCAAGCAAAGCATCAGAGGTGAAGATTGTTAATGAATTCTCTTGCTCACAGGGTTGTTTGGTCTAATTATCCGGAATGTGAATTATTTGCTAATTATCAAAGCGGCAAATCATTCGCCTACGTTGAAAATTACATGAAAATGTGCCTCAAAGCAGGGTGCATTGAAAAATTAACAATTCTGCGTTGGTTAACGACTTGTGGAATTATAAAATCAGCTGTTGTGTGTGTTTGTGTGTGTGTGTGTGTGTGGGGGGGGGGGGGGGGGGGAGGGGTCTTTTATGCCATAACGTGATGGTAAACACGTCCCGTCATAAGTAATTAAATGCTTTGCATTTTAATCAGATGCTTCTGAGAGGCATGTTGACTGTGCGTCGGGTTCAGGTTATTGTTGACGACGTTAATGCTGCACAGCTCAATCAGCCCATCTTCCTGCTCTACAAATGCTAATGATCAAACACTCCCACAGTCAGAAAAAGAATGAGAACAACGGTTAAAACTTCATACATTAAGAGCAAACATTATTATATTGCATATTGCTTATCAGATCATTAGTTAATGTGCATTTTATAGAGCCCCTAAAGGGACATGGAATCATTTGGTTGATTCATTTTGGTTGATTGTTTGAAACAATCTGTATTGTATAAAGGGCTATAAAAATAAAGGTGACTTGACTTGACCTTTGCATTCGCTCGCAAAACCTTTGCATTCCCTTGCAAGCGAACGTGAAAGCATGGAAATGTAATTTTTTTCTCCAATCTCATATATTTTCCATCACCATGTCCCTTTAGGGCCTCCGTAGCATTCAAATTGTTTGAAATGTCATAATTTTTTTTATAGTATTCCTGTAGCTCAAACAGTTGTGCTATGTCAGGGTCATGGGTTAGATTCTCAGGGAACGCATGAACTGATAAAATGTATAACTTAAATACAATATAAGTCACATCTGCCAAATGCATAAATGTAAATTTTCATAAATATTAGTTATATATAGTGGTGTTTGACTGTGCAAAACTCACTGCCACAGTGGCAGGGTGTTGTCAGTGGTCGCCTGTTTTATCATCCATCAGATGAAAATCATAAGTTTGAAAAACGAAATAATGCACAAATGATATGGGATCCCTATAACTTATTACGTATGTCGAATAGTAATTGTGATGTTTGGCTTAGCAAACACCACTAATAATGTGTGCTGATGACTTGTTAATAAAAGTTATAAGTTTTACCAAAAATCTTTGACATTACTCATAAAGAGGCACATAATTAAGCACATCCCACCTGTCTGCCCTTCCCCTTACCTCTCCTGTATAAGTCTGACTAATGCAATCATTTATTATGCTGAAAGAGAAAGTTCAACTAGCAATGTCTGTCCAATGGGCAGAAAATGTCAGTGAGATAATTTTACTGTCCTGAGTGCAAAGAGTAATGTAATTAAATGAGGGCTCGTGCGGCTGCATACCTGAACAGCTCCTGCACAGACACTGACTCATCAGACGACAGAGACAGAGCATAGTTTGGGCAAGTGTAAGCACATATTTCTGTATGTTTTACATGACGTAAAAGGATGAAGTTACCTGGGCATTGAAGTAGCACAGAAGAGAGAAATGAAAATAAAGATTAAATGAAGCAGATATTAAAGGTGAAGTGTGTAATTGCATAAATAATGAGTGTTTTCAAACAGGTTTCTCAAACAGTTGTTCCCTTCTCATAGTGCAGCAGTTGGTTCCAGAAGTAAATATTCTTTCCAGCTGGTGAGAATCTGTTATTTTATAACTAGGTGTGTCTACCGCTGTACTAGCGACGAAGGCTATCCCAATTCGAAGGCTCCTTCAAATGCGGCCTCCAAATGCGTCCTTCGTTTTCCGTGAAATGAAGGATACAACAGATGGATCCTTTGCGGCCTACCCTACCCCAGAATTCATTGCGCGCTAGTGACGACGGGATGTTTTTAGAGAAATTGCCGAATTACACATTTAAACGTAAGTATTGGGTTTCAATTTACTCAAATCTCTAATGATACAAATGTAAAAATAAATAAAAACTTTAAAGGGGTTCAAATGTTAACTTATATTTTAACTAAGTTGCATCCGTCCCATTTAACAACGCTCAGTCTGACCTTTTATGGGATTCACACTAAGGCCGTGTGTCCACCAAAGCGTTTTTTTCACGTGGCTGGCTGGCGTATCCCATTGTTTTTAATGGGAGCGCCGCGTTTTTAGAACGACATGAGTGTAATGAGGCGCTGAGCGTCTATTTCACGCTCAAGCGCTGAGCGCTCAGCGTTTTTTACCGGTCGCCGAGAGTTGAAGAATGTTCAACTTTGAGTAAAACCCAGCGCTCATCACTGTCACTTTTTATCTAGCCGACCAATCACAGTGGAGGAGGGGCGGGACAAATAAAACACTGACCAACTGCCACATTCTGCTTGTACAACTTCAACAGATGACAACAACAAGCATAATAACGGAACAAAATTATTTAAAACAAGAGCCAGAGCATTGTATCAGCATTTTTCTTTTTGTTGGCTGGATTTGTACCGGTTTTCTGATTTTCAAATATTTTTTTATTTGAATCTAAAGTGGTAATGTGATTCATCTTAACTGGAGCTGGTGGTCTTTGTTCAAGGCTCAGAACACTACTTGAAGAATTATTTGAAATCCCTAGAGGAAATGAATGACTGAAATACCTCTAGAGTCATGGCTGCTGAAAAAGTCACAGTTACTTTCAATTGTTCAAATAATCAGGTGCCTCATTCCCAAACTCACGTCAATGGTTGAGGTAATGTTGCTGTTTCAGACCAGTCAAAGAAACAGAGCAGATATTTGGGAAGCTACACAGGTAAATGCCTTGTTTATTGCCTTGTCTTTACACATTTAACTTGGATATTATAGTATAAAAATTTTTTTAAAAAATAAAAATATCACACTTCACCTTTAATACAGCATGAATATCTCCAGAATGGTTGTGATGTTGATAGCTGACATGTTTGATATGGAGAGCAGATATGGGCTTTGTCTCTGCAGATTACAAAGAGGATGCAGCTTTTTTTAAAAATCAAAATCTAACCAATGGTACCAGTCATTTTCCACATAGACTAACAAAGCAATACTGAGGAAGCCAGCGTCAAGATTTCCTGTCACGTGACTGATGAGGTAAGAACTCGCTCCAGGGCTTGATTGATTGTGACAATGCAGTCCAGATGAGATAATAAGAGAGAGAAAGGCCTTCTGAAGAACAGGAACCCATCGCTGTCACAGCCTATGAAAAGGAAAACAGATGAAGTTAAACCAGCAAGAGAAATTATGCTTATTTCCTCCTCTTCTGATGGGACACATTTAAAAATATACACACAGAAACAACTCCAAATCCTAGTGAGCTGCCTACCTAGACAACATTTTGAGACATCATAGGAGTCCATATGACACAAAGCTGTTTCTAAACGTATCCAGCAACGTCATGCCTTTTTTAGTACAGATTCTAAGGCTATTTTTATGCTTACTGTGTCGTGTCGATAGCTTAGCAACATGCTAACATAAACCATTGGAATCAACTGTGAGTGTTTGCTGAGTTTTTTGGCTTTTAGTATGAATGTTAGCCTTACTGTTATCTATAAGCTAGTGTGCTCCAAAATAATGACAAGATTCACATTTAGAAGATATAAGCATTCAAAACATTTCTTTCACTTCCGCCAACATGGGTCAATGATTTTGATGATATCACTCTGTCTAAAATTGGTCACTTGTTCACACATTTACTATTTTCTACATGGTGAATGGCACATAGTGCACTATATAGGGGATAGGGAATGATTCGGACAGTGTAAATTTCCATTGGGGCGAATGAAGTCTGGTTTCACATTAGCGCACACAGTCTGCTCTGGTCCAGAAACACATTAGCACAAAGCGTATGAAATGGACGAGTCGGTGCAGACCAGAAAATGTATATCGGACCCATTTGATTTGCACAGAATTCTATATTTTAAAGCGATATGGAGGAGGAGAAATGGTTAGAGATTAAGAAGAAAATGCGGCTTTACTGAGCTCAACAGCGAGTTGCCTGTGATATAAAAGAAACCCTATTGGCTATTTTTAAAAAGGGGAGGGACTATCGATATGTCCAGCCCTGTTTTCCTATTTCAGTGGAAATGACGTCAACACATTGAATAATGCTGTGCGTTTCAAGGCACTTTAGTGGGCCTTTAATTAAGGAGCATTATTTGTGTTCAGTGAGCATTAGTTAAACATTTAACTATAGTCTCCTTTAGACATCAGTGGTCCTCCTTAGACATTCTACTAACTGTCAGTTAACTCACATTACTTTGTCTAAATCTCATTAGAGTATTAGTAGACCCTTAAGTTAGGTGTTAGGGTTAGTAGAATAAGTTGACATGTAGTTGCAAAGTTATTTAAAGTTAGTCAAATGTCTAAAGTGGACTATCGAAATAAAGTGTTACCAACACTTATTTTATTATATAGGCAACATTTCACATTTTTGTGTAGCAGGTTCAGTTGAGCTTCTGTTTATGTTCGCTGATCAATGTTTAAATGTGAATAAAAGCCTAAATTCAATCTGTTCATCATATAAAGTGATCGAGTCTCTTCAGATAATTTGGACTAAACCGTCTAAATTTCATTGACCTTCAATGGAAAGTCCTGCTGATCGAGTTAGAAATGTATTAAACTTTCAAGGTGTAGTTAGCTATCTGAATAATAACAATAATAATTACGTAAAGTTATTTTCTGCCACAAAATTACACACTTACAAGGACTGTGCACTTGCAATGCTTTGGCCACAGGATTTGCATCTGCATTTGTGCACTTGTGTTGAGTATGTTTTTGGCCTTAAACCCTAAAATACGCACAATAAAACAATAAACACGATGAGAAGTCTGCGTCAGCATTCTCGCCATCATTGCTAGTGGATCTCCAGCCTGCATGCTGTGTGGTACAATATTACCACTCTTTTATCACCCACTTTTAAATCTAACCTTTTCTCAATCTCTCACAGCTCTCTCCTTTTTTGTCCCAAGTTCGTGACTAATCAGAACAAGCTCAGTGAAGTGTGTGGGTGTCATCAGCGAGGTAAAGAAAAACCTCGACTCTCCTGCGCATATGACTTTTAAACTAGACACCTGAAGCATGAAATTGGTCAGATAGTCCTCCCACATAGACAAGACATGTATTGATACAGTACCTGTGACTGGACACCTTTTAGATTGGAGTGAAAATGCTCATTTTCAGTGAAAATTCAGCTTAAGGCCATGAATCCAGTTCAAACTTTCACAAATGTGAGTGTAGTAGCAACAAGGTTTGGAAATGTAATTTACCTCCAGGCCTGGTTTTTGTATCCCAGTTCATTCAGAACGACAGACTTATTATGGATGAGAGAAATGATATGTGGAGGTAGGTAAAAAATTAGAAAAAGTCGACAATGAAAGGTTCAAAACATTTCAACAGAAGGTCAAGTTCAACACATCAGACATTGGACAAAAACACAAAATTATCTCTTTTTGATTTTTGTTCTGTGCTTCCGAATACAAGCTCTGTTCCGAAACTTAGTGTGCCACCTTGCTGTCTACTGTGTACACAGGCAGCTGCCTTCTAAGGGAGCATCATAAATTAAATAGAACCTCATAAGTGACACTCTGTAGTGTCCTTCAAGCAAAATCAGGGCCTAAAACTAACTTTTTGCCACACCTGTCAATGGCCAGTGACTTAAGAACATTTACATAAATATTTTTTACCAGCCATGAAAATTCACAATTCTCTTTTCCAATTTTGATACCACAACTAATACTACTAGCCTAACTAATAGGCTATAAATATAAATATACGGTAGTCTGCATAGTCTTCACTATATTATTATACTATAAACTAAACATAAATTCATTATTTTAAAAGTGTCCCTATTATTTCGAATATCCCCTTTCATGCAGTGTGTAATATAGCTGTTTGTGAATGTAAGCGTTCTGCAAAGTTGTAAAGTCGAAAGTGCACAATAAATAAAGTTATTGTCTCCCAAAAGAAAGAATCGACTCTGAACCGCATATACGAGTCGTTTGTAATTCGAATCTCACTGTGTGACGGTTCTACGGCACTAGAAAACGCCCGCCTATGTTGTACGTTCGCCCGCGAACAACTTGACCAGCCCTCAAACATGTACTTACGACTGCTTCTCAAATCTCGGAGTTCAACGCGGGATTCATGAAACACTTGCTCTGGAAAGATGGGTCAGTAGTCAGTTTATTTGGACCAGCTTGCTCCTCAGAATCACAACCTCTAAGTATGAATAATTATTGATGTATATATTTTCTACCGGGTGTTCAAAATACGTAGTTCCTTTTCAGTCGGCCACGTTGGACGTCACCGACGAATTGGGATCACTTCTGGGAGCCCTATCAGCTTCGAGTGTATACAGAACGGGCCAATGGCCATTGGCCATTGGCGTGCAAGATTTGCATCTCGCGCTCCGCAGCGTGGGTATAAATACGGATTCGGATGCAGCGCAGATTTGCCATTCACTTCGGAGCCGAATGTTGTGCTGCCTGAAGAGTGTTCCTGTTTTACTAAAGAGAAAGCAGAGAGAGAGAACAAGAGAAGGGGAAGCTTGGAGTGCTGGGAGTGAAGGCACGACAGCGACGATCACAATCTCACACCGTGAGAGAAAACTGCTGTTTTCACAGCATTTCTGTGGGTTCGGTGAGGGCGTTCCCCAAAACAGTGAGTGCATACACAGGGCTGCACTATCTCCCTGTGTTTTGCCACGGTCGTTTCCCTGTGTGCTTCAGCACATTAAAAGAGCTTTTCCTTAAAAGAGTAAACGTGTGACACTGCGTCTTTTTCAAGATGTCATTCCACCCGTGCGTTTCTGGATGCGGTCATTCCCTATCACCAGCTGACGGTCACAATCGTTGTCTTACGTGTCTGGGGATTCAGCACGCTGAGGCAGCGTTTGTGGATAGTTCATGTACCCACTGTGGGAACATGACTATCTTGGCGTTGAGGTCGATACACACCTACCTTCGGGAAGGCGGAGTCCACTTACCTATGCCATGATCTAGAGCTATTCCTGCTGGACAGCAGAATAGAGCTACTTCGGCGAATAGCCAGGGTGACCTGAGGATTACGGTTAGGGCTACCCCGCCGAGGCAATCTCCGTGGGCCCCTAATCCCTCTGACATGCCACAGCCGGTTGAGTTACCGAAAGAGCGCGCTGGACCCTCCCATGGGCGTCCAGTGGTGACTTTTGGAGCTCCAGCAGATGACAGCATGTCGATCGCTGCATCGGAGGGGGAGCTTCAGTCATCTGGGGATGAAGACTCGGCTGCGTTGCCTCCCTCTGGGAGAGTGGCGTTGCACGAGACGGACCCAGAGTTGACGGCTGGCTAATGCTTTCCCGGGCCGCCTAAAAGGTCGGGCTCGTGTGGAACCCTCCACCGTGTCCTGAGCCTTCTAGGTTGGATGATTGGTATCTCGGGGTGGCCCGCGCTGGTTCTCAGCGCCCCGCCCCAGTGCCCTTCTTCCCGGAAGTGCATAAAGAGTTCACTAGGTCGTGGACGGCACCTTTTTCTGCCAGAAACCGGCCCAGTGGCTCTTCACTCCTCACTACCCTCGATGGCAGGCCAGCCAAGGGGTATGTGGAGATCCCGCCAGTGGAACGGGCCGTTGCAATGCAACTGTGTCCGGCGTCCGCTTCCTCCTGGCGTGGTAATCCACTTCTCCCATCCAAGGCCTGTAAGTTTACGTCCACCCTAACAGGCAAAGCTTACAGAGCCTGTGGACAGGCTGCGTCCACCCTGCATGCCATGGCGTTGCTCCAGGTGCATCAACGAAAGTCACCGCTTGTTTGATCGGTCAGGCAATGTCCACCATGGTGGTCCAGGAGCGCCATCTCTGGCTTAACCTGGCTGATATGAGGGAGGCTGATAAATATAGGTTCCTGGACTCCCCCATTTCCCAGGTTGGGCTATTTGGCGATGCGGTCGAGAGCTTTGCCCAGCAGTTCTCGGCCGCCCAGAAGCAGACGGAGGCCATCAAACACATCCTGCCCCAGTGGGCCGCTGCTGCCTCCACCCACCCACCAGCTGTCCTCCTGCCGCCGCCCCCGCTCCCACTAAAGCCCAGCAGTAGCCTCCATCGAGGCATCAGCGTGGAGCCGGCCGCAGGAAGGCTGCCCAGCCCGCTCAGGCCGCTGCCAAACCAGGTGGCAAGTGGAAAGCCAAGCGACCCTGAGACGGGCCACCCAGAGATGGAGGGGACAGCTCTTTCGGGAGATAGTGTCCGCACCACGGGGGAGGGCCAGGGGAGAATTTTTTGTTCAAATTTGACGTGTTCCGCCACTGGCCTTCAGGCTATCACGTAAAACTGTGCCATCCGAGTCGAGTCCCTGCATGCCGCCTCGCTGCCCCACTGCGGGTACGTCTGTGGTGCCGTTGGTCCTGCTTGTTCGGTCGCTGGAAGCCTGGCTAGCGCTTCCCAGCCCGTCTTCGCTGGCTCATCCATACTATCAGACTCGGCTATGCGATTCAGTTAGCCCGGCGGCCCCCCAAGTTCAGGGGAATCCACTTCACCTCCGTGCTGAAGGAGGGTGCTCCTGCTTTACGGGTGGAGATCGCAGTCCTACTGGCGAAGGACGTGATAGAGCCAGTCCCTCCAGCCGATATGAAGACAGGCTTCTACAGCCCGTACTTCATTGTACCCAAGAAAGGCGGTGGGTTACGGCCAATCTTGGACCTGCGGCTCTTCCAGGAGAGTGGACACTCCATCCCCAGGTGTTCCAGCTGATCTGAAGATGCTTCGGGACCGCACAGGTAGACTGCCAGTTGTTTTACTCCCTGACCGAGGGGACCCTCGGCACAGATGCACTGGCACACAGCTGGCCCCAGGGCCTACGCAAGTATGCGTTTCCCCCAGTGAGCCTTCTAGCACAGACTCTGTGCAAAGTCAGGAAGGACGAGGAGCAGGTCTTGTTAGTTGCGCCGTATTGGCCCAACCGGACCTGGTTCCCGGAACTAGTGCTCCTCACGACAGCACCTCCTTGGCCCATTCCTCTGAGGAAGGACCTTCTGACTCAGAGACGGGGCACCCTATGGCACCCGCGGACGCGGGACGCGGCGGTTTTAGGTAATCTGCCACAAACAGTGGTAGACACCATCACTGCTGCTAAAGCCCCCTCTACGAGGCGCCTCTATGCTTTTAAGTGGAACCTGTTCGTTTAGTGGTGCTCTTCCCGCCGGGAAGACCCCCGAAGATGTTCGATCAGTTCTGTGCTTTCCTTCCTGCAAGATGGGTTGGAACGAAGGCTGTCTCCCTCCCCCCTCAAAGTGTATGTTGCCGCTATCGCCGCACATCATGATGTAGTTGATGGTAAGTCCTTGAGGAAGCACGATCTGATCGTCAGGTTCTCACTCTATACCCTCTTGGGACTTGTCTCTGGTGCTAACGGCACTGCAGAGAGCGCCCTTTGAACCATTGCAGTCAGCAGAGTTGAAAATCCTGTCTTGGAAGATAGTGCTCCTGACTGCATTGGCTTCCGTTAAGAGGGTATGGGACCTGCAGGCATTTTGTCGACAAATCGTGCCTTGAGTTTGGGCCGGCCAACTCTCATGTGATCCTGTGATCCCGGCCCGGATATGTGCACAAGGTTCCCACCACTCCCTTCCGGGACCAGGTGGTGAACCTGCAAGCGCTGCCCTCGGAGGAGGCAGACACAGCCCTGGCTTTTGTCTGTCCCGTCCATGCTCTGCGGTTATATGTGGACAGAATGCAAAGCTTCAGGACCTCGGAACAGCTCTTCATCTGTTACGGAGGCCAGCAGAAGGGAAAGGCTGTCTCCAAGCAGAGGATGGCCCACTGGATAGTGGATGCCATCGCCTTGGCGTACCATACCCAAGGCGTGCCTTGCCCGCTCGGGTTGAGAGCCCACTCCACTAGGAGTGTTGCCTCTTCCTGGGCGCTGGCGCATGGCTCCTCGCTGAGAGATATATGTAGAGCTGTGGGCTGGGCGACACCTAACAACGTTGCTAGATTCTATAGCCTCTGTGTAGAGCCGGTTTCTTCCCGTGTGCTCGCTTCAAGCAGCCAGTAACACAGAAGTGCCCGTTCTAAGTGTCGGCTTGCTGCGACATTCCCCTCCTTATGGACCGGATAAGTGCGCTTTATTGCTCCAGTAAGTTCCCCAGCTAGGTGAACCCTGTTGAATTCCTCCACCACCATACGGCTGTCAGATGTGGCGGAGCATCTGACGCCAGGCCCAGTAGCGTAAGCGCACCCCAGTGCTGCGCCCCCTGCTGAGCTAGGTGCCATATGTTGTGACCCCTACAGCGGTCCCATATGTGTATTCTTCCATGGTACGGCGAGCCCGTGTCTTTCCCTTGGCAGAGTCCACTCTGCCGTCTCTGTCCAGTGTAGTCTCCCGCCTAGGTCGGCCGGGGCCACCCCAGAGACATGGTGTATGTTGTACTGCCCAGATGGCCAGTCCATATGTGTATCTTTCACATGATACCTCCCTACGGGTAGGATGTGGACTCCGCAGCGTCCCCTCGGGGCACGCTTTCCCAGCATTATCCAATACTCTGCTGAGTGGGTCTTGCGAACAGCAGCAGAGACTCTCCTTGCGTAAGTTCCCGCCCCAACAGACGGGGGTCTGAAGGGCTTACGCAGGGCGCTGGAAGTGGCAACAGCCGTGGCGTTTTCCATAGGGATCCCAATTCGTCGGTGACTTCCGACGTACGTCGAACGTGACCGACTGAAAGGGAACGTCTCGGTTACGTATGTAACCCTCGTTCCCTGAAGGAGGGAACGGAGACGTACGTCCCGTCGCCACAGTTGCTGTACCATCACTGCATGGCCGAGTCACTAGTTCGGCTCCTCAGTAAAAAACAAATGTACGCTGCGGGGCGGAGCACGAGATGCAAATCTCGCACGCCAATGGCCATTGGCCCGTTCTGTATACACTCGAAACTGATAGGGCTCCCAGAAGTCATCCCAATTTGTCGGTGACATCCGACGTACGTCTCCGTTCCCTCCTTCAGGGAACGAGGGTTACATACGTAACCGAGACGTTTTGTGTTTTATATTGTGTAAGTTTCCGGCTAACTGGCTAACTCATGTTATTACTATCTTACTGAAATACTTCTGCTAAGCAGCTGTGGGCCACTATTACGTAAAATTGTGTCTATTAATGCAGATTATCTGTCGTTTTTACTACTTTGAGTAAAGATAAAGGATGGAGCAGGATTTTTTACAAATGCTTGTTACATCAGTCATTCACTTTAGTGCTCGGCTAACGTATGCACCAATATTGATACAGTTCCCGTATGTGCACCACAATAAATTAGAAATATACGCATGGGTTTGTTGATGGACATACACTTGTTAATGCTGATGATGAGGAATTACAGTTGCAACATCTCATAATGTACCTCAAAATGAGTAGCGTATCACTTAGAAACGTTCTGCTCGAGTCGTACTTGTGATGGAGGTTCGGGTAGAATAACTAGTTCTTCCAATGTTTTATCAATGGACTCGCGCTCGGATTGATGCTCAACGTCATCATTACTGCCTTTACAGTTTGTACAATAACTGAGCTTTAAGAAGCCTCCGGAGCTGAAGTTCAGTTATGGTAATGGGTGTTTAGCTTCTGAAACACACGGTAGACCAATCACAACAGACTGGGCCATCTGGCCAATCAGAGTAGAGTAGGCTCTCGAAAGGAAGGATTTAGAGAGACTGATTCATCCTTCGAGGTTGTTTGAGAATCATTGAAAAATGAGGTGATGTGCAATGTACATTATGAGAAAAAAAACTGTTTTTTTACCTTTAAACCTGTTGTAGGAGACCTCCAAAACAAAAATTAGGAGCCTTTAAAATAGCATAATAGGGGCAAGTTACGAAAGTTATTTAGTCAGGAGCAGTGAGTGATTTTTACTTTGTCCTTTTTTGTTTGATGAGCATTATAAGACCTAAACATGCATTTTATTTCTCAACTGTTTACATTCACTTAAGCCATAATCAGCTATGTTTACTAGGATACTGCCGGAGACAATTCTGTAAATTTGTCCGTTCAAGTGCAAGAAGGTGTGAAAGAGAGCTCAGTTTAATATTTGCGTGCTGTCTGAGAGATGCAGATTTCTGGGCGCACTCTACAGATGTGTGAGTAAAGAATTAAGTTTCCTTTTGCGTCTTCTTATGCTTGAATAATTAAATTGGCAAGGCTTAAACGTTCGTGACGATGCAGTGCTGGCTGTCAACTGTCCCAAATGGAATTCAAGTGTTTTCACGTTCATGTTCTCACAACATTGCATTGTTAGAATTCATAATAATGTTACTGGCCAACTGACAATTGACACCATTTCATATACTTATCAACGCCGATTTTTACTCGCATTTGGCGCTTACAGAGGGTTAATTTTAGGCTCTGTGCAAAATGCACTGGAAATTCAATACGCTCTTAACAAAGTTTCCAAAAGAGGGTTTTCACATTGAATTCCACAGAAGAACCTTTTGTCCATTATAAAGAACAATTTGTGCTGTGGAAAGGTTCCATGGATTTTATCAGCTAACAGGGAACGTTCACAAAACATTGCCTAACGTTCTGGCAGATTCTCTCAAAGTTATGAACAAACATTTTTATACTGTTAATAGAATGTTCATTCATAGTTATCTGGTCTTTAATAACGTTAGAGCAAAAACCATTATACATTATTCATGAAACGTTTTAGTTAGACATTCGTCTAACGTTTTTTAAATGTTACTTGTTTCAAAACATTCAATATTCAAAAATTAACGGTCCCATAATATTTATAAAATGATAAAATTGAATGTTCCCTTAATGTTTTTGCCAACATTCGCATAAACTAGAAAAAAAACTAGACGTTTTGAACATTCTGAGAACATTCAGAAATAACATTTAATGGGGAACGTTATCTAAATGTTCTTAGAACATATTTTTGTTAGCTGGGATGGAACCATCGATGCCAATGAAGAACCTTTATTTTTTTAATAAAAAACTATTCTCGAATGAACATTGAAATACATAAAATACCCATATATATTGTGCAAAATAATCCATTTTAATTACACTATTTTATATCATGTCTTTTTTTTATAATAGACATTTCTCTATTTTTACTAAGTGCATTCAGGGATTGCATTCCCTGAAAATGATACAAGGCAGCATAGTCATATTACTTACTATTCGAAACTTAGCACAGTAATGTGCTTTTGACGCCTTAAAATGATCCCTCGTTAGTCAACTCACTGGGTTTTGGAACAGATAAATCTAATATGAAGTATATAAAGCATGCATATGTGGTCTACACTGATAAGACAGCTAATTACAACATGCCCTTTCACTTCCTTTACCATGCGCACACACACACACACACACACACACACACACACTCTCTCTCTCTCTCTCTCTCCCTCTCTCTCTCTCACTCACTGCTCCTAATTCAATTAAGGATCCCCTGCTAATAATCTTGTGTGGTTTGGAAATTTATCGTCTTTTATGATAGCACTCCACGGGTCTTTCTTAAGCGTTTAATGCTCACCTGACTCTGATCCAGGGAATTAAATGAGTTTGTCTGCTTGTAATTGAAGGATCTCAGAGGTGCTTCTTGATGAAGGTTTCAGGTCAGTTTATTCTCTGCATATTTCTTTTATGTGTTGAGTGAAACCAAGGTTTTTGAAACAAAACATTGATATTTTTACAATCGCTGTTAGATAATCTGTTTTGAATTGACATACTTATTAACTACTTGTCTTACTTGTAATTATAAAAATATAGATTATATATTATATCACAACAAATAATTATTTAAACAATACTTACATAATTTTAAATAAAATATTTAAAATATTTATATTAAAAATATGTCATTAAACCCCATTTTGAGCCATATATCTGTATTGAGTTTCAGACTCACCTCATTTAGCATTTTACACAGTGACTTACCCTAATTAAACTCATCAGCTGAGGGAGAGATTGGGAGCAACAGGAGCAGATCATTCTCTCATTAGAAAGACTAGCCAATAGACATTTGCAGTCACATGGTGTCTGTTGCCCAGAACCTTAAAGGGATAGTTCACCCCAAAATGAAAATCTCATGTCATTTCAAGCACGTATGAATTTTCGTAAGAAAAACGGCACGGGAATGAACAACCAGTACATTATGTAATATGCGCATTTTCCCACAGAACAAAGAAATGCATGTGGGTTTGGAAGGACGTCAACCTTTTAAATACACAACATTTTTAGCTCTGGATGTTGACCCTTCTTGTCTTAAGCCTTTGAGATTTAATTTAAAAAATGGGTTACACTTTATTTGATGGTACCCTAAGTTTAGACATTCTGTAAGCAATGTTTTACCTACATGTCAACTAAGTCTCTTTAGAGTATTAGTTGAGTACCCTTACGAAAAATACGTTTATTCAAGTGTGCATTAGTATACTTCTTTTAAACTAAAAGTCTACTTTTTGTACTTCTCAGAAATATACTTAAAATTGCACTTAAGAAAACAGATATGTTCCTAATTCTAAGTATCTGAATTTTTGTGTAGACTAGTCTACTGGTAGTGTACATAGGAATTTACTTCAAATCTACTTTACTCTTTTACTACTTTACGCTTTCCCCACCATTGACTGAATTCTCTGGCTATCCATATGCTATTACGCATTTTCTGAAAGAGTACAGAATCTCTGGATCAAAACATAGGTGAAGAAGAAGCAGAAACAAGGGATAGAAGATTGCTTATGCAAATGTAAAATAACACATTCATCAAACATTAAACGGCATAAAAATCAAAACTGGCAAACGTTACCGAATGAAAGGTATAGGACTGTGAAGCTTTGGGGGTGTTGATGGACTCGATCTACTCCATCTGTGTTTTGATCATTGTTCTGAATCCGGTCCGGATGTAGTCTTTGACAAAAATGTGCTTTTCTCGACTTTTTGTTTGCTTTTTTGTTAAATGTATCAATAGGACATTATCAACATTCAAGTGTTGATAAAAAAAGGTAATAAAATGAAAAGAATAAAATGTTTTTAAAATGGAAAGAGTTAAAGTACAGTTAAAGGTATATAAAAAGTATAAAAAATTAATACCTAAATAGGAACATAGTATAATTAAAGTGCAAAAATAATATATAAATAGTAAACTATAAGTATGTTATGTTCACTTAAAGAAAACTTACAAGTGTACTTGCAGTATAAAACTACTATTACATTTGGCAGACGCTTTATCCAAAGCAACTTACAGTGCACTTATTACAATCCCCCTGGAGCAACGTGGAGTAAAGTGAGAGTATACTTCAAAGTGTACTTTCATAAACTGAAAAAATACTATTTAAGTATTTGACTATTAAACTATCAGTATACCTATAAGTTCACTTGTAGTATAGTTGCAGTACAAATGAAAAACTAGTTGTAAACTAGTTGTGTACTCAAAGTTTACTACTGTTACACTTATAGTACACTAAAAAGTGGGCCAATTCAGTCCCAATTGGTATTGAAACAGTACACTTAAAAAGTGCACTTATATTACATTGATATTAGTATACTTGCTACATAAAGTATACTTAAAATATACTTGAACTTTACTTAAGTATACTTAATAAAATGAACTTGAATATTACTCAAATATATAATAACACTGTTACAATGACACCTTAAAATAAAGTGTAACCACTAATACTAATAAGATTTAGTTAACATGTAGGTGCAACGTTACTTACACTTAAATTTTCAGTGGGGTTCTACATTGAACCCTAGTGATCTTGACTCAATTTTAAAGAACCCATTATGCCAAAATGGTTCTATAAGGAGAAATGATTGCATAGTATTTTCAGGTTTAACAGGATATTTCCACTTTTTTTTCTACTGATAAAATATGTTTACAAGCTGTTTATTTCATAAAATTTAATTAAATTGACAAATAAATTAAAACAAAATCCATAAAATGGTCCCATGATGGGAACCCCCTAAAAGGCTCTATATATGAAGTGCCTCACAGAATCCTTTAAGGTTCTATATAGAACCTTTTCTTCTATAATCAACAGAATCAAAATAGTGTTACCAAAAATGGATAGATCAGGGGCCATATTCACAAAACATTTTTTTTTCTTGCCACCAAGAGTTCCCCAAAATAGACGTAAAAGTTCTTAGGTAAGAGTTTCCACTTAAAACCTATTCACAAAGCTGCTGAGACCAACTTTCACTAGGGAATAGAGAGAAGTCTTAAGCTAAGAGAAAGGGTGGGGTTGACCTTGTTGCTATGGATGATGATGTCAACACGCTACTAACTATGCCCACAGTGATTGGCTGATGGGGGAGGGGTCTCTGTCAGTGATTTAATCATAGATATATTGTAGAATGAGGTATCATGTTGCCATATTCAAATAAAGGTTTTAAAATAAAAATATTGCCATATTCAAATAAAGGTTTTAAAATAGAAATGTTGCCATATTCATATAAAGATTTTAAAATGTGTAACTAATTTAACAAGTATATGTTCAGCTAATTGTCAGCCTCTTACGTCTGCATCTTTAGAGATTGCAGAATTCAAGCGACAAATTGTTTCATAAAGTTCAGGAGGAGTATGTTCAAATTATCTATCCAATCATATGTATATATATATATATATATATATATATATACAGCTGACTCACCTAGTTACCTCGACAGTTTTCTGCATCCCTCCGCCACCCCGACTCCTCACTCTCGGCTGGTTCCTATTCCCACTCTGGGTATGGGCTAAATTCCGAGCTCGGAGCCTCCCCTCAGACAGCGTGCCAAATAGCCTTATTTTACTTGTTTACTCTATTCGATCATTTGTAAGTTTGATCTTGTGAAACAACTCCCACCGGTAATCAGGCCTTATTTTCTTATTTATTTAGTCATTTTACAATTAAATATTTATTTTTGCCGTTTTTATTATGATAGGACAGTGAGTAGACAGGAAGTGAAGTGGAAGAGAGAAAGGGGGTACGGGAACGGGAAAGGTCCATGAGCTGGAACTCGAAATCGGGTCACTCGAGCTGCCCACAAGGCTATAAGCGCAGACGATAGGACATTATTCAACTTGACTACAATGTTTTATTCTCCATCATTCAATGCATATTGCCTGTACATAAATGAACCTTTATGTTATGTCATCACAGATTAAAATCTATAAATCAAAATATTTATTGTATTTATGAAGAAAATGCTCAGCACCCAAGGCTCTATCGCCCGTTGCCTCAATGGTGTATAGTGTCTTTGGGCGGATTGCTGTCAACAGCCATTAGGATTGTTTGTGATTTGGTCTTAGTGACTTACGAGTCCTCTTGACTACTCCTAACGTTTCACAGATTTAGGAGCTGGTTTTAGCACTAAAATGCTTTGTGAAATACTCTTAGAGCAAAAATGTAGGAGTCCTAAAATTAGGACTGACACGGCCATTATTTTTAAGAGTTTCTACTAAATCGGCAAGTTAGGAGCTACTTTTAGCCTTAAAGGGATAGTTCACCCAAAAATGAAAATTAGCCCATGATTTACTCACCCTCAAGCCATCCTAGGTGTATATGACATTCTTCTTTCATATGAATACAATCGGAGTTATATTAAAATATGTCCTGGCTAATCCAAGCTTTATAATGGCAGTGAATGGGAGCCCAAAAAAGTGCATCCATCCATTATAAAAGTAAGTAAAACTTCTTCGTAAGTTGAATATGGAAGCTAGACATTTTACTTTATAAAGTTTTAAATATGGATATTTTTCTTACACAAACGCATGGCTTCACTTTAGAAGGCCTTTATTAACCCCCCGGAGCCGTGTGGATTACTTTTATAATGGATGGATGCACTTTTTTGGGCTTCAAATTTTGGGCTGCCAATCACTGCCATTATAAAGCTTGGAAGAGCCAGGACATTTTTTAATGTAACTCCGATTGTATTCGTCTGAAAGAAGAATGTCATATACACCTAGGATGGCTTAATGGTGAGTAAATCATGGGCTAATTTTCATTTTTGGGTGAACTATCCCTTTAAGATGTTTTGTGAATACGGCCCTTGAACTTTTAACCCATCTTTCTTTATCTCTAACCAGCATTATGAATTCTTAGGCTAAATCTGATATCAAGAATAAGTTTAAGACATTTATTAATTGTGATATTTGTAAATATTTATAGTGTGATTTAGTCACTTTTTTAGTATAGTTGCTCAAAATTGTTAAGTTAGGTTTAAGTGAAAGACTTAAGACCTTCTCATACAACGTTTAAAGCTTTTACATAATGCAATATAGATTTTCTGTGAACATAAAACATGAATCATGACAAGGAGCAAAAAGAAATGACGAACAAAAAACAAAAGTCCAACACCTTTTTATTTATTTCATAAAGGATGAGTGCAAAGAAAGAGCTTGTGATGTGTACCAGTCGCTAAGCCATGGACCATAAGGCATCAGTAAATACAAGCTTTATATATACTTACAACAAATACAGAATACAAAAACTCAATCATGGAGGCCATCAAAGAAATCTGCGAAGACACGCACACAATATCAGAAAAGAAACGTAAACCAGAGCGATGGTAAATAATCAACGACCACCAAGTAAATGCATGGATGGATGGATAGTAGGACAAAAAAAAAAAAGAAAAGAAAACAACGTTAACAACAACACACACACAGAACAATTCATACATTCATAATGGGGCAGAAATAGATGACAATGAGGTCGGATTCAGTGACTGGAATATTAATTACAGCAACAGATTAAGCAAAATCTACAGCCTGTTAAATAGGCCTGATATGGAAGCTGCTAAAAATGGTTGTTCCCATCTTCTCATGATTTCCCATCATTCCCAGCGTGAAAACACTGTCCCGACACATCCTCATAGCCCCCGTTTCAAAAAATATATATAAACATTATAGCACAGTTATTTATTTATAGGTTTAAAATTGTGCCTTACAAGGCCTGATCATATTTTTATTACTTTCTCAGGTTATCACATAAGCTGTCATTTTATTTAGTCATAGTTTGTAAAACTACTATGTGTGATACTGTATTTGGGGGGGTCCGTAACATGAACAAGTCCCCTAAAAATGTTCTCATGCATGTAAAAACGGTCGACCGTACAAATATAAACGCCCACTTAACAACATCTGTATTTTTGTGATCCTAAAATATACTTCAAAAATAACAGCAGCAACAAGTTTTGTGAGCACTGGCACTGTTTATGACCCAAAAACCATGGCTTTACAAGTGAGCAGATTGTCTGTACCCAGAGTGCATGGTGCGGAGATGGATAGCGGTTCTGTTTAAGCCATACCTAGCTAGCGACACCAACCTTCACACTCATTTTGACATGATCACCGTTCCGTGTTACAACATGGACACTCCAGAACTTGCAACATGCAACAGTCATATTAATGAGATGTGATCTATAATAATATACAAATGCCGTCGTGGGTGAAAAGTGCACTATTACTCATGATACTGTATATTCTCTACGATAGAACAATGTGTAGCCTAGTACAAACAACGCAAAGCTTTAAATTATGCTAAAACATTCGTAAGTATGCACTGATAAGAAAAGGTTTGTAAGTGTGATAGATACAGTCCGTTATATCTATCCCTTTCTTTGTAGGCTCAGGAATAGCAGTTCTGTTTTTGTCACAGTTAGGCATGATACAATTCAAGTGTCGATAATATACATACGTAGGTGCCTCGTGGCGGCACACTCGATTGCGGCGCCATTGTACGAACGCATCTTTCGATATAGGCGGCGCTGACCGCGCAAGTGAATGAGTGACGGCTGTACGCACTACCTTATCTACAATGCGACAGGAAGGGAGAGAAATGATTCACATTCCCTGCGTTACGGTAAAGCTTTGTGATCGGAACGTATGCACGTTATGATCGAACGGATGGAATTCTGTGAAACATATATAGCATGGATGACAGAAAACAAACAAGTGTCAAACAACTCCAAAGGGTACATTTTTCAAAATCGAAACAAAATTAAATACATTCATCCAATGACTAAATTCAGAAAGGAAAAAAAAACAACAAAAAAAAACAATACAGACAAAAACTCGAATAACACTAGTTTCAGTTGTTTATAAAAATGCATTGCAGAGGTTCAACGAAAGAAAACAACATTCACTGAAAGTGGACTCATTCAAGATAATGAGAAATAATCACAAGCAGTTGATATATGCAAAACAGATCAAACATTTAGCAAAAACAACAACTGAAAAAAAAAGAGAAGAGAAAACATCTCTCTTTCATGACCAAACGATACACCAGAAAATACTGTGTGCTCTAAATATGCTAAATGATCACTGCTTTTAGGAAACGTTGCTAAATACAGCAGAATACATGCACCATCCAGTAGCGACTCTCGCGTCGACTGACTCCATTTTAATGTTACCTCATGACTGTTTTGTTGGGGTTTTTTGTTCATTAGTTTTTTTTTTAATAAACTGGCATTTTTGAGTTTAGCTCATTTCACATACTCAGCTGATTTCCAGAAGTGTACTGGGTGAGACAGGCGACGGTTGCGTTTCGGCAGTTTCTCTAGTAGTTCCACGAGCTTGGAGAAGCTGGGCCGCTCTTCCTGTTCATATGCCCAACAAAACAGCAGGATGTCCTACACAGGAAAGAAGAATCTGTTCATAAACTTCGACACGATCTAAAAGCCAGTCAAGCATGTCTGAGTCCGGTTTTTCCAATAAAAATAGATTGAATAGCCTCTTTTGGGACATTCATGCTCCATAAAAGCACAATAAAAGTGGTTTATGTGACTCGTACACTATATTCTAACAGCTTTGTTGCTAGTATTCAGACTTTCCCATATGTTTTGCTTATCTGCAATAGTCTGCACTCCAGAGCTTGTGAGGTATATGGAAATACTCACGGATATCTCCTTGCCCATGCCTATCTGAGTGAGGTTGGGCTTCATTCCACTTCCCACCTGCCAGATAATGACTTCAGCTGGCTGGTTCTTAAAGGGCCACTCACGTGCATGGAGCTCGTACCAGATAGTGCTGAAACATATGACACATACGAGTTTTAATGTGCATGCACTGGTTTCTCTATATATTTCTTGTGAGGGCCAATTGTATAAAAATGTTCTAACTAATATAATAAAACCTGTCAAAAGCAAATAAAAAAGGTTTGTGAATGGGCTTAAAGTGCCCCTATATCAGATAAAGTGCCCCTATTTTGACAAAGGTGAATGTAAAAGGTCTGCAAAGTTTCAATGATCAAAGTGCACAATAAATGGAGTTTTGTAAATGAAAGGAATGTTCTGAACTGCCTATATATATATATATATATATATATATACACACTCACCTAAAGGATTATTAGGAACACCTGTTCAATTTCTCATTAATGCAATTATCTAATCAACCAATCACATGGCAGTTGCTTCAATGCATTTAGGGGTGTGGTCCTGGTCAAGACAATCTCCTGAACTCCAAACTGAATGTCAGAATGGGAAAGAAAGGTGATTTAAGCTATTTTGAGCTTGGCATGGTTGTTGGTGCCAGACGGGCCGGTCTGAGTATTTCACAATCTGCTCAGTTACTGGGATTTTCACGCACAACCATTTCTAGAGTTTACAAAGAATGGTGTGAAAAGGGAAAAACATCCAGTATGCGGCAGTCCTGTGGGCGAAAATGCCTTGTTGATGCTAGAGGTCAGAGGAGAATGGGCCGACTGATTCAAGCTGATAGAAGAGCAACTTTGACTGAAATAACCACTCGTTACAACCGAGGTATGCAGCAAAGCATTTGTGAAGCCACAACACGCACAACCTTGAGGCGGATGGGCTACAACAGCAGAAGACCCCACCGGGTACCACTCATCTCCACTACAAATAGGAAAAAGAGGCTACAATTTGCACGAGCTCACCAAAATTGGACAGTTGAAGACTGGAAAAATGTTGCCTGGTCTGATGAGTCTCGATTTCTGTTGAGACATTCAGATGGTAGAGTCAGAATTTGGCGTAAACAGAATGAGAACATGGATCCATCATGCCTTGTTACCACTGTGCAGGCTGGTGGTGGTGGTGTAATGGTGTGGGGGATGTTTTCTTGGCACACTTTAGGCCCCTTAGTGCCAATTGGGCATCGTTTAAATGCCACGGCCTACCTGAGCATTGTTTCTGACCATGTCCATCCCTTTATGACCACCATGTACCCATCCTCTGATGGCTACTTCCAGCAGGATAATGCACCATGTCACAAAGCTCGAATCATTTCAAATTGGTTTCTTGAACATGACAATGAGTTCACTGTACTAAAATGGCCCCCACAGTCACCAGATCTCAACCCAATAGAGCATCTTTGGGATGTGGTGGAACGGGAGCTTCGTGCCCTGGATGTGCATCCCACAAATCTCCATCAACTGCAAGATGCTATCCTATCAATATGGGCCAACATTTCTAAAGAATGCTTTCAGCACCTTGTTGAATCAATGCCACGTAGAATTAAGGCAGTTCTGAAGGCGAAAGGGGGTCAAACACAGTATTAGTATGGTGTTCCTAATAATCCTTTAGGTGAGTGTATATACACACACACACACACACATGTATACAGTAAAACTCTTAAAATCAAAATGTTTGTAAATGGGCCAAATAATGTCTTTATTAAAATATATTATTTAAATTATACGAGATGAATAAATCTACAAATCCTAATAAATTTTATCTAATTCTTAATTTATTTTTAATATAGATGTAAATATACAGTAAAACTCTTAAAAACAAAAAGTTTGTAAATGAGCCAAATAATGTCTTTATTTAAATTGTATAAAATGAATAAATCAACAAATCCTTGTAAATTTAATCTAATTCTTAATTTAAGAATGCATTTCTGAAAATGCCCTGACATATTTAGTAAACCCTCTCAAAAACAAATAAAATGGTTTATAAATGGCCAAAAAAGTCTTAAATTAATAATATTACATTATTTATATAAAATAAAAAATCTTAATTATAATTTGCTTAATTTAAGAATGATAGGATAGTTATTTTCCAAGTATGTGTTTACAAGTTTGTACCAAGTGTCTAACTGTTTTGCTACAGTATATGCCCATTAGGGCCAAATTTCTAAGAAATGTTCCAAAAATATAGTAAAATCTTTTAAAGCTAAATATTACAGGTGTGTAATGGGACAAATAATGCATTTGTTAAAATCTTAAATTATATAAATAGATCTCAATTATAATTTGTTTAATTTATGAAGAACAAAAAGTCAGATGGAACTCCTCACAAGTATATCAAGTATAAGCTTGAGAGTGTGAGTGTGTGTGTGTGCGTAAAGACGAGGACTCGCGCCTCCCTGAGGGGCCTCAATACCACAGTTCAAAAGCTTTAAAGCACTTCTGATGCACTACATCACTTTGCATTCCCTGAAGCCGATATAGTCAGAAGTCATCAGAGATAATTAATAAATGACTTTGAGGTGCTGTTGACTGCTGGAAAACACAGTATTCTGCTCTAAAGAGCATGCTCGTGTTAAAGTTTACTAAACCACACTTAAGAGCTAATTAACAATCATTGAACGAAGAGCCCTGCTGAAAAGGCCAATCATCCCAGCTCTGCAATTTAAAGCCAAACGTGAAACGTGCAGCTTGCTGAGACTGGTGAGAAAGGGAAAAAAAACTGATATAATTGAGATGGCTTTTGCGATACTGAAGTGGGGAATTCACTAAGAATGAACTGCATTTGCAACCAATGATAGTGTAATTTATTTGCATGTAAAAAACCTGTGCTGAATGCAATTTGCATGGCACATTTCCAGTCTTGCAGGTGGTTTCTTAGTGCTCGGTTGTAAAGGATGCACCAGACTACCTGATCTGGTGTATACTTTACTGAGACTGTATCACTTTACCACTGTGATCCAGACACCTGAATCATCTTTTAAAAATGCTGAAAGTGCGCTGGTGTACACCGCGAATCTGGACACATGCCCGGTGATAGCGTCTTCTACATCATTTGATCATCATTTCATGAATTACCACTGCCATGATTGTTAGAAACCGTATTTAAACATCTCCTTTTTAATAACAAATCATTTACCGCCCACAGAAAGCCAAGGTGATTGTACCAGACAAATAGTGCTGAATAATGCGCATACTATAATTAGCCTAATTTACATAGAAAGAATGACAATGGATTGCGGATGGTTAGTAAGTAAGGTCATTTAGTGAATTTGCCCCTGAGTTTCAGCATAACACACTACAATACATGGTCAAAAGTTTGGAATAATTAGACTTTTTAATGTTTTTGAAAGAAGCCTCTAATGCTCATTAAGGCTGCATTTATTTATTTTATCATATCATTTTCTCAACACACTGAGGAAGGCCTGTGAGCCAAAACGTGTTTTATTCCCCTGTGAACAATGTGAAAAAATATTAAATAAAGTGCCTGAAAGAATTTTGAGTGCGGATCACAGCTGTAATCATAAAATTTTGTGAAATATAATTACAATTTAAAACGATTTTCTATTTTAATATATTTTTATTAAATGTAACTTATTTCTGTGATGCAAATCTGAATTTTCAGCATCATTACTCCAGTCTTCAGTGTCACATGATCCTTCAGAAATCATTCTAATATGATGATTTGATGCTCAACAAACATTTCTTATTATTATTAATGTTATTGCTGCTAAATATTTTTGTGGAAACCGTGATACACTACCATTCAAAAGTTTGGGGTAATTGAGTTTTTTGTTATTTTTTAAATTAATTCTTTTATTCAGCAAGGATGCATTAAATTGATCCAAAGTGACAGTAAAGACAGTCAAAAGAAAAAAATGCTAGAAAAATTCTATTAATCAAAGAATTCTGAAAAAAAGTATCACAATTTCCAATATTAATAATAATAAGAACCATTAATAATAATTGAGCACCAATAATAACTGATAATATTTGAGCAGCAATATATTAAAATGATTTCTGATTTCTGAAAATTATGATTATGTGACACTGAAGACTGGAGTAATGATGCTGAAAAATGTGTTATTTTAGATTGTAATAATATTTCACAATATTACTGATATTTTTAAATGCAGCTTTGGTGAGCCTAAGAGACTTCTTTCAAAAACATTTTTTAAAAAAAATCTTAATTATTCCAAACTTTTCACTAGTAGTGTATTGTACAGTACATACTGTATATACAGATACCGTCATTAAAAGTCCATAAAACAGAACACGAGAGCATTACAGGCATAAAATATCCCACAGCTGCTGTCATAAGCTAATGCGAACTCTCTGCCGCATTAAAACCCGGCACTCGCAGAGAACAACGGAAGTGAAAAGAGGAGGCAGAAGGGACAATAGGGAAAATTGCTTTGGGGTCACCTCTAGGTAATGTCCCTTTAGTGTGACCAGCTGGACAGCTTGCGTGGGTGCTGTATTTGGCTCCCATAGAGTGACAGTGTGACAGAGCCTCCATATGGAGAGAACAGCTGAGGACGCAATTGTGTTAGGACCCAACAGAGCAGCATTCCTTCATTTCGTCAACCATCCATCCATCCATTCTTTTATTCAACTGGCCCATACACTCACTGCCTCTGGAAAGGCCCGGGTCAGGTAGAAATAAGTACAGATGGAAGTTCAGTTCTGCATACGGTCTCGTGTGAATACATTCTGATTAGTGAAGGCTGAGCACTGAGTGAATCAATTCTGATAATACTCATCCTAAACGAGCCATATTCTTGATGTGTATTATTGTGATTTCATGATCTTGTGCTGTCATTTTCATACCGTTTGATACTATAGCTGTCCTTTCATATATCCACTGTAGCAATTAATAGGACAGATTTAAATGGAAAACATTTCGGTTGATCTGATTGGATAGACAAAATATATTTGGATGCTTAAGTGACACTTATAAATCTATGAATGTCACTGCATTAGATAATATATCAAACGAAGTGGCATCTGCATGCAAATAATGCTAGAGATTTTCTCAAAAGTCACTTTTCTGAGACATTTTGCTCTAATGTCTTTTAATCAACTGGTGGGTTTTTTTTTATTGCATTTTAATGTTTTTGAAAGAAGTCTCTTGTGTTCACAAAAGCTGCATTTATTTGATCAAAAACACAAAAACATATTCTGAAATATTATTACAATATAAAATAGCTGTTTTCTACTTGAATATATTTTAAAATGTAATTTATTCCTGTGATGCAAAGCTGAATTTTCAGCATCATTATTCCAGTCTTCAGTGTCACATGATCCTTCAGAAATCATTCTAATATGATGATTTGCTGCTCAAGAAATATTTCTTATCAATTTTGAAAGTGAATATTTTTGTGGAAACTGTGATACATTTATTTGAATTAGAAATATTTTCTATACCCCGTATCTAGTTGTCCTTTAATTATATCATTATTAGGTAGGTTTGGTACCTTTTCGGGATACAAATTAAATTTCCAAAAAAGTGAATGCTTCCCCATTAATAATTTAGCCTTACAAATTCGACAAGAATCATTACCCTTTCGTTTTTCTCCAAATGGCTTTAAATTTCTTGGAATTTAAATGACGCGCTCCTTTTCTTCTTTGTTTGAAGCCAATTTTAAAGTTCAGTTAAAAGAAGTAAAGGCAGAGTTGGAAAGGTGGCGTAGTCTTCCCCTTACTTTAGCTGGAAGAATAAATTCAGTGAAAATGACAATTCTTCCCAAGTTCCCTTATTTGTTTCAGTCCTTGCTGGTTTTTTTGCCCAAATCCTTTTTCCGTTCAATCAATCTATATCCTCTTTCATTTGGGAAAATAAGATCCCCAGGGTTAACAAACATATTCTTCAGAGGACCCATGATGCACGTGATTTAGGCCTCCCAAGTTTTACTCATTATTACTGGGCATCAAATATTCAGAAGATATTATTTTGGCTTCATTGCCCAGAAACAAATTGGTGTTTAATTGAAGCACAAACATGTCACTCTTCTTCTCTCCCTGCTTTAGTGTATTCTTCCTTACCTTTGAAAGCTTCTCAATTCACATCTAACTCTGTGGTACTTTCTACTCTCAAGATCTTTAATCAGTTTCGTTGTCACTATAAATTCACATCAGCATCAGTTTTGGGTCCTATTTACAAAAATCATTTACTCCCTCCCTCTACACTGGACTCATCATTTAGACAGTGGGTAGCTTCTGGGTTGATATGCATCAGGGATTTATATACTGAAGGTTTATTTAACAACTTCGAGAACCTCTGCAGATTGTATGACCTCCCACAAAACCATTTTTTTTAGATATCTTCAGATTTGCAATTTTGTTAAGAACAAATTTCCACTCTTCCCTGACCTTCCTCCTACCTCGCCCTTAGATAGTCTTACTCTCAATTTTAATAATAAAGGATTGATTTCTATATTATACTCCCAGCTCATGTCTTTGAAAGGGTACAATCTGGACAAAATTAAATCCAGATGGGAAGATGAACTGGGCATAAAGTTATCTGAGGCTTTTTGGAGGGAGGCACTTAAAAAGGTCCACTCATCATCATCTTCTGTTAGGTTAGGGCTCATACAATTCAAAGTGATACACAGGGTTCACTTGAGCAAGGCATGGTTAGCTATAATATATCCTGGGTTGGATGCAACCTGTGATAGATGCTCTTTCTCCCCAGCCAGTCTGACGCACACGTTTTGGTCTTGCACCTCTCTAAATAACTACTGGGCAGTGGTTTTTAAAACTATCAGTGAAACCCTTGGGGTGTCACTGCTGCCCTGTTCTTCAATAGCTATTTTCGGAACTCCCAGTGACACTATAACCATTACTTTAACTGCAACCCAGAGGGACAATATTGCTTACACTTCTTTATTGGCCCACAGAAGAATTTTGTTGAGTTGGAGATCTCCTACCCATCCTACTGCAACAGCTTGGCTGGAAGATGTGATGTTCTTTTTAAAATTAGAAAAGATAAAATTTACACTAAGGGGATCAGTGGACAAGTTTTATTAAAAATGGGAACCCATTCTGTCATTTTTTAAAAATCTGAAAGAATTACCCAGTTGTTAACTTTTACTTTCCATATATGTATCTCTCTTTTTACCTTTGTTGTGATGCTGTATTTGATGTTTTGACCTTACTGTAATTTCTTGCAAAATGGCTAAATTATTTTTTTTTTTTTCTAAATGTATGTATTTATACTGTAATATTATTACTGTAATAATAATACTATTATTATCATCATTATTTATGTATTGGTATGCATGGGTCCAAAAGGTGTAATGACATAATTGTTCTATTTTGCCTTTGTAACCAGACATTGTTATTTTGTTGTACCTACGCTGCCTGGGGAAGGAATGTTTGGGAATTGGGGTGGGGGCCTGTTATAGCAAAAATAGAAGGAAGGAAAATTTTACTTTCATTGTTTTACTGTATGTTGACTTACTCCAATAAAAAAAGAAGAAAAAAAGATAATATTTTCTATTATTATAAATGTCTTTACTGTCACATTTGATTATTTTATGCATCCTTGCTGAATAAAATGTTAATTTTATAAAATATTCATATTAATTAAAGATATATTAATTTCTTTAAAAAATCCTACTGACCCCAAACTTTTGAACGGTAGTGTATATCTATTATTTTATCATTTAAAAGTTTTGCTGGAAAAAAATGTGCTTACTTTCAAATAAATGCCACTTTGAAATTGTCCTATCTAATGCAATGCAATTCATATGTTTTAAACACTTTTCTTAACGGAATGTTATTACATTTAGTATCCAAAAATGGAAGGCAGGGTTCCTCAAATCTTGCCCTGGAGGGCCAATGCGCTGCAGAGTTTAGCTCCAACCCTGATCAAACTCACCTACCTGTGATTTTCTAATGATCCTGAAGACACTGATTAGCATGTTCAGGTGTGTTTGATTAGGGTTAGAGCTAAACTCTGCAGGAAAGTGGATCTTGTGGGCCAGATTTGAGGATCCCTGCTATAAGGGCACATTAAATGTGGCTTATTTCTGTAAATAAAAAATGGATTCTGTTGGTTTCCTGAGTGACAAAAGGCAGAGAAGCAGTGAGGGGTGAAAACACGGGTTCTGAGAGGGCGACAGAGAGGGACCCACCCAAAGGCAAAGACGTCAGACTGTTTGGAGAAGGGAAGCTGGTTTTCTGCCGTCTCAGGGGAGAGCTGACGGATGAGCTCAGGAGCGAGATGACACAGCCAGCCACTTGGGATCCGCAGCTTATCCTTTCTCCTGCTGGAGAGAGAGACAGAGAAGAACCTGAAGTTTAAAACATAATCAGTCACAGCACACTATTGCTTTGAGTTCGATTTATTTGTACTATGCAAAAGGTCAGAAAACAAACAAAAAGACCATTATAGTGACACAATACTGTCAAAGAAATACAATAGAGGGCAAGCAACTATTAGTCTCACATAAGCCCTATTCGGACGGTAATTGTTTCTCGTGGGGTCGTAAGGTATTTTCATCATTGCCATCCGAATCCAGAATGTCAGTGCTTTTCTCCCAACACCCGCGTAAAAATCCCTGGCCGAATTACCTACCTTTTGACAAACACCAAGGTCGTGTGGTAATTTAATTGCCGTCTGAATCCACATCTTAAGTTTTCAAGAATATATCACTTCAAAATTCACTGTTTATATCCTTTTTGACCACGGCAGAGTACCGTACGGTTGCACTTCGCTGTAATTTGGATGCATTTTAAAGATCTAGACTTTTATTACTGAAATGCTGGCAAGTATTTACAAGAGCAATATATTTCATTACCGCTCAAAAAAATTAAACGAAGAAAAGCATGTAAACATTTGAAATGGGACGTTATTACGGCAGGCAGCAATTATATAGTATGTTAAAATAACCAAGCAGCATTATGTTTACCTCATGTAAATAAGAGGCTGTATTAACTTATTTCGGCTCATTTCCATGTGGAATAAAATGACATCCTTTATTTTGAGATAAAATACAAGACAGAAAACTGTTAACTATAATGCGCATCTATATATCTTCCTATTTTTAAACAGATTTAAATAATTAAATATTAGGATATTATTTTCCTATTATTAAATTAAATATGCATTTATTCTTATTATACCAAGCATATGACATTTTATTTACAGCATACAATCACGTGACCACGTGAGCAGCGCGTTACCAGGTGTGCAGGATCACAAAACTCGCTCCTCCACTGTGAATAAATCGCCATCCGAATGCACGAGTTTTATCACTGAGGTGGCATGCAAATTTATTTTTACGGACGTCCACGTGAGAAACAATTACCGTCCGAATAGGGCTATAGTCTGATTTTCGACAGTCTAGTCTACAAATGAGATCACTTTTTGAACTTATCGTTTCCCCCTAGACAGCAATGAGATCAAATGAAGAGCAAAATGGAGACTTTTGCTTTAATCTCCTGTTTCCAAAATGTTCTCCTAATACAGTTACTCTAGACATCTCAGATGTATCTTCTGTAGGGTTTCAGATCTCAACAAATCAAGCGTAGTGTTAGTTCTGGCAGGTCACGTTAGTCAAGCTCGCAGCAGCTGACTGTCAGCTGATCACGTCTACCTATAGGAATACGATGCCTATCACAGCATGCATATATAAGCTCCTTCAGTACTATCAGCTGCTATCGCGTTTCTCTGGAGCTAATTACCCTCCTCCATCCCCAGCTCCTCCTCTCGTCAGTCAGGATTTGGCATTCTGATTCCTCCTGAATCAGACTAAATTCCCGAATTAGGTTGTACATTTTAATATTGACATTAATGCTATCTGCAATACATTGTTGGTTCTGTTCTGTTTACCCTAGGGGGGTTTATCACTGCTCTCCCTGCTCTTATCCATGCTAGGCTGCATGGATGCGCAGGGAGTTCTTGCCCAGAACAGAACCATACCACCAATCTAAACTATATGCTAATTGTCAATCATCTTTGATGATAGTGGTTCTGACAGAAAGATATTTCTCATCATAATCTGAACTACACAAATCAGTTTTTATCTCTATACTCTTATTATATGTCAACATTTTATGTCTACTTTTATTTCTAAATCGATTTCTAATTTTAAATACAAAGTTGCTACTGAATAGAAACTCTTCGATACGCTTCAAAGATTGAATGGCGAGAAACTAGCAACTTTTTTTTTCTTAGAAGTACACAGTGCTGCAGTTTCTACACAATTTTGTTTCCCACTGGACCGATTAAAAACCTGTGAACCCTCTACAATGATAAAGTAGTTGCCTCGTTCTCAAGTGTCAGACATGGATTTGGAAGTGGTCTATCACTGACAGACTTTCAGCTTGACTGAGTCTCTGATTCAAGTAAAAACAAACTCACTCACCCATGATATATAATATACCTCCAAAACCAGGGGCAGAAATTAATGGGGGCTTGGGGAAAAATGCCATCGAAATTGACAAAATATACACCCTGAAATTATTTCTTTGTTATTTTATTAACATATTTTACAATATTTTCTTATTATTATCAATGTTGAAAACAGGTGTGCTGCATAATATTTTAGTGGAAACCATGATACACTACCAGTCAAAACTAAGATATGAAAAAAATGTTATCCAGCAAGGACACATTAAATGGATCAAAAGTGACATTTATAATGTGAAAAAACATTTCTATTTCAAACAAATGCTATTCTTTGCTGTTGATAAAAAAAATCCTGGAAAAAAAATCCTGGTTTCCACAAAAATATGAAACAGAAACTTAAGACATCAACATTGATATATATTATAAAATATATAAAATTAATATATATTTTAAAATGTAATTTATTCCTGTGACGGCAAAGCTGAATTATCAGCAACTATTACTTCAATCTTTCAGAAATCATTCTAATATGCTGATTTGGTGCTAAAGAAACATTTCTTAGTATTATTAATATTAAACACAGTTGTGCTGCTTAATATTGTTGTGGAAACTGTGATTTTTATTGAGGATTTTATGATGAATAGAGTGTTCAAAAGAACAGCATTTATTATAAATATAACTTTTTTGTAATATTTATTAATTTCATAAATGTCTTCACAGTCTTTTTTTATTAATGTGCCTTTGCTAAATAAAAGTATCAATGTCTTTAAAAAAAAAAAACTTATAAAAAAAAAAAAACTTACCCCAAACTTTTGAATGGCAGTGTATCATGATTTCCAAAAAAATTAAATTAAAATAAAAGCAGCTAAAACTGTTTTCAACATTAAATGATCTTAGAATGATTTCTGAAAGATCATGTGACACTGAAGACTGGAGTAATGGCTGCTGAAAATTGAGCTTTGCCATCACAGGAATAAATTGCATTTTAAAACAGAAACCAGTTCATTTAAATTGTACTAATATTTACTAATATTAATATTGTACTGTATTTTTGATCAAATAAATGCAGCCTTGGTGAGATTAAGAGACTACTTTCAAAAACATAAAAAAACCTTAATGTTTCCAGACTTTTGACCATATAAAATACTATATTTATAAAAATGTCTCTTTATGAGAGTTTAAGTTCATCCACAGCCTCACTAGCCTCTCGTACCTGCTAAATGTTGCCTTACATGTATGTGATTTCAAACAGAACCAAATCCCAGACTAATCAGAACTTATTACAATACCCAGTCAGGTCCTGAGTCATAATACATAACTAATGTAAAATCATGTTATTAAGAGCCAGACTTGTGCCTTACAGATAAACAAATCATAATTATGCTAGAGCCTGCATGTCTCTGATGGCCGCTCTCAAATACTATCCCTTCCTCCTAATAACTCCTGATAATAATTCACATGGCTGCGGAGGTGTAGAAGTGGGCTGATCAGAACGGCAACAGTGAGCCGATCCAAGAGACTTCATCAACAATGGCTGCAATGTAAACCTGTCGCTGTGGAGACGTCGCCTTCTTCCCGGTAATTACTGCCAACATACGTAAACACACTTGTGCGAAATCAGCCTCATAATCAGATGAACCGATGGGTGCGAGTGTTTGTAATATCACTCCATCGGGGATGTTGATTTACTGCTTGCAATGCCAATGAAAACATTTTCAAAGAGGCGAGATGCGCAAACACAAACGGGACGAGCGCCAAAACAACATCATCACGGTCATCAGTGGTGGCAAACGCTTCATGTTGCCCCAGATAATTTACTCTCATTTTCAGCACTTTCAAAGCCAAAGACTTATCAACACATAAAATCGAAACAGTAGAATAGTAGAAGTAGAATTTCTTCATGAAAAATTGTGTTTCAGGACTGTTAATTGGTGACTGCAAGAACTGAACACTTTGCTGAATCTCACTAAACCTGTCAAGAACATATTCAGGACATATTTCATTTCAAAAGAAAGAAATTATTATTTTTAAAAAGGGTATTATTATCAACGTACAAATTATAAAATTATATAAGTATTTAAATGGTAAAGTGTGTATAAATCATGGCAGTATTAAATTACATTAACATGACATTATATTTAATAATAATAATAATACATTTTATTTATAAGTGCCTTTCACGACACTCAAGGTCACCTATTTATCACATTTATCATTTATCTCATTCTCATTACTGTAATGCTGGAAAAAAAATTATTATTATAAAATATAGTATAAATGGCAGAATAAAATAAAATAAAATTAACATAACATCACATTTATCACTTTTCCCTCATTCTCATTGCTGTAATGCTGGAATGTTATTATTATAAAATGTCAAAATTATATGATTATATAGTTATTATATGGTAATGCAGTGTTTCCCATAGGTTGAGAATTTACTTGTGGTGGTGGGCAGGGCGGAGTGGCTCAGCGCACTGCTTGATGAGCGGGTTCAGAATAAACTAGTCAAACAAAGGTTTATGAATCTATTATGAATTTATGAAATTATTTATCTTTTAAATAAAAGTGCTTGTTTGCCACAAAGTGGCCCACACCTTTAAACTTTTAGTTTTTACAAATCATCACATTAAAAATAAATAACATTAAATTGGATAATATTTAGAGCTTTGAAGTGCTGGAAAAGTGTACTTGAAAGCCCTTGAAAAGTGCTTGAATTTCACTCTCAAAAGGTTGTACGAACCTGAGATTAATAATGTAAAAAACAACATTCGACTGTTTCTTCCACAACACCATGTGGTGTTACTACAGTAAATCCATGGTGAATGTTGGTGATTTGTGGACTGAAACCCCTGAACTTCGTTCATGGCTCAATGTCTCTCCTGGTTTGCACGTCAGCGCTGTTTGATCTGATATCTGTGGTTTATAACAGAATTCTGCGCCGAACGCTTCCCACTAGATCTTGCAGTATCGATGTTATTAATTCTGCGGTGAATTCAAACGCTTTCTCTCTGGATCTCCAGCGCTGTGTAGTAACGGTGTCACGAGATCGGCTGTGTATGAGCTCGCGCTGTCTATTATTGCTCCGTGCTGATAAACGGTCCGCGCAGCTCAAACGAATAGCGCGGTTCAGTTCTGCTTTTGCTTTGTTTGCCATTTGATGTTTCTCATATGTAACACAAATGGTAGCTCTTATCGGTTGGGCACCAGTGCGACCTTAGTTTGCCGCGTTGCATGATGAGTCAACGACGCGCGCACCAGTTTGCCGTCAACTATGCAAATGAGAAAATAATGCGTAACTGTACGTTCCCAAATGCAAGCTAAACTCATCACATGGTGCTGGTCGCGTGAGCGAAGCGCGCACTTCTCTTTGCGCAGCGCAAACAGAGTCGTTTGTGATTTAATAACGCCTTATTGAGCTTTCGGTTTTAGTTTGTTTGACAGCAGGCGCAAAACACGTAATTAAAGACTTTTTATGTTATTATGAGAAGTTTAAATATATTTTCAAATATATTTTGCCACAGTATGAATGGGAAGCACTGAAATCTATTTGTGGCGGTCAATGTTGATATTGTGGCGGGCCGCCACAAATAAATCAATGTATGGGAAACACTGGTAATGTATACATCATGGCAGTACTAAAATGAAAATGAACATGATTAACATGAAATGTATCACATTTCCCTCATTCTCATCACTGTAATGCTGGAAAAAAGTAATTATTATACATTTAAATGTTTTCAATTATATAATTATTTAAATGGCAGAGTGTGAAGTCATGACAGTATTATTAAATTAAATTACATTAAATTAAATGTGCTTGAAAATAATGTCAATGCCAGAACATCTTAATATTCCTAAACTGTTTTTATGCAAAATAAAATATCCTATTTTTTGTTATGATTTTGCAGTGTAACCTGTCAAATTCAATGTCCTCTTATAACTCTTCCCTTTGCTCATTCAAAACTTATGAATAATCAAGATATATGAAGTATGTCACAGATTTACAAAACAAATCAAACGTCTGCCACTGTTCTCAGTGATTCAATGGCCTTGCCTGGAGGAAGGAATGTCTTCGAGTTCATTCGACCTTAAAGAAGGGGATGTTTCCTCTTCATACATTTCCTCTTCATACATTAAGACAGCAACAAAACGCATACATCAGACACCCTTTTCATGGGATTTCCTGTTCAAAGGAGTGTGGCGGAGAAAGGCTTCTTTTAAGTCTTTGTCTCTTGAAGGAGACAGAAATAAATAGTCCTATCTGTAAGGACTGTGTGGTACTCAATTAAGAAGGTGGTGGAGGTGATTAGTACGAAGCCAAACAGCCAAATGCAGACTCCCCCTCAGGTAGCTGTTATTCAGCACTGATCTGAGAATTTTTTTTTTTGCTTTTTCCTTATGCTCTGTATTATGACACTCAATTATAAATCATTTACGCCAAAATCCTCATCCGCATCACATACACAGACGGAGTTGAATTAATTACTTGCCGAAAATGGCATTAAAACATTAATATTAACTGAATATTAGCAACACTGAATATTGATTTGAAATTTAAACTGAAATGAAGTGACCCTAAGGGAAACGCTTGCTCAGTTGATAGACCCAAAAATATTGGTCATCATCGCTCATCGTCATCTGAACGGAAACGCCTCTAGCTATGCAAGCTCGATTTCACGCATTGTTGCGTTCTGAAATGTGTAGCGTTAAAGGGATAGTTAACACAAATATGAAAATTCTGTCATCATTTTCTCACGCTCATGTTGTTCCAAACCTGTATGATTTTCTTCCTTTAGTGAAACATTTTGTCCATAAAATGAAAGTCATTGGGGTCCAATGTTGTTTTTGACCCCAACGTTCTTCAAAATACTTTCTTGTGTGTTCTGCAGATAAAATAAAGTTGTACAGGTTTGGAATAACACGAGGGTGAGTAAAAAAATGTTGGTGAATTACTTCAAGAGGCCATATTATGCCCTTTTACAAAGTCTTGATTTTGTTTTTGGTGTCAAATAGAATAGGTTTTCATGCTTGAATGTTCAAAAAACAACTTATTTTTCACATACAGTGGTGGTCAGAATTATTGGCACCCCTGGTAAATATGATCAAATATGGCTGTAAAAAATACATCTGCATTGTTTATCCTTTTGATCTTTTATTAAAAAAATTCACAAAAATCTAAACTTTCATTAAAGTAAAAGAATTGAAAGTGGGGGGTAAATCACATTATGAAATAAATGCTTTTCTCCAAAACACGTTGGCCACAATTATTGGCACCCTTTTATTAAATACTTTTTGCAACCCCCTTTTGCCAAGATAACAGCTCTGAGTCTTCTTCTATAACGCCTGATGAGTTTGGAGAACACCTGACAAGAGATCAGAGACCATTCCTCCATACAGAATCTCTCCAGATCCTTCAGATTCCCAGATCCATGTTGATGCTGCTTCTCTTCAGTTCACCCCACTCATTTCTATAGGGTTCAGGTCAGGGGACTGGGATGGTCATGGCAGAAGCTTCATTTTGTGTTGATTTTGATGTTTGTTTTGGATCGTTGTCCTGATGGAAGATCCAATCACGGCCCATTATAAGATTTCTAGCAGAGGCCGTCAGGTTTAGCTTTTTATCTGTTGGTATTTGCTAGAATCCATTATACCATGCATCTAAACAAGATGTCCAGGACCTCCAGCAAAAAAATAGGCCCACAACATTAAAGATCCAGCGGTATTTTTAACCGTGGGCATGGGGTACTTATTATCCCTGTTTGCACCAAACCCATCTGGTGGATTTGCTGCTAAAAAGCTCTTTTTATAGTTTCATCTGATCATAGAACCAGGTCCCTTTTGAATTTCCAGTCGTGTCTGACAACTGAATATGCTGGAGTTTGTTTCTGGATGAGCAAGAAGGATTTTTCTTGAATCCCTCCCAAACAACATGTGGTGATGTAGGGGTTGTTTGATTTTTTTTGAATTTTTTTTAGGCTTTCTGACCCCAAGACTCAACTAATCTCTTCGATTCTCCATCTGTGATCCTTGGAGAGTCTTTGGCCACTCAAACTCTCCTCCTCGCCGTGTATTAGGACGATATAGACACACGTCCTCTTTCAGGCAGATTCGTAACATCTTTAGTTGATTGGACCTTCTTAATTATTGCCCTGATGGTGGAAATGGGAATTTTCAATGCTTTAGCTATTTTCCTACAGCCACTTTCTATTTTGTGAAGCTCAACAATCTTTTGCTGCACATCAGAACTATATTCTTTGGCTTTACTCATTGTGATGAATGATTAAGGGAATTTGGCCTTTGTGTTTCCTCATATTTATACTCCTGTGGAACAAGACATCATAGCTGGACAATTTCATGTTCCTAGTCACCCTGGTGTGCTAAAAAATAATTCAGAATTTAAGGACGTAATATACTTCAGAGATATTTTACTCATAAAAAATTCTAGGGGTGCCAATAATTGTGGCCAACGTGTTTTGGAGAAAAGCATTTATTTCATAATGTGATTTACCCCCCACTTTCAATTCTTTTATTTCAATGAAAGGTTAGATTTTTGTGAATTTTTTGAATAAAAGATCAAAAGGCTAAACAAAAAAGATTTATTTTTTACAGCCATATTTGATCATATTTACCAGGGGTGCCAATAATTCTGACCACCACTGTATTTATACATTGTAGCAGCACCTCTCTTGCAGTCTGTCAGTAACGCTCTGTTTAGCTCCTGTCTCTGTGAAGCCCCTCCTTCTGAAAAGCGCAATGTGCTCTGATTGGTCGGCTGGACTGTGTTGTGATTGGTCAACCGCTTTGAGTGTGTTTCGGAAATGTCACGGCCCTTACCACAATTGCGAGATTCAACACACTACTTACACAGCTCAACCAGGCCTCGTCCCCTTTATTTTGCATATGCCTTGGGCGGGAATTATTTAAATGAGGAATATTGTGATGTGTACGTTCCTGGAAGAAAACTCTATACAGACTACAATCGAGGCAATTCAGGGAGTTCAGAAACAGTGCTTACTGATATTGAGAATAATTCACTTTGGAGTGACTTTGTAGCTTTGTAGACCTTTTTCATGCTCAAACAACATTACACACTAAAGAAAGCATATAAAAAAGCATAATAGGTCCTCTTTAAATATGTACAATGGGAATTTACACATGCAATGTGTTGGCCAGGCATTCAGGTTTTCATGAATTGATTCATGTTTCTGGCTTTATACTGTCAAGCTTTAGAAAGGACAGAAAGCAACACCATAAAAATAGTCCATATTGTGCATTATATGTTAATTTCTTTCTATTTAGACATGAATATCTGGTTGATGCAGACCTTTTCATCTATTCATATTTTTGCAGTGCATTGAAAATACATATTTATCAGGGTGTTTCCCTGATAAAAGTTATTGAAGTCCTGTAAAGGCTTGTGTGTCGATAACATCTGCTGCTACTTCAACTCATTGAAGCATACATTTATGAAGAACCATGAAAAAAACTGAAGGTCAAACTGCATTTAGCTCTGTGGCCCACACTCTAATAATTACAGGCTTTGGTTTTTAATAAGCAGTTCTGAAAGTCATTATGGAATTTAAGGACGTTATTAATGGCCTGCCACAAGTATAGTGTGATGGGTTGTACATTTGTCACTCTTCTACAGACGACAGATCAGAGATCAGGCGACTACTCTCGATTTCAGCTAGTGAACAACCTATCTAGACAGTATTTTACGGCATCACAGGATCACACATGAAGTGAAGGCTGTTAAAGGTACAGTAGACAGAAACATGTTGCCTTCTTAGGCTACATTCACACTGTGAGCCTTAGTGCTCAATTCTGACTTACTGATCAGAGCCTATTTTTTGTATAGCTGTTCACATTGTTGTTTTAAATGTGGACAATATCAGATTCCAGTGTGAACAGATCATGGTCCTGAACTGACCCGTATGCGCAAAAGAACAATAAAAAGACATCACCCAGCACGCTGTCATACAGAAGTAAACACAGAGGACATTAAAGGGGGGGTCTAATGCAATTTCATGCATTCTGACTTATGTTAAAGAATTAAAGAGTTGGATTCTCATGCTAAACAAGGCCAAAATGTAAAAAAAATTAGTTGGACGTATGACGGAGTATTTCTGTGCCAAATACACTCCTTCAGGATTCGAATAAGTTTCGGAAAGTTCTTTTCGGGTATGGCCCTGTATGATGTCATAAAGAGCGGAAATCCTTGTATGGGCACTTCTCCCGTGCGCACATCAACCAGAGCAAGAGCCCGTCCATCAACGAGCTTCGTTCGGGTTACAGGAGCTGTCGGCAGTGCTGTCATTTTGTTTTTAGACCACAAAATCATCAATGTCGCTAAAGAAGTGTGTTTCTGGTTGTGAGGGAAAGATAACCTTGTTCGGCTTCCCAAATAACCCAGCATTAAGGAAACAGTGGATGCAGTTTGTTTTTCCGGAGCAGCAACGGAGTTCTGCAAGTGTGTTTGTTTCCCGGTCATGAGTCGAAACCGCAGGCGGTGAGTGAAACTGCATCAAATGTCTGTTTTGTTGGCAGTCGGCGCATAAGTGCATATAATGTCAACAACCCGAACGTATAGTGAATCGGAAGTTATCCAGGGATAATGCCATGATGTATTGTGTGTGTGTGTGTGTGCTTGTGACTCTTTAGCCCCACACACTGCACGCCTTCCCGAGTTCGGC
The DNA here is from genome assembly GCA_039654105.1 of Coreius guichenoti. Taxonomy (NCBI): domain Eukaryota; kingdom Metazoa; phylum Chordata; class Actinopteri; order Cypriniformes; family Gobionidae; genus Coreius; species Coreius guichenoti. The sequence continues at coordinate 8,445,757 of CM077169.1, forward strand.
TGTTTTCGGAAAGAATCGGTACAGCGTATCTGTCTTTTATAAATCTGATAAACTAAAGACTCTTCGGAGATATGAAGGATGCAATACTACTCTATAGGTACTCAGATTAACATGAGATTGGCAGAAACTGTGTGTTGTGTTTACCCTTTAAAGTAAGCGATTACGCATTTATTTATAGTGTTATCTGCCGCCGAAGCCAGCGAATTTATGCACAGGCAATATAAAAACAAAGACGAGGATGCAAAAAAAAAAAGAGCAGGGTTTTTAAACATTTATGATACGAGCCCTCATGTTTTGCTTGCACATAGAGCTGTCGCTGTAATACTTGTGAGTTCTGACACATCACTGTCCTTCACTGACTACCTTTCGCAACTGTATATCTGTCTGATAATGTCAGGTATGTAAAATCGTTGAAGTGACTCCCATGAATGCAGAATTGTGACGAATGTTGATCTAGAGTGACGTAAATGGGAGTGGCACAAATCGGAATTGAAAAGATCAGATTTCATGTGGTTTGTGCTGTTCACACTGTCATGAGAAAAACAGATCTGTGTCACATGTGAGCAAATTTGGGCCACATTTACCTGCAGTCTGAACGTAGCCTTAGATACCTAATTTTGGCCAATATTTAAGGCAATATCAATATGTATCCTATGCAAACGAGGCAATTACAGAGTGCACTACAATAAGCTCAGTGACAAAATTAATACAAGATAAAAATGTTGATTTATTCGATAACAAAAGTATTGATAAATTCACTGGCGGTCAAAAGTTTTTGAAAATGTTTTTGAAGTCTCTTCTGCTCACCAAAGCTGAATTTATTTGATAAAAAAATAGTGCAAACAGTAATATTGAGAAATATTACATTTTAAAATAATTTCAATCTATTCTAAAAAAAACTGTAACATTATACAAACCCGATTCCAAAAAAGTTGGGACACTGTACAAATAAAAACAGAATGCAATGAAATTCAAATTTCAATATTTTCTTCAGAATACAACATAGATGACATATCAAATGTTTAAACTGAGAAAATGTATCATTTTAAGGGAAAAATAAGTTGATTTTAAATTTCATGGCATCAACACATCTCAAAAAAGTTGGGACAAGGCCATGTTTACCACTGTGTGGCATCCCCTCTTCTTTTTATAACAGTCTGCAAACGTCTGGGGACTGAGGAGACAAGTTGCTCAAGTTTAGGAATAGGAATGTTGTCCCATTCTTGTCTAATACAGGCTTCTAGTTGCTCAGCTGTCTTAGGTCTTCTTTGTCGCATCTTCCTCTTTATGATTCGCCAAATGTTTTCTATGGGTGAAAGATCTGGACTGCAGGCTGGCCATTTCAGTACCCGGATCCTTCTTCTACGCAGCCATGATGTTGTAATTGATGCAGTATGTGGTCTGCCATTGTCATGTTGGAAAATGCAAGGTCTTCCCTGAAAGAGACGACGTCTGGATGGGAGCATATGTTGTTCTAGAACTTGGATATACCTTTCAGCATTGATGGTGCCTTTCCAGATGTGTAAGCTGCCCATGCCACACGCACTCATGCAACCCCATACCATCAGAGATGCAGGCTTCTGAACTGAGCGCTGATAACAACTTGGGTTGTCCTTGTCCTCTTTAATCCGGATGAAATGGCGTCCCAGTTTTCCAAAAAGAACTTCAAATTTTGATTCGTCTGACCACAGAACAGTTTTCCACTTTGCCACAGTCCATTTTAAATGAGCCTTGGCCCAGAGAAAACGCCTGCGCTTCTGGATCATGTTTAGATATGGCTTCTTTTTTGACCTATAGAGTTTTAGCCGGCAACGGCGAATGGCACGGTGGATTGTGTTCAACGACAATGTTTTCTGGAAGTATTCCTGAGCCCATGTTGTGATTTCCATTACAGTAGCATTCCTGTATGTGATGCAGTGCCGTCTAAGGGCCCGAAGATCACGGGCATCCAGTATGGTTTTCCGGCCTTGACCCTTACGCACAGAGATTGTTCCAGATTCTCTGAATCTTTGGATGATATTATGCACTGTAGATGATGATAACTTCAAACTCTTTGCAATTTTTCTCTGAGAAACTCCTTTCTGATACTGCTCCACTATTTTTCGCCGCAGCATTGGGGGAATTGGTGATCCTCTGCCCATCTTGACTTCTGAGAGACACTGCCACTCTGAGAGGCTCTTTTTATACCCAATCATGTTGCCAATTGACCTAATAAGTTGCAAATTGGTCCTCCAGCTGTTCCTTATACGTACATTTAACTTTTCCGGCCTCTTACTGCTACCTGTCCCAACTTTTTTGGAATGTGTAGCTCTCATGAAATCCAAAATGAGCCAATATTTGGCATGACATTTCAAAATGTCTCACTTTCAACATTTGATATGTTATCTATATTCTATTGTGAATAAAATATAAGTTTATGAGATTTGTAAATTATTGCATTCCTTTTTTATTCACAATTTGTACAGTGTCCCAACTTGTTTGTAAATGTATTTACTGTCACTTGAATCAATTGAATGCATCCTTGTTGAATAGAAGTATTAATTTCTATTTTTTTTAAAAGATCATGTGACACTGAAGACTGGAGTAATGATGCTGAAAATCCAGCTTTGCATCACAGGAATAAATTAAATTTTAAAATATATTCACATAGATAACAGTTATTTTAAATTGTAATAAAATTTTGCAATATTACTGTTTTTACTGTATTTTTGATCAAATAAATGCAGCCTTGGTGAATATAAGAGACTTCTTTCAAAAACATTATAAGTCTTAATGTGTCTTATGAATGTTTTGCGTATTTTTACGTACCTGCCTGCTTGTAGAACACCAGATATTGTGAACAGGCCAAAGTCAGTGATGACCACTTTCCCGTTGTCATAAAATACATTCTTGGATTTCATATCTTTGTGAAGGATCCCTTTGGCATGTAGGTAGCCCATGCCCTGGAAAAAAAAGTAGTTAATGTAATTAGGGCTACATGGTTTGGTAAAAAGCCTAATTGTGATTTTTCTGATAAAACTTGCAATTTAAAATTTTATTAAAAAAAGGGGGAAAAGCTCCATGTTTGCTGTGCTTGTTTGTAGCACATTCCCAAATGCATATTATAAGCAAATGATTTTGGTTTTATTCTGATTAATTGTCCAGCCCTAAGTGTAATCACATGCTGTATAAAGGAACAGTACATGTACAGGTACATATGAAAGCTTCCCAACACGAAGCTTTCAAAATCAAAGCCAAAGACTGCAAAATGACTGCTGAATCAATTTTAGCTGACATTTAGCAAACAGTCTTCACATTGACTTCACATCAATTACTCTTACCTTCACCATCTCTTGTGCGATTTGTCTAGTCTTGTTCACGTCGAGAACAACTTTTGCATCTCGCACTACTGAGTAGAGGGTCCTGCCCTTACACAAGCTACAACAGAGAAAAACAACAAAAAAACACTTATTAGACATCAGCCGTGACAATAACATCAAAATATGTCATGTAGACTGGAAAGCTACTTGTGCCGATTGCAGGTTTTCAAAACGATCTTTGCAGAAATAAAGAACAGTTGCAGTACAGTCTCATGCAGATTCAATGTATAAAACAACACTCAAATATGAATCTAAGGGCCCGATTTACTAGCAGCTTGCGCCAACGCAAACCATCTTTTGGCTTCAAAAAACTACTGTCAGGTTTTACTTGAGTCAGAGTTTGCGATTTATTTCCTCCTACCCCTACCGTGAAACGCTCAATCTGTCTGGATGTGTTTAAATCCACAGTAAGGATGCTTTCCTGTCACATATCGCAATGCGCACTTCAATAAGCCGACAGAACGCAGGTTAATACGATTACATGCCAGGAGAAATTGAGGCAAAAATCTAGCTGTGTCGATCGGTTTATGCTTAAGCCGTTACTTTACTCCATTAAAGGAAATGGGTTCATGTGTTTACATGACCACATGCATTGCCGGCTTATTAAGCATAATCAGGGAAAGAATGTGCATGTAAACACGCTCAGTGTAAAATATGGGGAAAATAATGTTGCTGTTTTTTTTTAACATTTAAGCATGAAAACATATTCTAGTAGACCCCAAAAAACAAAATCAGGACTTTGGAAAAGAGCATAGTATGTCCTCTTTAAAACATTCAAACTTCAAGACTTTAAAACTACTTCAATTTTTTTGCCAGGCTTTCTCAAGCCAACATCAAAGTTTGCTTTGGATGTTTTTATCTAGTTAAGTTTTAAATTATGCAATATTTAAATTGCAATAAAGCTTGCCAAAAAATACTACTCATGAAAGCAGTAGTCAAAATACATTATTATGTATTTTATCTTCCTCTATTATTGTACTGCATTGACACCAAGAATGATGGGAAATGAAGGAAGGGTCATTTGACAAGCCAGCTGAAGAAACCTGTGGTTGAACACTTTGCTCTAGGTCACAATGATAAAAGTTAATGGATCACCACTTGCAGTGTTTGAACCTACAACCTACATTATCATATGACATGTGTTAGCACAGGAATGATACGTGTTCATACTTCAACATGCTGTTCTGTATTTACATACAGCAGATTTGTGCGCTGTCACTAATGATGCTGAGTGAGCCATGAACTTCACCTCGGCAGGAAGGAGAAAGACACCCGAGCTCCTACTGTTCCACCTGACAAAGACGTGTGCGTCTTTCCCCGGGCTGCCCTCTTCCTCCATTTATACATATTCATAAAGGCATCAGGGTACGACGCTCATTTTTAGCATCACTCTGGCCTGTTAGCCTTCTGCAGTGTGGGACCGCTCAAATATGTGACGTACAAATGCAAATGCTGAACTCTGTATATATGCCGTCACTAAGGAAATGTCTTGCGTGCATCACATTTCAGCTGTTAGCACTAATAATGTCAAGGCAGGCTATTCCAAATAATGACAGGCTCTGACATTCCAGTGCAATTATGTTGTATACGCTGCATTTTTGAGCAAAAGCCAAACTTTCATTCCACACTGCAGGGGTGATATGGAAAACAATCAATGCATAATGACTCATGACAATGCTAAGACAAACAATCAATATTTATGATAAATCAATGTTTATTTTTAAGAAAGAGCCCATTTCTAGCAATTATTTCTCAATTTGTTTGTTTGGGCCTGCTTTGCTATGATTAAGGACTATGAATAAAATCATTAGAACTTTTGTCTGTGTTAATAGCAATACACAAAATCGTGCACTAAAATTAGTTAGGATTAGACATTAATAAATGTCTACCAGTGTTTGGCCAAATGAAAACTATTTATCAATAAGGTAAGAAAAATAAACTGGATTGATTCTTGTTTAGCAATTTTTACTGGAAATTAACAAATACGGAAAAAGTCAGATCTACATTAAAAAATTGGCTAATATATTATTATTCATTGTTTATTGTTTGTGTGTGTAAACACACTCACTGGCCACTTTATAGAGTGGTGCAGGTATGACGTCACTTTGTAGGCCAATCGGCAGTTAGCATCATACTGGTTCCCTCGAGAAAAACCCAATAGGATTTTTCCATAGGCTTTTGGATTATCTCAAAAAAACAAGCTCTGTCAAGCACATACCTTATTTCAGCCATTTAATTAAAATCCCATTCAAAAAACTCATTGACTTCGGGACAACGGAACCAGAAGTGCTAAAATGCTAACTCATACCTGCACCACTCTATTAGGTACACCTGTTCAACTGCTTGTTAACACAAATATCTAATCAGCCAATCACATGGCAGCAACTCAATGCATTTAAGCATTAAGACATGGTCAAGACTAGAGGTGGGCGATATACCAATAGACACAACAAACCGGTAGAAATTTGTCAACCGGCAAAAATTTTGGAATATCGTCTATATCGCGGTTACGCTCACGTTACGTTGCTGTGCTGCGCTGTCACAAAAGCTTATCATTTGCATGCGCTTTTAAACATTGCTGTGATTCAAGTGATTTTAAACCGTTGAAGTGCAATAAGAGGTGAAAGAGAACGCATTTCGGTATATGTGCGCATTTTCTGAGAGACGCGCACATGAAGCCGCTGCTCATAGAGCATGTGAATACTGAACAGAGTTCTTTTTGCCGCCTTAATGGGCTTGAACGGTCAAATACACATACTTATGTGTCATAATGCCCATCTTTGCTTGTAGCCTCGTGTAAACAGTCATTTTTGTCTTAAGTGAACGTAAACAGTTGAAAGAGCATGTGTATCAGTATATATTAGATCAGTGCATTCGGTCTTAAAGTGACAGCAGCCTAATATACCTGCTGCTGTTTGTGTCATTAATGTTAATCAAACAACAAAATACAAAGAGAAAATCCCTCACTGCTCCTGACTGAATCTCTTTTGTAACAAGAAATATATATTTATGCTGCACAGTGACTATGCAGTGGTTTTGTACATTTAATTACTTTATACAATTTATGTAGTAGGCTATTTCTTATTCATTGCTTGTAGTTTTTCGGATAGGTCTATTTCATTTGTGTCTTTGTTCTATTCTAGTTTTGTCCTATTGATTGTAATTCGTTTCTTTGTTCATTTATAACGGACTGTTTACTTGTCTTCAGTAAGTTTGAGTTTTGTTTTTGTTTTTTTTAATTAGGCTAGTATTAGTTTTTTTGTGATATTGAAGTTGATGATGAGAATTATGAAGTTTCAGTGGTATCAAAAATTGTTAACACTTCGATTATAGAAAAAGAAAATTTAAATCTTTTTAATCTTTTATTGGCTGTGGCCATGCAGCTCAGCTTCTGCTTGTAGACAAACAAACAAGAAGCACTAATTTGTGTGGCAGGAGGAAGGAAATAATAATGGCCATCTCCTGTTCAGACGGTATTCTAAAGTAGCACTTGTTTTTCATAGCTCTCTCCATACCTACGCTGACATGCCTTCCGAGAATCCTGAGAAGTGAAAAAATTCAGCCACTTACGTTTACATTTGTAGACAATGACATGTCGTTTCATATTAGGCTGAATGCAGCAACTAATGCAAGCTATGAGGTCATGCTGATTAGAGAATATCAGGAAAAGTAAGTCCACTTCCCACTAAGATATAGTCAGGCCCCGGAAATATTGAGCTGTGGTCGCTCAAATTCTGTTCAAGCCTACCTGGTGATGATGGCCAGATGAGGGGGTCTCATACACGCTCCCATGAACAGGACCACGTTTTCATGCCGCGTGTTCCTGTATGCCATCACCTCTCTTTTAAATGCTTTCAGCTGTTCTTCATTGTCTCTTTCAATGTCAATTAGTCGTATGGCGACTTCTCCGTGCCAGCGTCCATGGTAGACCTGTCCAAACCGGCCTTTCCCAATCAGCTCTCCGATCTCCAGCTGCTCCATGGGAATGTCCCACTCCTGCAGGAAGATGCTGGTCTGGCTGGCCTTACGTGGGAAGTTTCGTGCGGACAAGAGGGAGAGATTCATCTCCTCAAACTCATCCGCTGAGCCCTCGGCCTCATCGTTGCCTTCCTCGTTCTGATAGATAGACAGATAGATAGATAGGTAGACAGATAGATTGAACAGTAAACACAACAGTAAAACGACAGACAAACAGACAGACAGACAGATAGACAGATAGACAGATAGATAGATAGATAGATAGATATAGAAATGGATATAAAGAATGATGCATGGATGGATGGACAAACAGACAGACAGATAATAGAGCGATAGATATAAAGAATAATAGATAGAACGATGGATGGATGGATGGACAGATTAACAGACAGATGATAGAGCGATAGATATAAAGAATAATGGATGGATGGATGGATGGATGGAATCTTAAAACTCTTAAATATAAAGGTTCTAAAAGGGGGTTTTCACAGCAATGCCATAGAAGAACTATTTTTGGTTCCCCAAAGAACCCTTCAGTAAACAGTTCTTTAAAGAACCATTTTTAGCTTACTGTGAAGAACATTCTAATAATCTAAAGACCCTTTTTCACTATACACAACCTTTTGTGCAATGGAAACGTTCCATGGGTTAGGGTTATCGATGCCAATAAAGAACCTTTTTTTTTAAGAGTGTTTGTACTCAGGTTTTAGCACATGGTTGTACACATTTGCTATAGAAGCAGGATGACTCACATCAGATGTTGGCTCAACCTCAATTTGTAGCAAGGGACTCACTTTGGTACTGTGTGAAGAGAAAACAGAAAATGTGTTTGCGCAGGGAGGGTCATTTACCTCAGCAGAATGAACCAATGTTTCATTTTCAAAGACCTATAATCTAATTAAAATCCATTGTTTACTTAACGCCACCTGAAAGGATCACATAACAAATTCTGCTTGTTCATCTTCGTATTTTTAGCTTCTACACAAGTGGTTCATACAGGCTCTACAGCTTAGTCAGCTTCAGTTAGCATCCTAAATGTAAGGTAACCTCACATATAGCTAAACTGACAATAGAGTGGTGCAGGGATGACGTCAAAACCCAGAAGACTAAGGCCCTGTGTACACTAGTGCGTTTTCGTTTTAGAGGCCATAACTCTTGCTACAGTTACACTGTCCACACTACTCCAGAGTTTTCGACCCTCGAAAACTGAGACTTTTGGAAATGCTGCAGACCCCGTTTTAGTTTGAAAACCCTGGGGTTGTGTTTAAGTGTAGACGGACCACATTTCCCTGGCCTCAAGAGGCGCGCTAGCATCTTTGTTAGCACGCCCACCTCCCACGCCGGGGACCCCGGTTCAAAGCCATGACCCGGATGGGAGTGAGGTTTAGGGGGGTGAGTGTAACAGACGTAAGCAAGGCAAGTTAATTTATATAGGACGTTTCATACACAATGGTAATTCAAAGTGCTTAACATAAAAAAGGTATCAAAATAATGATAAAATAATCACAACATATGCATAAGAAATAAAAATAACAATTGTATTTAACTAAAGGCTAGAATACTATTCCTGACTAAATTCGGGGCTCCCCTGTTTGAACAGAAGAGTCAGAGAGCTTCGGTTCGTGAAACACACTAGTAGCAACCAGGCTTCCTAGTGACCTCCTACCCTTCAATAGGGAGGAGTTTTTCCGACACCTTCTGCCTCTGATGGCTTCCAATGCCCCTCTGAACCCTCAATGGAGTGGAGTCCTCCAACCCCTTAATGGAGTGGAGTTATCACCCACCGTCTGCCTCAGTGGGCTTTCGGCAATACACCAGCCTGCATCCAAGGACCTGATGTCCCACACACACGTCTGAGTGTGTACGTAAACTCACCGTCTCACTTTCCAATTTTCTCAACTGTTCCGACCAGACAGCCCTAACCAAAAATAAAAAAAATGTAGGCCAGTAAGAGCTGTGCATGTAAACATCACTCCCCTGAACTCGAGGCGCTCTAGCGACTGACGCTAGGGGCTGTGGTCTTTAGCCTCTTTGTTAGAGCACCGCCTCTAATGCCGGCGATCCTGGTTCAAATCCCACTCGAAGTGGGTCAAGTAGGACCGGTTACATTTGGTGCCATGACCCGGATGGGAGTGAGGTTTCGGGGGTTGAGTGTAACAGACCTAGGCCAGTAATACCACTTTTCCACTGTGTGGAACGACTCGGCACGGCACGGCGCGGCTCGCTTCACTTCGGCTCGGTTTGTTTTTCCACTGCAGTTTAGTACCGCTTCAAACTGGGTGGGATTATTGACTGGTCGTTATAGTCGCACCGCCTACTACTACTGTAAACACGACACAAACAAATGCACAACACAGGAGCAATGGAGCATATCGATGGAATGGTGTTCTTGATTCTTGGCATGTGGATGTTTTTCACTGCAATACGAAGAAGTTTGTTTCTAGCGGGTTTGGTGTCTCGTGTAGCAAATCCAATGATGCTGGTATTGACGATTCTCTTGGACCAATCAGAGATCTGCAGTGTTTACACATCACATTTTAGTATTGGTACGGAGGCGCTCTAGCAGCTGACGCTAGGGGCTGTGGTCTTTAGCCTCCTTGTTAGAGTGCCCGCCTCTGCTCGAAGCGGGTCGAGTAGGACCGGTTACATTTGGTGCCATGACCCAGATGGGAGTGAGGTTTGGGGGGGGTGAGTGTAACAGACGTAGGCCAGTAACAGCTGTGCGTGTAAACCTAAGGGGGAATACTGTAAGGGGAGTAATATATATATATATAAAAAAAACATGTTTCTAATAAGTAACTAGATAGGGCGTGTGAGTGTGTGCAGTTTACTTTGTAGAACAAAACGTTCAAATATCGTCGTTAAGTTTACCACAGACTTTATTTTACTCTATTACCCTATTATAAAACCCCATAGGAAAATCTTGAGGGAACCAGTGGCGAATTAGTCTTCCAGGTTTTGACATATCCACAAAAACCAGCAAGCCAAATCAACCTAACCTGTACAATCAGTTTGAGTTGATTTACCTTTTTCTTTTTTAGGAAACAAGGTATCGTAGAAGGCAGCATGACGTTTTTGTGACCTTATTAGCCAGTACAGCATATAATCATCATCATCTTCCACTTACAAAAAGAGATTCAGTGTCTAAAACTGCATAAATCTCAAGGCCTTATTCAGTCTGGATGACTTGCCTTATACTTGTCTGTGGTAAGAAATGTGTTTGTTAATACACCTTTGACCCTTGTTTGAGTTGAAAAATATGGGAGGACAGTGCCGGAAGATCTGTCAGGGCATTTATGCGTACATGCCTGTAAACAATTGCACTCTACAGCTATGTCAAACAACTAATTTCAGCTGCATTACGATACCCCATAATGCAGTACATACTGCTGTCAAAGCACTACAGAAACTGAAATGCAGTTTTTTTTTTAATATATATTTAGATTTTTTGAAGTTTTTGCATCTTGATTTAGTTCATTAAAAAGGCCATTTTTCTTCATGGGTCTTCGAGTTTTCCAAAACATACACAGATATGGTTGACATCATCGCTGTAGCGTGAACTCAAGCCCCACTCTTTGTTTGGTGAAAGAGTATGTGTGTGTGTGTGTGACTTGTCTTCAGTCACATCAACTATTGCACCACAAATATTTTTGCTCTAATAATTCTGTAATCTAAAATGCCCATATCTGCCATAAATAGACACAAGCCGTGGCGTAACTGTCTGACATGTCTGTGGCCTTTCACTGGGCATCGCTCTAAATATGCACACAGACAGTACAGGACAGAACATGACATTTCAGACACTTTTGTATATTAATAAACAATGTTAAATGGTCTTGGCATGTCTGTGACAAAGTGACAAAAATAATAATAATTCCACATTTTACAGTGTTTGACCTTGATCTAAAGGGGCAAGAAAGCAACATAACAATATATACAGTAATTACATTTTATGCTACTAATTTTGCATTTAGAATGAACAGAAGCTGATTAACATGTGACCTTCAGAGAACACTGTTAGGTTAAATAAAACCATAGATAATTAAAGCCATTTTTAGCTCAAGCTTTTGCTCATCTAGACTGTTTTAGGTTTGACAGTGAACAAATCTTGTTCCGAAAACTAGATTTTTTTTGCCAATCAGAATCAATGCATGACCAGAATTTATACACCAGCATTAACAAAAGATAGCGGTAACACTTTACATTACAATAAGGTTCCATTTCTTAACATTAGTTAACATGAACTAACAATGAAAAATACTTCTAAAGCATTTATTAATCTTAGTTAATGTTAATTTCAACATTTACTAATACATTATTAAAATCAAAAGTTGTATCTGTTAATAATATTTAATGGACCTCAGCTAACATGTTAACAAAGATGAATTAATACTGTAACAAATGTATCGCTTATTGTTAGTTAATGCAATAACTATCATTAACTAAAGTGTTACAGAGATAATTAATCAACATTATTGGTTTACATGCATCTAAAGGTGCATCCCAATTTACATACTTATACACTATTATATGCCAAATTGTTGTAGAAATAGTGTGAGTGGTGTGTTCACATCAACCACTTTAAATACCGAGATGATGCACTTAATTAACAGAAAAAAATAAAGTGTGGAATGTTGGGCACTTCCTGCACTCAGCTGTCTTAGCTTTAATTACCCCGGAGGGGGAGGGGCTATCAGACTCAGATGGTGGATGACAAAATAACCTTATAAAATTCATACACTTCATGGTTGAGTACATAGTGCACAGTATATGTGCATAGGACACGACTCAACTCCTGCTGTCTACGACCTTAGACTGATTTTGAATGCTCTACATAGGCAGACTGATGTCATCATGTTTAAATTAGTGCTGTCAAAATTAGCGAGTTAACGCATGCCATTATTTTTTTGTTCAGTATAATGGTTAAAAATATTTAACGCAGCATCCGTTTTTTCCATCATAATTTGGCTAGGCTTATTCATGCAAATGCTTTTAAACCATTCAAGCACGACACGAACGTCTGTGAACGTCCTGTCTATGTGACACACACTCGATGCACAGAAAGACTCGCGCCAGTATCGTGCGCAGAGACAGCGTGCCAGAATCGAGTTCTCTTGCGCGTTTGAACAAACAATAACACACAGAATTATGCCAAAATGCCCGTTTTGTTGAGTATTCTCATAAGAGCAGTCTTGAGTTAAATAACGTCTTAACCCTCTGGGCCTCTTCATTTAGGGGTCACACTTGGCTTCTTCATGGTCAAAAGTGACTGAAGCCTTGAAATGTAATTAATGTGATTAATTAGTTAATTTTTTTAATCGATTGACAGCACTAGTTTAAATGCATCCTAAAATGTCAAATCAACATAAACTCACATACACATATGAACACACACACACACACACACACTCACACTTACCCAGGCTCAGACAGAACAGGGTGTAGAATGACTTGAGGAGCCCTTGGGGGAACCTCAGGGGCCACATCTACAAAGAGAAAGAGTTAAAAGATAAGTCATGAGGTAGAGATGAGAGAGAAAATAATAATAGACTAATAGAGAAATAAATGAATGGAAACATGCAGAGGTACTGCTGAGAACAACATTTAACTCAGATTTACACTGCAACAGTCAAAAGCTGCTTCGATGTCAAATGTTTGGTTTTTTTAAGTAATACATTTATTAAACAAGGATGAATTAAATTGATCAAAAGTGAGAGTAAAGACATTTATAATGTTTATATTTCAAATAAATGCTGTTCATCAAAGAATTCTGAAAAAAAAAAGTATCACTGTTGATAACATTGACAATACTGTATATTTCTTGAGCAGCAAATCAGCATATTAGAATGATTTCTGAAGGATCATCTAACACTGAAGACTGGAGTTATGATATTGAAAAATCAGCTTTGCCATCTGAGGAATATATTACATTTTAAGATATATTAAAACAGGAAACAGTTATTTTAAATTGTAATAATATTTCACAATATTACTGTGTCCACACCTTTTCATTGCTATTATTACTTGCTATTACTCATTGTATTGTTTTTACTGTACATTTGATCAAATAAATACATTATTCAGTTGAAAAACAAACTAATGATTATGTCTAATGGACAAAACTTGCCGTGTGTTTCCTTCTTAAAGGTACAATGGTGACTGATCTCAGTAGCTCACATAGGTTACCTCTTCAGTGGAATTAAACCAGCGAAATTGCCTTTATTTCAAACTATCAGGCTACCAACAACATCATGGCTTTCCTCCCTCCACACGCTCATCAAAAACATGCAGTGAGCTGAGAGCCTCCCACAGAATACAGGCACTTATCAGCCTTTATTTGTCAGCGAGGCGCAGGCGACCTCGCCTTTAAAAGAACCATCATTATAGAATTGGTTAAGAGACGACAAGAAGAGGAAAGAGGAAAGAAAGACAGAGGGAGAGGGTTTGTTGCACCTCAAAGAAAAGATGGCATAAAAATTACATTAAAAAAGTTTGCATCTGCATGTCATGGTGCATTATGGGTAGGAGTAATGACCAATTATGACACACTTACCAGGGAAGATGAACTGCTGCTTGTATTTGTAGAAATGAGAAGCTGAGAAGAGCACAGGAGAGAGGCAGACAGAATTCAATAAAATTCAACAAACCCCCAGATGATTATTGGCGTGTGTTATTGCTCTGCAAAATTCACCACAGTTTATCACAAAGAGAACACAGAAATACTGACTTTTAGGATACAGAAAAGTCTGAGACCACACTAAAAATATGGGATTTAATCAGCACGTTTACATGCACATTCTTAACCGTTTATGCTTGATAAGCCAACAATGCATGTGGTCATGTAAACACATTAACCCGTTTTATTTTATCTAAGGTCATAAGTGTATCCTCCATAACTGACTGCAAACTGACATTTCGATCTGCATCCATTTAGTTAGAAACGCCCAACTTCCTACCATCCAATCAATTCCAGAAGTACGAAATCAAGTTCTGCCCTGATTTTTTTCTCATTCCAGAAGCTGTTTCACTCGAATATGCGTCACAATAGGGAAGAAAAGACTATCGCAATTTCCATGCCATTGATCGATCGACAGATTTTTGCCCCTTACCCTGATTTCGCCTGGCATATAAACACATTAATCTGTGTTCTTTTGGCTTTTTGAAACACACATTGTATGATATGTGACAGGAAAGCATCCTTACTGTGGATTTAAGAGCATCCAGACTGAGTGAGTGTTTTGCGGTAGGGGTAGGAGGAAATATATTGCAAACTCTGATTCTTTCTTGACACAAGAAAATATAAAAATGTGTTCTCATCTCATGAAGAGTGGAAGAGTTAAAATGCTACATCCATAACTGCATGAGAGGAGAATATGAGTCTGTACGTTTCCTGCTGACATTTTGGAATACTCTTGGGTTTTCAGTGCTTTATTTAACATCACAACTGACATAACATATGAAATACTCAGAGTGAGATACACGAATGATTACACTTTAATGTCACTACCGGGGAATAACCTGATTTATTAATAAAGTCTCGTAAACGCGGTTTACTTGCGTTGCCGGGTTATTGTTTGCATGTAAACTGGGACAACGGGTTATTTCAATAATCATTATCAGCATATTGGTGTGCATGTAAACGTGCCGTCTAATTTAAATCAGGAAATAAACAGAACATTTTATGATTTTGAAAAATGTAAAACATTAAATTCATTTCACATTTACTTGTATAGCGCTTTTCACAATACATATCATTTCAAAGCAGCTTTACAGAAAATTGCACTAAGTGCAAATAGCGATAGATTCTATTTACACTATGTAAAAATAGCAGTATTTTCTTTGCAATAAGTGTAAATAGTAGTTAGATGCTATTTATACTTATCAATAGAGGCATATACTACAAACCCAATTCCAAAAAAGTTGGGACACTGTACAAATTGTGAATAAAAACAGAATGCAATGATGTGGAAGTTTCAAATTTCAATATTTTATTCAGAATACAACATAGATGACATATCAAATGTTTAAACTGAGAAAATGTATCATTTTAAGGGAAAAATAAGTTGATTTTAAATTTCATGGCATCAACACATCTCAAAAAAGTTGGGACAAGGCCATGTTTACCACTGTGTGGCATCCCCTCTTCTTTTTATAACAGTCTGCAAACGTCTAGGGACTGAGGAGACAAGTTGCTCAAGTTTAGGAGTAGGAATGTTGTCCCATTCTTGTCTAATACAGGCTTCTAGTTGCTCAGCTGTCTTAGGTCTTCTTTGTCGCATCTTCCTCTTTATGATTCGCCAAATGTTTTCTATGGGTGAAAGATCTGGACTGCAGGCTGGCCATTTCAGTACCCGGATCCTTCTTCTACGCAGCCATGATGTTGTAATTGATGCAGTATGTGGTCTGCCATTGTCATGTTGGAAAATGCAAGGTCTTCCCTGAAAGAGACGACGTCTGGATGGGAGCATATGTTGTTCTAGAACTTGGATATACCTTTCAGCATTGATGGTGCCTTTCCAGATGTGTAAGCTGCCCATGCCACACGCACTCATGCAACCCCATACCATCAGAGATGCAGGCTTCTGAACTGAGCGCTGATAACAACTTGGGTTGTCCTTGTCATCTTTAATCCGGACGAAATGGCGTCCCAGTTTTCCAAAAAGAACTTCAAATTTTGATTCGTCTGACCACAGAACAGTTTTCCACTTTGCCACAGTTCATTTTAAATGAGCCTTGGCCCAGAGAAAACGCCTGCGCTTCTGGATCATGTTTAGATATGGCTTCTTTTTTGACCTATAGAGTTTTAGCCGGCAACGGCGAATGGCACGGTGGATTGTGTTCACCGACAATGTTTTCTGGAAGTATTCCTGAGCCCATGTTGTGATTTCCATTACAGTAGCATTCCTGTATGTGATGCAGTGCCGTCTAAGGGCCCGAAGATCACGGGCATCCAGTATGGTTTTCCGGCCTTGACCCTTACGCACAGAGATTGTTCCAGATTCTCTGAATCTTTGGATGATATTATGCACTGTAGATGATGATAACTTCAAACTCTTTGCAATTTTTCTCTGAGAAACTCCTTTCTGATATTGCTCCACTATTTTTCGCCACAGCATTGGGGGAATTGGTGATCCTCTGCCCATCTTGACTTCTGAGAGACACTGCCACTCTGAGAGGCTCTTTTTATACCATATGCCAATTGTTGCCAATTGACCTAATAAGTTGCAAATTGGTCCTCCAGCTGTTCCTTATATGTACATTTAACTTTTCCGGCCTCTTATTGCTACCTGTCCCAACTTTTTTGGAATGTGTAGCTCTCATGAAATCCAAAATGAGCCAATATTTCAAAATGTCTCACTTTCAACATTTGATATGTTATCTATATTCTATTGTGAATAAAATATAAGTTTATGAGATTTGTAAATTATTGCATTCCTTTTTTAGTCACAATTTGTACAGTGTCCAAACTTTTTTGGAATCGGGTTTGTATTTGCACCTCACTGTTGCTGTACATTAAACGGTATGCTATAATAACAGAGTGTAAATTATTATATTTATTAAAATTATTAAACGGATGGCGCCTTATTGGGACAATAAAGCCCCCCAAAAAAAATTTTGCCATGCGCATTACCCCTGCACTATTGCTACTGTTGACAACCCCACATCTTCCGTAATTTTGTCTGGCCCAACCAGACGTCAGTGGGCGGAGTTAGTGTAAATAGCCTCTGCCAACAATGCGGACTATTTGAACTTAGTGTAAATAGACACTCCGTAACAAATATTTATATTCCTGGTCATATTTCTATATCACTAATCAAATAAGCAATTTATGATGTCATGTGAACTAAAATGTTCTCATTTTCTATTCTTTGGCTCATTCTCAAATTATGCTTGCAGGGCTCCAGACCACAATTAAAAGAATTGCAAATGCTCCAAAAAATTAAAATGGCACAAGTGCAACAATTTAAGGCCAATTCACACTGCACTGACAAACGGAAACCAACAACGACAGAGACTTTGTTGGGTTTTGTCGGATCAGTGTGTTACCCCTGTCGACGTCTGTTGCCTTTGGTCGGTGCTTGTTTTCGCCAAAAGAACATGCTGAATCGGCGTTTGTCAGGTCGTGAAATGTCTAAGAAGTGATGTACTGTAATCTAGTGAATGTCGGCATCTGTCGATGCAGTGTGAATTGTCCTTTAAAGCCTAGTTGCCATTGGCAACAGTAAAGAAAACTTTGGCTCTTTACTCTCTTGAGTAGGTACTCATTTTGAATAAGTAATTACTTCACAACCACTTAAAAGGTATGTTCTCTATAGTATGAATCAGAGTATGTGAGCGGAGTAGAGTGGGAGCGGAGCGAGGAGTGGAGCGGCGTGATTTTGAATGGAGTGAGGAGCGGATTTTTTAAAAGTAGAAGTATGTCCGAATTCATAGTACTCATAAAAAAGTAGGCAAAAAGTACTTGGATGACCTACTTCTTGTGTCGAGATTCTGAAGTGTGCATACGATGGACACTTTACTATCCCATGAGGCCATGGTAGAAGATTTGTGAATGGCAGGGAATTGACGTAACTGACGCTGGTAGGTCACATGGTGACCTAATGACAACATGGTTAACGTAGTATGTCCAGATTACATTCATACAATATAGAACATACTTTCTGTGAAAGTCATGAAGTAATTACTTATTCAAAATAAGTACCTACTCAAGAGAGTATACAATTTCGGATGCAGCCAATGAATTGTTCAGAGCCGTTCCTGAGTTCACAACTGAATCCCTCACTAAACAGGGAGTCATTTTTTTTTTTAAATTCAAAATCACAAACAGCAATGGTATATATAAAATCCAAATTATCACTCAAATTGTTATGCTGATATAATTTGTAATGCATTTTTTTGTTTTACTAAAGAAGAAAAATGCAAAAATATAAGCATTGTCTTTAAGCAATTATTATTTGAAATTCAGTGGAAAAAATCATCTTATGTTTTGGGTTGGTACCTGTAAGGTTGGACTGTTTCTGCTGTCTGGCGCTCTGTGGGGAAGGGTGCAGAGGAGACGGGGGCGTCGCGCTGGGCGGCAGAGGGGGAGCAGGAGATGAAGGGGTGGAGGAGGTGGTGGAGGAGGGGTTGCTGCTGGAGTCGGGCTGATATGGCACAGGGATGTGGTCCTGAAACAGAGAGAGACAGACCTTTCGTAACACACAAAAACTATCCCTACGCCTTGCTCATTACTGGCACGGTCAGACATCATATTCAGTAAACCTGGCTTCATTCTCATGGTCAGTTAAAGATTAATCAAAAACCAGGGATGTGGCGGCTGTAGACCTGATCTCCCATGGGCTGAAAACTGGACAGTCATGCTACATTAGAAAAACCGTCCAACATTGTGTTAGAAAGAGGAACACATCAATAGCCAGCATGACTGAGTGGCCTGTATATTTAATAAGACGACAACAAAAAAGAAAAAGAGAAAAGACCTACTCTATGCTATGCCAGTCATTATGCCAAGCTTTTTAGTTACTATTTCTGCTGATTAAGGGCCAGATTTACTAAAAAGGGCAAATTAGTGTGAGACCACAATCCCATAAAAGCGCTGATGGGAGTGGAAAGTTCTTTAGGTGATCTACTGACAATGCTCAAATTAAAGAACACAGACGCAGCAGCTCAATTCCATTATGACTAACACAATCTACCAAGAGCAGCGCAAATTAGAATAGGGTCGCAAACAATCAAAGCCGTTGATAATCAGGTGCGGGTAATCTACTAACAACACAGTGTAACGTGTATGTTCTGTTTTAGGGTACGTTTGTATGGAAGCATACGTGTAGCAATATTCAATTTGCAATGCAATATGCAAAATGGCAATGCAATATGTAAAATGGCAATGCATTTCAGTATTTAAATTTACATTTTACATACCATGTGTGCAACATTTGGAGCAAAATGATAAATCAAGTCTCCGCCCCTCCCTGTCAATCACTGCATCAAGGCGGGGCCAGGTGTTGGAAACATGGCGGCAGCAGAGCTATTAGAGCGAGGCATTTACTGGCAGATGAAGTGGAGCAAGAACAGAGCGCGCGTCTGTCAGTGACTGTTCTGTTAGACCAGTACGTTATTAGAACCATAGATATTTATCGTCTCGCAGAGAACGCGCCTGGCGCTCGTGCACCTTAACATGAGCGCGGTCGCGTGTCTGCTGAAGTGAGCGGTGGTTTACAACAGGTTATTTTACTCTCAAATAATCTTAGACAAGCTGTCCATAATTATTGTTTGCTATATCAGTATGGTTGTATTTTTTTTCTCTCTTTTTACCATTCTGATTGTTGTTTCATGCATCAATTATATTAATAAAACGATGTGTAGTTCATCTGGATGGTGATGGGTGTTATTTATAACAATAATAGGCCTAATAATAATAATAATAATAATTTCTGTTCCCAAAAATAACTCTGGTGATGTATAAACCCATCTTTCACATCTAAGCATTTTGGTCTGATGTGAACAGGTGCTGGTGGTGTGATGGATATTTTCTTAGCATTTGAGCATCATTTAAACGCCACAGCCTAGTATTGTTGCTGGCCATGTCCATCCCTTTATGACCTCGGATTTTTCAGTCTTGCTCCCACAAAAATATAGGCTATGTTAACTTCTCCCGCCCGCAACATTCACGTTTTGTCCCGCTCCAATTATTTTCTGTATGTCCATAAAAATTCCATGAAATGGAAAAAAGTAAAAAGCTAGTAAAAAGTTACTAGCCTACACATTCCCGCATAAACGCTCCCGATAAATTACTTATTAAAGCATCAATATTCACAAACCACTTTAAACAAAAAAGCAATAGGCTGCCGCGTGCGTGGTTTGGCATGTAGAATGCATGCAAAGTGCGCTCCCTAATCCTTAAAAAGCTACAGGATGTGCTGGAACGGGAGATTTGTACAATGTTGAAAAACATTAGCAGTTGTGAAGTTTTAAATAAAATGTTCATAAATAAAAAGTTATTTTTTGGGAATAAGAATTATTATTATTAGGCCTATTATTATTATAGCTAAATAACACCCATCACCATCCAGATGGACTACACATCGTTTTATTAATATAACTGATGCATTAAACAACAATCAGAATGGTAAAAAGAGAGAGAAAAAATACAACCATACTGATATAGCAAACAATCTTGGACAGTTTGTGTAAGATTATTTGAGAGTAAAATATATATGGTATAAATAACCTGTAAACCACCGCTCACTTCAAGGAAATGAAATGAAAATAAAATAATAGGTTCACCCTGAAATGAAAATAAAGCCATCTTTTACTCACCCTGCTGTTGTTCTAATGCCCTATGTCCTTCTATCTTTTTCGGACCTCAAAAGCAGAAATTTTAAAAATAGTCCTGCACGCGCTCCTCCATATAATGGCAGTGAATAGCGATCAGGCTAAAACATTACAAAAATGATACAAAAGTATCACGCAATGATACAGTGAGACGCGCGCCTATATGGGAAGTGTTCAGGAGGCATATTATTGCGAGAAAGAAACCGTATTATTCAGTCAAAATACTGAGCTCGGCCGTTACTCTGTGTGCGTTCCTGTGAGTGCTATGCAGCCACTCACGCAATGTTGTCATGACAACCTGTACACAAAATTCACTTCAGGAGGTTTACCTTATTATTAGTATTATTTCTTATCATATACCTTATAGAAAAGACGAGAGTCACGTTTGTTTCTATTGAGCCTGGTTTCTCAAAATGGTGCGTGTGTGCTTATCCTGGGTGCCATGACAACAGTGCGGCTGCTGGCTAGCACTCACTCACAGGAACGCGCAGAGTAACGGCCTATTATTGTTATAAATAACACCCATCACCATCCAGATTAACTACACATCGTTTTATTAATATAATTGATGCATGAAACAACAATCAGAATGGTAAAAAGAGAGAGAAAAAAAAACAACCATACTGATATAGCAAACAATAATTATGGACAGCTTGTGAGTAAAATAACCTGTTGTAAACCACCGCTCACTTCAGCACTTCAGCAGAAACGCGACCGCGCTCATGTTAAGGTGCACGAGCGCCAGGCGCGTTCTCTGCGAGACGTTCTAACCATAAATATCTATGGTTCTAATAACGTACTGGTCTAACAGAACAGTCACTGACAGACGCGCGCGATCATTTCTCTGTTCTTGCTCCACTTCATCTGCCAGTAAATGCCTCGCTCTAATAGCTCTGCTGCCGCCATGTTTCCAACACCTGGCCTCGCCTTGATGCAGTGATTGACAGGGCGGGGCGGAGACTTGATCGGCTCGGATTGCATTTTCAAATTTCACATTGAATTTTGCTACATTCACTGCGGGACATATAATGAAAATGCAATCGCAAGTATCGTAACTGTGAGTGTAATTGCAATTAAGAAAAATAAAATTTAAATGATCATTTTACTACAATTTTTGCTTGAACATGTTAAACACATCTAATCATTTCTGTAATACATTTTCATTTTAATTTTGCAACTTATAAAGCGTTAAAATATATGTTTAAATTGTATGTTAAAACTAGTGTAGGAAATAGCAAATGTAAATTATATTATTTAATTTGAATTATCATTTTGCTCCAAATGTTGCACACATGGTATGTAAAATGTAAAATTAAATACTGAAATGCATTGCCATTTTGCATATTGCATTGCAAATTGAATATTGCTACACATATGCTTCCATACGTTTACACGACAACAATATGCTTAAAACGGAGAAGTTTTTCCTTTGAGTTTTCTGTGTACAGACGAGACCACTGTCAAAACGATCCCCATTCACACGGATCTGCGAAAACGACTAAAAACGCTGTACTCTGCTGCCAGGCCATTAGGTGGCAATGAAACACTATAGACTGAACGTAATACGCATGACGTCATCGTTTTCACAGATTCACATCCAAAAAGTTTTCAAAGTTTGCGTTTTTAGGCACCCAAAACGCCGTTGTCAACCAATGAACGGCCAAAACGCATAAAAAGTTTTACGTTTTTAGTTGAAAGCGGTGTTGTGTAAACAGCCCCTAAGTTTTGTTTTCACACCGGCTGCATCCAAAATCGCATACTTTCCTACTATATATTAGGCAAAAAACAGTATGTGATAAACGAAGTATGTCCGAATTCACAGTGCTCATAAAAGAGTAGGCAAAAAGTACACGGATGACCTACTACAACTGGCGAGATTCTGAAGTGTGTATACAATGGACACTTTACTATCCCATGAGGCCACAGGAGAGGATTTGTGAATGGCAGTGAGACAACATGGTGAATGTAGTATGTCCAGATTACATTCATACTATATAGAACATACTTTTTTAGTGGTTGTGAAGTAATTACTTATTCAAAAAAGTACCTACTCAAGAGAGTATGTGATTTCAGATGCAGCCTCTGTTTGCCTGAGTTCCTAGTTAGTTCCCTTGTTTGTTAATTAGTACCCACACCTGTTCTGTTTTATCCTTGATTATGCTGTCTGCATTTAAGCCCTGAGTTTCCCTAGTTCATTTGTCTGTTACTGTCTATGTTAATGTGGTTGTGTTTGCTTTTTTTTATTTTTTTTTATTTTTTTTTATTTATTATTCCTGTTATCTCCAGTGATCTCCTGAGTGTTCATTTTGGATTTATTAAAGACTGTTTTTGTTCCTACTCCGTAGTGCATTTCAATACAGCCACCGTGACACACGGGTGCAGCAAATTAAATATAATGTGGCTTGTAAAACGATATTCTCTGGCATTCTAAATAAATGAACACAAGTGGAGAAAAATTCTACCCCTTCTCAAGCGCAAAATTAGTTAAGACAAGCTTTTTAGGTGCTAAATAATGGCACAAATACCAATAATTTGACTACCACAAAACTTAGCCAATCATGTTGCATAATTTATTTAAATACTCTCCTCTCATAAATTTTGCATCTGAAAGGGAAACTCCTACAAATACATATGCAATACGATCAGGTGCAAAAATGTGTCCATGCTTTTTCATTGCAAAATTTTCATTGTGTGTCTTCCATAAATCCTGACAGTAGTTTTTAACACCAAAATAGGGTTTGGCTTGAGTCTGAGGTTTTGGGAAAAACAAAATGCAGATATGAAACAATGCAATATAAAATCCTGTGATATAAAACCGCCACTCTGCTCAAAAGCACCTGTTTAAAAACTAAGAGTGGAACAATAACAATTAGCTAAGTTTTAAAAGCTCTAATGTCAGATGATGAGGTAATGAACTTTTATACTGTCAGTATTTAAAAATCTGTTGAAACTTCAATATTGTCTGAAAAGGCTCAGAGACAGAACATGCATGGAGATTAAAATAGCAATTTAGTTCAGGTTTAGGTCAGGTTAACCCAGATATGATACAGTTTTCAGGACCACAAAATAAAGCTGTTTTTACGGTTCATACAGTGGTCGCAAAAAGTATCACTTAATCTACACTTAATGTATAACTGTCATTGCATGCATCAATAAGATTTTTTAATTTCCGTCCTCATACACAATTTTCCATAATAAATACAAATAATTTTACATATTAACTGAAAAAGATGTAGGCTTAGCTTAGTTTACCTAGCCTCTTTCATTATAATTCTAATGAGACTTATAAGTATAATCTATCTAACATATTTTGCAATGCAGAAGTAAGCTATTTTCTGTGAATGTGCGAGAATTCCAATTTATTAGCCGCTTACAATAAACGGTAAAACTATTTGGCTACAAACCAGTGTGTTTATGATTATGACAAAAAAAATAAAAGAATGTGATAACAAATACCAGTTTGCAATATCAAGCAGCACAGCAGGCTGTTTTTGTACTGGTAAAATAACTGGAAACAAATGACACTGTTATGGAACAGAATAAAAAAAAAAGGTAATTGCGACTTCTTATCTCACAATTCTGACTTTTTTCTCACAATTGCGAGTTTTCATCTTGCAATTCTGACTTTTTTTCTCAGAATTGAGTGATATTTTCAATACAATTGCAAGAAAAACATTCAGAATTGCAAGTTTATATCTCACAATTTTGAGAATTGCGAGATACTGTATAAACTCGCAATTGCGAGAAAAAGTCAGAATTGTGATTCTGACTTTATAACTCGCAATTGTGAGTTTACACCATCAGGCATAACATTATAACATTATAACATCATGTCCTAATATTGTGTTGGTCCCCCTTTTGCTGGGAAAACAGCCCTGACCCGTCGAGGCATGGACTCCACTAGACCCCTGAAGGTGTGCTGTGGTATCTGGCACCAAGATGTTAGCAGCAGATCCTTTAAGTCCTGTAAGTTGCAAGGTGGGGCCTCCATGGATCGGACTTGTTTGTTCAGCACATCCCACAGATGCTCGATTGGATTGAGATCTGGGGAACCTCAAACTCGTTGTTGTGCTCCTCAAACCATTCCTGAACCATTTTTGCTTGGTGGCAGGGCGCATTATCCTGCTGAAAGAGGCTACAGCCACCAGGGAATACCGTTTCCATAAAAAGGTGCGTACGTGTCAAAGTAACTGGCATGCAGGACCGAAGGTTTCACAGCAGAACATTGCCCAAAGCATCACACTGCCTCCGCCGACTTGCCGTCTTCCCATAGTACATCCTGGTGCCATGTGTTCCCCAGGTAAGCGACGCACATGCACCTGGCCATCCATGTGATGTAAAAGAAAACGTGATTCATCAGACCAGGCGACCTTCTTCCATTGCTCCGTGGTCCATTTCTGATGCTCACGTGCCCACTGTTGGTGCTTTTGGCGGTGGACAGGGGTCAGAGTGGGCACCCTGACTGGTCTACGGCTATGCAGCCCCATACGCAACAAACTGTGATGCACTGTGTATTCTGACACCTTTCTATCAGAACCAGCATTAACTTCTTGAGCAATTTGAGCTACAGTAGCTCATCTGTTTGATCGGACCACACGGGCCAGCCTTCGCTCCCCACGTGTATCAATGAGCCTTGGCCGCCCATGACCGTCGCCCGTTCACCACTGTTCCTTCCTTGGACCATTTTTGATAGATACTGACCACTGCAGACCGGGAACACCCCACAAGAGCTGCAGTTTTGGAAATGCTCTGACCCAGTCGTCTAGCCATCACAATTTGGCCCTTGTCAAACTCGCTCAAATTTTTACACTTGCCCATTTTTCTTGCTTCTAACACATCAACTTTAAGGAAAGAATTTTCACTTGCTGCCTAATATATCCCACCCACTAACAGGTGCCGTGATGAAGAGATAATCAGTGTTATTCACTTCACCTGTCATAATGTTATGCCTGATCGGTGTATATCTCACAATTCTAAGAAAAAAATGTCAGAATTGCAAGATGTAAACTCGCAATTGTGAGATAAAAAGTCTCAATTATCTTTTAAAATGTTTTATTCCATGGTGGAAATAAGCTTCCATACACCGGAATCCTCACACATTCAAGTTACAAATGGCCGGTTCTTACTTTAAAAATAAGGTGGGGGGGGGGGGGGTTGGGGGACTCTTAAAAGTCATCATGAAATGTCAAAATTAACAATTCTTATTTTATTTGGAATATTGCTGTTTTTATTACAAATGATTTACCCATGCACATTATTATTTTTTTTTAAATTACGTGCCCTCAATCTTTAATCAAAATAACTTCCCCTCCCTCTTGTAGCGACATCTCTTCGAGGGCAGGGCAACATGTCACTCATATGAGATCCACCAATAGCAAACCACAACCATCCAAGCATCCAATCAATTCCTGCATCCACAACTTCCATTTCATGCCGACATTAAGACTTTCATACAGTACAGGAGCGTCAAACTGAAAGTTACACGTTTCATACATTAATGCAATTGTTTCAAGTTTTACATATACAAATGATATATTTGTCTATCATTAAACATTTTTAAAATCTGTAGTGAACTACAGTCACAGTTAATCTACAATTTCACCCCTTTGACAGATATATTAGGTACGAAATATCAAACATACTGTAGCAGCATATTCTTTTGCAGTTACTTTTTACCAGCTTGTTCTATCTAAAGTGATTTTTATTAGATATGAAGTCAGCTCCCTTCACACAGGAGTTTATGGAGAGCACAGACACAGGACGTGTCCTTGCATTTAAAAGCAGCTAAATAAAGCGCAACGGAGCCGAATTGAATGCTGGGTTTTTAAGACACGTTTTTAAACATAGACTTGTTTTAAAAATGTCACGGTCATCTTGTCGTGCTTAGTTTTCCAATATACATATAAGAAAACCAGTTGTGCCGAAAATTACAGGAAGGTTGTTTGGTCTTGGTCTGCAAAAATTGCTTTAGATGCAAGTTGTTTCAATAAAAAGCAAATGCAAACATGTTGTGTTAGAAATTACAGGAAGGATTTGTAGTGCCAATCTGCCTGAGATAGTTTTGTAATAATGTTGACAGTGGAGGGATGTAACCGGGGTGAGATGTGTTTGCTTAGACGTAATGGTGCGTAACTATTCTTACCTTGTTGATTTTGTTGGTCTTGGGGAGAGTCTGGCTAATGTGGAGGTCTGAGTACCTGAGGGGGTTGTTTATGTCACATGGTACCGACTCGGTCCTGACGAGCTGACGAGCTGAAAGAGAGAGAGTGAGAGAAACAGCATAGTATCCACGGTAACAAGAGGCAGTTGTCACGGTAACAGAAAAACTCTGAAAAGTCTTGTCACATTTTAATGGAAGAGCCACTAAACCATGTATTATGTACAGTATATATCAGAAATACAGTGCATCCGGAAAGTATTCACAGCGCTTCACTTTTTCCACATTTTGTTATGTTACAGCCTTATTCCAAAATGGATTAAATTCATTATTTTTTTCCTCAATTCTACAAACAATACCCCATAATGACAATGTGAAAGAAGTTTGTTTGAAATCTTTGCAAATTTATTAAAAATAAAAAAATCACATGTACATAAGTATTCACAGCCTTTGCCATGACACTCAAAATTGAGCTCAGGTGCATCCTGTTTCCACTGATCATCCTTGAGATGTTTCGACAACTTGATTGGATTCCACCTGTGGTAAATTCCGTTGATTGGACATGATTTGGAAAGGCACACACCTGCCTATATAAGGTCCCACAGTTAACAGTGCATGTCAGAGCACAAACCAAGCCATGAAGTCCAAGGAATTGTCTGTAGACCTCCGAGACAGGATTGTATCAAGGCACAGATCTGGGGTAGGGTACAGAAAAATTTCTGCAGCATTGAAGGTCCCAATGAGCACAGTGGCCTCCATCCATAAATGGAAGAAGTTTGGAACCACCAGGTCTCTTCCTAGATCTGGCCTGCCAGGCCAAACTGAGCGATCGGGGGAGAAGGGCCTTAGTCAGGGAGGTGACCAAGAACCCGATGATCACTCTGACAGAGCTCCAGCATTTCTCTGTGGAGAAAGGAGATCCTTCCAGAAGAACAACCATCTCTGCAGCACTCCACCAATCAGGCCTGTATGGTAGAGTGGCCAGACGGAAGCCACTCCTCAGTAAAAGGCCGCCTGGAGTTTGCCATAAGGCACCTAAAGGACTCTCAGACCACGAGAAACAAAATTCTCTGGACTGATGAAACAAAGATGAAACTCTTTGGCCTGAATGGCAAGCGTCATGTCTGGAGGAAACCAGGCACGGCTCATCACCTGGCCAATACCATCCCTACAGTGAAGCATGGTGGTGGCAGCATCATGCTGTGGGGATGTTTTTCAGCGGCAGGAACTGGGAGACTAGTCAGGATCGAGGGAAAGATGAATGCAGCAATGTACAGAGACATCCTTTATGAAAACCTGCTTCAGAGCACTCTGGACCTCAGACTGGGGCGAAGGTTCATCTTCTAACCGGACAACGGCCCTAAGCAGACAGCCAAGATAACAAAGGAGTGGCTACGGCACAACTCTGTGAATGTCCTTGAGTGGCCCAGCCAGAGCCCAGACTTGAACCCGACTGAACATCTCTGGAGATATCTGAAAATGGCTGTGCACCGACACTCCCCATCCAGCCTGAAGGAGCTTGAGAGGTCCTGCAAAGAAGAATGGGAGAAACTGCCCAAAAATAGGTGTGCCAAGCTTGTGGCATCATACTCAAAAAGACTTGAGGCTGTAATTGGTGCCAAAGGTGCTTCAACAAAGTATCAAGCAAAGGCTGTGAATACTTATGTACATGTTGTTTTTTTTGTTTTTTTTTTTTTTTTTAATAAATTTGCAAAGATTTCAAACAAACTTCTTTCATGTTGTCATTATGGGGTATTGTTTGTAGAAATGAGGAAAAAAATAATGAATTTAATCAATTTTGGAATAAGGCTGTAACATAACAAAATGTGGAAAAAGTGAAGCGCCGTGAATACTTTCCGGATGCACTGTATCATATGGAAATTCAACAGCAATGACCAGGGCATATAAAATATCATTGTTGACTTCTTCTAGCAGAGAAAAGATCCATTAAATTTAAGTGGAAAGAATTTTAAAAGTTTTTCCTATACTATATAAATTTTTTCATATACTGCAATACGTATATGTACGGTGGCCGAGAAGTGCAAAACAAATCACAATTCTGAAAACAAAATAACAAATTCAAAAACCAAACAACAAATTATAAACGCAATGGCAAGTCTAAAAACAAATTAACAAGTTAAAAAAACACAACGACAATTTCCGAAAACAAAATAACAAGTCAGAAAACACAACGACAAATCCGAAAACAAAATAGCAAGTCAGAAAACACAACGACAAGTCGGACAAAATGGAAAAGGTAGGTATATGTGGCGAATGGAATACTGACCGCTGATTGGACGAGACATCTGTCAATCAAGACATGCAGAAAGTACAGCAGGCTGCGGCAGGAGACAGTCGATTCGTGTGTGCATGTGTAAATATTAGAGCCGTCTACTTTACTGGGTAATTTGGTGAAAGAAAACCTTTTCATTTTAAATCTGCCTACCACTATCTGGTTGGGTCAGAC
Source organism: Coreius guichenoti (assembly GCA_039654105.1). Taxonomy (NCBI): domain Eukaryota; kingdom Metazoa; phylum Chordata; class Actinopteri; order Cypriniformes; family Gobionidae; genus Coreius; species Coreius guichenoti. The sequence goes on from CM077169.1 coordinate 8,475,050, forward strand.
AAAATGACAAAAAGAACCCAATCTGATAAGTGGGAGAGTGGTGTGCAAGAACAGCAGATTTAGCTTTTAACACGAGCAACCTGAGTTCGAGTCTCCCTTTCCTGATCCCTTTCTTCTCCCTATACCCATCGCTTATCAGCTTGGAGAGGCATTTAATTTTAAGTAAAAATAAAGTGTCTAACAGGTACTTAATACACCTACAATATGATAATCTATTTGCACTAAATAGCGTCTTGCACATCTAGAATAGCCTCTGCCAACTTTAAATCTAAGAAAAGAAAAGTTTCCATTGGCAAGAAAATGGAATTTATACAATGCATTTACACTGGAGTTATAATGCTATGAGAGTAATGTTTTGTTTTATTGAATATTGATAGGCCTATATGAAATGATTTTTAAATGAAATTATACTTTAAATATGAAACTAAAACCACCAGTGGGTGGCGGCAAGTCACAGCCTTAATGAATCATTCAAACTATGTGTTCAAATGGCTGATTCATTCAGGAAGCATGTGTTGCTCGGAGACGCACCGCCGTTTTGCTGTGGCTTTGTTTGGAACTATTTTCGTAGGCGAAATATAAAAAAAAACATTATTGAAATTGTAATTCACAATATTAACTTATTGTTTATTGATATGTATGCTATAAAATTAATATCACGTGCAAAAAATATCACTCTTGCTTGTGTGCTTAACTTACCATATTACATAAGACAAAAGCTCATACAGGGGCATTTTGCCCCATATCTGGAATTTTAGGGGCATTTTATAACTGCTTTCTAATAGTGTTTTTGTTTGCAAAGTGAGTGACGTACTCAATTTCAGCTCGCAGCCTCGCACACATTAAAAAACAATTATTATTATCGTAGACGATACAGCTCTAATATTTACACATGCACACACGAATCGACTGTCTCCTGCCGCAGCCTGCTGTACTTTCTGCATGTCTTGATTGACAGATGTCTCGTCCAATCAGCGGTCAGTATTCCATTCGCCACATATACCTACCTTTTCCGTTTTGTCCGACTTGTCGTTTTGATTTTTTAACTTGTTAATTTGTTTTTAGACTTTCCATTGCGTTTAAAATTTGTTGTTTTGTTTTTGAATTTGTTATTTTGTTTTCGTAATTGTGATTTGTTTTGCACTTCTCGGCCACCGTATATATGTGACCCTGGACCACAAAACCAGTCATAAGGGTCAATTTTTTGAAATTGAGATTTATACATCATCTGAAAGCTAAATAAATAAGCTTTCCATTTATGTATTTGTTAGGAAAAGACAATATTTGGGCGAGATTTGGAATCTGAGGGTGCAAAAAAATCTAAATATTGAGAAAATCACCTTTGAAGTTGTCCAAATGAAGTCCTTAGCAATGCATATTACTACTACTAATAGATTTTTGACATATTTACGGTACAAAATATCTTCATGGAACATGATCTTTACTTAATATACTAATGATTTTTAGCATAAAAGAAAAATCGATAATTTTGACCCATACAATGTATTGTTGGCTATTGCCACAAATATACCCATCCAACTTATGACTAGTTTTGTGGTCCAGGGTCACATATTGATATACAATACCTTTCAAAAGAATGAGGTCAATACGAAATTTTCTTTAAAGAAATAAATACTTTTATTCATCAAGGACACATTAAATTGTACAAAAATGACAGTAAAGATATTAATAATGTTAGAAAAGATTTCTACATTAAATAAAAGCTGTTCTTTTGATCATTTCATTAAAGAATCCTGATAAAATGTATCCTGGTTTGAAAAATATTAAACCACACAACTGTTTTTTAACATTGATAATAATCATAAATGTTTCTTGAGCAGCAAATCAGCATATTAGAATGATTTCTGAAGGATCATGTGACACTGAAGACTGGAGGAATGATGCTGAAAGTTCAGCTTCGCATTACAGAAATAAGTTACATTTCAAAATGTGTTATATAATATTTCACACTATTTCTGTATTTTTGATTAGCTAAATGTTGCCTTGGTGAACAGAAGAGACTTCTTTCAAAACATTAAAAAAATCTCACAGACCCCAAACTTTTGAACGGTAGTGTATATATTCATATGACACTTGAAACATAAACACAAAACTGAAGGTATGAACAAGGAAATAATGTGCTTGAGGAGCACAAACCTGCTCCCTCACCTTGAGATGTTCCTTGATCTGCAGCATCACAAATGACGGAAAGATGAGGTGGTGAAAACAGCACACAGTTGGAGAAAAAAAAGAAGAGAAAAATGGTAAGAAGGTTGCAGACCGATGTTAAACATACTGCTTTACAGGAAACAAGACAATTTGTTTAGTACATTAATACAATGTGAAGTCACTAACAATGACAGTCTTTTAAAAAATACATTCTTCATTGTTCCCAGAATTATTCCCTTTAAATACATTCTCTTGTTTGGAAACCAATTTTCAAAATGCAATGTTTTCAGAATATACAGATAAAGCCTGTAATTAAATGAATTATGAGGTTGAAAACATGCTTTGTATAAGAACACTGCTGTTTCTGAAATCATATTTGAACCATAATTAATGGCCTGCCTTGTGTAGTACTTATGGATTTAAGCATTCATGGAGTTAAAAAAAAAAGAAGAAGAAGAAAACATAAAAGTTTAAATACCTCTGAACGAGTCCCTACCTCCTCTGTGGTATATGAGTAAATGACAGGGCGGTGCTTCTTTGGTGCATTTGTTGTGGCACTTCAATCTGACAAAAGAAAGCATGACAGAAATGTTTATTAGTTTGCTCTTGTAAAAGCAAATCAATGAATATTCAAAACAAACACTTAATATGCAGCCATCATTTTGAGGGTGTCAAAAGCCAGCAAGTATCTTAGTAACAAGATGCCATAGTCAAGGGTGGTAGAGTGGAAACTATTAGGTAGGTAATTTATTCAAATAATCTTTTAATGATAATGATAATTATGCTCAATTTGAATGTTCAGACACTACTGCAGGCACAAAGTGTCTAGCACTGAATTCTAAAGAGGCTTTGATGCAAACCAAAACATCAAATCGCATCTTTAAAAAGCTAAAATGTTAGGAATTTTCATTTTCAGAAATTTGTATGATCAAGAGATGGTTTAAGAAATGGTAATAAATAGTGGAGTATATATTTAACATTTGACATTTATGGTCTACATGATGCACAAAGATTCAGTGTGTAATTTCTGCATCAAAAGCGGCACCAGACAGAATTACAAAAATAACTTAATTTTTATGATCTTTTGGTCTACAAGAAAACGTAAGTGGTGTTTGCCCATGACAAACTCATCACAACGATTGCTAGGGTCCTAAGACGTGAATTTTAGCACTTTGCTATTACATATAATTTTTTTTCAGGCGGTTATCTGGGTGGTTGCTTACTGGTCCAAATTGTGATCTACAGATATGGTTTCAATATCAGTCTATGAGATTTTTTGGCCCATATCCATAGGATTTCCACTTTGTGAATTTTCGGCTGATAATAAAACAGGCGAAAAATTTCACATACTTACATTGAAGGAGCCATATACTAATTAGCTAATAATCATTTCCTAACAGGTCTCTCAAACACAGCCCCTCTTTTGCCATCGTTCAGAATCAGACAGGTTGTTGAGCCGTCTATGCTATGCTAAAACAAACAATGCTGTTTGGTGCCACTAAGGGGTTAGGAAATGACACACAGCCAAAATAACATGAAATGATAATGTTAAATAATATAATTTTTAGCATTTCTAGGCGTTGAACAGGCTAATAAATGTCTAGAATTATTTTCAGACACCTTTGGAACAATTAACAATTACAAATAATAAAACGGTGTGCTCTGTCAATTCATCATATACTTAAACATATGGAAACCCATTTCTACCACATAAGAAAAAAGTCATAATTATGACATAAAATGTAAATGAATTATGAGATAAAGTCATAATTATGACCAGGGCTTGACATTAACACCCGCCAACCCGCCATTTGAGGGTGGATTTCAGCTGTGGCGTGTAACACAATCACTCCCACTAGCCACTTTGGCGGGTTGAATTTTATTGTAGTCTTCCCAAAAAGGCTTCTGTTATGATCGCGTTGCGCATTATAACCAACCACACACTATTCTGTTGAGTTTATGAATGCAATGTCTAATAATCAGAGGTGTTCAGATTAGTCATCGCTAGAACGCCGGAGTTTTGTTCAGAGCGCTCACTGAAATCTGCACTCATCATAAACAACACAGCAGAGATGTGTGCGATGTACGTAGGAGATTCATTCATCATACAGTGATTGACTGTTTTTGTTCTAGGCCTATTTCAGCAGCGAAAATAGTTAAAAAAAAAAAAAAAAAAAAGATCACAGCAGAACCATAGCGCATGTGACGTTGGACATTCGATAATCGCGAATTTAGGGACCATCTCTAAAGTTACATGCGACATTGGTATACACGTTTCTAACTTCAATAGCATTTGAAGAGAATGACTTACAGTCATAAAACCAACTGTAAAGTGTTCATCTAGGTGTCAGGCATGATGCACACCTTTTAGATTTTTTGTAATTTAATAAACTGTTAAATCACATGAAAATATGGATATGTAGTTCACTAGGCGACTGTGGGCTCATACACAAAATATGCTAGATTTAAATATGTAATAGCTGATAGAACACTGATGAGAATATTGCTTGAGAAAAAATTATATTTACACCCAAATTTTTTTTTTTTTTTTTTTCCAGACAAGCAACTGTCTTAAGGAGCTTTACACACAACCTTATCAGAGCTAAATAGGCCTATTTGATGACCTGTCATGTTATACATTTCATGCAGACTTGATTTGGGTGTGTACAGTGGTCATTTACATATAGCCAACAACAAATTTCAAAATTTGAAAACGCTGAGTGGCTAGTAACTTTGGAAAACCACTAGCCACAGTGGCTGGTGAGCAAAAAAGTTAATGTCAAGCCCTGATTATGACATACATTATAACTGTCATAATAACTTTTTATCTCATAATTGAGACTTTTTGTCATAATTTAGAATTTTGTGTCAATTATGACTTTTTATTTCAATTTTGACGTGTCATCATTGACTTATCTAATAATTACCTTTCATGTCATAATTATAAGATAAAACGTCACATTTATGACAAACATTTTAATTATGAGATAAAAAGGTCATAATTATGACATAAATCAATTATAAATATGTATTATGACAAAAAGTCAGATTTTTTGTCAACTGTCATAATTTAGAATTTTGTCTCAGTTATGACTTTTTTTACTTGTCATAATTGACTTATCTAATAATTTCTACCTTTTGTGTCATAATTTCTACTTTTTATCATATAATTATGACAGTATGACTTTCTAATAATTTAGATTTTTTTATGTCATGATTGTTTTTGTCATAATTAAAACATTTACATCATAATTTCGACTTTTTATCTCATAATTATCTCACAACTTTTTATGTCATGCTTATGATTTTTTTTTCTTTTGTGGCATTTTAGCACTTACTTGCAGTTTTTGCATTTCAAGCCGAATAGCATTCCTTTCCCGCACACGATACACGTCTGCGACATCCAATACTTTGTGGAAAACCTGCAAAAGCACAAATGAGTGGCGCAATTCATTACTGACACTTTTTTAAGGCACTTTCCCAGGGAAAAAAACGACTAATTTCATCCATTTTTAAAATGCATGTGGCCATATGGGTTTGTTTTGTTTCGCTGTCAAACTATCAGCAGATGGTTCTGACCTTTTGACAACCACTCCTAAACTCTTCAGATGAAAGAGCGAATGTGTCACTGCAGCGATCAGCGATGCAGCGTTTGCCAAGTAACCTTTTCATCGAGAGACAGATATGTGCAGCATATGCCTAAAGATAGACACTTCGGCGTGAAGAGTAATTTAATTGTAACTGAGTATCTCTGAATATCTCCTTTGCACTCAACTGTGCATCCGCACTTGACAAATATACGTGAGGACAAAGGCCATATGGATGCACTGGCGATTGTTCAGCAGAATTGCATAGAAAGTGCTCTCTTTATTCTTAATTCTTTCTATCTCTACCTCTTTTTGTTTACAAGTCGCATTTGCCATTCTCCACAATGAAAGGGCCATTCAAATGTCCTGCAATAGAGTTCCTTTGAAGGGTCACTGTGCATTTGCCAATCTATTTCTCTGATATGAACAGAAGCTGACAGTTAATAGAATATGACTAATGGGCTCTGACAGTGTCAAAGTGTCTTCATTAGATTGAAGCCGTGCTGTCTTATTAAAGAAGAGGCTGGCTTTAGTACGCAGCTCACATCACCGTAGCCATCTCAGTTTAAAGTTGACATGAGCGTTTCAATTTTTTGGATCTGTTTATCTGCTTGCGTTCTGAAACTGTGGCGGTTGTCCATCTATGATGACATTAATTTCCACACCTGCGTTCCAGTCTGAAGGGCTCATCCCTATGCCCTAATCCCTTCCAAACGGCTTCGAAGGGATGAAGGGTGTAGTGGACCAAAAAACTTCTGAATCTTCTTGCAGAGTAAATTAAGGAGGCACCATAGTCGCACAAATGTGTATGCTGCTCGTCTGCGCAAAGAATCATGAGAGTGAAGTGTCCATCAGTTATACCCTTCGAAACATTTAATTCTGGCAATGTCCCAAATGGCACACTAAACACTTGCAGTCTTTCTACGAGTCCGCACTTTCGTAACGGCGCTTTGACTGTCGGGTAGAGGTCTGCTGTGGAGCTCACTTCTGTGCAGGCTCTGAAAAAGTGCGCATCGAGGGTGCATATTGGCTGCAAAGGGGGCACTTGCGAGCATCTTTCTTAAATGTAAAATGATAAATGGGACAACCTACGTGATCGTAAAGTCCACGAGACCATAGGGTGTCCCATTTGTCAGTGCATATGAAATAGGGCTGGGTATTGACACTAATTTCATTATTCGATTTCGATTCACAAGCTTGCGATTTAATTCCGATTCATTTCGATGCAGTATCGATTATTTTGGATATATATATAGGTACAGTACATGGCAAATTTTCTCAAGGAAAACAAATCTCTCAGCTAATGCTGCAAACTATATGGGAGTCAGTTGGTACTATACTATAATAACTATTACTATAATATTGAAGTTTAAAATTAACTGATTTGTATACAAACACTTAAATTACACAATTAAGTTTTTATAATAATAAAGTTATAATACTAACTTTATAATTACATAATTATATTTCTACTCCAACTCGTATTTTGAAATATAAATATTTAAATGGTGGCTTTCAACATGACGGATTTATTCAAACATGTATTATATAGGCTATTGAAGAACATTAAAAATGATATTGATGTAATATGGTGCATAGGCCTATATTCAGCAAAATGGTCCTCTTAAGAATTAATTTTTTCTAGCTGACTAACAAGTTTATGGTCACCGAATATTTTTTTTCTGAGGTAAATGTGACGTTACGTGACATATTGTTTGCAAGCTTTCCGCGGTTGAAATGCTGATTGAGCGATTACATGAGACATGATACGGACTTTGGTAGGATGCACTGTATTTTTTAACATACCTTCAGATGTTCATTCATGTTTATTTCGCATTGTAACTGGTATGAAAGCGGAGGAGATGATCAGTTTATGTGCGCTTCTTTTGAACTGAGGCGCTACAGCGATCTGTCACGCCACACTAAACAGCGCCAAAATGGTATTTATTTTTTGAATTTTGTAGTAAAATGGACAGAATTTGAAATCTGAGACTTTGTTTCATATCAAAAGTAACAAAGCACAAAGCTTATTGCAATTTATTGGTACATGCTACAATGTGAAAACTGAAAACAGGATAGACTAATCAATTCTTGGGATTTAAGAATCGATATCAGTTCGTAAAAAAGAGAATCAATTAAAATCGAGAAATCAATAGTTTTTACCCAGCCCTAATATGAAGTGTGCCATTTGGGGCAGAGCCTCTGAAGGGCCCTTTGAAGTGGCCAGTTTTGAGCACTTCGGTTTGCAACGACCCTTCAATATGGCGGCCATGATTGTTCTCATTCAAGTGCCCTTCGGAGATGGATTTATCCTATTTGGAATGCAGCCAACATCCAAAGTATGAGAAAAAGGAAACATGAAAAAACAAGAAATTTTTTAGCCTTGGTGAACTTTGCATGTCTTTTGACGGGTAAGCCACGGCAAGATCTCATTATAACCTTTATAAATTGCATCACAAAATCTGCCATGTTTCGTGGTCTAAGCGCAAACGCAGGCTCTTTGTTTGACGTGGGATCGGTGGTATTTAGGGTAATCAAGTCGTCAGATGTGAGATGGCATGACTGGAGTTGCACAACCACATGAGTTAATTGGCTTGACATATTGTAACCACTACCACACACTCACACGTGCACAAAACTCACCTGTGTTTTATAGAGTTGCCAAGGTCTCTACGAGGTATCTGAGGGGACCAGCGCGGAACAGACAGAGTATCTAGAACAGACAAACACAAGCAAACAGAATTAAAGCTTGAAAACACAGATTTCAAGGTATTAAAACACCAAGACCTTAAAATCACTTTCATAAAGTGCATAAAAGAGGTATTATAATTCTGGTTTCCCAAACCTGACTGGATGAGCTAAAACAGTGGCAACGGTAATATGATAATGTTTAATAAAATGTTTAATAAAATGTTTTATTTATTATCAATCATGAACTATTACTTGGATTAACAAAGGTTGTTTATGATTACCAAGCATCTTGACACATTAATATGGAATTCAATTTATTTGCGGTCAGACGTTTCCACATATCAGGTATTGTACAAGCAATGTATACATTTTTTTTATCATTAAATATTTCATTTTATAATATATATATATATTTGATACACTGCCGATTTTGCAGGTTTGCCCTTTTACAAAGCATGTAGATTTTTATCATAGGTACACTTCAACTGTGAGTGACGGAATCTAAAACAAAAATCCAGAAAATCACATTGTATGATTTTTAAATAATTAATTTGCATTTTATTGCATGACATAAGTATTTGATACATCAGAAAAGCAGAACTTAATATTTGGTACAGAAACCTTTGTTTGCAATTACAGAGATCATACGTTTCCTGTAGTTCTTGACCAGGTTTGCACACACTGCAGCAGGGATTTTGGCACACTCCTCCATACAGACCTTCTCCAGATCCTTCAGGTTTCGGGACTGTCGCTGGGCAATACGGACTTTCAGCTCCCTCCAAAGATTTTCTATTGGGTTCAGGTCTGGAGACTGGCTAGGCCACTCCAGGACCTTGAGATGCTTCTTACGGAGCCACTTCTTAGTTGCCCTGGCTGTGTGTTTCAGGTCGTTGTCATGCTGGAAGACCCAGCCACGACCATCTTCAATGCTCTTACTGAGGGAAGGAGGTTGTTGGCCAAGATCTCGCGATACATGGCCCCATCCATCCTCCCCTCAATACGGTGCAGTCGTCCTGTCCCCTTTGCAGAAAAGCATCCCCAGAGAATGATGTTTCCACCTCCATGCTTCACGGTTGGGATGGTGTTCTTGGGGTTGTACTCATCCTTCTTCTTCCTCCAAACACGGTGAGTGGAGTTTAGACCAAAAAGCTCTATTTTTGTCTCCTCAGACCACATGACCTTCTCCCATTCCTCCTCTGGATCATCCAGATGGTCATTGGCAAACTTCAGACGGGCCTGGACATGTGCTGGCTTGAGCAGGGGGACCTTGCGTGCGCTGCAGGATTTTAATCCATGACGGCGTAGTGTGTTACTAATGGTTTTCTTTGAGACTGTGGTCCCAGCTCTCTTCAGGTCATTGACCAGGTCCTGCCGTGTAGTTCTGGGCTGATCCCTCACCTTCCTCATGATCATTGATGCCCCACGAGGTGAGATCTTGCATGGTGCCCCAGACCGAGGGAGATTGAACGTCATCTTGAACTTCTTCCATTTTCTAATAATTGCACCAACAGTTGTTGCCTTCTCACCAAGCTGCTTGCCTATTGTCCTGTAGCCCATCCCAGCCTTGTGCAGGTCTACAATTTTATCCCTGATGTCCTTACACAGCTCTCTGGTCTTGGCCATTGTGGAGAGGTTGGAGTCTGTTTGATTGAGTGTGTGGACAGGTGTCTTTCATACAGGTAACGAGTTCAAACAGGTGCAGTTAATACAGGTAATGAGTGGAGAACAGGAGGGCTTCTTAAAGAAAAACGAACAGGTCTGTGAGAGCCGGAATTCTTACTGGTTGGTAGGTGATCAAATACTTATGTCATGCAATAAAATGCAAATTAATTATTTAAAAATCATACAATGTGATTTTCTGGATTTTAGATTCCGTCTCTCACAGTTGAAGTGTACCTATGATAAAAATTACAGACCTCTACATGCTTTGTAAGTAGGAAAACCTGCAAAATCGGCAGTGTATCAAATACTTGTTCTCCCCACTGTATATAGTATATTTACTATATATTGTATTGTATTTACACTACCGTTCAAAAGTTTGGGGTCATGAATTTTCTTCTTTTGTACTTTCTAGTCATAAAAAAATCCTGAAAAAATGTATCATGGTTTCCACAAAAATATTAAGCAGCACAACTGTTTTCCACATTGATAATAATTAGAAATGTTTCTTTAGCAGCAAATCAGCATATTAGAATGATTTCTGAAGGATCATGTGACACTGAAGACTGGAGTAATGATGCTGAAAATTCAGCTTTGCATCACATGAATAATATACATTTTCTAAATATATTCAAATAGAAAAGTTATGTTTAATTCAAATAATATTTTACAATATTTGTTTTACTGTATTAATAAATGAAGCCTTGGTGAGCATAAGAGACTTCTTTCAAAAACATTTTAAAAATCTTACCGACCCACACTTTTAAACAGTAGTGACTTCTGCAAGAGCAAGAGCAGAGACAAAACCAAACCAAATTTTCCATGGAAATTCAAAAAACTGGGATCGTTATTTAATATATATATATATCCTTAAATGCTTAAAAAGATAAATCTGATAGAATTTGAAGAATTGAAATTTGATGTCTTCTGTCATCGCTCAAATGGAAGAGATCTGGTAAAACCTAAATGGAGACTTGTAAGACAATAATTACATTTGCTTCCCACAGCACTGGTAGTTCAAAAGACCATTCATCAGATTGTCCACGCTCAATTATACTCCATTTGTTTATGATCAACAGGGAGATACGAGGACAAGTACACATGCACACACACAAACAGGATAAGCTGCTCTGCCTTATTCTAAAAGCATAAAATACTGTATGAGCCTTGCGTTCATAACCAGATTTCTGCATTTGACTGCATCCACTTATTCACTTGAGATTCCTAATGACTGCCTCTGTCAGTGTGCATTCCATGATGCTTATATCAAATATGGATGCGGGTGTGTCTCTATTGTGACCACTGCATTCTGTTCGGCTGCGTCTTTCAGGTGGATCAAGGATGTACAGTGTTCCAGATTAGATCAGAGCTTTGATATGATCTTTGTTCTGGATTGCTGGACCTCTATTGAAACACAAGTGATCTTGAGGGGAAAAACAACATAAATATAAGAGTGTTTCTCCAACTATGGACACTTTAATGCCCCAGGAGTTTTAATTAAAAATAAACTTTTAATTTCAACTTTTTGTTATATGAAGCAATTAACTTTTTTTACATTTTACTTTTGCTTTTACTACTGTTGCTTGTTTTACTCTTGCCCCTGTCCCAATTTTTTAATCTACAATATCACATTCTACAAGCTCTGATATATGAAAGCTAGAAAATAAGCTGACATGCTCTTCAAAGTACAAAAAAAGAGTCCTTAAACTTTCTAGAAAAGAATGAAATTGAATGGGGAATAATGGAGACTTATGCTTAAGTTGTTTTTGCTCAAATTCCAATTAAAAACTCTAGCACTATTTTTTACTTTTGTGTTGGGTTTTTTTATTTCTTTCTTTTTCATTGCCTCTATGCATTTCTTCCATGTCTGTCAGTTTTATCTCTCTCTTAAGTGTCATTCTCTGTAGTGTAGTGAAGTGATATATATATATATATATATATATAATAGCATAAGGATTTGAGCAAGTTTGACAAGAGCCAAATTGTGATGGCTAGATGACTGGGTCAGAGCATCTCCAAAACTGCAGCTCTTGTGGGGTGTTCCCGGTCTGCAGTGGTCAGTGTCTATCAAAAGTGCTCCAAGGAAGGAACAGTGGTGAACCAGCGACAGGGTCATGGGCGGCCAAGGTTCACTGATGCACGTGGGGAGCGAAGGCTGGCCCGTGTGGTCTGATCAAACAGACAAGCTACTGTAGCTCAAATTGCTCAAGAAGTTAATGCTGGTTCTGATAGAAAGGTGTCAAAATACACAGTGCATCACAGTTTGTTGCGTATGGGGCTGCATAGCCGTAGACCAGTCAGGGAGCCCATGCTGACCCCTGTCCACCGCCGAAAGCGCCAACAGTGGGCATGTGAACATCAGAAATGGACCACGGAGCAATGGAAGAAGGTGGCCTGGTCTGATGAATCACGTTTTCTTTTACATCACGTGGATGGCCGGGTGCGTGTGCGTCGCTTACCTGGGGAACACATGGCACCAGGATGCACTATGGGAAGAAGGCAAGCCGGCGGAGGCAGTGTGATGCTTTGGGCAATGTTCTGCTGGGAAACCTTGGGTCCTGCCATCCATGTGGATGTGACACGTACCACCTACCTAAGCATTGTTGCAGACCATGTACACCCTTTTATGGAAATTGTATTCCCTGGTGGCTGTGGCCTCTTTCAGCAGGATAATGCGCCCTGCCATAAAGCAAAAATGGTTCAGGAATAGTTTGAGAAGCACAACAACGAGTTTGAGGTGTTGACTTGGCCTCCAAATTCCCCAGATCTCAATCCAATCGAGCATCTGTGGGATGTGCTGAACAAACAAGTCAGATCCATGGAGGCCCCACCTCGCAACTTACAGGACTTAAAGGATCTGCTGCTAACATCTTGGTGCCAGATACCACAGCACACCTTCAGGGGTCTAGTGGAGTCCATGCCTCGACGGGTCAGGGCTGTTTTGAACAGTGAAATAAAAATAAACTATTTTAATATTTATAATGTGAAAAGAATTTACATCAATTTTTACACTAATTATGACTCGTGTGTGATTTAAAATGTCATTTCCCCCACAGACTTCTATCAAGCACAACACAATCAATCACAAATCAAGAAAGAAATGGCATTTATATTTTATCATAACTAATATTTCAAGGTAAAAAAATTACAGTTGCTTTAATAAATAACAGTATTTAAATTGTACTAAAAATAACGTCAACATCCTATGACCTCTGCAGTGATGAATGCACTATGATTAAAAGTAATAAAAAATTATTTAAAAATTGTTAAAGTGAGTAAATACTAATAGGTGAAAACAAACGACCAACACTAGTATTATAAACTACATTATACTGCAGTGATAATGTTAAACAAAACCCTACCTTGCCTGTTTCTATGGTAACCCCTCAAAGTTTTAAAGGAGATGATGCAAACTGTAACGGACTCCTGAAATTTTACAAAACTAATCTTACATTTACAATAATAATAAAATACATTGGTAAAGATTAAACTAAAACAAAAGCCAATTGAAAAATGATGCAACAACTGACAACAGACTTTCAAACAGCAGTTTAAGAGCATCCATCAAAAAAGTACTGTGGTGACAACAAGGTATACGGATGGTATCAAATAATACCTGTACCATAATAGTACTTTGATATGGTACAGAATGATTACCATATTCATATACCATGGCATGTAGCTACTTGAGATCCTTTCATCTTATGAAGAAACGGAGAGAAAGAGAGTCTTTCATTATAGACCAGATTTAAAAGTTTACCTGACAAACTCACATCATCTCACAGCAGGTAAATGCTTTATCCGCAGGCGTAGAAACAGACCTACTTACTTGTGAATACAAACCAGCATCACTACAGAGCAGGCGAATTTGTGTTTAATTGGTGCAAATATTGCTAAAAATAACAAAACTACCAGAGGCAGGTGTCTAATTTGCAGAAAAACATTATATGTTTCTCTCTTTCGCTCTTTGAACCAACAACCAGTCATTAAAAACCACCATGTTGAATCAATTAACTATCAAATTGAGACATGACAAGACAAACTGGAGTTTGTTCAAGCCAGATGAAGCAACAGTTGGCCAATTTTCACGATCGACCAATCACATGCCAGAATTAGTGATATAAATATCACAGGCATCTCACAAACAGACAGACTAAACAAAATTATTTGTAAAACAATGACTAACATAGTGATCCGCCTCTCAGTCCTTTCCAGAACACAATAAAGCTCCATTATTAGATTTACAGTTTGATAAGATTTCAACTGAGAAGTTTTTTTCAATAGGGAAATATGAGTGAGTGACGCTAAGTATATTTAACACCTGCTATTGACCTGCTCTTAAACAATTCTATGGATTTGACTGACAGCCAGATAAATGACGTTATAAAGGTGCTGCACTGCGTCTTTGTGTCATGAGGATAAATTGTTGCAGTGAAGAAATTACAGTCAAGAGTTGGCTTTTGCATTAGTTTAAATTCTTTCTATATAGCTAGAAAATAAGCTGACACACTCTTCAAAATGTATGGAAGAGTACAAAAAGAGAGTCCTCAAACTTTTTTAGAAAGTAATAAAATCTGTACTAGAAAATGTTATTAGGTATGGTCTGTCTACCTGAGGAAACCTCACAACAAAGTTATTGTATATAATATGAACTGCTATGAAAACAATAGGGCAGAGAGACTATCTTAGCATTCAGTCTCTTTATGAACAATGCACATTTAAGGAAGGCAGAAGGATTTTGAGTGATCCGTCCCATGTACTCCATTCTTGCTATGAACTGCTACCCTCGAGGAAAAGGCACAGAATTTCTCGGTCAATTGAACAGGTTTAAAAATTAGTTTGTGCCAGTATTAATTAAACTGTTAAATAAGGACTAGTAATACTTCCTATCCTTTTATATATTGTAGCAGTCACCTGCGTGTGTGGTGAATGTGAATGTACGTAGTTGAATGTAATGTGATGTGTGTAATGTATGTAAAGTATTGTGTGGCCTTCAGATTAGCTCAAGAACAGTGTGTAGAGAGCTTCATGGAATGGGTTACCATGGCCGAGCAGCTGCATCCAAGCCTTACATCACCAAGTGCAATGCAAAGCGTCGGATGCAGTGGTGTAAAGCACGCCGCCACTGGACTCAGTGGAGACGTGTTCTCTGGAGTGACAAATTACGCTTCTCTGTCTGGCAATCTAATGGACGAGTCTGGGTTTGCCAGTTGCCAGGAGAACGGTACTTGCCTGACTGCATTGTGCCAAGTGTAAAGTTTGGTGGAGGGGGGACTCCATATTAAACCCTACGGATTAAGAAGGGGATGTCATTAAAGTTCATGTGCATGTAAAGGCAGGCGTCCCGAAACTTTTGCCAATATATATATATATATTTTGCACTACTGTGCAAAAGTCATAGGCACGTTAGTATATTCACCAGAAAATGGTTTAAAGGCCAGTTATTTATATCTTTTATATCTTTAGTGTGTCATTTGGAAAAATAAGTTTACATTTCCAAACATTCCTTTTGTCATTAATTGTAATAATTAAGTGAGATTTTTGTATACACAATAAGTCTTACAACTGTGATCTGATCGCACCATCATCGAGTCTGTGATTACATGAAAAAAAAGAAAAAACTGAGACAGACTAAATTCAGAAGAATGCTGATTTGCCAAGATATCAAACAAGATATCAAAGTCTGCAATCAAAAGTTAGAAATTTCAATAAGAATGCAAATTATTTTAATTTCTCCTAAGGAATTTTAAGAGAAACATCTGAGATTCTTAAATGAAACAAACTCCATTAGGTCTCCAGAGCTATGAAAGAGCAACTTCCAAACAACATTTCACTCTGTGTAGTTCTCAACTTTCAGTTGTGATGTTAACACAGTTAAACTGCACGTAAGCATTTCATAGTATTGCACACACTATTTGTATCCTGTGTGCATGCCAAGAAACTTGAAACCGTGAAGCACAGGCCCCGGGCACACTGTTGCTTGCTGTGTACAATAATACTGTCACCACATGCAGAAAAACAGCAGACGCATTACCAGGGCTGACGACACTCGTGAGGCCTGGTTACTGCCACCGTGTCCGGCCTGGAGCCCCATCGGGAGGTCCAGAACGCAAGTAATGCCATTACAGAGGCTGCCACAAACCCAATGAGATTATAAACCTGCAACTGGTTTATCGGAAATTCAACTATAACGTTCTTTCATCTTGTTTCACAACAAGCCCTTGCGTCCCAAACTCTGGAGGAATTTGGTTGTTTGGGTAAAAAAAATTTCGCTTATATGTATTGGATCATCGAAGATCAACAGCAAGGATATTGGTTAATAAAGTGAGATTAAATGCATAAAGTAGGTATCATTTAACATTTAATTATTGCAGGTTTGCATTTCACTGTTTTTATTCATTTTGAATCTTTTTTTGTGTAAGTGAGATGAGTAAATGCATGCTCACATTAGTCTAGAACTACAATGACCATCATGTTCACACAGCGCAAAGCCTTTAAATTTAAAAGTAATGCATTACTTTACTTGTTACTTGAAAAAAAATATGATTATGAAACTCCCCGCGTTACTCCCAACACTGGTTATTATCGTCAACTAAAACTACTAATACTTCTATTAACTATGAACTATTAATACATCTTTGCTAAATGAAATAAAATATAAATGCAAGGCAACATTTCTAATTTTCGTTTAGTTTAGGTCGAAGCACTAAAATTACTAACTGGAAATACAATTAAAATAAAACTGAAGTAAAACTAAAATGAAATAAAAGCAAATGAAACCTAAATACTAATATTTAGAAAAACAAAGACTAATAAAAATCACAAAAGCACATAATATTAATATGAAAACTGAAAGTATAAAAATAAAAGCTAATTTTAATAAATACCATAATAGTATATAAATAATCCTAAAATAACACTGCTCAACTGTGGTTGGATTTCACTAACAGTTAAAAAATTAATTGAAGCATCAATTCATCAAAACCATCAAAAAAGGAGTACATGAAAAAAAAATATCCTAACAGTCTCCGGATATTTTACAATGTACAAAGCAGATTGCCAAAGCTTGGAGAGGATCTATCATTCATAATTCTGGAAACAAGCAGTCAAAACTTTTCCCTCCATCTGTACAATAATCTCATTCCAAAACTGAGTCTTCTGCGTCATTCTTGTGTCATTCCCAGTCTTCTCACATCCACACTGCTTCCGTTCGGCCCATTATTCCTCTAATAGCCCACGCTAAGAGGCCCCCGGAGTAGATATTGGGCTTGGACAATATGCACTTACACGCTGCCAGGTGTCCTGGGACACGTGTAGGTTTGGGACGCTGCCCTTTAATAGGTGATGAGATGGGAAGTCACATTGTGAAAGGAAACGACAAAGAAAGTTGTAATTGCCCGACGTGCGTCATCAGACATCTATTCATTCATTTCAATCATTAGTGCATCTTTGGGTAAAGCATCCTTGATGCTTCTGTTTACACTTGATAATGATGATGCCAGATTGCTTTAGTTTTCTATCTGGATATTTGCATGTGTGTTTATTTACAAGCAAAGATTCACACGTACCATGCAGGGAGGCATGCAAGTTTCTTCAGAAGTTAAGTTATCATCAGCTGTGTTATCATCAACTGTGAAATGAGAAGCCAAAATAATGTATTGTCCCACACAGAAATTAATGGGTGTTTACTCACTTGCTGAGGGGGTGTCGGAGTGAACCGGTGGTGTCGAAGGGACATAATTAGGGAAAAAGAAGGAGCGAAGTGAGTGGTCGGAGTGGAGAGGAGAGCGCTGGGTCGGCAAGTTTTCACAGCTCCCAGCCACACTGCTGTGGATCTTCAGGTTCAACGGCTTGTTCTTTTTTTTTGTTCTACAAAGAGAGTCAGAGGAAAAACAAATGAGCCCAAAATAAGACAAGAGCACAATGTTTACCTGCGTTCCAAACAAGCACTTGCACGTCAAGCTCCAGGACAGATTTAGCTTCAAAATGGATGGAAACCCGACTGAGATTGTGCATATGTTCCGTTACATTTCCCTACCCCACTAACTTGCCAGATCCATCACCCTCCAAACTTTTAGAATTTACAAATTAAGCACTGATTATACCATTCAAATCCAATTAGATCCATTTATTTTCTGTGTATGGGTGCATGTTTGCAAGTGCACATGTCTTGCTGTTTAGAGAATATCTCTGAAATTGTCATCATGTCACCTTTCTCTTAAATTCAGTAAGTCTATCATTTTTAATAATCTGATAATGAAATAGACTTCTATGGAATCCACTATGAAATTTGCTCCAAATACCTGTAAAGGCAAATATTATTACATGTAAAGGCAAATATTACTGCTGTGAGCGACCCAGAGGGAAAATGAACTGTGCTGTTTTAAGACAATTGTATCAGATCCAGATTCAGCAAATTCACATGTATGTTCAAGTGCCATGCAGAATTAAAAGAAAACCTCTAAAGCTTTACTGTTTCTTTTTGCATGCATTTCTCAATACTGAGTACTCTTTTTCAAAATTATTCACATTCTTCCAGCATGCACTTTCACACGGCAGTTTATTTTCTTGCAAAATGCATTAAAACCACCAAAATCATTTCTCAAAATCAACCCCATTCTATCATAGAGCAAACATTCCAAGACAGTCCTGTGTGTAAAGGTGATGATACACAGGGCAACTTTTGCTGGACAATGTTGCCATCAACGTGCAACCAGGTGAGACACAGGGCCCACGACCGATCTAAAGTATCCAGATACTTTAAATTTTAAATTTGTTGACCATCCTCAATGGGAAAGTGCCCAAGCAACATCGCTCGGCTCGGCAACATACTCAAAAAAAGTTGCCCTGTGTATCATCACCTTCACCTGGTGAGATAACATTTTATGAATCCAAATGTGGTGATTAAATGCATTATGTATCAAAAGAAAGACAAAATGATCCAGAGTTTACTCCACAGACACCGTAATTATTGAGAAATGCACATAAACAATTGTTTAAAAAAACAAGAATGTAAGAGTTAAGGGATAGTTCACCAAAAAATGACAATTCTGTCATCATTTACTCACCCTCAAGTTGTACTAAACCCTATACATTTTTTTCTTCTGTGGAACACAAAAGAAGATATTTTGAAGAATGTCGGTAACCAAACAGTTGATGGGCCCCACTGACAAATTTAATTTTTTTTCATATATGGAAGTCAATGGTTCGGTTACCCATATTCTTCAGAATATCTTCTTTTGTGTTCAGCAGAAGAAAGAAATTCATACAGGTTTGGAACAACTTGAAAGTAAGTAAATGATGACAGAATTTTCATTTTTGGGTGAACTATCCATTTAACACATAACACATCAAATTAAAAAAGTGTATCTGTCCTGCTGTAACTAAAGCAACAACATTATGAATATATCATATTGATATAATAAATGAACAGCATAATTTATATTTTTTTCCTCTCAAATCATCTTCTGGGCCAGACTGGACTCTTCCGAATTTGTGTTTGACAACCCAATATTAAAGTCTAACTGGACTGCAAAACATTTTTTATCATAAGAGAAAGAGCTTGAGTTGACATCAAAAGAAAAATCAAAACATCCCTGATTGGTTCTTTTCATTGGTCAGATCACTCATTGAAGCCACTTCTAAATATAATCAAAGAACACATTGCATTTGATTTTACCCTGTTTAAATATGTGGTAAAAGCATTGACGTTTATGAAGCTTTGAACTAGGAGGGAGAGACAGACATGTAAACTAATAATGAATTAAAATGGAAACACTTCCAACATGACACAAATCATTAACATGAAGATTATTTTTAGTAAAAAGAATTATTTTAACCCAAAAAAGAGAATTAATGTTCACCAATGGTTAGATATTTTGGTGCATTGTAAGTGTGTGTCTACCGCCGATGACAAAGATGTGCAAGACTCTGAGAGGCGAGCACAATGCATTAGTGTGTGGATATGACAAATACTGACAGTGTGTGTGAGAGAAGCTTTCTTATTGTGCAGGGATAAGCAGAACGGTGAGGTGTGTGAACGCAAAAGCAAAGAAAAAAGGGAGATGGAGAACAGGAGACAAACAAACAGACAGACAAACAAAGATGGATAAACGGTGACAGGCAGAACAACTGACTGGCAGCAAACTACTGATGACAGTGTTTTATTCTTTCTTTTATACATTTTGCTTTTTTATTTATTTATTTTTTGCCATCTCGCTTTATTTTGTTGTCTTGCAGTTTAAGACTAGGTGTAAAGTGCCAAATAGTCTGACATTTTATTAAAATGTTACACGGTGTGAGGTCTGACATGGATGTTAAAACAAAACAAAAATCAATAGGGCAGTCAACTGATTGATAAAAATTGTAATTAAATTCAATTTGCTGAAAAAGGCCCCCAAAATGAAGATAATTCAAACATAACCAAATCATTGAATAGACTTTAAAAAATAGTGTCTATAAGTCAATAAAAATAATATAATTTGTATATTAATATACAATTTCCATATCACTAAATATAAGTCTATCACTGACCTACAGGCCACAGGAACAAACAGAATGTTCTAATTAAAATAATTTCATTATTCTCATGATGCATTTTTGCATGCGAATTGTCAATTTGGTTGGAACTATACATTTAAATGTAAAAAAATAAATAAAAATAAAAAATAAAATAAACAAAACCAAACAAATAAATGCCATATCATTGAATAAGTCTATCACTTACCTACAGACCACAGGAATAAACAGTACATTTAAAAAAACAAATATTGTCATGATGCATTTTTGAATGAGAATTGTCAATTGCGGGGGAACTATCCTTTTAAAATGTCAATTTTAAAATATAATTGCAAATGGAGAGAGAGAGAGAGAGAGAGAGAGAGAGAGAGAGAGAGAGAGAGAGAGAGAGAGAGAGATTATATATATATGTATGAAGAGAGAGAAATACAGTGGGGAGAACAAGTATTTGATACACTGCTGATTTTGCAGGTTTGCCCACTTACAAAGCATGTAGAAGTCTGTAATCTTTATCATAGGTACTCTTCAACTGTGAGAGACAGAATCTAAAACAAAAATCCAGAAAATCACATTGTATGATTTTTAAGTAATTAATTTGCATTTTATTGCATGACATAAGTATTTGATACATCAGAAAAGCAGAACTTAATATTTGGTACAGAAACCTTTGTTTGCAATTACAGAGATCATACGTTTCCTGTAGTTCTTGACCAGGTTTGCACACACTGCAGCAGGGATTTTGGCCCACTCCTCCATACAGACCTTCTCCAGATCCTTCAGGTTTCGGGACTGTCGCTGGGCAATACGGACTTTCAGCTCCCTCCAAAAATGTTCTATTGGGTTCAGGTCTGGAGACTGGCTAGGCCACTCCAGGACCTTGAGATGCTTCTTACGGAGCCACTCCTTAGTTGCCCTGGCTGTGTGTTTCGGGTCACTGTCATGCTGGAAGACCCAGCCACGACCATCTTCAATGCTCTTACTGAGGGAAGGAGGTTGTTGGCCAAGATCTCGCGATACATGGCCCCATCCATCCTCCCCTCAACACGGTGCAGTCGTCCTGTCCCCTTTGCAGAAAAGCATCCCCAAAGAATGATGTTTCCACCTCCATGCTTCACGGTTGGGATGGTGTTCTTGGGGTTGTACTCATCCTTCTTCTTCCTCCAAACACGGCGAGTGGAGTTTAGACCAAAAAGCTCTATTTTTGTCTCATCAGACCACATGACCTTCTCCCATTCCTCCTCTGGATCATCCAGATGGTCATTGGCAAACTTCAGATGGGCCTGGACATGCGCTGGCTTGAGCAGGGGGACCTTGCGTGCGCTGCAGGATTTTAATCCATGATGGCGTAGTGTGTTACTAATGGTTTTCTTTGAGACTGTGGTCCCAGCTCTCTTTAGGTCATTGACCAGGTCCTGCCGTGTAGTTCTGGGCTGATCCCTCACCTTCCTCATGATCATTGATGCCCCACGAGGTGAGATCTTGCATGGTGCCCCAGACTGAGGGAGACTGACCGTCACCTTGAACTTCTTCCATTTTCTAATAATTGCGCCAACAGTTGTTGCCTTCTCACCAAGCTGCTTGCCTATTGTCCTGTAGCCCATCCCAGCCTTGTGCAGGTCTACAATTTTATCCCTGATGTCCTTACACAGCTCTCTGGTCTTGGCCATTGTGGAGAGGTTGGAGTCTGTTTGATTGAGTGTGTGGACAGGTGTCTTTTATACAGGTAACGAGTTCAAACAGGTGCAGTTAATACAGGTAATGAGTGGAGAACAGGAGGGCTTCTTAAAGAAAAACTAACAGGTCTGTGAGAGCCGGAATTCTTACTGGTTGGTAGGTGATCAAATACTTATGTCATGCAATAAAATGCAAATTAATTATTTAAAAATCATACAATGTGATTTTCTGGATTTTTGTTTTAGATTCCGTCACTCACAGTTGAAGTGTACCTATGATAAAAATTACAGACTTCTACATGCTTTGTAAGTGGGCAAACCTGCAAAATCGGCAGTGTATCAAATACTTGTTTTCCCCACTGTATGTCTAAAATATTTATTGTTTTTGCTTTTACATTTAAAGGGATAGTTTCCTCAATATATATACAGTATATATATTGGGGGAACTATCCCTTTAAATGTAAACGCAAAAACAATATAATGTGTGAAGTAATAAAAAAAAGAATGTGAAAAAAAAATTATATTAATAACATATAATTAATAACAAGTTGATATATATAGTTTTACATATAAACAAAATGTATTCCCAAATAGGGAAAATAATGCAACTCCAATGCTTTACTGACTGCGTCAATGAAAGCAGCCCCGGTGAGCGTGTTGTTTTTGTAAAGCTGTCAAAGTTTTTTGGAAATGATCTGTTTGTTTTGTGCGTGTGTGGCAATGCTGTCACTGATGACAATGATATGAAAGTGTCCAAGCGCGCAAGGCATCAGTGTGTGGATATGACACATACTGACAGCAGATATTCTTGAAGGTGAGAGTGTGTGAGTGAGTGTGTGTTTGTGAGAGTGAGTGTGTGTTAGTGAGTGTGAGTGTGTGAGGAGGTACTGAAGGTCTTGGAACATGACGGAAGCAGGAAACAGGTGACAAGGAGAGACCTTGACATGCTGTTACTCCTAACCTCAGAAACTATATTTAAAAGAGAAAAGGATCAAGCAGCTAGTAACTTGAGGCCATTTCTATAAAATGAAAACCAATTAGCTTCTCTACAACAGGTATTTTTTAGAAATCATGCACATGTGATACTAACAGTACACATATCAGGTAAGGAGACAAACTAAATGTAAAACAATTAACGCAACTTTCACAATGTGAATGAAAGTTTAATACTTAAAATAAGGGGTTTGTTCAAATCACTAACCATAACAAATCAGCATAAATCACTTAGTATAATAATAGTTACACCTGCCTTCAAAAGCACCACAAATAATCGATATCATTGTAAATTTATGTAAGGGCCTCAGCCAGTAAAACACCAACATAAGATTACACATACAATTTCACAAGCACACATATCCTATTTCAAAAGCCCCGCTATCATCCATCTATCCATCTATCTATCCATCCATCCCTCTATCCATCATCCATCTATCCACCCATCCATCCATGTATCTATCCAGCCATCTTATTTCAAAACTTTCAAACAAGACTTTGTCAAGCCAACATTCATATATTGACAAACTTTCTTTTCTACACTGTAAAAAAAGATTTTTTCGAACACTGCAAAACTGCTTTTCTTAGTATTTTTGTCTTGTTTTCAATCCAAATATCTAAAAATTCTTAAATCAAGAAGCATTTACTAGATAAGTAAAATGTCAAAACAGATATTACATCTTGTTTTCTGAAAAAAATAAATAAAAAAAAGCAAAGAAAAAAAGCAAAATTATCTGCGTTTTATAATGTGTGTTTTTTTGCAGTGAAGTTGTAAATAAAAAACAAAGATTACTGGAGCACATTTTACACGAAAATACTATTTCAGTTTCTCTACTTCAAAGATGTCATGTTTAATCCAATGCGGTGCTTACAGTTTCTTTGAAATTGTGAAATTTACTAGCAATATCTGAGTGAAAAATTTGACCAATTTTTTTTTACATATTAGTTTGTATTAGTTAGTATTATGAATTCCTTTTAATTTTACATCCTTTCAAATTTGAACTGCAATTCTGTATTTTATTTGCTACCTCAATTAAATGAAATAATTGGATTGGAATTCAAAAGGCATTCTCAATTAAATTCTGAATCGTGCACAACCCTGCCCTCTGACACAAAATCTGCCCATAAACATCATATTATTGAAACAAACTGCAGCTGGCCACTTTATATCAGTCAAATGGCGTCTTCCTGCCTAAGTGGGCGGTTCTTATCTGGACTAAGCAGTAATGAGCAGCAGACTCCATGCCGCTAGACTGGTTATGTGAGACTGGAGCGTAATGCCTGCCGTGGACTCTCCCCTCAGTAAGACCAGTGCTAATAGGGAGGAACAGGGATAGTTAAGCTTCATTAAACCTCAGCTACGCTCATTATTTGCAACTCTGCTCTGCAGAATGAAGGGAAAAATGTGCCATATAAAGGTGAAAGAGAGGAGCAGAAGGGCAATATAATTTATCTACTCAAGGTTTTATATTCAAGAAAAGAGCATGAGAATCACAACATAGACTGTAAATGAGAACAAACAAAGTTCGTAATTACATTCGTGTGCAACTGTTGTGTGAGATTATGAAAGAGTGAAAATGAAAATGTACCATGGTAACCATAGTTTCAGATAAAATGCCAGTTAGCAGCTAATAAACATCATATTATTATTTCTCACACTTTTTCGAAATTTCAAACACCTAAAAGTAACAAGAAGCAGTATCTATGACATTTTTCAAGGGGAAGATAGGCTAATAACTCTGTTGTTTCTTCTTTTCTTATTAAGCTAATAAGGACAGTGAAGAAATAAAAAAGCGATATTATATAAAAGGGAATTTCATAACATAAACTAATAAATGACTGCATGTCTCTTTAAATGAGCAACATTTCATACTGTGATGGAAGTAACAATTCAGATCTCAGTCAGTCTGCACTGCATACATATGACTGAGATGAAAGGCAGATAGGAAGTGGGATATGATTGATTGATATAGCTGGTCTCTAGATAGTCGTTCAGGGTCTCCTGGCAGGTTTGTGTCCGACAGCTCGACTCCCATCAGTAGGGCACGGCTGTGATAAATCAATGATACGCAGGGATGCAACTGAGGCCCGGGCCCTCTTAAACACTCATTTAAATTCGCAATCATGACTCCAATCTGGGCGGGAAGGAGAAAAGAGCGGCTCATTACGAAGGCCAGACTGGGGAAAGGAAACCGGCCACACTGGCGCTTATATGCCTTTAACCTGACCGCTCATTAATGGGACGGAGAAAGAAAAGGCTGGCATTAACATGGATGAGGTTTGCTTAATGGCCCGATCCCTCAAACACACAGTGCTTAAACACATGTGCAGCGAAATGTACAGCCTAACACATAGAAAATGCAAGAGAGAAAGTCAGATTCACTGGGTGAAACTCATGACGCCTGTCAAGAACACGCTCAGGTCTTATTTCACACTAAATTGAAAAGGAAAAAAAAAATTACATGGACCCTTTTCACATTTCCGGGTTTCTCTGAAGTGGAAGTCATGATAGTTGGGTAAACTGCTGGTGAACTGAAAATACAACAAATATATTTTTTGCGTTCCCAGATAACAAAAGAGAAAAATCCATGATAGCGTTTCCCTAAGAGATGCATTACAAACACTCCCACAGCAAACTAACTTATAAACTAGTTTTCTGAAATTGAATGCCATGGTAATAAAGCACAAAGTATAGTGTTATAAATTCACATTACTTTTTTTTTTTTTTTGCAAATAACTGTTAATAACTGTGGAAACACATCATTACAGTCTGTGAAAAAGTAACATATCAATTAAAATGTAAAGAATTTATACATCCTGGTAGTATTTATTGTTCTGTATTTAATATGCTACTGCTACAATGCAAATTTTGGCAACACTTTACAATAAAGTCTCGTTAGTTAACATTAGTTAACTACATTAGTTAACATGAACTAATAATGAACTGCACTTCTACAGCATTTATTAATCTTTGTTAATGTTAATTTCAACATTTACTAATACATTATTAAAATCAAAATTTGTATTTGTTAACATTAGTCGTGCACTGTGAAGTAACATGAACAAACAATGAACAACTGTATTTTTATTAACTAACGTTAATATAGATGAACAAATACAGTAACAAATGTATTGCTAATGGTTAACAAATGAAACCTTATTGTAAAGTGTTACCAAAATTTTATTTAAAAAAAATCATGGTGATTGTATTACAGCATTGAGAATCCTGCAAACTCAAAAATAAAACATTAAGATGTATGATAGTGAGAATAGACCGTTTTCACACTTCCGGGTTTCTCAGAAGCGGAAGTCATCATAGTTGGGTAAACTCAATCTCTCTCTAAAAAAATAGAGAGAGATTGATAACGGCAGTCGGGAGAGAGAAACATGTCAATTTTACCGACACTCCCATAGCCGCTGTATTAGAAACACTCACACAGCAGCGATAACTTGTTTCTTGTAATTTGATAGAAAGGTAATATAATACAAAGTATAGTGTTATAAATGTACACACATTATTTTAAAAATGAAAATACTTTGCAGGATTTACAATGCTGATTCCCATTAAAACACGTCATCACAGTCTGTGAAAAGGGTCATTGTGAAATTTGACCAGATCAGAGTTCAGGTGCAGGTCAGCGTTAGAGTCATGATTTGTGTCTTGAGAGAGGGACAGGTTTGTCCTGACTCAGATACTATTGGATGGGACTCTATTAGACATGTGGATTTATGAGCTGTTTGTGCACATTTTGAAGAGACCATTAAAAGTGCTTTTAAGACCGCACAGCACTGCTGTGCCTCTTTTTTTATTCTCTAGTCCAGGGGTTTTCAAACTTTATGATGCCAAGGACCCCCAAATATGATGAATCTTTTATGAGGGACCCCCTTCCTAAAATCCATCTATTTATTTTTCTGTATATGAAAAAAAAAACATTTAAACCGTTAGATAAATAGTAAGTGTGACACAGTGACATTCTAAATACAACATATTGTTTCCAAACTTAAATAGGCTATACTTAATGTTGGCTGTATAAACCTGAAGAAGAACAATTAAAAATTATTTGTATAAGCAACTTTCACAATAAATGTATGTAAGCATCTTACATACTGAGTTAAGAATACTGCCTTACATTCCCAGTGAGCGAGATAAAGGGGACTATAGTGAGAAAAACTTGCTAGATGGATACAAAGCAAACATATACATTTCTGGAAAGTATGTATACGGCAAGAAAGAAGAGAAACATTTAGAAATGAAACAGAATGTTCGGTAGACTTTATCCATTTTTGCTTTGTCTTTTTATTCTCTGAAATTTTCTGGGGACCCCTTATAACCTTCTGGAGGACCCTTGGGGGTCCCCGGACCCCAGCTTGAAAACCCCTGCTCTAGTCTAGCCATTGAGCATACAACGGTTGTTGTGAACACTGAATGAGTGAACTCGATAACGTCTACTATGGATTCGGACACCACTACAAATGGCTGTCTCCTCAAATAGTGCCCTATTTCAGGATATACAGTAGGGGGCGATTTCGGATACAGCCGAGGTCAGACAATGATGGTGATGAGGGCTAGATGAGGGCTAATGGTTAGAGAGTCAGACTGGTAACCCGAAGGTTGCGGGTTTCCTTGAGCGAGGCACCTAACCCCCAATCGCTCCCCAGATGCCACAGTGAATGGCTGCTCACTGCTCCGGGTGTGTGCGTCCACGGTTTGCAGTGTGTGCGTGTTCACTACTCACAACTCCTAATGTGTGTGCACTAACTTGGATGGGTTAAATGCAGAGGACAAATTCCAAGTATGGGTTACCATACTTGATCTTCACATGTCACTTTCTACATTTCTAATGAGTTCCAGGTGTGCGTGGTTAGGTGCCAGAGAAGATGATGATGGGAAATGCAGTCCATGACACTAACATAATGATATTTTTCTTACAAAAACCCATTGCTTAGCTTCAGAAGGCCTTTATTAAGCTTTTTTGGGCTTCAAAATCTCAGTTACTATTCACTCCCATTATAAAGCTTGGAAGAGCCATGATATTTTTAAATATAAGTCTGATTGTGTTTGGTTGAAATAGGTAAGTCATATACACCTAGGATGGCTTGAGGGTGAGTAAATCATGGGATTATGTTCATTTTTGGGTGAACTAACCCTTTAAATGTCAAAATACCTGTATAGTCTGTACAATTCTTCACCAACCTCTAAAAACGTTTAATGCATGATTCAACACCAGCCTTAGTCACTCTATTTCACAATTACTATTTAAAAAATGACTAGGCAACCCAAAACCACAGAAAGTCCTTTGTTCATTAGCAACTTCAATCTTCCACCGGCCAAGAACAAACATTTGCTGTTAGATCAAAATGCTGATGAAAGTACAAAGCTAGATAATAGGAATCTATTTCCCAGAACCAGAAATTTAGAAAAGATTTCATCACACATCAACTACAAATTTAATGTAAATCATTTTTCATTGTGTAAAGGTGATTCTGTCTGTGTGTATTCTTTATTGAGCATTAAATGACTCCATCTGCATGATAATACGGTACTTTGGATTTTCAAAAATAACCCTAAACTGTTAATTAAAGTCTTCATACAAAAATCAGTATGATTACACAACTAAAAATAGTCTTGTTTTACTGCTTGCAAAATTTGGGCTTTCAGTTTATACAATGTTAACACAAATCTAATATTTATATACATCTACACAAATTGTGTATTGGCATTCCGTTGCATCATAATATGCTTGATTCTCTCACTTTTGTATGACTTCTGTGAGCCCAAGGCAACATGATCCCATTTCCATATCCTTTAGATTGAAGCCTCGATGCCGCAATAGCCCTGAACTAAACACGATGATCAAACACAGGTCTGCTCCTCATCTCATTTCAAAAGTTTTCAGCAATAAAAAACACTCTCATTAAAAGTGAGAGCTGTGGAGGGGGAGGGAGTAAAGGGGAGGTAACAGACCTAATCAATCCAAACACAGCAGCTCGCATTGAAGCGAATGCAAATTTCTCAATTTCAAGTAATCCACGGTGGAATTACTTGAAGAAAAGCCTTCACAGCGTGATTCATGCGCCTCCTCTTTCGTATTCCACCCTGTTCCCTGTCCCCTCTCCTGTATTTACTCCATTTCTCCATCAGAGTCTCCCAAGCTCATCAGAATAAATAAAGAAGTGCTTAACATTTGCCATAAAGACAGCCGTTCCCACGCATAGACACACTCTCATTAAGTACTGCACAAACACACATTAACTTTCATAAAGGAGTGTGCACACATATATTCTTTTAGACAACTTTATAAAAGTAAGCTTTCTCACATACATGTATAAAGTTTGTAAAACGTTCACTCGTTTTCAATAGGATTAGTAAACGTCATCTGCGTGACGAAGTTCTAGAGTTCTACAGGGCAACTTAAAGAGGCCATATTATGCTCTTTTACAAAGTCTTGATTATGTTTTTGGGGTCTACTAGAATGTCTTTATTTTTCACATATTTTACATTGATGCAGGCTTGCAGCACCTCCCTTCCCAGTCTGTCAGTAACGCTCTGGGGTGCGTTTCCCGAAAGCATCATTAACCAACTATTGTCACAAGTTCTGTCGTTATCTAGGAGTCTGTTTCCCGAAACCACAGTTCCAACGAACATTCACAAGCAGCATCGCAAAGTTATGTGGTTGGAACGACAGCTCTCGAGCTGTGGTTAGAAGTATAGTTTTAGTTTTTATGACATGTGGACTTAATAAATCCTTATCTTGAGCAAAATAAGCAAGCTGACATTCAGTACAATCTATAGCTTTTATTTAGAATATATACAAATGTCATTTACATCTTTTAGTTTGTCAAGAGATTTAAAGCATTGTTTTTTAAGAGTGTGCATGTGAGTACGTGCTCTAGTATTTAAGAACAAGCCTATGATTGAATCTGGAAATAAAGCAAAATAACTGAGTAAAATAAGAATTATTCCTCAGATGCCAAGTCCGTAATTTATAGCAAAAAAAAATCTAGCATTAATTAGATCTCAAACGGATTCATTAAAGGAAGTTATTACGCCACCACCTGCGTGACATCATTAACCAACGTGGTTGAACGACAAATTTGCGACAATGCTGTTTCGGGAAGCCGTCATGACTAGCTAGTTGATTTCTTCAACGATGCATCGTGCTATGATAGTTAAAGGTGCTGTATGTAAGAATGACAGCTAGTGGTTGAAATGGGTACTGCAGTCCAAATTCAAAATATTGTCTGCCCCGCCCCCTCCTCCTCAGACTCGATGCTCACACGGGTTTCCACCCGCAACAGGAACGAGCGCAATTGACAATAGAAGGCGGGAGACTTACACACTGGAAGTTGATTGAGTTGATTTGTCTGTGTTTTAATGCGCCAACTGGCAACCTATGGTGTCGAAATACTTTTGGGTAAACTGGCAACGTGGTATCGCACAGACCAAAACAAAAACAGACATTCCGACACGGAACGCACATTTCAAATGTAAAATAACTGGCTGTAGCATTGTTTTTCAGAGAAACAAGTATGTGAACTTAGCATGTTTCCTAAATATCTGCAAACATATTATGGTATTTTTATGCTTTAGTACAGTCAAAAACTTACACACAGCACCTTTAAGCAGCGAGTTACGTCGTTGTACGGGAAACACACCCCTGTTTAGTTCCTGTCTCTATGAAGCCCCTCCTTCCGAAAAGCACAATGTGCTCTGATTGGTCAGCTGGACCAGTGTGTTGTGATTGGTCAACCGCTTCGAGCGTGTTTCAGAAATGTCACGCTTCTTACCTTAACTTTAAACAAACTACGAACGCAACTCAACCAGGCCTCTCCCCTTTTTTTTGCGAATGCCTTTGGCGGGAATTATTTAAATGAGGAATATTGTGATGTGTACTGTACGTTCCTGGAAGAAAACTCAAGACTACAATCGAGGCGTTTCAGGGAGTCCAGAAACAGTGCTTACTGATATTGAGAATAACTCCCTTTGGAGTGACTTTGTGCTTTGTAGCTTTGCAGATCTTATCATGCTCAAACAGTAACATTACACACTAAAGAAAGTGGAAAATGTAAAAAAGCATAACAGGTCCTCTTTAAATAACAACTTACAGTAAATTACAAATTGGTTATAAAAATGTTGAATAATCGCACAAAAACATATCGATCTCATGTATGATAATTTTATGCTGCATTTGTATCTATTTCATTGTATATATAACTGTAATTACTCTTTTAAGTAATCTTTTAAGGGGATAGTTCACCCATCATTTACTCACCCTCATGTCATTCCAAACTTGTACAACTACACAAAAGAGGATATTTTGAAGAATGCTGGGTCCAAACAACATTGTACTTCATTGACTTTCATTGTATGGACAAAAAATACTGAGACATCATGAAGGGTAGTGAATGATTTTCAATTTTTTTAATGCTTTAATGCTGCCACCCAGACCCTCATTTTTGCCAGATAAATACTGTAAAAATAATTTATATTTACATCTAGATTAATGCATTTGCGACTTGCATTGCATTCAAGGGGCCAGATTTACTAAACAGGGCATATTAGCGTGAGAGCGCAATCCCAAAAAAGAGCCAATGCGAAGCGACGCAACGATGATCTACTGATGACAAGCAAATGAAAGAACACAGACACAGCCGGATCATTTCCCTAATGACCAACACAATCTACCAAAAGCAGCGCAAATTACTGTCTGGTTTAAGATTTTGGGCCGGTAAATAATGGCGCAAACACCAGTACATTGACAAGCGCAAACCTTAGCAAATCACCTTGCATAATTCATTTAAATACTCTCCTCCCATAAATTTTGCATCTGAAAGGGAAACACCTACACATGCATGTGCAATAAGGTCAGCCGCAAAAATAACTCTGTCCACACCTTTTCAGTGCTAATTTTTCACTGCGTGTCTTTAGTAAATCCTGACAGTAGTTTTTTAACGGCAAAAGAGGGTTAGCGCTGGCGCATGCTTCTAGTAAATCTGGCCCAAGGTATACAATTTGATCAGTTCAGGCATTCCCTGGGAATCAATCCTATAAATATTAACTCTTAAAAAAATCTTCAACGCAGTTTGACTGTATAACTTCTTTAAATCATAAGTAACATGTAACTTGGGAAATTACAGTTTTAAAGTAGCTAACTGTCATCCGGCTCATCAAATAGTTGACTGGCACAGAGGCCTGGAGAGACATTGGCCTTTATGCAGATGCATGTTGACGCTCATTAGCATAGCAAATAAGCCTTGCTAATTATCTCTACAGCTGAGAGCAGCACTCAGCTTGAAAAGGGCAGAGAGAGAGGTGGCCCGGGTACATAAGCAAAATTAATAGCCATCCACTCCACACTAAAAAAAAAAAGTTTAAGAGGGGACAGGAGTGTGTTCAAACGGAGAATGTGACGACTGCTGAGCGTTGCAAAGATGGGCTGAGAATCAAGTGAATTACCTCAGGAATATATAATTATAAATTCACCAAAAACATATTTTATTTATATATAGTTTTTAATATATTATATAGGTATATATAGAAATATATAATTTTTAAATATATATAGAAATATATAATATTTGTTTGAATATATAACACAAATTTGATATCTACAAAAATATATATACAGCTCTGGAAAAAATTAAGAGACCACTTAACATTGAGAAAGCAATGTTAAGTGGTCTCTTAATTTTTTCCAGAGCTGTAGATATAGACATAGAGACATACATATACACTACTGTTCAAAAGTTTGAGGTTGTTGGAAGATGTTTTAATGTTTTAGAAAGAAGTCTCTTATGCTCATAAAGGCTGCATTTATTTAATCAAAAATACAGTAAAAACAGTAATATTGTTATTGTTTATGATGTTATTTTTTTTTTAAATGTAATTTATTCCTGTGATGCAAAGCTGATTTTTCAGCATCTTTTTTCCAGTCTTCAGTGCCACATGATCCTTCAGAAATCATAATATGCAGATGCAGATGTGTGTGTGCATATATTGAAAATTTTTAATTAAAGATAAAACAAAATTTACTCAATTGCACATTTTTTTAATCGCGATTAATAAAACCTAACATTAAAGTTTTTAATATTTTTTATATTGTAATAATTTCACATTTAATCTCCAAATTAATGTAGAAACAACATAAAGACAGTAGCCTATATTTTAAATATTTGTTTAATGGCATCTTTTTATGAAAGAAGGCCAGTATCACCATTACCAATACCGCTACTGATGTCTCTATGAAATTAGTTTTTTTCAAAATTTTAGCCATAATTATAGGCATTCAGCATTACAGTATAATTGAAAGCTATCATTTTTTTATCATCATTTTTTACATTTATTAGGCTTTAAATAATATAACAACATTTAATTTAAGTGAACTTAAAACAATCTTCACATAAACCTATTATAATAAATGTCACATTTACCTGTGCACTTCAATATATCAGGGAACAATTTTTTCTATTGGCCCAGTCAGACCAGTTCAGATTTTTGACAAAAAATGTCAAAATGCAAATGTCAAAATGTTTTCGTTGTTTTTGACCCATGTAAACTTGTAAACAGTGCTTTAAGATTCTCAGGTAGGTCTAACAGGTAGGATAGGCCTATACAGAAATTGAATAAAGTTATCAAACACTTGACAGTCTTCACTGCATAAATTATAAATTAATCCAAAGCTACAAACGTTATTGAGTCAAGAGCATTGATTTTCTTTTGTCTTTTTTTCTTTGATTAACATTAATGTCAGACAGCAGCAGGTTTATTAGGCTGCTGTCGCATGTCCCGGATCTGACACACAGACTCTTTACGTACATTTAAGACTTCATTTAACTGTGCTTGCGAGGATACTCGACAAAACTGGCATTTTGGCATAAATTTGTGTGTTTGTGTCACACAGACAGGAGATTCACAGTAACAAACTCTTTTGTGTCTTATCGCGCGTGAATGGTTTAAAAGCATTTGCTTTAATAAGAGCGTGATCATATAATGTGGCGCTAGCCAAAGGATGACAGAAATGGATGCTGTGTTAATTGCGTTAAATATTTTTAACACGTTAAACTGAAAAAATTATATATATGCACTTGCATGTAAAATAATTGCAGAGATTAAACAAATTCTTATTTCATCATAATTCACCCCCCAACAATTTGAAAAACCCACTAATATCCATTGAAAAGGCTCTCAAAAAACACTGAAACTGACACATTTCTTATTAGCCGATGCCAATACTGTCGAATACTGATGAATCAGGCTGGCCAATATATCTGTCTATCACAAACACTGACATAGAATATGTATGATACATAAAAATGGACACAGATGAAACACCATTGAAATCATATTCAACAGATTACAATGGCAAATTAATCTAAAAAATCCTATCAGTTACAATCCAATCACAAAGGCGGAATCAGATGACATGCAAATCAAACAACACTAATTTCATCATCTCCTGCTTCTCCGCTGCAGCCGTTTTTTCGCCTTCAAACCTGCCAGATATAATAGAACAGCTGTCAAGCATTCTACGCTTCAAACGCCTTTCAAAAATATCTCCTACACACATACACATGATACAATACAGGAGCCAGCAAATAGAAAGAATGCTGCACAGTGCAAATGACACCATGAATGATGACATTCATGTTAGCTCTTTATGAGACGACCAAATGATAGACACATTCTCACAGTCTCCATAAAACAGATTCTTCTCATATAATCAGAGGGAATGCTGTGCTAGATGCACATCTGAATGGTGAGAGAATTCCTCTGCCCGGTCTCATTAAAAATCCCTCATTAGGAATTCTGGAGTGCGTGTGAGCGTGAGTGTCTCAGTGTGTGAGGGTCATAGGTTAATGTGAGCTGTCAAAAGGTCTGTAATTATGAGGAAGAAACATGGTGAGCTCAGGTTTATGGCCACTTTTGTCCCTTGAGACGACAAACATTTTTCCAGTGTCAAAAAGAGCCCATTCCTGAAGAGAAACCCAATTTCAGACTCCAAACAACATATTCTCTGAGCTCTCGAATATAAAAGTTATTCAATAAAAGGTTAGTAGATGATTCTTGAGTTTTATCTTGGGTTTTTTAATTAATACGGAGCTGATTTGGAGTCGTGATATGGCAATATTAGTCTTGAGACCTTTCGAGACCACATAAACGTGGCCTTGGTCTGAGTCTCATTAGGTGTTGTCTGGGTCTCAGGTTATTATATATATATATATATATATATATATATATATATATATGTATATATATATATTAGGGGTGTAACGGTACACGTATTCGTACCGATAATTTTCGGTACGTGTCTTTCGGTTGGTACACATATGTACCGACAAATACAGAGTTGTAGCCCATTAACCACTTTTAACCACCATTAATCGCAATAAGCTCTGTGTTTTGTTACTTCCTATAAGAAAAAAAGTCTCATCTCTCAAATTCTGTCCATTTTATCATGAAATTCAAGCAATAAATGCTTGTATATATATACAGCTCTGGAAAAAATTAAGAGACCACTTAACATTGAGAAAGCAATGTTAAGTGGTCTCTTAATTTTTTCCAGAGCTATATATACACTCACCTAAAGGATTATTAGGAACACCTGTTCAATTTCTCATTAATGCAATTATCTAATCAACCAATCACATGGCAGTTGCTTCAATGCATTTAGGGGTGTGGTCCTGGTCAAGACAATCTCCTGAACTCCAAACTGAATGTCAGAATGGGAAAGAAAGGTGATTTAAGCAATTTTGAGCGTGGCATGGTTGTTGGTGCCAGACGGGCCGGTCTGAGTATTTCACAATCTGCTCAGTTACTGGGATTTTCACGCACAACCATTTCTAGAGTTTACAAAGAATGGTTTGAAAAGGGAAAAACATCCAGTATGCGGCAGTCCTGTGGGCGAAAATGCCTTGTTGATGCTAGAGGTCAGAGGAGAATGGGCCGACTGATTCAAGCTGATAGAAGAGCAACTTTGACTGAAATAACCACGCGTTACAACCGTGGTATGCAGCAAAGCATTTGTGATGCCACAACACGCACAACCTTGAGGCGGATGGGCTACAACAGCAGAAGACCCCACCGGGTACCACTCATCTCCACTACAAATAGGAAAAAGAGGCTACAATTTGCACGAGCTCACCAAAATTGGAGAGTTGAAGACTGGAAAAATGTTGCCTGGTCTGATGAGTCTCGATTTCTGTTGAGACATTCAGATGGTAGAGTCAGAATTTGGCGTAAACAGAATGAGAACATGGATCCATCATGCCTTGTTACCACTGTGCAGGCTGGTGGTGGTGGTGTAATGGTGTGGGGGATGTTTTCTTGGCACACTTTAGGCCCCTTAGTGCCAATTGGGCATCGTTTAAATGCCACGGCCTACCTGAGCATTGTTTCTGACCATGTCCATCCCTTTATGACCACCATGTACCCATCCTCTGATGGCTACTTCTAGCAGGATAATGCACCATGTCACAAAGCTCGAATCATTTCAAATTGGTTTCTTGAACATGACAATGAGTTCACTGTACTAAAATGGCCCCCACAGTCACCAGATCTCAACCCAATAGAGCATCTTTGGGATGTGGTGGAACGGGAGCTTCGTGCCCTGGATGTGCATCCCACAAATCTCCATCAACTGCAAGATGCTATCCTATCAATATGGGCCAACATTTCTAAAGAATGCTTTCAGCACCTTGTTGAATCAATGCCACATAGAATTAAGGCAGTTCTGAAGGCGAAAGGGGGTCAAACACAGTATTAGTATGGTGTTCCTAATAATCCTTTAGGTGAGTGTATATCTCTGCTAATATACACCGATAAGCATAACAATATTCCTAATATTGTGCTGGTCCCCCTTTTGCTGCCAAAATAGCCCTGACCCATCGAGGCATGGACTCCACTAGACCCCTGAAGGTGTGCTGTGATATCTGGCACCAAGATGTTAGCAGCAGATCCTTTAAGTCCTGTAAGTTGCGAGGTGGGGCCTCCATGGATCGGACTTGTTTGTTCAGCACATCCCACAGATGCTCGATTGGATTGAGATCTGGGGAATTTGGAGGCCAAGTCAACACCTCAAATTCGTTGTTGTGCTCCTCAAACCATTCCTGAACCATTTTTGCTTTATGGCAGGGCGCATTATCCTGCTGAAAGAGGCCATAGCCACCAGGGAATACAGTTTCCATGAAAGGGTGTACATGGTCTGCAACAATGCTTAGGTAGGTGGTACGTGTCAAAGTAATATCCACATGGTTGGCAGGACCCAAGTTTTCTCAGCAGAACATTGCCCAAAGCATCACATTGCCTCCGCCAGCTTGCCTTCTTCCCATAGTGCATCCTGGTGCCATGTGTCCCCCAGGTAAGCGACACACACGCACCCGGCCATCCACGTGATGTAAAAGAAAACGTGATTCATCAGACCAGGCCACCTTCTTTCATTGCTTCGAGGTCCAGGTCTGATGCTCACGCGCCCACTGAGATAATCAGTGTTATTCACTTCACCTGTCAGTGCTCATAATGTTATGCCTGATCGGTGTATATACATATATATATATATATATATATATATACTTTAATTCTGCTTCTATTTATCAAAGAATCCTAAAAAATGTATCATGGTTTCCACAAAAATTTTAAGCAGTACAACTGTTTCAACACCAATAATAAATGTTTTTTGAGCAACAAATCACCATATGATTTTTGGAGGATCGTGTGACACTGAAGAATGAAAGTAATGATGCTGAAAATTCAGCTTTGCATCACAGGAATAAATACAATTTAAAATATACTAAAACAGAAACACTTATTTAAAATTGTAATAATTTAGGGGTGTAACGGTACACAAAACACACAGTTCGGTACGTAGCTCGGTTTTGAAGTCATGTTTCGGTACAGGTTCGGTACAGCAGGGGAGAGAAAACTAAATATAAAATTGCTTTTTATTTATTTTTATTAAACTGGTTTACTGAACAAATTGTGTCTGTCCTTAAATAAATTATAACTAAAAGTTTCTTAAAGATAATGCTGTAAACTATATAGGGAGCCCTTACATTACTTTAATATTAAAGGTTAACAACAACAACTATTTTTAGATATAATAATAAACACTCAAATAACACATTGTATGCAAACATATAAACTTCACATAAGGCAGTTTTTGCATTTACTTCTAAATCTAATTATAAAATTATGTTTTTACTCCAATTCATTGTTGAAATATAGGCCTAATCATGTATACACAGTGGCTGTCATTTTCATGACAGATTCATTTAAACATAGGCTATTGACTTGATCACATTAAAAAGCGTCAAAACGGCATTTATCGTTTGAATTTCGTGATAAAATGGACAGAATACTTAATATGTTAGTGCGGGAACTTGGATTGAAGTATGTTCCGGCGTAAAACAAGCCTACTGTTAACTGTAAAAGATTGCATTCGGTACCGTTCGGTACACACGTGCACAATACTAGAAGTCCTTTACCGAAACGGTTCAGTACGAATACGTGTACCGTTACACCCCTAATATTTCACAATATTGCTGTTTTTACTGTATTTTGATTATATTAATGCAGCCTCGGTGAGCATAAGAGACTTATTTCAAAAACATTACAAAAATCTTCCCGACCCCAAACTTTTGAACAGTAGTGTAAACAATAAAAAACAGTGGAATTGAAGAATTATTCACAAAACAAGACACACACAAGACAAGCAACATGCTTTAAGAAAGTGCATTTTGATTTCATGTTGACTTCAATTTATCATTAAACTGTCAATATCGGACAATGACAGTGCCTCACCAAGATGCATTCATAATCAATCTGCATATAGCACATGCTGCATACAAACAATGCATCTGTCATTCGTTGTGATCCTATCAAATCAACAGAAAATCCAAATCCATTGTGACTGAAATAGGAAGTCGGTGTACCTGTCCTGACAGTAACTGTTTCCTCTTTTTTGATTCAGCTAAACAGCTGTTCTAATGAGATATCTGTAGCACCACACGTCATTTATTAAGGTAGGAATTGAAAACACAGCATTCTCAATCAGCTCAAGCAAATATGTAAATCCAGCCATAAAATAATTGTGGTTAGAATGTCCTGCAACTGGTGATGAAACAAACCATTATGAGGCACTAAGGCTTTATAGAGAAAGCACACCTCGACAATAGCAGTGAAACAATGTGGGTTTGACAGACAAGCTCATTAGCCGTTTCAAAAAATAAATAATGAAAACCTCCATGAATATTCTAATATTCTGGAAAAATTGTGGAAAGTTGTTTTGGAGAGTTTTTAGGCCCATTCACACCAATGACGATAACTATAATGATAAAGATATAGTTCTAAAAATCATTCTAAATATAAAAGAATAGCAGGATCCCCACCACAACTATAACAATAACGGCACAGAGAAACCGTATCGTTGGAATCACTTTCAGAATGATGAATTTTTCAGCTGATGAGCGATAAAAACATTGACAACCTATCAGAATCCATCCTGCTTTAAAGAGCTCGAGCATTTAAAGCGGCAGACGACAAAACTGCAGCACACGCTTAGAATAAACAGAACGATATTGTCCGCTGGTGTGGACACTAATATAGTTATCTTTATAGTTATCGTTCTTGGTGTGAATGGGCCTAAAGACTCTCCAAAACAACTTTCCACAATTTTTCCAGAATATTAGAATATTCATGGAGGTTTTCATTATTTATTTTTTGAAACGGCTAATGAGCTTTTTTAGCACAACATTTCACTTGGTCTTCACATAAGATCAAAGATGCTGGAAAACTAAATCAAGGAGATTTGACGTGAACTTGAAGCTAAAATGTAGTACAACTCTGATTTACAACCAAATTCCAGTGCTTGTCATAAATTTACATCCAACAACAGACCATAACAATAAGATACGCTTGGCATTTTTTTTTCATGCCTAAATTTACTACTTCATAAGACAAAGGTTAATTATACGACACAATGACCTCCTTGCGCAAACATATCAGTGCCTGTTCACAAACTGTCCTCTGCATATAATCAGCGAAGTCTCAAATGAACAATAAAAGTCCCAAATCAGGTCTAGTGGAGCTATCGGAATAGCTTTGTCCTGATTGGATTTCCCTATTTGCAGGCATTCTCAGCATCCAGGCCCTTTATTAAAGGGACATGGAAAGGGTCTGGATCACATCAGAACAAGGGGACTGGTAATCACTGATCTAATGCCATTTAATTCAGTTTACTGATCTAAGTTAGGACGTAATGTCTCTCTATTCTTCTATTTCTCTCTTTCTCTCAAGACAACACAAGGCACATGAGCATCATGAAACCTCATACGTTACGCTCTAAAATGGTCACTCATGCATGCCACACAATAACTGCACAAGAGTCTAGAGACTATTGCTTTCAGAATATTCCAAAATAGTTTGCCATTAACATGTTCCTGAACTATTTACATGATACTCAAATAAAACAAAATACACAAATACAGTTCAAATCAGCGTTCTTTTAGTATCATTGATATACTATTACATTTTCATTATTATTTTGAATTAGTTAAAAAAAGAATATTTTCTGTTTTCATTTTAATTTGAGTTTAAATTGTAGTGATTTTGTTTGTCATTTGTATTAGTTTTTTTTTTTTTAAATATGTGTATATAGTTCTTATTAATTTTAGTTATTTAAGTTAAATTTAAGTTTAAGTTAGTTTAGTATTTAAAGTTAAACTAAAAGAAAATAAGAAAGCAACTAGCTGAAATAAATTGTTTATTCTGTTTATTTTATTTTATTTTAACATTTATTTTATTTTATGTTAAGTAACAACATTTTTATGGTATTAGTTTTAGTTTTAGTTAGTTACACAGAACTACTGTTTTATTAGTGCTTCATTAATAGTTTCCAATATGAAAGAAATACAAGTATATTTTAAGGGTTGTCTATTGATTTTTTTAAGTATATATAACAATCCCAGAATGCATTGCACTGAGCTTGTCTGAACTTTCATTCAAGATGGGGGAACTGCATATATTTACAATTTTTGTATTAAATGAAATACATATATGCTGATTAATTAATCAATCAGTGCATTCTGGGATTGTAACTGTGAAGGATTATATGCAATGAGCGATGTATCTTAGAAGGGAAGCCTAATTTTGCTTCCTAACTTTTGGCCTTTGCGTCAAAAGCATGTTTACAATGCCTTAAAATGCTGTCTACGTAGGCAGCTCACTTGGTTTTGCTGAGCTAGAGACTAACATGTGGCCCTCACACCGAAAAACAAATCAACATTTAAAATGCACTGCACAATCCATTACACTGAACACTGTATAATGTAGTGTGACTCACTTGGGTGTCTGTGCGTCATCTATTCTGTTCCCCAGCTGGAACTCGTGGGATTTGCTGCGGTGCAGAGCCGTGAACCCCGGCAGAAGGTGAATGAGCTTCCGGCTGGCGGGCGGTGGGGTTCCGGGGGCCTTCAGTTTATTCCTGCGCCTGACCTGTGGCGTCCCTGGAGGGGTCATGGTGTTCACTACTAAGGGAGTCCGCGGAGGGGTGTGGGCAAAGTGCCTCTGTCTGGGGGAAGGAGGGAGAGAGTGATGTCCCGTATCCAGAGGCGAGGGGAAGAGGCCGGAGTGAGGGTCTACGGTCAGCCGGTCCGAATGCAGGTGAGGGGAGTAAAAGGGGGGCGCCAGGGCCTGGGGGCTTTGGCACAAGTGCTGGCTATAGCGCGAGTGCAATTTGGGGCTCTGGGAGAGCTGGAGACGGACCCACTGACTGGGGTCCGACGGCCCCACTGGGGTGTTCTCTTTACCCGACTCAGACGTGGGCCACTGAATGGACCAGTCCTGCTTGGATCCTGTGGACACAGTGTGAAAGGTGGAGGTTTGTACTGGCCAGAATAAAGAGACACAGGTAAAGTAGAGAAGAAACACTTAAACTTAAAAAAAGAAGAGATGAGATAAGATGAGAAGAAATAAGAAAAGAAAAGATGATTAATTTGAACATATAAATTAAACTTGATAAAAATAAATCTGTCAAATAAATGTTTATTTTACATATTTACTCAAATAATTTGACATTTTAAAACTATCAGAACAAATAAACTGAACTTGATAAAAACAAATCTGTAAAATAATATTCAATTTACATATTATTTATGAAAATAATTTGAAATAGTTTGAAAATGAATCATTTTGAACAAATAAATTGAACTTGATAAAAAAAATCTGTAAATTGTACATTTATTTTTTACATCATATTTACTAATATAATTTTACATAATTAAAAAAATCAATTTGAACAAATAAACTTGAAAAAACAAATCTGTAAAATTAATATTTATTTTACATTATATTTACAAAAATTATTTGAAATTAATGAATTCATAATAACTGAACTTGACAAATATTCTGTAAAATAAATATCTATTTTACATAATATTTACTAAAGTAATTTGAATTCATTTGAAAAAGAATTAGTTTGAACAAATACATTGAACCTGATTAAAAAAATAAATCTGTAAAATAAATATTTTATATATTTACCAAAACAATTTAGAATAATTCGAAAATTAATCGATTAAAACAGACTCTGTAATCCTTAATCAGTCGAACAGAAAAACTTACCGGCTGATGCCGATAATTCAAAAATTCTTGGCAATATATGACCACCAGACAAAAGGAGAAGAGACAGTGTGAGACGACAAGATAAAAGAGAAATTAAAAGATGAGTTTGAGATGAGATGAGCCAAGATGACAAGAATTCAATGAAGAGAAGAGAAGAGAAGAGAAGAGAAGAGAAGAGAAGAGAAGAGAAGAGAAGAGAAGAGAAGAGAAGAGAAGAGAAGTTCGATACCAAGTGCCAGATGAAGGATGTCAACAGTGAAGAGACTCAGACTGCATCTATCATGACAAACAGACAGAAAGATGAAAGGATACGTGTGATTGAGAGCAAAGTGATTCTGAAATGTAATGAGTACTGAAGTTGACTGATACGTAAACACGCTACTATGACAACAGACAAACTTGAGAAAGAGAAACTGACGGTGCCTCACCTCCATTACTGTGTAATTTGTCATCCTCAAGTTGTTCTTGAAAAAAAAACATAATGCATATTCATTAATACATATTCAAATGCAATTCAATACATATTCATTTGATTTCTCTACGGCACCTTTCTAAAAAAACAATACTAATGCAATTAAGATATGATGCCATCTGTGAGTATCATTTATATAATTTATTAGATTAGATATTTGTTTTTGGACTATCATTAATGATTATGTTAAGCACAAATTAATCTTATATTTAGCCCTCTTTGAATTTCTGAGCAAATCCCATTTATAATAGAAATCACCAACACCATTAAAGTAGAAGATCTAAAAAGAGGGAAATTAAAAGATGACGCAAACACAAAGCTCATAGTGAACTTTATCTATTAGTGATCCACCTTTTGTTCCATT
Organism: Coreius guichenoti; assembly: GCA_039654105.1. Lineage (NCBI taxonomy): Eukaryota > Metazoa > Chordata > Actinopteri > Cypriniformes > Gobionidae > Coreius > Coreius guichenoti. The sequence goes on from CM077169.1 coordinate 8,518,791, forward strand.
ATCCATCATGTCCTGTTTTTCACAATTTCTCTAGCTCTCTCTATTTATTTTCCTTCTCTCAAAAATTATTTCAGTGCATTGACGGTAAACTCTGCATTACAGCGAACAAACAGAAAACCAGCAGACTGACATTAAACATGTCTAAACTCTAGAGTCTATGGGGATCTTTTAGGTTTAACCCATTTTCTGAGTATATGTATTTTCTGGAGACTGAAAAGTGAGCGAGCTGAAGAAAATGTCTTCAACTCTGGGAGAGCAGCTAGGCTGCTGTGATTTGATTGATGGTGGCTTTATTTAGAATAGCTGAAAGACAGGGAGATGGATGGAAACCCATACGATCAAATGTGCTACAGAATATCAATTCTTTTCAAACTCGTCTAACAGATTAATTGTAAAAGTGGTTCAAGTTTTCATTTAAGTATATTGTTTTAATTCTGCACCTTATTAAATTATGTATTCCCAAAATGCATGTTTACTTTACTGCAATTTCATTGTAGATACAATGGGCTCCACAAATATTGACAGCCTTGGTAAATATGAGCAAAACTAACTGTGAAAATTAGTTTTTGCTAATTCTCCTCTTACACCGTGTCTACACCGGACGCAAGTGGTGCGATGCGACAAAAGACAATATAACCCATTATAATCAGTGATGTTGTCTACACTGGATGCGGCATGATGCGACACGACAAATCCCTGACAGTAAACTGATGCCTCGTTCTATTTATGACGAACTGACATGAAGGACAAATGCTTTGCAACGGTCGCTTTGTCGCTTCCAGTGTAGACAGCTTCTAGCTGTTGCGGCGCAACGCGTCCGGTGTAGACACGGTGTTAGTCTTTAATTCAAAATATTCACAAAAAAATTACCTTCAATTAAATTCAAATAGTGGAAAAAATCATTTGTATCAACATTTTTTTTTCATGAAATATATGTACTGTGATTTAGAATCCGTTGCAAAAAAATGTGAGAAATCTTTTGCCCTCACACGAAATTCTAAATCGCATGGATTCCTATTGAAATGACTGCATTTTATCCATGAAAATTCCCTGAACAACAGACACATTAGATAAGTTTCAGCCTGGTTTTAGACAACATCACAGTACAGAGTCAGCTTTGCTGAAGGTGTTGAATGATCTTTTGTTAGCTGTAGATTTAGGTAACTGTGCAATTCTGGTCCTCCTGGACCTCAGTGCGGCTTTTGACACCATTGACCGTGCTATCTTGCTTGAACGGTTGAGTGAGTGTGTAGGAATTAAAGGTACTGCAGTGAATTGGTTTAATCTTATCTCTCTGATAGAACATTTTCGGGGGAGGTTCCTCTATGGCACCATTAACTTGTGGTGTACCTCAGGGATCGATTTTGGGCCCGCTTTTGTTTTCATGTATTTGCTCCCTTTTGGGATTTTTCGGAAGCATAACATTCCCTTTTTTATGTGGATGATACCCATGTTTACCTCCCTTTGAAACATGGGGAAAATTATGACATGCATATGTCTTGTAAGATGCTGGCTGGCAGCCAATTTTCTAACACTGAATGAATCTAAAACTGAAATTGTAGTTTTTTGACCCCCAGCTTCTATTATACAGATAAATAACCATCCGGGTCTCTTATCTGTGTATTCTCGTGCTCATGCAAAACATTTGGGAGTGATTTTTGATAATGGCCTTAAATTCGATAAATAAGAGCCTTTTATCATCTCTGATCCACTGCGAATTTGAAAGTGTTTTTATCAGTAAAGGATTTGGAGACAGTGATTCCATGATTTTATTTCCTCTAGGCTGGATTACTGTAACTCACTGTACCTTGGTGTGGCTCAGTCCTCTTTATCCCACCTTCAATTGGTACAAAACGCTGCTGCCAGGATTCTTACTGGAACTAGAAAGTGGGAACATATTTCGCCTGTTCTGGCTTCACTTCACTGGTTACTGTTCGAATACCATGTTAGATTTAAGGTTCTATTGTATGTGTATAAGGGGTTAAATGGCCAGGCTCCACAATACATTACAGATCTTCTTCTCCACCGGAAATGTTCTAGGCCCTTAAGGTCTTCAAACAGGTTGATGTTGACTGTGCCACGGTCTTGTTTGTTAGTTAAAAGGTGATTGTGCCTTTTCTGTTGCTGCTCCACGTCTGTGGAATGATTTGCCGGTATACATTATTTAACATCTTCCAATGTTAAAAGTTTTAAAACCTCATTGAAGACATATCTTTTTTTCTCTGGCATTTTGATCAGTGTAATCTTATTAATTTGTGTGTTTTCTTGTCAGTTTATGTATTTTAATGTCTAATTTTGTTAGGTTGTACAGCACTTTGGTCAGCAGTGGTTGTTTTAAACGTGCTTTAGAAATAAAAGTGCCTCACCTTGCACATTTTCAATTTTATTTAGTCAAAATCTGTAACTGTGATTTCAACTAAATAAAGTTGAAGCATACATCTATCCTTGCAGAATGAGTGTTGCACATTTTTGCCTTTTCACCACATTTTATTAATAAAGAATATGGTCAGGAAATATCACATGCCGGATTTGAATGCATGACACTCACATGGGCATCACAGATGTCAGGGTAAATGTAGTAATATTTAGGCCACATTGCAAAACACATTGCAAAACTATAGCTTCACTAAGTTATGGTTTACAAATAAAACTTTCTGAAAAAAAGAGAGAAAAATGTCAAAAATTGTCCGTTTCGTCAAAGATTGTTAATCAGTAATTGCTTGGAACCCACAATCCACCAACTCCACACATAAACATCATTACAGGACCTTCCCTCTTGTGGTTTCTACCTGGACCGCGGCTCAGCGGTCACCGTTCAATGCGCACAAATGATTCCAAGGGCCCTTAACAACCCCCCAACCCCCTTACAAGATATGCTTGCTCTAGGGGACACACTCCCACTCTTGGAGCATGATGGGAGATAAGTGTTTGCTACTCCTAAGGAGGGGTCCAGTGGGCACAGCTGAAGGACACTTCTCACAGTCCCCCCATGGCCTGGAAGAGGCTCAAATGAGCATTTTTAATTACAGCAAAGAGATGACAAACAAGCTACTCAAAGTTTCAAAGTTCCAGGCATGGCCACCACTTGACCCGCTGAGAAATGTGTGAAGTTTGCGATGTCTAGTTGCGTGCATGATTGAGAAATCAATCACTAACTACTTGGCTAGTTGACAAGTACTGATACTTTGCATAGCCTCGAAGGAACATTAAACAACATCCTTCTTCTTAGTGTGATTTCTAAGGAGTGACAAACAAACAACAACCCTAGCCAATTACCCTAAATGTGTAGCTCATTTTAAAAGTGTGACATTGACCAGAAATTACAATATATGGACTTAGAATGAAGTTGAAGACATTGGGCCAGATTTACTAAACAGGGTGAATTAGCGTGCAGCCGCAATCTAAAAAAGTGCCAATGGGAGTGATGATTTACTGGCAATGCGAAAATTCAGTGCCATGTCTGGCACAAAATGGGTTAATACATGTTTTCTTGGGTGGTAAATAATGGTGCAAATACCAGTAAATTGACTACCGCAAACCTTAGTGAATCAGGTTGCGCAATTCATTAAAATGCTTTCCTCCCATAAATTTTGCATCTGAAAGGGAAACTCCTACAAATGCAACATGGTCAGCCACAAAATAACTGTGTCCATGTCTTTTCATCGCTAATTTCTCACTACATGTCTTTAGTAAGTCCTGACAGTAGACAGTAAGTCCTCTGTACAGACCCTATGGCCAGCTTCAACTCCCCTCCCACCAAATGCTTGCATAATGTATCCCGATCTTCAAGCAGAAGGATGAATCTGGATGAAATTTTGGATGAAAATTGAATTGAATTGAAAAAGCAACATTTTAAACAAAAAGCTGAGAAAAATCGCATTTTTGTCAAAGACTACGTCCAGTTCGGATTCAGAACAATGATCAAAACACAGATGGAGGAGATCAAGTCTATCAACACCCCCAAAGCTTCACAGTCGTTAACCATTCCTGGGTCGACATTTCATTCGGTAACATTAGGCATTTTTGAACTTATATGCTGTTTAATGTTTGATGATAGCATTTCTTACATTTACGTAAGCAATCTTCTATCACTTATTTCTGCTTCTTCTTCACTTGTGTTTTGATCCGGAGATTCTGTACTAGAAGATGCGTAAAAGCACCCCCCCCCCCACCGTATAACAGTGAAAACATTGATAGCCGGAAAATTTGTGGAAAATTTAAGGCAAGTGAAAAATACTGCACCATTGACCAACAAAAACCTGGTCTAAAGGCAATATTTTTTGTGTTATTTAAAGGGCGTGTTAGTAATATGCGCCTATAGGCAAGTGCACAACGCGTGTACACTCTGCTTATTACACACACAGGGATGCGCAGCAGCACACAAACATTTTTAAATATTAAAAATGAAAGGATTACAATGTAAAAGATTATTATTGTGTACATAAAGACAAAAATGCCTACATGTCATAATGGATAGTCATTGCATGTATCAGAATTACATATTTGCAGTAATGACAAATGAAATTGGCTACTTATTTAACCAATTGTGGCAGTACACACATGTATTTAAACTGACTCATCAGGTTGAGGGTGTTTATATTCCGCCATGTAAATAGCAATCAGCCATGGTGCAAGCGCAACTGGCTCTTAAAGGGAATGGGAGATGAGAGTCTAATTGGTTTATTGCACGTTATGCCCAAAACACAACCATTACTCATTAAGAGAATGGGGCAACCCTTTTAGACCATGCGCCGGGCACGTCGACCATTTGTCCCGTCGTTAAACTAGCAAAAGTGGATTCGGACCCACTAAACTTAGCAAAAGTGGAGCACGCCCTAAGTGCTCTTGCGCCGTGCGCTTTAGACCATGCGCTTAGATCGTTAAAATAGGGCCCTTAGACTTTTCTGTCAGTATAAGTCAAGTATACTTAAATGCAATTTTAAGTATATTTCTGAGAAGTACATAGAAAGTAGACAAAGTATACTTTCTTATTTTTAGTTTAAAAGTAGTATAATAATAGCACACTTCAATAAACGTCTTTTTCGTAAGGGTAGTAACACCTTGAAATGAGTACAAAGATTGAAAAAAAAAAAAAACAGTTTGTTCTCCAAAAAAAGCTGTTATAAGTATTTTTCTAAACATCCTCATCTCACCACCCCATGGTAGTTTTGTCTGTCATCAATTTTCAACCTCAAGATTCACCTCTGTCTTGCTATAGAAAGGTGCGAATGAATCCGTCTGTTGTGCAGTAGATTGTGGCAACAGCTGTCAATAATTCCTCAGTGTTTGCTCTCCTGAAATGATGAATGTGTTTTTATTAAAGCAAGCAACAAAGGTTCAAAGATTTAGTTCTACATAATCAATATCACTTGAAGATGCGTTGCCTTGTAGTAAGTGTTACAAACATTCTTCCTGATTAGTTTCATCACATTTTTGAGTTACAAATCAACTCCTCTCATGTGTAGAACTTGACGCCACAAGGCTAGAGTGTTCTGGGAGCTAAGGTGTTTTGAGCGGTTGTAATATATTGCTATGCAGTTGCTTGGGTATTTTGCATGGTCGTTTACAAAAGCAAATCTATTGGATTTTTTTGACTGTTTCATCACCCACCAGGTCAAAATTATTGCATAAGTGCTAAGAAATCAAGCCACTCCATTTGAAATTTCATTCAGGTCTGTTGCACAAACAGTGTGTGACGAGTTACATGACTAAATTGAATACTTCGGGTTAAAGGTCAAATCCCTAATCCTAACTACAAGCCTTATAACACCACTAATGGCATAATGCCCAGCCTACAGAACACAAAGAAGAAAAGTCGACGAATAATGATCCATCCAGCAAATCCTAATGAGAACAAGTCAACTTTTCTGAAACAATACATTTGCAGTCACAACCATTGCCTAGCAACAGTGCCTTATGCAACTGCTACAAAGGGACACGTGGATACTTCTATTAGCATCTCGATTAGCAATGCCATTATCACAAGTCAAAGATACTGCCATTAATGTCACAAAACAACTCATGAGAGGTGTCAAGACGACTCGTCACCCCCGCGGTTTGCCCATACATTATCATTTCGCAATACCGTTAATTAGGTTCTGCTCTAAAAATAAAGCAATATGACTTTGATTACATGACACAATGACTATGAATATGACTTAGCAGTGATATTTGTGTCAAGACAGAGCTAATTATAAAGGCTTTCAGTCCTACAGAGTGGACAGAATCCTGACAGACAGGAAATGACACATGCATCAGATCAAAAAGACATTTGAAATATTTTGAAAAGTCTCTCCAACCAAACATGATTTTAACCAAGAGGAACTGGATAGGCTTCACTGAGACAATGAACAAACCTTCTGTCAACCTGCAAATCAAGTATATAATTCCTCTGTATACTTTTTTTTATTACTATTTTTCTACTACTTCTTTGCTTTACATGCACATAAAAGGCATTGTATGTGTTACACTTTACAGTATCATTCAAAGGTTTGGGGTCAGTAAGGTTTTTTTTAAGATTTTAATCAATTGTATTCAGCAAGGATGCATTAAATTGATCAAAAGCGACAGTGAAGACATTTATAATGTTACAAAAGATGAAAAAAATTAAAGTAAATGCTGTTCTTTTGAACTTTCTACTCAAAGTATCCTGATAAAAAAAAATGCATCACAGTTTCCACAAAAATAATAAGCAGCACAAGAGTTTTCAACATTGATAATATTAATAAGAAGAAGAAATGTTTCTTGAGCTGAAAATCAAAATATTAGAACAATTTCTGAAGGATCATGTGAAGGATCATATTGAAGACTGGAATAATAATGCTGAAAATTCAGCTTTGCATCACAGGAATAAATTACATTTTAAAATATATATTCAAAGAGAAAACAGCTATTTTATATTGTAATAATATTTCAGAATTATTTACTGTGTTTTTGATCAAATAAATGCAGCCTTTGTGACTATACAGTAAGAGACGTCTTACAAAAACATTAAAAACTTTGAACGGTATAAAGTATAAACTCTATTGACAGCATCTTTTCCTAGTACAAAAATTTAGTCACACTTCAGTTTAGGGTCCAATTCTCACTATTAACTAACTATTAACTATGACTTTTGCCTCAATAAACTCCTAATTACTCCTTATTAACAGTTATTGAGGTAACTGTTACCTTGGGTAGGATTAAGGGATGTAGAATATGATCTAATTAATATGTGCTAATAAACAGATAATATCCTAGTAATATGCAAGCTAATAAGCATGCTAATTAATAGTGAGAATTGGACCCTAAACTAAAGTGTTACCAAAAATTCTAACAGATTGTTACACTGAAATTCTAAATGGAATTTTTCCTGGTAATTTGGAACCATTTTAAGTAAATTACTGGACACACATTGTGTGTTTTTGTTTAAAGCCAGGTATAATGAGAAGTAAAAACATCATGGTTTATATAAATTCTTTTTACTGTTTGTACATGTTTCTTTTATGAAAACAGCCACTTTCGGCCAGATATTTGTGGCAATGACTCTTCTGAAAAACAGATTATTTATAAAGCTGTTTGAGGGGCTGCATTTGTGGGCAATTGAAAACATACATCCCAATTACACACTAATATGGATGATAAGCAGCATTTACAATGAGGAAGCCTGCAGGGGAGGATTGTGGGTAAAACAAAGACAATTAGAATCCTGAATGTGACTCACCAGCATGCTAACTGACTCAAGAAAATACATTTGAACAGAATTTTTAGAAGGCATTTATCTCAATGAAAAATATCTTTTCCAATTACTTTGCTTACTTAAAGGGTTAGTTCACCCAAAAGTGAAAACTACCCCATGATTTACTCACCCTCAAGCCATCCTAGGTGTATAAGACTTTCTTCTTTCAGACGAATACAATCGGAGATATATTAAAATATGTCCTGGCTCTTCCAAGCTTTATAATGGCAGTGAAGGGCAGCCCAAAATTTGAAGCCCAAAAAAGTGCATCCATCCATTATAAAAGTAATCCACACGGCTTCGGGGGGTAAATAAAGGCCTTCTGAAGCGAATCGATGGGTTTTTGTAAGAAAATATCCATATTTAACACGTTATTAAGTAAAATATCTAACTTCCGGCAGACCGCCTTCCATATTCAGCTTACGAAAAAAACGTAACTGGCGCAACGATGACACTGGGCGTAGCGTAAGCGTTTTGAACTGCAAGCCGCACTCACTTTCTTCGTAAGCCGTGTGGATTACTTTTATAATGGATGGATGCACTTTTTTTTTCACGTTTTCAAATTTTGGGCTGCCATTCACTGCCATTATAAAGCTTGGAAGAGCCAGGACATTTTTTTATATAACTCCGATTGTATTCGTCTGAAAGAAGAATGTCATATACACCTAGGGTGGCTTGACGGTGAACTATCCCTTTAACTCACAAGTATCTAAGCGTTGCCTCCAGCACGGCCTTCAAATCAAATGCGCTCAACGTGAATAAATATCTCTACAAGGTCAGTAAAGTAGGTTTTTTTAACTCTTGGTATAGATTGAAAACAGCACTAATAATTTATTTAGTGCTTTTGAAAACACCATACTAATACATAAAAGTAAACTAATTTTGTACATATGGATTTTTCTGAGAAATTCTGTGCACTTAATGTTGGAAATAACATTATGTGAACACTGTAATGTTTTTTTGCTAATTATGGTGATTTGGTCAAACAGCTGCTCTAGGGGAAGGAAGTAATAAACAAAACTGTTAAACAATAATGTATAAACTGCCTGTTCAAAAGTGAATTAGATGAAGCCCAGTGAAAGAGAGTTTTGTCCAACAATGGGAGGTCAATAAAATAGCAAGATGAGCAGTATTATACACCTGATCTTTATAAACTGTAGATATATAAATGCTGACATGCTGAACATGAAATTGGTACATACTATTGAAAGGTCTTGGGAAATGGCTGAGATGTGACTTTCCACTTTCGCTATGGTGTATGTCTTTTAAAAGATAAGACAGAAATCCCTCAAACCAGAAAAAGTGATTTCTCCCCTGTATATCGAAGGAATGTTAAAGCAGTTAGAACCCCCTACAATTACAGTGTGGAAAAAATATTTGAGAGAACTTTGCTTTATATATATATATATATATATATATATATGAATTTAATTGTATTAGGTAACAAAACAGGATAGATGATTGATTCCCTTGCGCTGATTTGCTCTGCCTACAAGAACCCTGTTTAGCAAAATTACTTTTTTTCTCTGGAGAGCAGTGAGGTCTCAAACTCACTAAAATCACTAAAATCACATGGAACACAAAACGAAAAGTTTAAACGAACATCTGAGCTGCTTTCTTTCTTACTGGCACATGTCTGTCTTGTCCTATGTAAGCACATGTGGTGTTTTTGTCATTTCTAGTCATGTGCTTGTGTTTGTCATGTTTGGTCTGATGTCATGTCTCTGGTCTATTGTCAACCCCGCCCATCTTGTTATCTGATTATTGGTTAATTTTCCCCACCTGTTCTCCCTCATTACCTGCCTTGTTTGTCCCCTATTTAATCTCCTTGTGTGTTCAGTCCTATGCTGGATCGTTGTCTGATGTTGTCTGTTCACCGTCGTGCTACATGTTCCTGCTCCTTGTGTTTAGTTTATTTCTAGTTTCCCCCGCATGGGTGTTTTGTTTGTGTTTGTTTTATTTTGTTGTTTAAATAAACCACCTTTATTTTCCTGCAATTGAGTCCTTGCTCCATTTCTCCCTATTGACTCTGACACTTACACTTAAACTGGATGGTGACCAAGGGCTGTAAAAAAGCTCCAAAAGCTCCATAAAGCATCAAAAAAGTAGTCCATATGACTCATGAACAGTACTATATTATACACTGATCAGGCATAACATTATGACCGGTGAAGTGAATAACACTGATTATCTCGTCATCATGGCACCTGTTAGTGGGTGGGATATATTAGGCAGCAAGTGAACATTTTGTCCTCAGAGTTGATGTGTTAGAAGCAGGAAAAATGGGCAAGCGTAAAGATTTGAGCGAATTTGACAAGGGCCAAATTGTGATGGCTAGACGACTGGGTCAGAGCATCTCCAAAACTGCAGCTCTTGTGGGGTGTTCCCGGTCTGCAGTGGTCAGTATCTATCAAAAGTGCTCCAAGGAAGGAACAGTGGTGAACCGGCGACAGGGTCATGGGCAGCCAAGGCTCATTGATGCACGTGGGGAGCGAAGGCTGGTGGGCACGTGAGCATCAGAACTGAACCACGGAGCAATGGAAGAAGGTGGCCTGGTCTGATGAATCACGTTTTCTTTTACATCACGTGGATGGCCGGGTGAGTGTGCGTCACTTACCTGGGGATCACATGGCACCAGGATGCACTATGGGAAGAAGGCAAGCCGGAGGAGGCAGTGTGATGCTTTGGGCAATGTTCTGCTAGGAAACCTTGGGTCCTGCCATCCATGTGGATGGTACTTTGACACGTACCAGCACTGTTGCAGAACATGTACATCCTTTCATGAAAACTGTATTCCCTGGTGGCTATGGCCTCTTTCAGCAGGATAATGCGCCCTGCCACAAAGCAAAAATGGTTCAGGAATGGTTTGAGGAGCACATCAACGAGTTTGAGGTGTTGACTTGGCCTCCAAATTCCCCAGATGGGATGTGCTGAACAAACAAGTCCAGATCCATGGAGGCCCCACCTCACAGGACGTAAAGGATCTGCTGCTAACATCTTGGTGGCAGATACCACAGCACACCTTCAGGGGTCTAGTGGAGTCCATGCCTCGATGGGTTAGGGCTGTTCTGGCAGCAAAAGGGGGACCAAAACAATATTTGGATATTAGGTCATAATGTTATGCCTGATTGGTGTATTTAAGTCTTCTGAATCCTTATAATAGCATTATGTGAGGAACACACCGACATACTGTATAAGTCTTTATTTAATGATAATCTTGCTCGACATCTTGGTCACCATTCACTTTCATTGGATGATAAGAGCAGCTTGGATCACAGAAGAAACAATGTCCCAAGTGGGTTTGGAATGACATGAGAGTGAGTAAATGATGACAGAATTCTCATTTTTAGGTGAACTATTCATTTAAATGAATCAGAGTCTGAATAAAGACACAGCAGAGATGAGAACAAGGGGGGTATATAGTGGCAGACAGAGAAGGAGAGCGAGAAAGAAAAAGAAATCAAGAAGATGAAGAGAGGTGCGATTTCTAAATTATACACCATGCTCTCGTGACAGCTGGAATCCCCCATAGTCCTTGTGTGGTACCCTGAAGGAGCCCGTGCTGTGTCCTCAACAAGCTACCCGCATCTTAAAGGCATCTTTAAACAAAGCAATCCAGCCTGATCACACTTTCAACAGTGCAATCGGTGGTTAGCGCTGTGTCTGAACACTATCACAGTGGGAATCCATGTTTGAGAAAATTCAGACACTCCAGGGCGGCCGCACTAACGCTATTCAAAGCAAACACAGAGTCAATAGAGGAAAGAAATATCCGATGAGAGGGTACCACGGAATTGGTGAAGAGATTCAATGACAACAAACTGGATTTCATTTTATCACATTTATATACCTGCAGTTTTACTTACAAAAAGCACCATAAGGCTTGTGCAAAGTAGTATGCGTTATATAATTCACCTGCAAAAGAACATGCCAGAATAGTTCTCCTTTGTTTTCTCACAGTCCTTATTCTAACATTTACACAACATACTATCAGACTGAAAAAGCTTTGCTGCCCTCTGTTGGTCAACAGAGACATTTTTTAATTTCCCAGAGGGAAGTTTTTGTCTTTGACCCTTGGTAAATATGAACAAAGAAGTCTGTGAAAATAAATCTGCATTGTTAATCCTTTTGACCTTTTATTAAAAAAATTCATAAAAATCTTTCATTAGATTTTAAAGTAAAACAATTGAAAATTGGGGGGGCGGGGGGGGGTCTCTTTATTAAATAAATGTTTTTCTCTAATACATATTGACCATAATAATTATATTTCATACTTTTTGCCAAGATAACAGCTCTGAGTTTTCTTCTATAATGCCTGATGAGTTTGGAGAACACCTGACAAGAGATCAGAGACCATTCCTCCATACAGAATCTCTCCAGATCCTTCAGATTCCCAGCTCCATGTTGGTGCTTCTTCTCTTCAGTTCATCCCACTCATTTTCTATAGGGTTCAGGTCAGGGGACTGGGATGGTCATGGCAGAAGCTTCATTTTGTGTTCAGTGACACATTTTTGTGTTGATTTTGATGTTTGTTTTGGATCGTTGTCCTGATGGAAGATCCAACCACGGCCCATTATAAGATTTCTAGCAGAGGCCGTCAGGTTTTGATTTTTTTATCTGTTGGTATTTGCTAGAATCCATTATACCATGCATCTGAACAAGATGTCCAGGACCTCCAGCAAAAAAATAGGCCCACAACATTAAAGATCCAGCGGTATTTTTAACTGTGGGCATGGGGTACTTTTTATCCCTGTTTGCACCAAACCCTGCTGCCAGGATTTGCTGCCAAAAAGCTCTTTTTATAGTTTCATCTGATCATAGAACCAGGTCCCTTTTGAATTTCCAGTCGTGTCTGAAAACTGAATATGCTGGAGTTTGTTTCTGGATTAGCAAGAAGGATTTTTCTTGAAACCCTCCCAAACAACATGTGGTGATGTAGGGGTTGTTTGATTTTTTTTTTTTTTTAGGCTTTCTGACCCCAAGACTCAACTAATCTCTGCGATTCTCCATCTGTGATCCTTGGAGAGTCTTTGGCCACTCAAACTCTCCTCCTCGCCGTGTATTAGGACGATATAGACACACGTCCTCTTCCAGGCAGATTCGTAACATCTTTAGTTGATTGGAACTTCTTAATTATTGCCCTGATGGTGGAAATGGGAATTTTCAATGCTTTAGCTATTTTCCTACAGCCACTTTCTATTTTGTGAAGCTCAACAATCTTTTGCTGCACATCAGAACTATATTCTTTGGCTTTACTCATTGTGATGAATGATTAAGGGAACTTGGCCTTTGTGTTTCCTCATATTTATACTCCTGTGGAACAAGACATCATAGCTGGACAATTTCATGTTCCTAGTCACCCTGGTGTGCTAAAAAAATGTAAATATTAATGGGAATATACTTCAGAGATATTTTACTCATAAAAAATTCTAGGGGTGCCAATAATTGTGGCCAATGTGTTTTGGAGAAAAGCATTTATTTCATAATGTGATTTTCTCCCGACTGTCCATTCTTTTACTTCAATGAAAGGTTAGATTTTTGCGAATTTTTTGAATGATAGATCAAAAGGATAAACGATGCAGATTTATTTTTACAGCCATATTTGATCATATTTACCAGGGGTGCCAATAATTCTGACCACAACTGTGTATATATATATATATATATCTTGGAAAATATATCTTGTCTGCCAATGCCTGTCATTTCAAGATGGCCAAATATGGGTCTATTATTAATTTGGCTGATATATCAATCAAATCACTAATCATTTGCAAAGGTAAATTTGCAAAATATTAACTTCCATAAATCTGCAAGATGTGGTATTATAATACGTGAAAGATGTGGTAACACTTTACAGATCTATGGATCAATTAAGGACAATATGCAAAAATCACAAGAGTTCATTAAGCAGGAGACTCCAGTCCTTCAAATGATTTAGCATCAGTTATCAAGCTCTTCTAACTTCACACACTGGTGACATCATAAACTGGACTGAGATTTGAACATCTGCAGAAATTCCTTCAATCTAATCTTTTTCAGGTAAGAGAAGGAACAACAATCATCTCCAGCTGTGAAGGCAGATGACAAACACTGCGAGAAAGATCTTTCCGTTCATTTAAAGTGTGATGTTACCTAATGCCGTTATCAAACTGTGCTGTTTTTCAGAGCATAATACAATGCTGCCCTCCAGTGGTAGAAACACTGAGCACAGCATGTATAAACAGCCCTGAAGCTCACTGCAATGAAAACATCTGGAGAAAAGCCTCATTTAATTAAAACCTTTCAAATGAATGAATTTATGAACTAGGGATTGAATTAAGTCACTCATTTAGTTGTTTTTTTGTTTGCTTATTCCAAGCATATAATATACTGCTGGAAATTAGATTCAATGTATAATTTGTGTTACTATGGCTAATGATTTTTAAAATACGAGATTTATGGGGTAACAACTTATTAAATTTGTAACAAATTTCTGCAAATAATTTCCAAGTATTAATTATTTGTATTAATAGTAGCAGTAGTATGGAGGGTATGCACATGACGTCACCGTCGGCCGGAATGACTGCGGTTATGCCCACTGAGTGGCAAAAAGACTGAGTGGCAGCACTAGTGTTCAGCGTGAATGCCGCGAAAAACACACAAAACACATCTAAAACGGGAAAGAGCTTTGAGATTGACTGTAAAAAATATACCTCAGATTTCTTATCAAATCTATTTGTACAGACTGTCAAAGCTACAGAAAAGAGAAGCAAATGGATTGCTGCAATTCATAGAAACAACTGAATTTTGGGGTAAAACCATACCCTATATATTGTATTGTTATATATTGTATTAACAACTCATCAGTTAAATATTTACCATCTTATATTCTGCATGATTGGATGTTTTTAAATAAGCACTGACAAAAACTACACAAGTTTTAGGGCTGGGCGATATGACGATATATATAACATTGATATAAGTGATCACCCGGATTTATACATACCTATATTGTATTTATATAAAGCGTTCACAGGCAAAATTTGCTTAATGTATTTCCTCTGCGCCGAAATCAGGCTCATATAAATGTCAGGAAACACGATTCCTGGATGCATGTCAATATCCATGGATCACTGGATCTTTGGTAAGTTGTAAGGAACACTATATGGAGTCCAAACTTTTATTTAAACTGATAATTGTTTGTTTTACTCGTGTTTTCGCAGTTTCCCCTATTAAATCCATTCATGCAGCAGCTCTTCTGCCACTCAGTCTGGCTGAGGGGGTGTGTTCCGGCGGGAAAGTGATGTTTTATTAGCCACTTTATTAGGTACATTTATTATGTTCAACTGCTCATTAATCCAAGTATCTAATCAGCCAATCACATGGCAGCAGCTCAGTGCATTTAGGCATGTAGACATGGTCAAGACAATCTGGTGAAATTCAAGCTGAGCATCAGAATGGGGAAGAAAGGTGATTTAAGTGACTTTGAACGTGGCATGGTTGTTGGTGCCAGACGAGCTGGCCTGAGTATTTCAGAAACTGCTGATCTACTGGGATTTTCACGTACAACCATCTCTAGGGTTTACAGACAATGGACCGAAAAAGAGAAAATATCCAGTGTGCGGCAGTTCTGTCTTGTTGATGCCAGAGGTCAGAGGAGAATGGCCAGACTGGTTCCAGCTGATAGAAAGGCTACAGTAACCACTCGTTCCAACCGAGGTCTGCAGAAGAGCCTTGAAGCTGATGGGCTACAGCAGCAGAAGACCACATCAGTGCCACTCCCGTCAGCTAAAAATTACAAAGGACTTCTATTTCAAATAAATGTTCATCAAAGAATCTTGAAAAATATTATGGTTTCCACAAAAATATTAAGCAGCACAACTGCTTTCAACATTGATAATAATAAGAAATGTTTCTTGAGCAGCAAATCAGCATATTAGAATGATTTCTGAAGGATCATGTGACACTGAAGACTGGAGTAATGATGCTGAAAATTCAGATTTGCCATAACAGGAATAAATGACATTTCAAAATATATTTTCAAATAACTTTTGAATTGTAATAATATTTCACAATATTACTGTTTTTACCATATTTTTGTTCAAATAAAAGCAGTCTTGATGAGCACAAGAGACTTCTTTTAAAAACATTGAAAGATCTTATCGACCCCAAGTACAAAGCTCCCTCCCCAGTCCACCCCACCTGTAATTAATAAACTAAAATACAAAATCAAGACTTCACACAAAAACAACCTTCTATACCACTAAATGCATCATATCAAGTGAAATCAGATGCATGATATGAAACTGAGTTACATAAAGATCTTTTTACACCCCAGTCCACAATAATGAAACTCAGCATTGTGTTGCCCTCTACTGGATGTTCACACCAGATGTTTCACACCAGAGCTATGTGAACAAAAGTATGAATACCCCCTTCTAATGATCTATTCCAGTCATTCTCTACAATGTGCTTTCATACTTTTCTGTACTTTTTGCCATGAAGTGTAGATAGATAGATAGATAGATAGATAGATAGATAGATAGATAGATAGATAGATAGATAGATAGATAGATAGATAGATAGATAGATAGATAGATAGATAGATAGATAGATAGACAGACAGACAGACAGACAGACAGACAGACAGACAGACAGACAGATAGATAGATAGATAGATATATAGATAGATAGATAGATCAGTGGAGCAACATATAGACTATTTTTTGGCAGCTGTTACAGAAATATTTTTTATAATAAATATTCTGATTTAACCTTGAGCTTTGAAGTATTAGATAGCTTCGATATTTGACCACTATTTACAACGACACTAATAATTCTTAATTTCTGATAGGAATGCAAAATCAAGCAAAATCAAGCAGTAGTTATTGATATTTTGAATAGAATAACGAGACACAAATCTTTACATTTTCATTCGCGTTTGCTCCCATATATTTTTGATCACAGTGCTTCGGTACACAACATACAAACTTTTAGTCCAAATCTGCACACATTTGGAGAAATATGTAGCCTATTTTCATGTTTAGGCTACCTCATATTTCTTTAGATAGAACAGAACCATAGTTTCTTAATGACTCGCAGAAAGACAATTCTCTGCCGATCCATCCATCAATATTTCGTGATAATAATTCCCACCTTATGGTGACAGAAAGATAGATGACAGACAGACAGACAGACAGATAGACATAGATAGATAGATAGATAGATAGATAGATAGATAGATAGATAGATAGATAGATAGATAGATAGATAGATAGATAGATAGATAGATAGATAGATAGACATACCACCACTACATTTCTAATAGCACTGTCAGTAATTCAGAACTGTTTGAAGGCTTACAGAACAGTCTGGTGATATTTTTAGCAGCATCCTGTGAACTCACCTGATTTGTGGGCTGATCGTAGACATGTGAGCGAGGCATTGAGCCGAGCACATTCTTCATCACTCGCTCCAAACTTCTGCAGCGCCTCACACACCTGCTCATCCGACATCTCAAATAGAGCCTCGAGAGTCAGCTCACCTGGGGAGATCTCCTACAACAAAGACACGTACACACAACTGATCAGTGATGGAGACGAGTCATGCCAGTTGGCCTCGACTAAAAAGCCAAGTGGATTTTGAATACAACTTCCAAAAAAATTGTATTTGTTAAAATAGTACACTACCATTCAAAAGTTCAGGGTCAATTTTTTTAAGAAATTAATAGGCTACTTTTATTCAAAATGGATAAATTAAATTGATCAAAAGTGACAGTAAAAACCTTTACGTTGTTACAAAAGATTTATATTTCAAATAAATGCTGTTCTTATGAACTTTCTAATCAAAGTATCCTGAAAAAATCCGTCATTGTTTCCACAAAAATTTAAGCAGCAAAACCGTTGCCAACATTGATGATAATAAGAAATGTTTCTTGAGCAGCAAATCAGCATATTACAATGATTTCTGAAGGATCATGTGACACTGAAGACTGGAGGAATGATGCTGAAAATTCAGCTTTGCGTCACAGGAATAAATTGACAGTAAACAGTAAACTGTAATTTTAAATTGTAATAAATTGTTTTTACTGTATTTTTGATCAAATAAATTCAGCCTTGGTGAGCATGAGAGACTTGGAAAAATATGTAATAGTATAAAATAAATAATATGGGAAAATCAAAAAGAAATTGCAGAAGAAATATTCACAGGGCATTAATGGAAAGAAAAAACATGTCTGTGTAAAAAATAATTAATAAATCATTTTCTGCGAGTCATTTTAAAAATATATGATGTATGATAAAATGATCTTTTATAAAACTTTATACAGTACTACAGTATGACTTGATCTGAACAAGGAAATCATTTGAAATAATACCTCTTTTTAAGTAAATTCAATTAATTAAATTAATTGAAAGGGTTTATAAAACTAACCTACAGAATATAAGACTTAAATATAAGACTTAAGGGATAGTTCACCCAAAAATTGGGTGAACTATCCCTTTAAATTGGACTCATAAATATGTCGGCAACACATAAAATTACTGATGCTGTTATCAACAATAAATTACAATAAACTTATGGCCTTGGAGCAACCTGAGCTTAAGTGCTTTTCTCAGTGGTGACAGGTTCAAATCTACAACCATTCAGCTTGCAAGATGCCATACAACTACATTAAAATTCAAATATTAAACGCTCAATTTCAGCATCTTGAATATAATTTTTTTCTTGGGAGATGTATAAAATAAATATGACATATAACATCATTTTGGCTTTTAATTCATACAAATTTACTCTTCTCATGGCCTTGGTTCCAGAAGTATTTTTCAAATTCACTTTTTCAATAGGGAAAAAGAGTCATAAGCCATGAACCAACCAGCTATGAGTTGAATCAAAGCATTAGTAACTTTAAATTGAAATAAAAAGTATTTGAAATCGGACAAAATTGCAAAGGTACAAGACTGTGTACTTAACGGCTTTAATGAGGGAAAGAACTACAATATCATGAAGCACTCCGAATGATATAATCAATTTGAAAAAAATGGAGAAATATAAAACTATTGATTTAAATATGTAGATTATACTGTATATACAGAAACAAATAAGTTAAAATAATATGGGTTGATGGCTTAAAAAAAAAAAAAAAAAAAACGTAAAAAAAAAAAACTTGTAGCTCACAGTAGGTCGGTCTTTAAATGCTTATAAGTCACCGTTCAAAATCAGTTCCCCTATGAAGAAAAATTAATATGATATTGGAATAGGATAAATTAATATGAATATTATAATTCCTGGAACCTGACTGTTGCGCTCTATATAGCTGCAATTCCTTCTCCACATCAGCAGGGGGCTTCAGCACATTGGACAGCGCCAACACTTCAGCACTAAGGACAGCGACACAGGTGAAAAAACCTCAAGGCCTTCAGAGTGTCTTCTATTATAGACCTTCTGTTTACAACCTTTCAACCCATCAGATGGGAAATATTTAGAGATATACAGCATGGGGAGGCTCAGAATGAGCTACTTACCTCAAAAGCTCCTGATCCTTCATAAAGATGCTCTCACTAGCCAATCGTAAACCACTGACACATTTACATTTAATTACACATAATCTCTCCACACACTCATGTCTAAATTTCACTTTAGTATACAATATCTAGATATTTCTATTTCTATCCCATTAGTTTTCTGGCTTTTTTCTTAATTCCTTTTGCATAGACATGTTTGTAATACATTTCACTGCCATCCCATTTGAGCATGTCGCAACTAGGCTGAAACTCTGAAATGTGTGTAATTTGTTAGCCTTCTTAAGATATTGTTTATTTTTCTGCGAATTTCCTATTATCAATTTCAGCTTGGAATCAAACACTGAGAATGAAACAATATGATGCATACTCTTAAGGTTCCATGAAGAACCTTTAAAATCCATAGAGCCTTTCCATTGCACAAAAGGTTCTCTATAGTGGAAATAAGTTCTTTAGGGTGTGTTCACACTTGTAGTTCCGTTTGCTGCTAAACAACATTTGCTAAAAAACATTTAGTCCTGGTCCGCTTAGCGTTTACGTTGGCATTTTACCCCGAACCTAAAGGCATAGGAATACGTTCACAGCTTGATTGGTCAGCTTTTTATTAAGTACATTTCACAAGGGAACTTACATGAACATCCATAATAATAATGTTTGTTAGGCTAAATGTGCTCGTTGTATGTGTGTAGCCTACATATGATGGTATTTTGACCAGCTGAGAACTCGTGAAGAGCTTATGAAATGTGTAAAGGAGTCAAAACAGCGGCAGGAATCCCTCCGTCACACACACAAATGAAGATCTGCTGTGAGGAAATGCGGTTCTGATGCCTGTACCAAACTGTGATGGGCAACATCGCGACTATGACGAGAAAAAACAGGTATGCTTGAGCATTCTGTCCTTTTTAGGGTCGCATCTTGTGAAATAATGTTCTGTTTTTGGTTCGTTTACATGTCTTGCGTTCATATTTCATTCGCTTGGAAGCAGACTGAGACCCATCTTTTCAGTGGTCTCGATCTGCTTGGCAGATGCCATCCGAACCCTGGTGTGCACCAAATAAGCGGGCCGAGACGGTGAAAAGATGGGTCTCGGTCCGCTTCCAAACAAACTCTGGCGCGGTTCAAATGATATATGAACGCAACACGGACCAAAGACATGTAAACGAACCAAAAACAGGAAGATGAGACCCTAAAAGGGACAGAATGCTCATGCATATTTTTTTTTTTCTTGTCATAGTCATGAGTTTGCCCATCACAGAGTGCCAGAAAGGCTGTCGCTTTTTCATAGTTTGTGCTTGCTGTTTAATAATCATTTGACACTTAGCAAACTGGCAGTTCCAGTAGTAATGAAAAGATTTATCTTGAACTCTGTCATGGAAACTAGCATGTATAAACTGTAAACAATTTAATAATCAGTTAAAAAGGAATTTATACCTGTATAATATTACGCTGGACCAGCGCGGTTTGTAAAATGGATGGATGATTGATTCAGCTGCGGGCAGCATCTCCTGGCGAGGCGCGGGAATTCATTCAGCGCGCGACTCTCACAGTGCATTATGGGTATTCTCTAGCCGTTGAGCATACATCAGTTGTACACTCGTTATTGCGGTGCATTGTGGGATTGAAGGAGTACACTCAATAACATCCACTATGGTTTCAGACACCACTACAAATGGCTGTCCCCTCAAATAGTGCCCTATTTAAGGGTATAAGGGGCAATTTCGGACACAGCCAGTGGTTTAGCTCCAACCCTAATTAAAACACCTGATCCAGCTGATCAAGGTCTTCGGGATTACTAGATACTTCCAGGCAGGTGAGTTGGAGCTGGTTTGAGCTAAAATCTGCAGGACAATGGCTCTCCAGGAGCAGAGTTTGAGTTCGCTGTACTAAAAGATAGCATTACTCGGTCGGATCCGTCCATGATATTTCCAAACTCTGAACTGAATCCATGAAGTCTGAACATTTCTTGACAGGTAACTTCATGATGGAGTTGGACAAGGAAATCAGCTGTGGGGCAGGGTTAAGCCGGGCTCAGACTACAGGAGTTTTAGGCCGATTTATCCCCGATTTACCCCTCCTGACAATCTGAGAAAAACATCTTGTCCATGACATCGGTCGGTTCCGATGTTCGGCCCAGATTATCAGGTAATGTGAGGCGTTTACAGATCAAATCTTAAACCTCCGGATCTGCTCGTGGACACTTCGGGGCCGCCCCGAATTTATCAAACGTGTTTGATATTTAGGATTTTAAATCGGGATAATTACGTCAGTTCTTTCACAATAGCCAATGAGAGAAGTGAATGAGAGCACTTTTGAAATCACAACAGCGAAACAAGCTGCTGTGTGGGTTCGTTAAACAGCGGAGATGGTGGAATGGCATGTGGAAGTGTTGCAACAACACGACTGCTTGTATAACGTGTCTTCGAAAACATGACACAACCGTACGGACAAAGAGAAGAGCTGGGGAGAAATCGTCTTGGTTTTGAACATACCGGGTGAGTGTAGAAAGCTGCTAGTAAACGTAAACATCACCTGTTGAGAAATCAATGACGATCAGCTACGTACGTTTATATCCGCTTGCCCATGAGATCACGTGAGGTGCTCCTCCTGGCATGAAAATCTTGTGAATATCTTGTAGTGTGTGATGCACTACAATGTTCAAATCTTGTAGTGTGTGCATGTTTGAGATTTGAGAGAAAAAAATCTGTGAAGATTCTCCTTATGTGCGTGGTGCAGATTTCATAATCGGTTAAGATTTAAAAACTCCTGTAGTCTGAGCCCGGCTTTAGTGGTGGGCAATATACCGGTACTCAAATCTACTAATACTCTGCAATATACCGGTAATCTACTAATACTCTGATTAGAGTTAGTTGACATGTAGGTGCAACGTTACTTACAGTTAGTACAATGGTACCATCAAAATATTGAAAATTGGAAATTGGTGACAAGAATTCTGAAATTTCAATTTTTGAGGGTATAAAAACTATAAAATAACTATATCATGATATATATCGTTTTAATGAAATAAAATGACTCATATCGTGATATAATATTTTGAACATATCACCCAGCCCTGTTTGCACTTAACTGGTTGAGGACACAACACACAGGATTACCTGTACATACCTCAATAACCTCTTTCCTCATGTTAACAATACGGAACCAATGTCCCAGCCGCGGGAATCCATCCAGTTCCACATTCCGCTCCTGTAAGGACACTTTACGCTTGCAAGAGAGCTGCCGACTGAAATACTTCACCAGTTTACCCTGGAAAGAAAAAAAGAAAGAACTTCATATAGCACTCATTAACCTATACAACATTTTTATGTTATACGTTACTGAATTTGCACCAATGTGTCACAGAATGTGCTTAAAATTCTGAAATATCAACAGAATTTGAAGACCTGTCACTCGGAAAGTTCAGAATGATATCTGCCGATACAGATCATTTAATTTTCTTAAGGGAAAAATAAATCTCTCCCAACTAATGCTGTAAACTATACAAGGAACCCTGTCACTTTGGTGCATTACTATAATATTAGAGGTTAAAATTAACAACAGAGCCCAAACTATTATATTCAACTGGGTTTTTTTCAGATACTCAAATAAAAACTGAAATGTTTGTATACAACTCAGTTGCAAATAATGTAGTTTTCATGACTTATTTATCCAAACATAAATATATAATTAACAGTAAATAAGCTTCTCTCTGGTGTTTTTAGTTAATTAACGAACTGTGAACGTTGGATAACCTGAGGTAAATGCAACGTTAAGTGACATATTTTTCACAAGCTGTTTTACTGATGTCTTTCCGTGGTTGAAACACTGATTGAGCGATTAAATGAGACATGATACATTTCGATAAGTTGTACCGTATCTTTCAACATACCATTTGATGACCCTGCATGTTTTTTCATGCTGCACGTTAACTTGTATTAAAGAGGAATCAATGCTATCCGCGCTGCTGCTTGAAATGAGATCCTACAGCGACCTTTTAGCATTTAGCAACGTCAAAACGTCATTTATTGTTTGAATTTCGTGATAAAACGTACAGAATTTGAAAGCTGAGACTTTGCTTCTTATCAGAAGTAACAAAGCTCAGAGCTCTTTGCGATTATTGGATGAGAGACGCAGACCTGACAACCCTGGCTTGAACTACGGATGATTCATAGGGTCACCGTCAAATAGAGCCTGCTGTAATGTCACTATTTTTTAACGGTGCGTCTGAAAATCGCATACTGTCGGAGTAGGTACTACATTTGAATTTGAACTTTGCGACCGTACTTACTTTGCGAAGTACATTCTATATGGTATGAATATGGGTAGTAAGAATGAAATGACACATGGTTTAAAACTTTCCACACATGCCACGATGACAAAAGTGTATTTACTAGTTGCCATATCAACATTATTTAGAGAAAAAATTGCGTTGTGTTTATTTAAAATAAGACAAATCTGATATTATTTTAATCTTATATCTGTTATTTAAGAGTTGAGAAAGTTCTTTAATGCTGATCTAACCAGCAGAAGACACGAGCCAGGTTTAAATCCCAGTTGTGCAGTTGGGGCATGTTGCGTTACAATGTGCCCCTATTAGAACTATGCTCTTCTATTCTATACTTTTATGAATTCTATTGAGAAACCATGAGAAAAAGGTGAATAATGACTGAGAGTCAATGTTCAGAAATTATTCATTATTATTATGTTTTTAACTATGCTGTATAGCTGTGTTTTGCGGTGTGTTTGTTGTCAAACTCAAAAATTAGTTTATTTTTAATGATTAAAAAATCCATTATTTTATTTGGAAAAAGTTAATAATTGCATTTAATTGACAAAATATTTTAGTTTGTCTTGGATATATTTTTGATTATATCAGATAACATTTTAAGCTGTCAGTACCCCACCTATGGGGCATGTTGTCACATTTCACTTCCATTCTTTCGGGATAAATCAAGAAAAAAGTATACACTGTATTAATGAAACAAAACCACATAATTGTACTAGACGTGGGAAATTAATGTGGGAAAAAATAAATACTCTGAACCCCAAGTGGATTTACACAAACTGAGAAAGACAAAAAGCTATCTATCTATCTATCTATCTATCTATCTATCTATCTATCTATCTATCTATTGTATCTAGATATCGCCCTGATCATCGGCTGTTTTCAGTTTAGTTTATTGATTTATAAAGCACATTTAAAAACAACAGATGTTGAAACCAAAGTGCTGTGCAAGAAATATAAAACAGAATTAAAATATATAATTAAAATATAAAACAAATTAAAAGACTAGACAAAAACCAAAAAAGGACAAATGAAAAATGTACAACCAAAGAGGATTTAAACAAACGGAAGGGAAAGATCTAATGTAGAGAGGAAGACTATTTCAAAGCCTAGGAGCAGCCACCGAGAAAGCCCGGTCACCTTTAGCCTTAAAAAGTGAACGAGGAACTGAGAGTAGTAATTGACTGGATGATCGAAGGGATCTTGAAGCGGTGTATGGGGTGAGAAGATCACAAATATACTGAGGAGCAAGTCCATGCAAAACTTTAAAAACAAAAAGCTTAACTGGAACTTAACCGGGAACCAGTGAAGAGTGGCGAGTACGTGCTCACGTTTTTCAGTGCCAGTCCGTAATCTGGCTGCTGCGTTTTGTACCATTTGTGAATGATCTACAGCTGATTTATCTGGGCAAACCCAGATAGAGCGAATTACAGTAGTCCAACCTAGATGTTATAAATGCATGAATAACAGTTTCGAGGTCCTTCTTAGAGAGCATCATCTTGATTCTAGCAATAGATCTTAACTGAAAGAAACTGCTTTTCACAACAGCACTAATCTGCTTATCAAAACACAGTGTGGAACCAAACATGACACCAAGGTTTTTGACACAGTCGCGCACATTAGAAGAGAGAGGACCAAGCTGAAACACAACGTCAGAGCTGATGGGCCAAAGACGATTATTTCAGTTTTATCGTTGTTTAGCTGTAAAAACAATAGGCAGATGGCTGATTATCAGATGAACAGATGTATCAGCCAATAATCAATATCGGCTGATTATCCGATTATGCATATGAATTTTTAAAAAGTAATAATGATATGCATGGATAAATCATTTATAATAAATACTGCAATATTCCAGAATTTTCGATTTCATGTCGACTTTCAAATGTGTGCAGATTCCATGTAGGCCAAACAAAGTAACTGTGTATTTTTATTTGACACACATGCAGATCCGTAAGCAAACTCTAAATGCAATGCTTGGCATTTTATCTGTCCTTAATGTCATTCAATATTTTATGATCTCTTTGAACTGATTCTAAGCATGTTGAAAACACATGAATATTCTAAACAGGACAAGTTTCCCAAGACAGTGATGTCACTGCAATGTTTGTGCAGGGAAACAAGGAGGCAACAAAGCTTTGTTAGTACTTTCATAAATAAACATAACACATGAAAACCTCACAGGAGGCACTAGCTGTTTTCTATAGCATTTTCCACTTCCCTTTTATGTATTATATACAGTATCTCTCTTTATGGTTTAAATAGCATCCATTTCTTTACAAGGATGCAGTGTTGTAGAAATGGTAAAATTCTAGCATACAATAAAATTATATAAAACATTAGAATATGGCAGTAAAAAAAAATAGCAGCACTGTACACAAACACATTAGCAAACCTATTTTGCAGAGTAGTCACACAATTATTAAAAAGCATAAATGCACTACACTGTAAAAAATTATTCTTACATCAGGTAAATGTTGCTAAAAAATGCTTTTTTCTGTCATGACTTTTTAAGCACAGCAGGTGAGTTAAATTAATGCATTTTTGAGCTCAGATAGGTCTACATTGAAAAAAGGTTTTGTGGTTCAGCTCCATTCCCAGCATGCACTGGGGCATGAATAATTAATATGGTTGCACTGTTTACCAGTTTTATTCACACAGTTGTGGGGTTTGTTGTCACGTTTAGAAATGTTAGACATTTTAAGGTATTTTATGAGCAGTTTTGTCCCATGTGATTTCACGTGAATATACATTGAGAAAAAATTTGGTGTAGAAGCAATTTTCACTCAAATAATTACAAAGATATGGCAAGTAACGCATTGAATTAAACATGAAATTTTGAAGTGGAAAGACTGAAATAGTATTTTCTTGTAAAACATATAATCTTTGTTTTATTTACAACTTCAAAAATTATTTAGAATATTAATTTTATAGGAAACATGAGAGGAAGCACAAATGATTGAAAGAACGATTTGCAAAAAAAACTAAATATACATTCACTCAAACATTGACTTATGACTTAATTATTAAACTCAAAAGTAATGCAAACTGTTGCCTTTTTTTAAATTCCATGATTTTTTTTACAATGTACAAAAAGTATAACATACAGAAAAACATGTTTTGTCCACAAGGAATGAGGTAATGAATGTCACACACATAGCAAGAAAAAAGGATTATGGTTGACAAATCATCCAGAAACTAGATGCCATCAAGATACATTATGTCCTTTTAAACTAATGAGTAAATAAGAATCAGCTATTTGATCATTTCAGCCTTATCAGTTTATTGAACACTGTCCATCTACAGTTTGTTCAGTTTCATTTGTGTTGGGTTGATCACCCTTGGCAACACTGTTTGCTGAATGTTACTGTATGAAAATAAAACACTTTGTCTGTGGGTCCCAGATTAAAGCCTAGAGATGTTCTTTTCAAATGCATTTTCTCTCAAAGTTTTCAATTCACTCCCTGAACTAAATGCCCTTTCTGAACTGAAAAAATAACTGACCCAAATCCAGGAAAACTGAATTATAAACTCCTGTCACAATACACATCACTCTCTCGTTATTTTGGAACAGCTGCAGGTATATTGTGAAGAAAACTAACTTTTTTTTCCAGCTGAACCCTTTTGACCTAAAATATTTAAGTATAAGTATACCCCAGAGATTTTAACTTAATATTTCAATAATTTAACAATACATTCACATTCTTCATGATTAATGGTCATATGGCAAGCAGGTAATAATAGAATGTTTTTAGTATGTGTTTTATTTTTTTGCATTGTTAATTAATCATTTTAATTTAACATTTTTGTGATTTAATGAATTATTATCCCCAGTTTGGTAAACCCTGCTTTAATCCTTTAATGTCAAGTCAACCTTTATTTCTATAGCACATTTAAAAACAACAGAAGTTGACTCAAAGTGCTTTACAGATCAAGGAATAATTACATTTACAACAATACAATAAATTAAAACATTTAAATACAACATCATGGCCCGGTTTCACAGACAGGGCTTAGATTAAGGCTTAGGCCTTAGTTTAATTAGGACATTTAGCTTTTAGAAGCGTGCCTTAGAAAAAAACATTACTGGCTTATTTGAAGGTATGCAAGTTGCTAAAACAGCTCAAACATGCATTTTAGCCTGGGACTAGACTTAAGCCTTGTCTGTGAAACCGGACACATATATTTTATCCACTTCAAACATATTATCACCCCCCAATCTTTTTTGTATTTTGAGCGAGTTACACATCTGTCCACCACAGTGGACGGACGCAATTTAGTTTGTTTCTAATGTAATTTAAGCCAGTGCCAATTTGTAAGCAAAGGATATGCTTGTTTTGACCCATAACAATGAATGTTATGAACTTAGAAGATAGCATACTATAATCAATTAAAGCTGCAAGCAGCGATGAAAGGGCCCTCGCACCCGGGAGCACCGCCACCCGGTGGCCTCAGGAAAACAGCGAATAGTGGGAGACATGCATTTAAGTGGGTAAATATAGGAGAAATATGGCAAAGTCACTTCAATGTGCCACACTTCCTGCTGCCAGCAGGTGGCGCTTTGACTATAACCGAATATTGGCATGTAGATGTCTTCAGGCCTGGACTATTATCAAACGTGAAGTTTGGGGCAGATCGGACACTGTATGCCTGAGTTACAACAACTTCCTGTTTTGTGGCGTAAATCGCATACATTAGCACTTAGCCAAGCTTTGCTTGATTTAATGTGTTTCTAGCATGTTTAGGACATTTCCTGTTTGTAACTGATTGTAACTGAATATTGGCGTGTAGATGTCTTAGGGCCAGGACTCTAATAATACATGTGAAGTTTGGGGCAGATCAGACATTGTATGACCGAGTTACAACAACTTCCTGTTTTATGGCAAAACATCAAACTTTGTGAGGCCGCCACGGACACGCCCTTCAGGGAAAACTCAAGATCTTCGCAATTTAACGTTGCAAAGGCCTTTAGATTAGACTGTGCAAATATGATGTTGATCTGATTAAATCTCTAGGAGGAGTTAGTTAAAGTACAACGTCTGGAAATGGCAAAATTTGCGACAATTTTGCAAAGAAAATTCTAAATATCTCACTTCCTGTTGGTTTTCAGATTTCGTACTAGGTATTGGGCTTTTACATGTGTCTACCGAATTTCACACCTGTACGTGAAACGTAGCGGGAGGGGCACTTCGTTGAAATGTTGTAGGTGGCGCTATCGAGCCATTTTGCCACGCCTAATTCTGAAACCCATATCAGACGTAAATTTTCACCACTTTTGACGCGTGTGCAAAGTTTCATGAGTTTTCAAGCATGTTTAGGCCATCAAAAATGCGATTCATTTGGGAGAAGAATAATAATAGGCTGAGCAATTCCAATAGGGTCCTCACACCATCGGTGCTCGGGCCCTAATTATGATCCCTGATTAGAAAATAATGAAACTATCTGATGTATTTGAAGGACAGAGTTTGTCTAGACCACAGACAATTCACTGTGGCAAATATACTTTAAAAGGTGCAGTAAGCAATTTCTGAGAATCATTTTTGAACACTTGATATTTGAAATCAACCCAAACTAACCCTAGCCTTTATTGCTCCGCCCCAAAACACGCAATATAAGAGTAAATGTATCTTTATCGTAGCAGAAGAGAAGCAAAATAAAGCTTTGCGAAAAATAAAGCGAAGATGACGAACAACAAGGAAGAACAAAAAAATAACATACAGTACAGTACACAGGAGAATATACAAGCAAGAGATCGTTGTTAGTCGCCAGCAGAACACACTCAAAACCAATGTTACTCACACATAGAGCAGAAACAACACAACCTCAGACTTCCCGCTTCGGTCTCTCCAGCGCTGGAAAGCTTTTCTAATATTAACGCGGGTCCTAAAGCTCTTGCCTGATCATAACCCTTCTTTCCCCAGTGATATTCCTCTGAGTTTTCTCTTATGTAATGTCTCTCAGCCATCTCTCTTTCTGCAGTTTGTCTTCAAATCTCCCTCATGCTCACTCACTCTCCTACCCCATCATGAGTGGACACGCCCCCTACTGCTGATTGCCTACAAGTGTGTTGTGGTGCTCTGACCAATCCAATTTCAGCAGTGTTTCTCAGAAATCACTTACTGCACCTTTAAACCTTGAATGAGTTTTTATTATTTGGGGGGAGCATGTATAGTTAAAGAGAGATCACTGTGTCGATGTAACCGAATGGCATTACGCTTTGAGCATCACTGGTGTTTGGTAAATTGAGGATGCTAATGCACGTCCATCACCAGGTAAACAAACAAGAACCCCCAGATAATATCTAATGTTTGTAATTATTATTCCATCAACATGAACAAACAAAGTGCTTCATTGTGACATGCTGACACTAGTGACGGCTGCAATCAACAGCCAACAGGAAAATGGGTTTCCCCACGTCAAGAGAACAGAGCACAAAAACACTGGAGCTGTTGAAAAGCAGACTATATGGTGGAGCAAAAAAAAAGATAAATGCAATGCCAACACACACGCAACAGCACATAATCATGATCAAAAGTATAATCTTACACAAACTCAGACCTAATTGCAAAGTAAAGCAATACTAGATTATAAAAGACAAATAACTGACTATAGCCAAAATACTGGGTTAAGGAATACATTAAGTGTCATATGTACAGAAACATCTGGCCTACACATCAAGCTCATGAGCATTGATCACTTTTAGGACTTCTTGCATCTACGCAGACATTTTAAAATCTCTCAAAACAATAGTCTGATATGTTAGGCTACATTTTTACTGTTTAATTGATTTATTGTCTACATTTTGCTGAAAAGCCTACAACAGAAATGTGCAACCTGTAGGTTATTTTTAGTAGCTTAAATCAGAAACATACTGCATGGCCAATATAGTCGGATAGATTATATTGTCGTAAGACTTTCGTTCATCTTTGGAACACAAATGAAGATCTTTTTGATGAAATTTGAGAGCTTTCTGTCCATCCATTGGCAGCTATGCAACTGACACTTTGACGCTTCAAAAAGTTAATAAAGAGATCGTAAAACTAATCCATATGAGTCCAAATTTTCTGAAGAAACTCGATCGCTTTATATGATGAACAGATTGAATTTAGGCTTTTATTCACATATAAACATTCATCAACTCACACATCATTGTAAATGGAAGCTCCAGCATGTTCGCTTGACGTGCAAGAACCAATGAGGTTCATTCTCGTGTGTTACGCAGCACGTTTGAGCTTCCTCAAGGACCAATGAGGTTCATTCTTGTGTGTTAAGCAGTACTTTTGAGCTTCAGCAAGAACCAATGAGGTTCATTCTAGTGTGTTACGCAGCACGTTTGAGCTTCAGCAAGAACCAATGAGGTTCATTCTCGTGTCTTACGCAGCAAGTTTGAGCTTCAGCAAGAACCAATGAGGTTCATTCTCGTGTGTTACACAGCTCGTTTGAGCTTCCGCAAGAACCAATGAGGTTCATTCTTGTGTATTACGCAGCACATTTGAGCTTCCTCAAGGACCAATGAGGTTCATTCTCGTGTGTTACGCAGCACGTTTGAGCTTCAGCAAGAACCAACGAGGTTCATTCTCGTGTGTTACGCAGCACGTTTGAGCTTCAGCAAGAACCAATGAGGTTCATTCTCGTGTGTTACGCAGCACGTTTGAACTTCAGCAAGAACCAATGAGGTTCATTCTCGTGTGTTACACAGCTCGTTTGAGCTTTCACAAGAACCAATGAGGTTCATTCTTGTGTGTTACGCAGCACATTTGAGCTTCCTCAAGGACCAATGAGGTTCATTCTCGTGTGTTACGCAGCACGTTTGAGCTTCCTCAAGGACCAATGAGGTTCATTCTCGTGTGTTACGCAGCATGTTTGAGCTTCCTCAAGGACCAATGAGGTTCATTCTCATGTGTTACGCAGCACGTTTGAGCTTCAGCAAGAACCAATGAGGTTCATTCTTGTGTGTTAAGCAGCACGTTTGAGCTTCAGCAAGAACCAATGAGGTTCATTCTCGTGTGTTACGCAGCACGTTTGAGCTTCCTCAAGGACCAATGAGGTTCATTCTTGTGTGTTAAGCAGTACTTTTGAGCTTCAGCAAGAACCAATGAGGTTCATTCTAGTGTGTTACGCAGCACGTTTGAGCTTCAGCAAGAACCAATGAGGTTCATTCTAGTGTGTTACGCAGCACGTTTGAGCTTCAGCAAGAACCAATGAGGTTCATTCTCGTGTGTTACGCTGCACGTTTGAGCTTCAGCAAGAACCAATGAGGTTCATTCTCGTGTGTTACACAGCTCGTTTGAGCTTCCACAAGAACCAATGAGGTTCATTCTTGTGTGTTACGCAGCACATTTGAGCTTCCTCAAGGACCAATGAGGTTCATTCTCGTGTGTTACGCAGCACGTTTGAGCTTCCTCAAGGACCAATGAGGTTCATTCTCGTGTGTTAAGCAGCATGTTTGAGCTTCCTCAAGGACCAATGAGGTTCATTCTCATGTGTTACGCAGCACGTTTGAGCTTCCTCAAGGACCAATGAGGTTCATTCTTGTGTGTTAAGCAGCACGTTTGAGCTTCCTCAAGGACCAATGAGGTTCATTCTTGTGTGTTAAGCAGCACGTTTGAGCTTCCACAAGAACCAATGAGGTTCATTCTCGTGTCTTATGCAGCACGTTTGAGCTTCCTCAAGGATCAATGAGGTTCATTCTCGTGTCTTACGCAGCACGTTTGAGCTTCCTCAAGGACCAATGAGGTTCATTCTCGTGTGTTACGCAGCACGTTTGAGCTTCCTCAAGGAGCAATGAGGTTCATTCTTGTGTTAAGCAGCACGTTTGAGCTTCCTCAAGGACCAATGAGGTTCATTCTTGTGTGTTAAGCAGCATGTTTGAGCTTCCACAAGAACCAATGAGGTTCATTCTCGTGTCTTAGGCAGCACGTTTGATCTTCCACAAGAACCAATGATGTTCATTCTCGTGTGTTACGCAGCACGTTTGAGCTTCCTCAAGGATCAATGATGTTCATTCTCGTGTGTTACGCAGCACGTTTGAGCTTCCTCAAGGACCAATGAGGTTCATTCTTGTGTTAAGCAGCACGTTTGAGCTTCCTCAAGGACCAATGAGGTTCATTCTCGTGTGTTACGCAGCACGTTTGAGCTTCCACAAGAACCAATGAGGTTCATTCTCATGTTACGCAGCACGTTTGAGCTTCCTCAAGAACCAATGAGGTTAATTCTCGTGTGTTACGCTTCACATTTGAGCTTCAGCAAGAACCAATGAGGTTCATTCTCGTGTGTTACGCAGCATGTTTGAGCTTCAGCAAGAACCAATGAGGTTCATTCTCGTGTGTTACACAGCACGTTTGAGCTTCAGCAAGAACCAATTAGGTTCATTCTCGTGTCTTACGCAGCACGTTTGAGCTTCCACAAGAACCAATGAGGTTCATTCTCGTGTGTTACGCAGCACGTTTGAGCTTCCTCAAGGACTAATGAGGTTCATTCTTGTGTGTTAAGCAGCACGTTTTAGCTTCCACAAGAACCAATGAGGTTCATTCTCGTGTCTTACGCAGCACGTTTGAGCTTCCACAAGAACCAATGAGGTTCATTCTCGTGTGTTACGCAGCACATTTGAGCTTCCTCAAGGACCAATGAGGTTCATTCTCGTGTGTTACGCAACACGTTTGAGCTTCCTCAAGGATCAATGAGGTTCATTCTCGTGTGTTAAGCAGCACGTTTGAGCTTCCACAAGAACCAATGAGGTTCATTCTCGTGTCTTACGCAGCACGTTTGAGCTTCCTCAAGGACCAATGAGGTTCATTCTTGTGTGTTAAGCAGCATGTTTGAGCTTCCACAAGAACCAATGAGGTTCATTCTCGTGTCTTAGGCAGCACGTTTGATCTTCCACAAGAACCAATGATGTTCATTCTCGTGTGTTACGCAGCACGTTTGAGCTTCCTCAAGGATCAATGATGTTCATTCTCGTGTGTTACGCAGCACGTTTGAGCTTCCTCAAGGATCAATGAGGTTCATTCTCGTGTCTTACGCAGCACGTTTGAGCTTCCTCAAGGACCAATGAGGTTCATTCTCGTGTGTTACGCAGCACGTTTGAGCTTCCTCAAGGACCAATGAGGTTCATTCTTGTGTTAAGCAGCACGTTTGAGCTTCCTCAAGGACCAATGAGGTTCATTCTTGTGTGTTAAGCAGCATGTTTGAGCTTCCACAAGAACCAATGAGGTTCATTCTCGTGTCTTAGGCAGCACGTTTGATCTTCTACAAGAACCAATGATGTTCATTCTCGTGTGTTACACAGCACGTTTGAGCTTCCTCAAGGATCAATGATGTTCATTCTCGTGTGTTACGCAGCACGTTTGAGCTTCCTCAAGGACCAATGAGGTTCATTCTTGTGTTAAGCAGCACGTTTGAGCTTCCTCAAGGACCAATGAGGTTCATTCTCGTGTGTTACGCAGCACGTTTGAGCTTCCACAAGAACCAATGAGGTTCATTCTCATGTTACGCAGCACGTTTGAGCTTCCTCAAGAACCAATGAGGTTAATTCTCGTGTGTTACGCTTCACATTTGAGCTTCAGCAAGAACCAATGAGGTTCATTCTCGTGTGTTACGCAGCATGTTTGAGCTTCAGCAAGAACCAATGAGGTTCATTCTCGTGTGTTACACAGCACGTTTGAGCTTCAGCAAGAACCAATGAGGTTCATTCTCGTGTCTTATGCAGCACGTTTGAGCTTCCACAAGAACCAATGAGGTTCATTCTCGTGTGTTACGCAGCACGTTTGAGCTTCCTCAAGGACTAATGAGGTTCATTCTTGTGTGTTAAGCAGCACGTTTGAGCTTCCACAAGAACCAATGAGGTTCATTCTCGTGTCTTACGCAGCACGTTTGAGCTTCCACAAGAACCAATGAGGTTCATTCTCGTGTGTTACGCAGCACATTTGAGCTTCCTCAAGGACCAATGAGGTTCATTCTCGTGTGTTACGCAACACGTTTGAGCTTCCTCAAGGATCAATGAGGTTCATTCTCGTGTGTTAAGCAGCACGTTTGAGCTTCCACAAGAACCAATGAGGTTCATTCTCGTGTCTTACGCAGCACGTTTGAGCTTCCTCAAGGACCAATGAGGTTCATTCTTGTGTGTTAAGCAGCATGTTTGAGCTTCCACAAGAACCAATGAGGTTCATTCTCGTGTCTTAGGCAGCACGTTTGATCTTCCACAAGAACCAATGATGTTCATTCTCGTGTGTTACGCAGCACGTTTGAGCTTCCTCAAGGACCAATGATGTTCATTCTCGTGTGTTACGCAGCACATTTGAGCTTCCTCAAGGACCAATGAGGTTCATTCTCGTGTGTTACGCAGCACGTTTGAGCTTCCTCAAGGACCAATGAGGTTCATTCTTGTGTTAAGCAGCACGTTTGAGCTTCCTCAAGGACCAATGAGGTTCATTCTCGTGTGTTACGCAGCACGTTTGAGCTTCCACAAGAACCAATGAGGTTCATTCTCATGTTACGCAGTACGTTTGAGCTTCCTCAAGAACCAATGAGGTTAATTCTCGTGTGTTACGCTTCACATTTGAGCTTCAGCAAGAACCAATGAAGTTCATTCTCGTGTGTTACGCAGCATGTTTGAGCTTCAGCAAGAACCAATGAGGTTCATTCTTGTGTGTTACACAGCACGTTTGAGCTTCAGCAAGAACCAATGAGGTTCATTCTCGTGTCTTACGCAGCACGTTTGAGCTTCCACAAGAACCAATGAGGTTCATTCTCGTGTGTTACGCAGCACGTTTCAGCTTCAGCAAGAACCAATGAGGTTCATTCTCGTGTGTTACGCAGCACGTTTGAGCTTCCTCAAGGACCAATGAGGTTCATTTTTGTGTGTTACGCAGCACATTTGAGCTTCAGGAAGAACCAATTAGGTTCATTCTCGTGTGTTACGCAGCACGTTTGAGCTTCCTCAAGGACCAATGAGGTTCATTCTTGTGTTAAGCAGCACGTTTTGAGCATCCTCAAGGACCAATGAGGTTAATTCTCGTGTGTTACGCAGCACGTTTGAGCTTCCGCAAGAACCAATGAGGTTCATTCTCGTGTGTTACGCAGCATGTTTGAGCTTCCTCAAGGACCAATGAGGTTCATTCTCGTGTGTTACGCAGCACGTTTGAGCTTCCACAAGAACCAATGAGGTTCATTCTCGTGTGTTACGCAGCACGTTTGAGCTTCCTCAAGGACCAATGAGGTTCATTCTTGTGTGTTAAGCAGCACGTTTGAGCATCCTCAAGGACCAATGAGGTTCATTCTCGTGTGTTACGCAGCACGTTTGAGCTTCCTCAAGGACCAATGAGGTTCATTCTTGTGTGTTACGCAGCACGTTTGAGCTTCCACAAGAACCAATGAGGTTCATTCTCGTGTGTTACGCAGCACGTTTCAGCTTCCGCAAGAACCAATGAGGTTCATTCTCGTGTGTTATGCAGCACGTTTCAGCTTCCGCAAGAACCAATGAGGTTCATTCTCGTGTGTTACGCAGCACGTTTGAGCTTCCACAAGAACCAATGAGGTTCATTCTCGTGTGTTACGCAGCACGTTTGAGCTTCCTCAAGGACCAATGAGGTTCATTCTCGTGTGTTAAGCAGCACGTTTGAGCATCCTCAAGGACCAATGAGGTTCATTCTCGTGTGTTACGCAGCACGTTTGAGCTTCAGCAAGAACCAATGAGGTTCATTCTCGTGTGTTACGCAGCACGTTTGAGCTTCCTCAAGGACCAATAAGGTTCATTCTCGTGTGTTACGCAGCACGTTTGAGCTTCCGCAAGAACCAATGAGGTTCATTCTTGTGTATTACGCAGCACATTTGAGCTTCCTCAAGGACCAATGAGGTTCATTCTCGTGTGTTACACAGCTCGTTTGAGCTTTCACAAGAACCAATGAGGTTCATTCTTGTGTGTTACGCAGCACATTTGAGCTTCCTCAAGGACCAATGAGGTTCATTCTCGTGTGTTACGCAGCACGTTTGAGCTTCCTCAAGGACCAATGAGGTTCATTCTCGTGTGTTACGCAGCATGTTTGAGCTTCCTCAAGGACCAATGAGGTTCATTCTCATGTGTTACGCAGCACGTTTGAGCTTCAGCAAGAACCAATGAGGTTCATTCTTGTGTGTTAAGCAGCACGTTTGAGCTTCAGCAAGAACCAATGAGGTTCATTCTCGTGTGTTACGCAGCACGTTTGAGCTTCCTCAAGGACCAATGAGGTTCATTCTTGTGTGTTAAGCAGTACTTTTGAGCTTCAGCAAGAACCAATGAGGTTCATTCTAGTGTGTTACGCAGCACGTTTGAGCTTCAGCAAGAACCAATGAGGTTCATTCTAGTGTGTTACGCAGCACGTTTGAGCTTCAGCAAGAACCAATGAGGTTCATTCTCGTGTGTTACGCAGCACGTTTGAGCTTCAGCAAGAACCAATGAGGTTCATTCTCGTGTGTTACACAGCTCGTTTGAGCTTCCACAAGAACCAATGAGGTTCATTCTTGTGTGTTACGCAGCACATTTGAGCTTCCTCAAGGACCAATGAGGTTCATTCTCGTGTGTTACGCAGCACGTTTGAGCTTCCTCAAGGACCAATGAGGTTCATTCTCGTGTGTTAAGCAGCATGTTTGAGCTTCCTCAAGGACCAATGAGGTTCATTCTCATGTGTTACGCAGCACGTTTGAGCTTCCTCAAGGACCAATGAGGTTCATTCTTGTGTGTTAAGCAGCACGTTTGAGCTTCCTCAAGGACCAATGAGGTTCATTCTTGTGTGTTAAGCAGCACGTTTGAGCTTCCACAAGAACCAATGAGGTTCATTCTCGTGTCTTATGCAGCACGTTTGAGCTTCCTCAAGGATCAATGAGGTTCATTCTCGTGTCTTACGCAGCACGTTTGAGCTTCCTCAAGGACCAATGAGGTTCATTCTCGTGTGTTACGCAGCACGTTTGAGCTTCCTCAAGGAGCAATGAGGTTCATTCTTGTGTTAAGCAGCACGTTTGAGCTTCCTCAAGGACCAATGAGGTTCATTCTTGTGTGTTAAGCAGCATGTTTGAGCTTCCACAAGAACCAATGAGGTTCATTCTCGTGTCTTAGGCAGCACGTTTGATCTTCCACAAGAACCAATGATGTTCATTCTCGTGTGTTACGCAGCACGTTTGAGCTTCCTCAAGGATCAATGATGTTCATTCTCGTGTGTTACGCAGCACGTTTGAGCTTCCTCAAGGACCAATGAGGTTCATTCTTGTGTTAAGCAGCACGTTTGAGCTTCCTCAAGGACCAATGAGGTTCATTCTCGTGTGTTACGCAGCACGTTTGAGCTTCCACAAGAACCAATGAGGTTCATTCTCATGTTACGCAGCACGTTTGAGCTTCCTCAAGAACCAATGAGGTTAATTCTCGTGTGTTACGCTTCACATTTGAGCTTCAGCAAGAACCAATGAGGTTCATTCTCGTGTGTTACGCAGCATGTTTGAGCTTCAGCAAGAACCAATGAGGTTCATTCTCGTGTGTTACACAGCACGTTTGAGCTTCAGCAAGAACCAATTAGGTTCATTCTCGTGTCTTACGCAGCACGTTTGAGCTTCCACAAGAACCAATGAGGTTCATTCTCGTGTGTTACGCAGCACGTTTGAGCTTCCTCAAGGACTAATGAGGTTCATTCTTGTGTGTTAAGCAGCACGTTTTAGCTTCCACAAGAACCAATGAGGTTCATTCTCGTGTCTTACGCAGCACGTTTGAGCTTCCACAAGAACCAATGAGGTTCATTCTCGTGTGTTACGCAGCACATTTGAGCTTCCTCAAGGACCAATGAGGTTCATTCTCGTGTGTTACGCAACACGTTTGAGCTTCCTCAAGGATCAATGAGGTTCATTCTCGTGTGTTAAGCAGCACGTTTGAGCTTCCACAAGAACCAATGAGGTTCATTCTCGTGTCTTACGCAGCACGTTTGAGCTTCCTCAAGGACCAATGAGGTTCATTCTTGTGTGTTAAGCAGCATGTTTGAGCTTCCACAAGAACCAATGAGGTTCATTCTCGTGTCTTAGGCAGCACGTTTGATCTTCCACAAGAACCAATGATGTTCATTCTCGTGTGTTACGCAGCACGTTTGAGCTTCCTCAAGGATCAATGATGTTCATTCTCGTGTGTTACGCAGCACGTTTGAGCTTCCTCAAGGATCAATGAGGTTCATTCTCGTGTCTTACGCAGCACGTTTGAGCTTCCTCAAGGACCAATGAGGTTCATTCTCGTGTGTTACGCAGCACGTTTGAGCTTCCTCAAGGACCAATGAGGTTCATTCTTGTGTTAAGCAGCACGTTTGAGCTTCCTCAAGGACCAATGAGGTTCATTCTTGTGTGTTAAGCAGCATGTTTGAGCTTCCACAAGAACCAATGAGGTTCATTCTCGTGTCTTAGGCAGCACGTTTGATCTTCTACAAGAACCAATGATGTTCATTCTCGTGTGTTACACAGCACGTTTGAGCTTCCTCAAGGATCAATGATGTTCATTCTCGTGTGTTACGCAGCATGTTTGAGCTTCCTCAAGGACCAATGAGGTTCATTCTTGTGTTAAGCAGCACGTTTGAGCTTCCTCAAGGACCAATGAGGTTCATTCTCGTGTGTTACGCAGCACGTTTGAGCTTCCACAAGAACCAATGAGGTTCATTCTCATGTTACGCAGCACGTTTGAGCTTCCTCAAGAACCAATGAGGTTAATTCTCGTGTGTTACGCTTCACATTTGAGCTTCAGCAAGAACCAATGAGGTTCATTCTCGTGTGTTACGCAGCATGTTTGAGCTTCAGCAAGAACCAATGAGGTTCATTCTCGTGTGTTACACAGCACGTTTGAGCTTCAGCAAGAACCAATGAGGTTCATTCTCGTGTCTTATGCAGCACGTTTGAGCTTCCACAAGAACCAATGAGGTTCATTCTCGTGTGTTACGCAGCACGTTTGAGCTTCCTCAAGGACTAATGAGGTTCATTCTTGTGTGTTAAGCAGCACGTTTGAGCTTCCACAAGAACCAATGAGGTTCATTCTCGTGTCTTACGCAGCACGTTTGAGCTTCCACAAGAACCAATGAGGTTCATTCTCGTGTGTTACGCAGCACATTTGAGCTTCCTCAAGGACCAATGAGGTTCATTCTCGTGTGTTACGCAACACGTTTGAGCTTCCTCAAGGATCAATGAGGTTCATTCTCGTGTGTTAAGCAGCACGTTTGAGCTTCCACAAGAACCAATGAGGTTCATTCTCGTGTCTTACGCAGCACGTTTGAGCTTCCTCAAGGACCAATGAGGTTCATTCTTGTGTGTTAAGCAGCATGTTTGAGCTTCCACAAGAACCAATGAGGTTCATTCTCGTGTCTTAGGCAGCACGTTTGATCTTCCACAAGAACCAATGATGTTCATTCTCGTGTGTTACGCAGCACGTTTGAGCTTCCTCAAGGACCAATGATGTTCATTCTCGTGTGTTACGCAGCACATTTGAGCTTCCTCAAGGACCAATGAGGTTCATTCTCGTGTGTTACGCAGCACGTTTGAGCTTCCTCAAGGACCAATGAGGTTCATTCTTGTGTTAAGCAGCACGTTTGAGCTTCCTCAAGGACCAATGAGGTTCATTCTCGTGTGTTACGCAGCACGTTTGAGCTTCCACAAGAACCAATGAGGTTCATTCTCATGTTACGCAGTACGTTTGAGCTTCCTCAAGAACCAATGAGGTTAATTCTCGTGTGTTACGCTTCACATTTGAGCTTCAGCAAGAACCAATGAAGTTCATTCTCGTGTGTTACGCAGCATGTTTGAGCTTCAGCAAGAACCAATGAGGTTCATTCTTGTGTGTTACACAGCACGTTTGAGCTTCAGCAAGAACCAATGAGGTTCATTCTCGTGTCTTACGCAGCACGTTTGAGCTTCCACAAGAACCAATGAGGTTCATTCTCGTGTGTTACGCAGCACGTTTCAGCTTCCGCAAGAACCAATGAGGTTCATTCTCGTGTGTTACGCAGCACGTTTGAGCTTCCTCAAGGACCAATGAGGTTCATTTTTGTGTGTTACGCAGCACATTTGAGCTTCAGGAAGAACCAATTAGGTTCATTCTCGTGTGTTACGCAGCACGTTTGAGCTTCCTCAAGGACCAATGAGGTTCATTCTTGTGTTAAGCAGCACGTTTGAGCATCCTCAAGGACCAATGAGGTTAATTCTCGTGTGTTACGCAGCACGTTTGAGCTTCCGCAAGAACCAATGAGGTTCATTCTCGTGTGTTACGCAGCATGTTTGAGCTTCCTCAAGGACCAATGAGGTTCATTCTCGTGTGTTACGCAGCACGTTTGAGCTTCCACAAGAACCAATGAGGTTCATTCTCGTGTGTTACGCAGCACGTTTGAGCTTCCTCAAGGACCAATGAGGTTCATTCTTGTGTGTTAAGCAGCACGTTTGAGCATCCTCAAGGACCAATGAGGTTCATTCTCGTGTGTTACGCAGCACGTTTGAGCTTCCTCAAGGACCAATGAGGTTCATTCTTGTGTGTTACGCAGCACGTTTGAGCTTCCACAAGAACCAATGAGGTTCATTCTCGTGTGTTACGCAGCACGTTTCAGCTTCCGCAAGAACCAATGAGGTTCATTCTCGTGTGTTACGCAGCACGTTTCAGCTTCCGCAAGAACCAATGAGGTTCATTCTCGTGTGTTACGCAGCACGTTTGAGCTTCCACAAGAACCAATGAGGTTCATTCTCGTGTGTTACGCAGCACGTTTGAGCTTCCTCAAGGACCAATGAGGTTCATTCTCGTGTGTTAAGCAGCACGTTTGAGCATCCTCAAGGACCAATGAAGTTCATTCTCGTGTGTTACGCAGCACGTTTGAGCTTCAGCAAGAACCAATGAGGTTCATTCTCGTGTGTTACGCAGCACGTTTGAGCTTCCTCAAGGACCAATAAGGTTCATTCTCGTGTGTTACGCAGCACGTTTGAGCTTCCACAAGAACCAATGAGGTTCATTCTCGTGTGTTACGCAGCACGTTTCAGCTTCCGCAAGAACCAATGAGGTTCATTCTCGTGTGTTACGCAGCACGTTTGAGCTTCTTCAAGGACCAATGAGGTTCATTCTTGTGTGTTACGCAGCACATTTGAGCTTCAGGAAGAACCAATTAGGTTCATTCTCGTGTGTTACGCAGCACGTTTGAGCTTCCTCAAGGACCAATGAGGTTCATTCTTGTGTTAAGCAGCACGTTTTGAGCATCCTCAAGGACCAATGAGGTTAATTCTCGTGTGTTACGCAGCACGTTTGAGCTTCCGCAAGAACCAATGAGGTTCATTCTCGTGTGTTACGCAGCATGTTTGAGCTTCCTCAAGGACCAATGAGGTTCATTCTTGTGTGTTACGCAGCACGTTTGAGCTTCCACAAGAACCAATGAGGTTCATTCTCGTGTGTTACGCAGCACGTTTGAGCTTCCTCAAGGACCAATGAGGTTCATTCTCGTGTGTTACGCAGCACGTTTGAGCTTCCTCAAGGACCAATGAGGTTCATTCTCGTGTGTTAAGCAGCATGTTTGAGCATCCTCAAGGACCAATGAGGTTCATTCTCGTGTGTTACGCAGCACGTTTGAGCTTCCTCAAGGACCAATAAGGTTCATTCTCGTGTGTTACGCAGCACGTTTGAGCTTCCACAAGAACCAATGAGGTTCATTCTCGTGTGTTACGCAGCACGTTTCAGCTTCCGCAAGAACCAATGAGGTTCATTCTCGTGTGTTACGCAGCACGTTTGAGCTTCCTCAAGGACCAATGAGGTTCATTCTTGTGTGTTACGCAGCACATTTGAGCTTCAGGAAGAACCAATTAGGTTCATTCTCGTGTGTTACGCAGCACGTTTGAGCTTCCTCAAGGACCAATGAGGTTCATTCTTGTGTTAAGCAGCACGTTTTGCAGCACGGAAGGCGATCGGCCGAGAACTTTACTTTATAAAGTTTTAAATATGGATATCTTTCTTACACAAACGCATCAATTCGCTTCAGAAGGCCTTTATTAACCCCCCAGAGCCGCGTGGAGCACGTTATATGACAGACAGATGCATTTTTATGGACTTCAAAAACAGAACAACAATCACTGCCATTATAAAGCTTGGATTAGACAGGACTTTTTTAATATAACTCAGATTTTATTTGTCTGAAAGAAGAATGTCATATACACCTAGGATGACTTGAGGGGGAGTAAATCATGGGCTAATTTCCATTTTTGGGTGAACTATCCCTTTAAGCAGCACTTTTGAGCTTCCGTAAGTACCAATGAGGTTCATTCTCATGTTACGCAGCACATTTTAGTTTCCACAAGAATCAATGAGGTTCATTCTTGTGTGTTACGCAGCACATTTGAGCTTCCGCAAGAACCAATGAAGTTCATTCTCGTGTGTTACGCAGCACGTTTGAGCTTCCTCAAGAACCAATGAGGTTCATTCTCGTGTTACGCAGCACGTTTAAGCTTCCGCAAGAACCAATGAAGTTCATTCTCGTGTGTTAAGCAGCACGTTTGAGCTTCCTCAAGAACCAATTAGGTTCATTCTCGTGTGTTACATAGCACGTTTGAGCTTCCTCAAGAACCAATGAGGTTCATTCTCGTGTGTTACATAGCACGTTTGAGCTTCCTCAAGAACCAATGAGGTTCATTCTCGTGTGTTACGCAGCACGTTTGAGCTTCCTCAAGAACCAATGAGGTTCATTCTCGTGTGTTACGCAGCACGTTTGAGCTTCCGCAAGAACCAATGAGGTTCATTCTCGTGTTACGCAGCACGTTTAAGCTTCCGCAAGAACCAATGAGGTTCATTCTTGTGTGTTACGCAGCACGTTTGAGCTTCAGCAAGAACCAATGAGGTTCATTCTCGTGTGTTACGCAGCACATTAGAGCTTCCTCAAGAGGTTTGTTCTTGCACATCAAGCAGTTTCGGTTGAGCTTCTGTTTATGTTTGCTGATCAATGTTTATATGTGAATAAAAGCCTAAATTAAATCTGTTCATCACATAAAGTGATCGAGTCTCTTCAGACAATTTGGACTAAGCCGCTCAATTCATATGGTTTCTTTTTTTGATCTCTTTATGAACTTTTTGAAGCTTCAAAGTGGTAGTTGCGTAGCTGTCAATGGAGGGACAGAAAGCTCTAAGATTTCATCAAAAATATCTTCATTTGTGTTCCAAAGATGAACGAAAGTCTTATGGGTTTGGAACAACATGAGGGTGAGAAATTAATGACAGAATTTACATTTTTGGGTGAAGTAACCCTTTAAATCAGCATGAAATCAAATCGAATGGCTAATAGAACCAGAATCATTAAGAAAAATTGCAATCCTATGATTCCCATCCCTAAGTTTGAGACACATGACATAAAGAAAAAAACAACAGTTAAAGACATTAAAACAACAAGCCAAGCTGCAATTATTTATTGGACACCCTGATCTAGATATCGAGTCTTTGAAAAACCCATATTTGGTCGACCACTATAGTAGATAGCCTACACAATACTGCCATCATGTCAAAAGAATATATCTGGGACATTAACTTTTATTACATAATATAATTTAAAACAATGCAGTGTTTATATTGTACGTACGAATGTTTTAATGACGCGGATGATTTACAAACGAGGATATAAATTAATGTCAACAATAGGCCCCTTTCGGTATCCATGTTAGCAGCGCGAGCGCACGAGCCACCTTCTTCACCACCTGCAGAATGCGCAAGCTCGCGCCTCTCACTGCAGCGCGAGCTTCTTCATTTATTACGCCAATACAGTCAATCCCCGAGATGCAACTTTAATTTGAAACGCATTTAAATATGCAACATTGTTTAATGTGCATGCACACATATGCTCTCGTGACATTTGTACAAATACAGGGGGCTGGGGTGCAAAATTCACATTTGGGCTCAGGCAAATGGATGCTTGCTTACCTCCAGCGTTCGGATTTCTTTTTGTGTCAAGTCGTTGGATGTGGCACATTTGGTCCTCAGACCTTCCAAGCTGGAGATACTAATGTCAATCATGTTTTGCACCAGTTCGCACTGCTGCAAGGCTTTTTGCAAACTCAGATGATGCTCGTCGCTTTTGGTCATATTCTCCTCGTCCATAATTTGTGAGCAGTGGTCCTTTTCTTATGTGCAGGCTACTTTTTTCGCTCAATCAGATCAGAAAACACTTTTGATAGTGCGTTTAATGGTGTGATCATGAAAAACTAGACTCTACGTGTAAGGCGATTCCATTGTTGATATCCTG
This sequence comes from Coreius guichenoti, assembly GCA_039654105.1. Taxonomy (NCBI): domain Eukaryota; kingdom Metazoa; phylum Chordata; class Actinopteri; order Cypriniformes; family Gobionidae; genus Coreius; species Coreius guichenoti. Next base: position 8,563,527 of record CM077169.1, read on the forward strand.
ATATCCTGACGGTGTTGTCATCAGGGTTGCACAGTTTATGTTTGATGCTCCAGCTTGACTCTGCCATAATACACAGATATTGAAGGAAGGAAGGAAAAAAATAAAAATCAGATCCTCGCTGCGGTGGCATCAGCTAGATCCATTGCGCGCTTGTGAAATGCAACACAAACTGAGACATCTTTGTCATAGATGATTAAGGAGAACGATAGGTGATCTTTCTTAACGATAACGTCTGATTTGACTGCATGTATTCCCCTTCTGGAGCATCATCAGCTGCATCCCGGCGCTCCCCCATCACACCGACATGTTCGCGTCAATCAAATTCACAGCAACAGCATCAGCAGCATCGCATCGCCGACACAAGCAGGGGAGAGAGTTCTCGCGAGATAAGCATCAATGCAGTGAGCTCACTGTTTGAACTCGGAGGACCTTTTCTAATCAAACCACTCTGTTTTATATGCTCATGATTTATAAAAGTAGTTTAACTGCCGGTAAAATGAACGTACTGCCCGGCCCCTAATGCATTTCCAAGTGTACTTTACAATTGACAAGATCCACTTCAAAATTATGATGACAGATTCAACCTGATTATATTGGCTTACACAGCAATAAAAGTAATTTTAAGAAGCAGGAAATAAATAGTGCAGGTTCACTTTTTACAGTAGGCTATATTATAGACTAAATAGTTTCTTTGTTTGAAAAAACAGCTTAGACCAGTCTAAGACGGTTTGCTGGTCTTTAGCTGATTTACACTGGTCTAACAACCTGACCAAGTGCCAAAGTGCCCAGAACCAGCCAACAGACCTGAGCATGTGTAAAAATAGATTTAAAAAAATAAAAATATATAGTTAAAATATTTTATAATATTTAAAAAAAAAAAAAAAAACCACATACATTATATATACACAAACCCGATTCCAAAAAAGTTGGGACACTGTACAAATTGTGAATAAAAACAATGCAATGATGTGGAAGTTTCAAAATTTCAATATTTTATTCAGAATACAACATAGATGACATATCAAAATGTTTAAACTGAGAAAATGTATCATTTTAAGGGAAAAATAAGTTGATTTTAAATTTCATGGCATCAACACCTCAAAAAAAATCTTAAAAAAGTTGGGACAAGGCCATGTTTACCACTGTGTGGCATCCCCTCTTCTTTTTATAACAGTCTGCAAACGTCTGGGGACTGAGGAGACAAGTTGCTCAAGTTTAGGAATAGGAATGTTGTCCCATTCTTGTCTAATACAGGCTTCTAGTTGCTCAACTGTCTTAGGTCTTCTTTGTCGCATCTTCCTCTTTATGATGCGCCAAATGTTTTCTATGGGTGAAAGATCTGGACTGCAGGCTGGCCATTTCAGTCTACGCAGCCATGATGTTATAATTGATGCAGTATGTGGTCTGGCATTGTCATGTTGGAAAACGCAAGGTCTTCCCTGAAAGAGACGACGTCTGGATGGGAGCATATGTTGTTCTAGAACTTGGATATACCTTTCAGCATTGATGGTGCCTTTCCAGATGTGTAAGCTGCCCATGCCACACGCACTCATGCAACCCCATACCATCAGAGATGCAGGCTTCTGAACTGAGCGCTGATAACAACTTGGGTTGTCCTTGTCCTCTTTAGTCCGAATGAAATGGCGTCCCAGTTTTCCAAAAAGAACTTCAAATTTTGATTCGTCTGACCACAGAACAGTTTTCCACTTTGCCACAGTTCATTTTAAATGAGCTTTGGCCCAGAGAAAACGCCTACGCTTCTGGATCCTGTTTAGATATGGCTTCTTTTTTGACCTATAGAGTTTTAGCCGGCAACGGCGAATGGCACGGTGGATTGTGTTCACCGACAATGTTTTCTGGAAGTATTCCTGAGCCCATGTTGTGATTTCCATTACAGTAGCATTCCTGTATGTGATGCAGTGCCGTCTAAGGGCCCGAAGATCACGGGCATCCAGTATGGTTTTCCGGCCTTGACCCTTACGCACAGAGATTGTTCCAGATTCTCTGAATCTTTGGATGATATTATGCACTGTAGATGATGATAACTTCAAACTCTTTGCAATTTTTCTCTGAGAAACTCCTTTCTGATACTGCTCCACTATTTTTCGCTGCAGCATTGGGGGAATTGGTGATCCTCTGCCCATCTTGACTTCTGAGAGACACTGCCACTCTGAGAGGCTCTTTTTATACCCAATCATGTTGCCAATTGACCTAATAAGTTGCAGATTGGTCCTCCAGCTGTTCCTTATATGTACATTTAACTTTTCCGGCCTCTTACTGCTACCTGTCCCAACTTTTTTGGAATGTGTAGCTCTCATGAAATCCAAAATGAGCCAATATTTGGCATGACATTTCAAAATGTCTCACTTTCAACATTTGATGTGTTATCTATATTCTATTGTGAATAAAATATAAGTTTATGAGATTTGTAAATTATTGCATTCCTTTTTTATTCACAATTTGTACAGTGTCCCAACTTTTTTGGAATCGGGTTTGTATATAGGGGAGAGCGGGGCACAACCTAACACGGGGTTAGTTGTAACACACATGGTTTAAAACTTTCCACACATGCCAGGATGATGAAACTTAGTGTATTTACTAGTTGCCATATCAACATTAGAGAAAAAATTGCAGCAAAATTAAAAAATCTTTGGAAGATATCACTGAACATTTATTTAACCATAGCATAAGTAAATTTTTGTGTTTATTTAAAATAAGACAAATCAGATATTTTAATCTTATACCTGTTATTTAAGAGTTGAGAAAGTTCTTTAATGCTGATCTAACCAGCAGAAGACACGAGCCAGGTTTAAATCCTAGTTGTGCAGGTTGGGCATGTTGTCACACTGCGTTACAATGAGCCCCTATTAGAACTATGATATTCTATTCTATACTTTTATGAATTCTTTTGAGAAACCATGAGAAAAAGACGAATAATGACTGAGAGTCAATGTTCAGAAATTATTAATTATTATTATGCTTTTAACTATGTTGTATAGCTGTATTTAGCGATGTGTTTGTTGTCAAACTCAAAAATTTGTTTATTTTTAATGGTTAAAAAATGCCATTATTTTATTTAAAAAAAGTTAATAATTGTATTTTATTGACAAAATATTTTAGTTTGTCTTGGATATTTTTTTTTTATTATTATATCAGGTAACATTATAAGTGGTCTTTTATTTTTAATTAGACTATGTATTACTGATTTATTGCCTGATATTTAAATTATGGTATTACTTTTTACATCTATTTTTTAATTATCTTTATTTTCTAATTATCTTTTTTAAATAACACTATTACTTTTTAACCTCTAATTTTTAATTCATTTTAATTCACACCTAGTGAAATTACATTTCTTACCACAGTATCTGACAGAAAACCAAACTTGACTTGACTCGAATTACCAGCACTGAATAAAAATCAAACCTGCAAAAGCTTTATGTGCTTTATAATTTTGTGAGAAACCGTAAATACTCACGGTAACTGCTGCAATATCGTATTAGGAAATACAATGTATATATATAAATCCATCCTTTTTAAACATGATACGTTTGAAGTCAGTGCACCATGCATATCGTAGACACAGTTAGTAACTAATGACTTTAATTAGCTCTTAAACTCTTATTATGAAATAACAGTAAGCCAGTTCCTCGTTAAATCCCGCCTTCATTTAAAGCGCGCTTCTGATTGGTCGAGAAACTGTCAGTAAGTGACGTTCGCGGATGGAAATCTCTGTGTAGTCAGAAAAACGCGCCAAGACACATCGAAGGGTTGATTGAACAAAATACTAGAGAAGAGAATGGCATCAACAAGTAAAGCACAAACTCAGACGAGAAATTTACCATGGTAATTTAATTTGCATTTGGTAATACACATTTAGCTCTTTTGTTGTCAGATGATAATTATAAGTAAAATGTGTTTTAATGCTTCTTGAGACATTGTTTAGCCGACATGTGCAGCATTGCACAGTTTTGCTTTGTTTACATTTGAATTGCACTTATTCTGCACTTATGACCATGATGGATTTATGAATAATAATAAACAACCACTGTCTGTAGTTGAGCTCGTCATGCAAAATGTATGAAAATAGATAAACGAGAATATATCAGACCTGCATTGTTGTTATGACAGCTGACATTATACTGATGGAGAAATGCTATGACTACTCAAGGGAATCTGTCAATTCACTGCAAAATAAGTTAAATATATGAAAAGATAAGCTCTTTATTAATATATCTACTTGTAATGATAGCTATTAACATTATAATAATATCATAATGTCTATGGTCAATTTTAAAAAGGTAAGATAATTTCATTGGTGTTGCTGTCACTTAAACAACATGAAGAAACAAAAAGAGTATTTAAAAATAATATTTTTGATTTTTCAGGGTTGAGAAGTACAGGCCACAGACATTAGATGATCTCATCTCTCACCAAGATATCCTGAGCACAAGTAAGCAGTGATATGTATGGATTATAAATTGCACTCTGCCATTATTATTATTAACAAATAAAGATTTGCACTGTAATAATACTGTACAGTGTACAGAGTTATTAAAGAAATTGTTCACCCAAAATGAAAATTTCAGTTTCAGTTTATTTCTTACACACAACTTTTGCATACTTTTGAAGCTTTAAAGCGCCATTCTTTATAATTGCTTTAAAAAAAAAAAAAGACCAGTGCATTCTTGTAAATTTTATCTAAATGTAATTTTAATAAATGTCTACGTTCATTTTTTTTCCACAGTCCAGAAGTTCATCAGTGAAGACCGATTGCCTCATCTGCTCTTCTATGGACCTCCAGGAACAGGAAAGACTTCTACTATACTCGCATGTGCCAAACAGCTGTACAAAGATAAAGAGTTCAACTCCATGGTTCTGGAGGTACTGCAGATATTTTTTTGCAGATGTTTTCCAAATGCAGATGTTTGGCGAAATGTTCGCCATGACAAAAAATGTATTTTGTCATCCATTTTATTTAGTTAGTTACAAACCTATGTGAGTTTGTTTCTACTCTTGAACATAAAAGAAGATATTTTGAATAATATTGGTAATCAAACATTTGATGGTAGCCATTGACTTCCATAGTAGGAAAAAAATACTATGGAAGTCAATGGCTACCGTCAACTGTCTGGTTACCAACATTCTTTAAAAGATCTTTTGTGTTCAACAGCTCATACAGGTGGGTGAGTAAGTGATGACAAAAAATTCATTTTTGGGTGAACTATCCCTTTAAGGCTAAATATGCTTGTTGCAAATCTTTTTTTTTTTATTTATGGGAACTATAACACATTTTACTTCATCAGCTCAATGCATCAGATGACCGTGGTATAGATGTGGTGAGGGGGCCGATCCTCAGCTTTGCCAGCACGCGAACCATCTTCAAGTAAGAACTGTACCCACCCTTACAGCTCATTCATGAACAATTTGTATAATATAATAATGTTATCACATACAATATAAAAATTTCATTTTCATGTAGCAACTTCTTTACTATTTGTTTCCATATTGCATGACATCTGGTTTTAGGCTTTTATTGCATTAAAATATTTACTGTTATTGTAAAAGAACTGATCATTCTTTGTGTTCACTCCTTGTAGGAAAGGCTTTAAGTTGGTGATCCTGGACGAGGCGGATGCTATGACCCAGGACGCACAGAATGCTTTGAGGAGAGGTAGCGTACCATCTGCCCCTCCATCAGCTCACCTGCTGAGCCCCCAAATGGCCCGATGGCAAAAGAATAGGGATCTGCCATTTCACTGTCCACAGTGAGACATGAATGAGAGCAGTGGGATTATGATTGGGGGGGGAAATTAGAGAGTTTAAGGTTAATTTGGACAAAGCATCTGATTTTATTAAATAACTGCATGCTTTATATCCAGTTTTTAAAATGTAAACATTTATGTTGTGGATATCTAAGTGGATAAAGATCTATTTATTATTATTGTTATTTCATGTGTGTACATTATTTTTAGTCCTGTCAAATCGATTAATTGCGATTAATCACGACTAACAAAATAATATATATATATATATATATATATATATATATATATATATATGCACACACACATATATATATATATATATAAAAAAAATTAATATATATATATATATATATATATATATATATGCGCACACACACACACACACATATATATATATATATGTAAACAAAAACAAAAACGTTTGTTAGATGTGATTTTAATTTTTATATTATTATATTATTAACTTAAGTTTTCACTTTTTAAGGCTTAACTTTATTATTAAAAAATATTTTATTTTATTTTATTTTGAGACCTGAATGAGAGAAGTTTGATTGGGGAAAAATATTTAGAGAGTTTAAGATTAATTTTTACAAGGCATCTGATTTTATTAAATAATTGCATGCTTAAAATGTAAGAATGTCTGTTGTGAATATCTTGGTAGATAAAGATTTTTTATTATTTTTTTAATTTTTAATTTAATTTAACATTTTATATTATTCTTCATTTCAAATATTTTTTTATTATTTAAAGAAATATTTTTTATTTTATTTTATTTTATTTTGAGACAGTATTGTTATATATTGTTAAAATATAGCGTTTAAGGGTAATTTTGACAAAGCATCTGCTTTTATTAAATAACTGGGACCCACTTTATATTAGGTGGCCTTAACTACTATGTACTAACATTTTAAATTAATCATTTGATACAATGCACTTATTGTGTACATAGATGTTTTTACATTGTACTCGCATTTTAAAAATTACCTGCATGTAATTACATCTGTAATTAATTTCTGTAGTTACATTTATAATTACACTGTTGACATTTCCCTTACACCTAACCCTACCCTTAAACTTACCCATCCCACCACACCTGTCCCTAACTTTACCCGTATCCCACCTCAATATCAGCAAAAGTGTTTTGCAATACAGTATGAACACAATAAGTACATTGTACTTATTTTTTTGATGTAAGTACATAGTAGTTAAGGCCACCTAATATAAAGTGGGACCAATAACTGTATGCTTTTTTCCATGTTTTAAAATGCAAGAATGTCTTATTTGAAATAACTTTTTTGCCCGGATTCACAGACAAGGCCTAAGTCTAGTCCCAGACTAAAATGCATGTTTGAGCTGTTTTAACTGAAAGCAACTTACACTGACATATCTTAAAATATGTCAGTGCCATTGTTTTGTCTCAAGATGCACACCAGTAATGTTCTTTTCTAATGCACGTGTATAAAAATGACTTAAATGCTCTCATTTAACTAAGCCCTGTCTGTGAAACCAGGCCATTATTTTTATTTTATTATTTTATTTTTACCGTTCCTTTGGAGATTTATTTGTGCAGACTTCATTGAACCACACCTGATTCTCCTCTCACTCTCTATCCCTCTCTCAGTCATTGAGAAGTTCACAGAGAACACACGTTTCTGTCTGATCTGTAACTACCTTTCAAAGATCATACCTGCACTGCAGTCTCGATGCACACGGTTTCGTTTCGGCCCCCTGTCCCAGAGCCAGATGATCCCCAGACTAGAGCATGTGATACAGCAGGAGAGGTGAGACAAGTGGATGTTATTTATCAATGAAATTTAATGTTGAATTAATTGCATTCTGACAGAAATCTTCACCACTAACATTGCTTCAGAAAATGCAAAAATCTAGTTATGTTTATATTTTTATTTAATTATAAGCAAGCCATTTTTAAATAGAGCAACATTGAAATGACAATATTAAGACTGTCTAGTGTTTTTATCATAATTTTTGGATCATATCTGAAATGAGTCATCAGATGGATCCACTCAAAAGACCCTGAACACAAAAGATCCCAGCTGGAGTGACCCAGCCCTATGGCCCATTTGATTAAAAAACTCTTCACACACACACAAACACGTTTTATATCGGCTCTGCCCTCTGGCGCCAATAACTTCGAGCAAATAAAACCAAACATTGTGTTTCCCTAGCATAGATTCATAAATATTTAAAAATCTGCTTTGTTCACGGTTTTTCACTGATAGCATTGACATCACTCCAGATGGCATGAAGGCCATTGTGACCCTCTCGACAGGAGACATGAGACGATCACTAAACATTTTACAGGTGTGTATCGTGTGAAAAAGTGATGTTTTTATGGTTTGCCTATCATTTACATTGCTGCTGGCATGAAGAATATTCTTGAGGAAAATGTGTGATATATGTTTTGATGTGTAGAGTACCCATATGGCCTATGGGAAGGTGACGGAGGAGATGGTGTACACATGCACTGGACATCCTCTCAGATCAGACATCGCCAACATACTGGACTGGGCCCTCAATAAAGACTTCACCACTGCGTATAACCGTATCCTTTTTACTCCAGTGGTTGGTTAATTAGTTCTTTAAGCTTTTCTGTAGCATATTAACCTTTTCTTTTTTTAAAACGTGAATAAAAAAAATATTTTTGACACTTTCTATTGATGATCTAAACTAGCATGTGGTGACTTTTTTTTACCCCCTTCTTTCTACTAGAATAAGATCTATTTATTATTATTAATTTCCAAACATTTTTATCATTAAAAAATATAAATTCTATATTATTTTGAGACATGAATGAGAGCAGTGTGATTGGAAAAATATTTAAGAGAGTTTAGGGTTAATTTTGACTGCATCTGCTTTTATTAATAACTGGATGTTTTATTCTAGGTTTTAAAATGCAAGAATGTCTGTTCTTGATATTTATTAGATTTTTTTATTTTATTATATATATATTTTTTTTATTTTACATATATTATTCTTAATTTCAAATATTTGTATTATTTTAAATAATATTTTTTTCATTTTATTTTATTTTTCTTATTATTTTATACAGTCCCGTTGGAGATTTATTTTGTGCAGACTTGTGATTGGGTAAAAAAGTCACCAATTCGCTTTAGATAAAAGCATCTGCTCAGTGTAAATAAAATTAAAATAAATATTAATTACATTTTCTAAAATTATCACAAAATATTATCATTATTAATGATAATAATGTAGATTGTTTATTAATCTTAATAGATTCAAAATTTATTATCTTCCAAAGCATTAACAAAAAGCTTCAATTACATTAACATTCAACCAAAGTAACTCAAATATACATCATATAATAATAATAAATTAATAATTAAAATAAGTAAAAATGTACATTTTAAAAAGTAACATAAAATCCTTATCAGGAAAATGACAACAAAAATAGATTATGCTCCATATATCCTAATCTCTGTTATGTTTGTGGTCTGTACATGTAATATTATCACTGATCAAACATCAAATTTCTTTTATAAATATTACTATAGAATCAAATGTTTTTAATATTGATATTTCTAGTAAAACAATTATTTTATTAAGGATATTTAACTGTTTATGAGAATGCCATTGTGGTGAAAATGCTGTTTCAAAAGTCCTTAACCAGGTTCAACAGAAATTCTGCAGCTCAAAACTCTGAAAGGTCTGGCACTTCATGACATTTTAACTGAAGTCCATCTTCTCATTCACCGCGGTAAGACCACACTGTTAACAGAGTTATTCAGCAATGCATAGCTCTATAATCGGTTCCTGTTCAAAAGAACTAAAGTAGCACAGAGTCTAGAACACCATAAGAACTGTAGTGATGAGCTAGATGTTTTCCCTGCCCTCGCTGCCATGGAGATCCTTTTGTGGTTGTCATGGAAACCGGTTGTTCTTGTTTTTAAAGGACGCCTGTTAGAAGTAGCAGAGTGTAGCGTGCTTCACACACAAATAAAACACTAAATATTAAGCCTGCATCAAGACTGCAAAAATGAGTATATCATAACTGTTGCATGGCAAAAAAATATGTATCACACAGCATGTGTCAGGGTTTCTGAAAATATGTTTAGAAATGTGTTATTTTGCTCTAATGTTTTTGTGTCTCCATTTCAGTGGATTTCCCACCCTCTATCCGCATGGGTTTGCTTATAAAACTTGCAGATATTGAGTGAGTACATTCATTTTGTCAAGTTGTTAGTAAATCAGTAGAGCAAGAGATAAGTTGTATTTATCACTGGTTTGATAACTGTTAAATATGAATGAACCAAACAGCACCACTCCCATATACCTCATGACTACATAACCTACCTACATTAACTCTACTCATATGGTGTTTTTCCACTGCATGTGACACTGTGTTTTTGTACATTATGTACTTGAGCTCAGCTTCTGTTCTTTCCTTTTTAACCACAAGGTATCGTCTGGCCTCGGGAACCAATGAGAAGATCCAGCTGAGCTCAATGGTTGCTGCTTTCCAGGCTGTTAGAGACATAGTAGTCAGCAATGGATAGACCATTGGTTCACACCTGACACATGAAAGGGTTGTGATGTCATGTGAGGAAGTTCTTTACTTCTTCATACTGTTTTGACAAAAACAAAACTGCTCAGAAATCTGTAATATTTTTGTAATGTTTATTAGTTCTTTGTTAAAAAAAAAAAAAAAAATGCTACATTTTCGAAGTAATTGTGTAAAAAATTAAAGTTGTTAAATAAATATTTCAAGTATAGCATCATAATTTAATGTCTCTTTGTTTTGAGTCTGGGGAAATTAGGCAACATCTATAGCAAAGTTTGACCCACAAACATCACTTGTTTTCAGTCACCTGCAGTGTTCTTTACAATATATAATCTTTTGCTTTGGAACGTCCCTATATGTAAGGTATTCCAGGATTCTTTTTGGCAAGGGAAGAGCCTCCACCTGATAGGTTGAAACAGAGAATCTCAGGGCAACCCGGCTCAGATGCCTAAGGCTTGGAACAAGACGAGGAACTCTCCAGAATTTCACTTGTCCATCTCTGCACCTACAAATAATAAATAGTTCTTAATATTTATTACAGTAGACATGCAGAAATAAACTTTTACACAAATTTCAAACCCTAACATTTCTAGAGTAAACGTGAGCCAAAACTAAATGTTCCAGCACATTCATGTGAACTGCAATACCCTGTAGCAATGACGCCCCCGTGTGGATGGAAAGCACAGCACACACCACCAGTGCGGCTGTGATCGGTGTCGGCAACTAGTTTATCTTGTTCCAGATCCCAGATCTGTAATGCCCTGCAGGACAATACAGTGTCACCAGTAACAATAGTGAAAGTGGACAATCAGGTGTGAGGTCGTCTGGTTATGTAGTACTGAAAATCTCAGATCTCAAATGAATGGTTCACTGCTCACCTGTAGTCTTTGAAAGCCAGCAGCAGGCCAACCGGAGAGAAACTCAGAGATGTCAGTAAATTGTCACTTCTGTAAGCACACACCTCACAGTCTCTGGAAAGGGAAGAAAGTATTTTTCACGTCATTATGTCGTAAGTATGAGAAACAATACATTTTCAAAAACATCAAATCATTCAGCTTTTAATGTAATAGTAGCATTCGTGAGTTTATGTCTCAAAATGTACTCTATAACTCGCACTTGCAAGCTTATATTTCACAATTATGACTTTTTTCTTGCAATTCCAAGTTTATATCACAATTTGAAGAAAAAAAAGTCTAATAAAGTCAGAATTGCTCAATATACACTCACCTAAAGGATTATTAGGAACACCTGTTCAATTTCTCATTAATGCAATTATCTAATCAACCAATCACATGGCAGTTGCTTCAATGCATTTAGGGGTGTGGTCCTGGTCAAGACAATCTCCTGAACTCCAAACTGAATGTCAGAATGGGAAAGAAAGGTGATTTAAGCAATTTTGAGCGTGGCATGGTTGTTGGTGCCAGACGGGCCGGTCTGAGTATTTCACAATCTGCTCAGTTACTGGGATTTTCACACACAACCATTTCTAGAGTTTACAAAGAATGGTGTGAAAAGGGAAAAACATCCAGTATGCGGCAGTCCTGTGGGCGAAAATGCCTTGTTGATGCTAGAGGTCAGAGGAGAATGGGCCGACTGATTCAAGCTGATAGAAGAGCAACTTTGACTGAAATAACCACTCGTTACAACCGAGGTATGCAGCAAAGCATTTGTGAAGCCACAACACGCACAACCTTGAGGCGGATGGGCTACAACAGCAGAAGACCCCACCGGGTACCACTCATCTCCACTACAAATAGGAAAAAGAGGCTACAATTTGCACGAGCTCACCAAAATTGGACAGTTGAAGACTGGAAAAATGTTGCCTGGTCTGATGAGTCTCGATTTCTGTTGAGACATTCAGATGGTAGAGTCAGAATTTGGCGTAAACAGAATGAGAACATGGATCCATCATGCCTTGTTACCACTGTGCAGGCTGGTGGTGGTGGTGTAATGGTGTGGGGGATGTTTTCTTGGCACACTTTAGGCCCCTTAGTGCCAATTGGTCATCGTTTAAATGCCACGGCCTACCTGAGCATTGTTTCTGACCATGTCCATCCCTTTATGACCACCATGTACCCATCCTCTGATGGCTACTTCCAGCAGGATAATGCACCATGTCACAAAGCTCGAATCATTTCAAATTGGTTTCTTGAACATGACAATGAGTTCACTGTACTAAAATGGCCCCCACAGTCACCAGATCTCAACCCAATAGAGCATCTTTGGGATGTGGTGGAACGGGAGCTTCGTGCCCTGGATGTGCATCCCACAAATCTCCATCAACTGCAAGATGCTATCCTATCAATATGGGCCAACATTTCTAAAGAATGCTTTCAGCACCTTGTTGAATCAATGCCACGTAGAATTAAGGCAGTTCTGAAGGCGAAAGGGGGTCAAACACAGTATTAGTATGGTGTTCCTAATAATCCTTTAGGTGAGTGTAAATGCGCAATTGTGAAAAAAGTGAGTTTATATCTTTCAGTTCAGATTTTTCTTTTCTCAGAATTGTGCATAAACTCTAAAAGTGCGAGTTATAATGTCTGCATTCCGAAACGATTCTGAGAAATAAAAGTCCAAATTGTGTGATATTCGCAATTGTGAGGAAAAAATAAGAAATGTCAGATTAAAAAGTTGCAATTACCTTTTTATTTTTTTTATTCCATGCCGAATTATATTGTGTGATATAAACTCACAATTCTAAGAAAAAAAAAATCCAAATTGTGTGATATAAACTCACAATTGTGAGGAAAAGACTCCAAATTGTCATATAAAAAGTTGCAATAACCTTTACAATAATTTAATTCCATGGCGGAAACAAGCTTCCATATTATGGTTAAAAAAAATAGCCAAAAAATTTAATTCTGATTTTAAAAGAGTATTATTTTCTTTTTTTTCTGTGCAGCACAAAACCAGATGTCCATGCTGACATTTTCTGTAATTTTTGTTTAAAAAAAATTAAAAATAAATTAAAAAAAACACATGAGAAAGGAACATTTTGGTTTGCCAACATACTCTACTCTAGTCAGGAGATCTGCTGTGTACGGGTCCCACAGGTCCAGCCACCAGCCTGTTGTGGAATGATACGACGCGACCGCGAGCAGTGCTCCGTCCTGGGAAAAGTCACATGATGCCATGGTGCGCTCGTGGTCGTATGTAAGGTGTCTCATGAAGGTGTAGGACCGCAAGCTCCATAAATACACCTTCTGTTGGGAAGAAGACATTCAGACAATGTAGTATATATATATATATATATACACACACACATACAAACTTAACTCTTTCCCTGCCAGCATTTTTTTTTTAAGTTGCCAGCAACCGCCAGCATTTTTGATCATTTTCACAAAATGTTCATGGCCCGCAGAATATTAAGTTGTATGAATATCTGAACATGCATAAATCAAATGAAAGAACAGAGCCTCTGCTTTTTCATAAAAAGCTCAATTTTGAGCAAAAAGCTAAATTTTGAGCAAAAAGCTGAGAAAATCACGTTTTTGTCAAAGACTACGTCAGGATCGGATTCAGAACGATGATCAAAACATAGATGGAGTAGATCGAGTCCATCAACACCCCAAAAGCTTCACAGTCCTATAGCTCGTCCTGAGTCGACATTTCATTCAGTAACATTAGACAGTTTTGATTTATATGCTGTTTAATGTTGGTGATCCTGTTATTTTACATATGCATATGATTACATATGATATCGCTTGTTTCTGCAACTTCTTCGCATGTGTTTTGATCAGGAGATTCAGTACTCTTTCAGAAGATGTGTCATAGCGCCCCCTACCGTATAACAGTGAAAACACGGAAACCAGAAAATTCTGTGTTTGGCGGGGAAAGAGTTAAGCTTAAAAACATAAAAATTAGAAATGTTGGCAACTAACAAAAAAAAGCTAAATAGAAATATAAAAAAATATGAAAAATAAAATGACCAAAGCACATAGCAAAACGACTAAAGCTTAAACTAAAATTAAAATGAAAACTGCAAATATAAAAATAAAAACTGATAAATATATACAGTAAATACTCAAAATAAATATAACAATAGTATATAAATACTACTAAAATAACACTAATAAACTCACAGAGTCGAGGTTGCCAACCGAGGCGATCATACTGCTGTCAGGTGATATGGAACATCTGAACACCCAGTAGTTTGGACCCCGCAGCACATGGGGACTGGTGCCTGCAAATATTAACAATACAATCAGGGCCGTGATTCGTAAAAAGTAAATCACAGAATCATTCATTTAACCGATTCGTTTAAACGTCTTATTCATTCATGAAAGAAGCAAGTGTCCATTGACCTTATGAATAGGGTTGGGTATCGTTTGAATTTTAACGATTCCGATTCCGATTCTGCTTATCGATTCCTAATTTCGATTCCAATAAGGTAAAAAAAAAAAAAAAAAACCCTTAGATATCATTCACATTTATTCTAAGTCTTATTGTAAAACATTTCATAGGAGCTGAATACCATGAACAAAAATCAACAGGCTAAGAACACTTACACAAGGAACTTTTGCCTATGGTTTAAAATACCAGAGGAAAAACAATTAGCCTAACTAATATAAATTTCAAGCATTATTAAAGACACTCAGTAATAAATAAATTATCAATTAAATAAATACAAATAAATACAATTGAGCAAAGATGTAAATATAGAAAGAAATAAACATTTTCAGATATTCAGGTACAGAAACTGTATAATCAAATGTAAAATAACACTGAAATTTATTAATAAAATATAGCCTATACATTACAAATAGTTCAATTATATTCTGTCTAGAACAGCGAGTGAGTTTTCTCGTTGTCTTTTGTTTGATTAATGTTGTCATAGAGACGGCATCCAGAAAATCTGCCGTCACTTTAAGAGCTGCACAGATCACACGGATTACACATATGTTTTCATCTTTTCTTCTCTGTCTTAAGACATAACCAGCTGTGTTTACGAGAACATTTTGACATATTTTG
Source organism: Coreius guichenoti (assembly GCA_039654105.1). Classification (NCBI taxonomy): domain Eukaryota; kingdom Metazoa; phylum Chordata; class Actinopteri; order Cypriniformes; family Gobionidae; genus Coreius; species Coreius guichenoti. The sequence goes on from CM077169.1 coordinate 8,578,806, forward strand.
TGTGTATTTGTCTGTTCGTGTGCTGTGAAAAAAGACGAGGAAGCGAACTTAGTTCATTATCGCGAGAAGCCGTTCTGTGCGCACGTGTGTGTGTGTGTGGCACAGAATGTTTAAAATCACCTTTTCTGTGCGCACGTTTTGGATGTGTGCAGAGCACGGAAAATAGCGCGCGAGTCTTTTGCGCACAAAAGAACCGATAAGTGGAACCGAAATGCGCGTTTCTTATCGAATCACCGGTTCTGGGGAATTTGGAACCGGTTCTAAAATGGAACCGGTTCTCGATACCCATCCCTACTTATGAATGGGTCATTGAATCATTGACTCACCCAATTCGTTCAAAAACGGTGAATCACTCAAGAACAAAACACTGCTGTGTGTTGCTGGGAGGTGAATGTGTTTTCACCAAATACAACATGTTGCTGGGAGACGCAATATTTCTGCTTTGTTTGGAACTATTAAAAAAAAATGTCTTGCAAAAAGGGCACTTATCTAATCAGAAACCAATGAGCAGATGCTTGAGCACCACTTGGGGTCTATCTGTGCACGTGCCTGAATACAATGTTCATAAGTGCAGAATTAAAGATCATGAAAGCTTTTATCATATCAAGTTTCTTCCACATCAGATGCTCTAACCTTTCTTTGCCAAGTTCCATATCCTTAAACTTTTGTCTCGGGAGGCCGATACAAGCGTGAGACTTCCATTTGGAGTGAAGACCAAATCCCTGACAAGAGCCTCATGTCCAGTTAGAGTAAACCTCAGATTTCCTGGAGACAGAGCAGGGATTTACTAACATATAAAATCTTATAGTACATGCGCTTCAGGCCACTATCCTGTTAATATTTAGACCAATGTAAGTTCTTGATGGTTCAATCTTACCAGTTGAGACGACCCACACTTGGATCGTGCCATTGTTCAGACCAGTGGCCAGCAGTAGTTCATGGTCATGTCCGTTCTGATGTAAAACATCCATGCGGATAGACCGGCAGGGTCCAAACGCCAGTGCCCACACCATCTGACCGCAGTTAAGCGTCTTCTCTTCACTGCATCCAGCTTCAGCACTACTGTTAATACAGACAAGAATTTTCAGCTGTGCTCTACATCTCAGTAGATGTTCTGAATCAGCATCCATCATCGTTCCTTCACTGTTCTTGGAACAGTCATCCACATTATCCTGTCACTTTATGTTCAAAAAAGTACTGTGATGGCATTGTGGCACAGCATCAAAAGATAGAGTGGTAGCACTTTATTTTACAATCTTGTTTTGCATTAACATGCCATATACTTATTGTAGTAATGACACTAACTAGGTACTAACACTGAACATATCCCTAAACCTTAACCCATGTAGTTATCTTACATTTCTCAGTACTTTTGTGGGTAAGTAGTACATTGTAAGTACATCAAAAGTGCACGTACTCTAAAATAAAATGCAACCGATAGAGCTGTGATATACTGTATACCATGGTACTATATTAGTACATTCATGTACCATTTGGCAAAGAATGCCATAATATATTAACATCACATGATCATATCATGGTACATTTTTTGTAAGGACTATGATAACATGGAATTAATGTGGTAATTTTTAAGGACTGTAGTAAAATAGTATTGTCAATAAATAAATAAAACACTTTGATACATAAAATAGAATTGTCAATTACATTTACATGTATTAATTTTGCAGACGCTTTTATCCAAGTGACTTACAAATGAGGAATACAGGAAGTGATTTGCCATGAAGAGGCGAATAAACACAAAAAGTGCTCAAAATACAAAGTTTCAGACGTTGCTTAGAGTAGCATAAACTAGAATAGGGAGGGATTAAAGGAAAGTGAAAGCATAGTTTTTATTTTTTTACAATGATGTTAAGTGCTCAGGAAAAGATGAGTTTTCAGCTGTCTTTTGAATGTTGTCAGGGATTGGAATTAATTAATATAAATATATAAAATACTTTGATATATATAACATGGCACTAATGTATGATCCATGTTATTTTAATATCATTGATATACTATTGTAGTTTTTTATTAATATTGTAAAGTAGTTTTTATTTTAATTTTAGTTAACGTTTTAGTTGTGTTTTTGTCATTATATAGTTTTCATTAATTTTTGTTTTAGCTTTTGTTATTTTAATACATCTAGTTAAACTAAATGAAAATGAGAAATGTTGCTTTGGCAACTAGCAAAATATATATATTTAAATATTTTGATTTAAAGTAACGAAAATGTTTTTTATGGTTATATTAGCATTGTACGTGTCTAAAAAATGGCAGTACCATATTACTTTTTCTTCGTGACAGCTTGAAGGTACTCCCATAGGCGTAGTAGCAATTTATTATGGTGTTCCATATAGGCCTATCAAGCTCATTGTGTTATATAAAGAATTCAGACGCACTCTTTGGATGTCAGGGGCCAGGGTAGGAGTTTGACGATGCCGTAGCCCATCGACCAAGCGAAATAAGATCCGTCCGGGGAGAAGCGGACGCTCCATGTCTCGCAGCCGGGGGTGCCGTACAGACGCGGGTGATGAGCGGGTTTCAGCTCCGCGATCAGATCATGCGGTTCTGTCACAATTAAACAGACCTGTTACACACAAAGACAAGCTGCGCATATCCGGAACTACTTCTTTACTACTTATATAAAAGGTATTTTCCTCATATACCAAATGTACATTCTTGTATATCATCTAAAATTATATGAATCGTCTTACCTTTGACAGTACAACCTCGAAACGAAGTGCACATCTTCTTATCATCACATCATCTTGGTTACCAGTCGTCGCCTCACCTCTACACAGGGATTCTTTTGACTCTGTGCGAACCACGTGACCCCGTCGTCAAAGGAGCATAATTCTGAGCACAATAGGTGTGTCTACTGCATATTTACAGGGTAAGGGTTAAGGCGTGTTTTATGCTCACAGCTCTCAAATATAACACTGTCATCATGTGCATGTATCATGTGCTTTGTTTAAATTTGTTATTTTTGTATACAGCGTTACGTAAAAGCTAGTTTACTGTAAGCATTCTTTTATACATTACTGAAATTATATATGAATGAATCAGTTAAGCACATTCGAAAAATAGAAAATAGTAATATGAAAAAAAGAGAATTTATATATTTTTGTGGTATTTAGGTATTATTTCTCTGACACCATACATGTCAGTTTTAAGTCTGAATGTCCTTGTTGGGAGACACAAGTGAATAGGGAAAGAAATGACATATCAATGTTCCTATAAATATTAGATATTATTATGAAAATGTTGCCAACTATTACTCCCATTATTACACTTCTTTTTTCATTACATGTTGCTCCAAGAAACACATTAATATGCAAATTACATACAGTGTATAGATACATCGCATTGAATGGGAAAACACATATATGGCCGTTTTATCCCCATATTGCATAAAGTGAAATGGTATATCAATTCATTCCATTATATCTTTCACAACATAGTTGAGAATCATCTTTAAAAAAAAGTTCTGAAACCTGAAAACTGATTGGTGAATGAAAAAAAAAAATCCCATTGTTTTTGCTCCGGTGTCCTCTTACAAGGACATAGCATAACATATGAATAAAATATAATTTAAAAAATGTCCATTTGTTTCTTATGCTCTAAACAATGTAATGACATGAAAAAAATACTAAATTCAAAAGACTTTTTCACAATGTAAAACTTGAAATGGTACAAAATAGGCTTCCAATAGTTTTTTTATTATTATTATTATTATGCCATGAAATATGACCCAGACATACAGTATTCACCTATACATTTTTATGGAACGCAATCATTCAAAACCAATTCATTAACAACAGCATTCTGTAACAGCAACTTTTTAAGTAGTAAAAGTTTTAATTTCACTATTTGAAGCCAGTGTATTAAAAACTAATACTGAAAATAAAGACAGGGCCTCTTTAAAAAATTAAAAGTTCTTTACACAGATCACTAGAATATTATACAAGTATAATATCACACAAAAAAAAACAAACATAATTTAATACAGTTTACAAATTTGAAGAATTGATTTTCTGTATATTCTGGTCATTACCAGTCTGCTGACTGATGTACTGCTTCGGTTTGATCTGGATGAGCTTGATCGGTGTGTTCCGTACTGTCTGCATTATCGTCATGATCAACTATAAAATAAACATATAGATTTGTTTCAGCAAATCAGAAAGTACAAAGAATATAAAATTCATCATCAGTATCAAACATGGTATACTTTCGAGCTGAGAGTAACTAGAGAAAATATATTCTCTGAGAATTTTATGCTGATTTTTTATGACTCTGATAAGCAATTACAAAAAAAGTTCAAATGGCCCTATTATGGTATTTTAAATTTTCCTAATTTTGTTTTGAAGGTCTCATTCAATCCAAGGTCAAAAACCATTTTAATTTTCTCATAATATACATTACACATCACCTAATTTCTCACATTGTCTGAAAAATAAAGGAAATCTAATAAAGGAATCTGTCTCTAATCGGCCTTTCCGAGAGCCTACTCTGCTCTGATTGGTCAGATGGTTCAGTCTGTTGTGATTGGTCTATGACTTACATTGTGTGTCGGAAACGAAACACCCATTACCATATCTGAATTTCAGCTCCGGAGGCTTCCTCAGCACTTGATATACAGTGATACGAACAGTAACAATGGTGTTGGTTTTACCATATAAATTAGATTCCTTCGGAAGTGCATGCAATGTGGATTTGCTTTCACAGCTCAGAAAACAGCACCTTTTCAACATGTCAACATCACAAACCAAACTCTTCCAGGCCTCAGCTACAACTACTGTGTTTGAGGGTGGGTCAAAGTACTAAATAGACATTCTCCTAATGAAGACCATAGGCTGGCATTGTGCAAATTTGCTACAAACCTACGTAGATATGTTACAGAAGTGAGACTGGAATTGCTGACGACTCGTTCTGGCAGTTTAGAATCGATTCTTTCTGGTCTGCAACAATGTGTAGGTGGCACGTGTCAAATTTACGTTCACATGAATGGCTCGACCCAGGGTTTCCCAGCAGAACATTGCCCAGAGCATCACACTCCCTCCACCGGCTTGTCATCGGCCCACAGTGCATTCTGGTGCCATGTGTTCCCCAGGTAAACGGCACACACGTACATGGCCATCCATGTAATGTAAAAGAAAACAGGACTCATTGGACCAGGCAACCTTTTTCCACTGCTCCAAGGTCCAGTTCTGACTCTCGCATGTCCATTGTAGGTGGTTTCGACGGTGGTCATCATAGGCATTCTGACTGGTCTGCGGCTATACAGCCCTATACGCAGCAGAATGTGATGCACTATGTGTTGTGACATATTCCTATCATAACCATCAATAAAATTTTGTGTGACTTGTGCCACAATAGATCTTCTGTTGGCTCGGACCAGACAGGGATCGCTGCATCGCTGAGCCTTGGAAGCCCAACACCCTGTGGCCAGTTTGTGGTTTGTCTCTCCTCTGACCATTACTCTGACCAAATTCTCACCACTGCTGACTGGGAGCAACACACAGTCCTTGCCGTTTCAGAGATACTCTGACCCAGTCGCCTTGCCATAACAATTTTGCCCTTGTCAAAGTCGCTCAGATCTTTATTCCTACCCATTTCTCCTGCATCCAAGGCCTTCTTTACACCTGGTATTAAGATGCATTTTGGTCGATCGGATCGCAAGTGAACGACACTAAATACAGGTGTAAACGGGGTCTAAAAGGTTTTGAGCTTGTCCACTTTCGACCACTTCCAGAGGTAGTCGAAAACGCATTCGACACGATTGCTTTCATAGTGTAAACACTCATGTGTTCGAACAGCCACAAAAGACCGTCTACTCTCCGCATACTGACCTAATGTGTAAACATTATGAGAAGCGCACTAGCCAGACAGGATTTAAACTGTTGGCTGGAGACCCAAGTTTGGTTTGAATATGAAAAAGGTACCAAGCACAATGTTCTCACGCCATTCCTGATTTCTAACACACACTCAGAGCGTTTGGCGTGGTCTTGTGGCTGTCGGCAGAAACGAAAGCTACTGCTTTACATGTATTTTTCCGTTGTCTCTGGTCACGTTCACGTGGAAATTGCACAAGCTTATTTAGTCCATTAGATCATAAAGATCTGAAAAAGCCCATACATTTACCCGCCCATAGACCCTCCCCTCGAAGAAATCAGGACAGAAGTGGTTGAAAGGGGACAAAAGAGACGGATTAAAACACCAGGTGTAAACGGGAATGTGTCTGCCACGTGTACTTGTGATCCAATTGACCAAAGGCATCTTAATACCAGGTGTAAACAGGGCCCAACACATTGATTACCAGAACTGATTGTTTTCATTTGATCTACCCAGACCTTAATATGTGGCCTCATTAGGAGATGATCAACGATATTCGTTTCACCTGTGACTGGCCATAATGTTTCGGCTTAAAGGTGATTGCTTTTTGAGCAATGTTGCCGGGCAATGTTGCCATCAATGGGAAACCAGGTGAGACACAGGGCCCACGACCGATCTAAAGTATCCTGATAGAAATTTGTTGCCCATTCTCAATAGGAAAGTGCCCAAGCAACATCGCTCGGCAACATTGCCCAAACATCACCTTAACAGTGTAAATTCCTTTTTTTAAACACAAAAGAGTCAGGAAGATATTGACAATATTCAGGAAGCCACTGACTTACTGGATGGTATTCTGTGAATCTCTACAAGTGTGGTCGCATGTCCGTTTGTCAGAGGAGGGAGTTGTGGAACAGAATCGTGGAAAATCTCCTCTTCATCTGAATCCACTAAACTCAGTATATCCCCTCTGTCATCATCTAAATGGCTAGAAAAAATATTATAATGCCTCAGCTTTACACATCCTTATTGGCACAAGATATACAGTATGTGGGAAAACATTAAACTTAGATTTACTGCTGTCATTACTATGATTATTAATCAGCAGATTTAATGTTTTGCAGTAATTTTCTGTGGTCATACTTACCTAAATCCTAAACCTGAAAAATAATAAAAGAAAAACATCTATATGAAGAATCTTCATTAAAGCATTTTTATATAGGTATCAGTATGCAAAAATCCTTACCAATGCAAATTCTATCACGCTTCGTATATACTGTCACACCGACAACGATTCCTATCATCATTACCAAAATGGAGACAAAGATGCCAACTATGGCCCCTCCATTACCTGCAGAGGCTGAGAATAAAGATTAAATGCTGTTAAACTGTACATAGCCTAAAACTTATTTTCTTAAAAAGGAAAGACATATATGTGGGGGATGTTGTGTGATACTTTTAGGAGAAAGGAGAGGTATTATTGAGCAATGTCAGAAACATCTTGTCTGGTCACATTCATGCACAGGTGTCATAGCTTTAGTATTTTTAGTATCTCTGGATCAGAGCTCTGATGTATTATTTTAAGCATGCGTCTCATTCTTAAACAACTGAAATCATCATGCATCGGCATTAACCTCACAAATCCTGGCAAGAACATGTCTGGGTCATATGAGAAATTATATTTTTCTTATAGAAAATGAAGCCTGTTGTTAGGACTATTAAGATGCACCGTGACAATATTTTCATGTAATTTCCCCCCAAATTCTACCATAATGCAAATGAGGTAATGTTCAATTAATGCAATAATAGTAGTGTTGTCAAATTGATTAATTGCGATTAACCGCATTTAACATAAAAGTTTGTTTTTATACACACACACACACACACATATATATATATATACATATATATATATATATATATATATATATATATACATATATATATATATGTATGTATGTGTGTGTATATATATATATATATATATATATATACACACACTCACCTAAAGGATTATTAGGAACACCTGTTCAATTTCTCATTAATGCAATTATCTAATCAACCAATCACATGGCAGTTGCTTCAATGCATTTAGGGGTGTGGTCCTGGTCAAGACAATCTCCTGAACTCCAAACTGAATGTCAGAATGGGAAAGAAAGGTGATTTAAGCAATTTTGAGCGTGGCATGGTTGTTGGTGCCAGACGGGCCGGTCTGAGTATTTCACAATCTGCTCAGTTACTGGGATTTTCACGCACAACCATTTCTAGAGTTTACAAAGAATGGTGTGAAAAGGGAAAAACATCCAGTATGCGGCAGTCCTGTGGGCGAAAATGCCTTGTTGATGCTAGAGGTCAGAGGAGAATGGGCCGACTGATTCAAGCTGATAGAAGAGCAACTTTGACTGAAATAACCACTCGTTACAACCGAGGTATGCAGCAAAGCATTTGGGAAGCCACAACACGCACAACCTTGAGGCGGATGGGCTACAACAGCAGAAGACCCCACCGGGTACCACTCATCTCCACTACAAATAGGAAAAAGAGGCTACAATTTGCACGAGCTCACCAAAATTGGACAGTTGAAGACTGGAAAAATGTTGCCTGGTCTGATGAGTCTCGATTTCTGTTGAGACATTCAGATGGTAGAGTCAGAATTTGGCGAAAACAGAATGAGAACATGGATCCATCATGCCTTGTTACCACTGTGCAGGCTGGTGGTGGTGGTGTAATGGTGTGGGGGATGTTTTCTTGGCACACATTAGGCCCCTTAGTGCCAATTGGGCATCGTTTAAATGCCACGGCCTACCTGAGCATTGTTTCTGACCATGTCCATCCCTTTATGACCACCATGTACCCATCCTCTGATGGCTACTTCCAGCAGGATAATGCACCATGTCACAAAGCTCGAATCATTTCAAATTGGTTTCTTGAACATGACAATGAGTTCACTGTACTAAAATGGCCCCCACAGTCACCAGATCTCAACCCAATAGAGCATCTTTGGGATGTGGTGGAACGGGAGCTTCATGCCCTGGATGTGCATCCCACAAATCTCCATCAACTGCAAGATGCTATCCTATCAATATGGGCCAACATTTCTAAAGAATGCTTTCAGCACCTTGTTGAATCAATGCCACGTAGAATTAAGGCAGTTCTGAAGGCGAAAGGGGGTCAAACACAGTATTAGTATGGTGTTCCTAATAATCCTTTAGGTGAGTGTATATGTGTATGTGTATATATATGTGTATGTGTATATATATATATATATATATATATATATATGTGTGTGTGTATGTGTGTATATATATATATATATATATATATATATACACATATGTATGCATATACAGTATATATATATATATACACACATATACACACACACTGTTAAGGCATAATATTATGACCACTGACAGGTGAAGTGAATAACACTTATTATCTCTTCATCATGGCACCTGTTAGTGGATGGGATATATTAGGCAGCAAATGAACATTTTGTCCTCAAAGTTGATGTGTTAGAAGCAGGAAAAATGGGCAAGCCTAAGGATTTGAGCGAGTTTGACAAGGGCCAAATTGTGATGGCTAGACGACTGGGTCAGAGCATCTCCAAAACTGCAGCTCTTGTGGGATGGTCCCGGTCTGCAGTGGTCAGTATCTATCAAAAGTGGTCCAAGGAAGGAACAGTGGTGAACCAGCGACAAAGTCATGGGCGGCCAAGGCTCATTGATGCACGTGGGGAGCGAACAGACGAGCTACTGTAGCTCAAATTGCTCAAGAAGTTAATGCTCGTTCTGATAGAAAGGTGTCAGAATACATAGTGCATCACAGTTTGTTGCGTATGGGGCGTAAATTTATATATATATAAATTTGAGGAGAAATATGTTCTTGCCATGAAAATAGTGCTACAATGCAAAAATACGAATAGTGTAAAAATAGGTTTAATTTCATTATCCTTTATCAATTTCTGTTGAAGTTGAGTTCAAATGTGATCTGGACATGTTTTAACTAGGATAAAAGGATACTTAAGGATACTAGGATAATTATTATAAAAAAATATATGAAATATATAAAAGTATGGCAAAACATTCAAGGTTGTAACTTACTCTTCACATTTAGAACCACTTCCAGCTCTCTTGCACCAAGAGGGTTTTCACTGTAGCAGTAGTAGACCCCTTCATCGTCCTTTGTTACATTGATTATAGTGAGTTTGTATGTGGGTCTATTATCAGACACAATGTATTTCAAGGTGTTGTTGATGACATCGTCCATTTTCTTCCAGACAGTCTTAGCTGGTGGGAGAGAGTTGGTCTCAGTACAGCTGAGGGTGATATTACTGCCCTCCAGAGCGAATACCAGGGGGTCTCCTACTGGATACGGAATCTCTGGAAGACACATCAAATATAATGGTTTCAATTTAGCTGCAGATACAGTTGGAAGAGGGAAAAAAAAAAAAGAAAAAAAAAAAAGAGGATGATAAGCAAAAACACAAACTATAATATTCTGGGAATGTATAAAGATCAAGAAACATTAGTGGCACTAAATGGGATTGCACATACTGTTTTAAAGATTCTTTGGACATACATGCAGTCCATCACGCCACTGGTTATGTCGGCCCACTCAAACAAATTGCAATTTGACTTTTAGGTAAAAACCAGACTGTATATTAGAAAAATGTTCTCAGGTGAGATACACTAGGGTTTAAAAGTTTGAGGTCGGTAAGATTTTTTATATTTTTTAAATAAGTCTTTAATGCTAAATAAGGCTGAATTTATTTGATAAAAAATATATTAAAAACAGTAATATTGTGAAATGTTATTACAATTTAAAATAACTGTTTTCTATTTTAATATATTATAAAATGTAATTTTTTTCAGGACTCTTTGATAAATAAAAGTTCATAAGAACAGCATTTATTTGAAACAGAAATATATTGTAACATTATAAATGTCTTCACTGTTCCTTTTTATCAGTGTAATGTATCCTTAATGAATAAACGTATTATTTATTCATTTATAAAAAAACGAAATATGACTGACCCCAAAATTTGAATGGTCGTGTACGTAAAAGGAAATGCAAATATTCAATATTTCAGCTTTCAACCAATATTTTTTTGCTTAGTCAAAGAATATACAGTGGGGAGAACAAGTATTTGATACACTGCCGATTTTGCAGGTTTTCCTACTTACAAAGCATGTAGAGGTCTGTAATTTTTATCATAGGTACACTTCAACTGTGAGAGATGGAATCTAAAACAAAAATCCAGAAAATCACATTGTATGATTTTTAAATAATTAATTTGCATTTTATTGCATGACATAAGTATTTGATCACCTACCAACCAGTAAGAATTCCGGCTCTCACAGACCTGTTAGTTTTTCTTAAAGAAGCCCTCCTGTTCTCCACTCATTACCTGTATTAACTGCACCTGTTTGAACTCGTTACCTGTATAAAAGACACCTGTCCACACACTCAATCAAACAGACTCCAACCTCTCCACAATGGCCAAGACCAGAGAGCTGTGTAAGGACATCAGGGATAAAATTGTAGACCTGCACAAGGCTGGGATGGGCTACAGGACAATAGGCAAGCAGCTTGGTGAGAAGGCAACAACTGTTGGCGCAATTATTAGAAAATGGAAGAAGTTCAAGATGACGGTCAATCTCCCTCGGTCTGGGGCACCATGCAAGATCTCACCTCGTGGGGCATCAATGATCATGAGGAAGGTGAGGGATCAGCCCAGAACTACACGGCAGGACCTGGTCAATGACCTGAAGAGAGCTGGGACCACAGTCTCAAAGAAAACCATTAGTAACACACTTACGCCGTCATGGATTAAAATCCTGCAGCGCACGCAAGGTCCCCCTGCTCAAGCCAGCGCATGTCCAGGCCCGTCTGAAGTTTGCCAATGATCATCTGGATGATCCAGAGGAGGAATGGGAGAAGGTCATGTGGTCTGATGAGACAAAAATAGAGCTTTTTGGTCTAAACTCCACTCGCCGTGTTTGGAGGAAGAAGAAGGATGAGTACAACCCCAAGAACACCATCCCAACCGTGAAGCATGGAGGTGGAAACATCATTCTTTGGGGATGCTTTTCTGCAAAGGGGACAGGACGACTGCACCGTATTGAGGGGAGGATGGATGGGCCCATGTATCACGAGATCTTGGCCAACAACCTCCTTCTCTCAGTAAGAGCACTGAAGATGGGTCATGGCTGTGTCTTCCAGCATGACAACGACCCGAAACACACAGCCAGGGCAACTAAGGAGTGGCTCCGTAAGAAGCATCTCAAGGTCCTGGAGTGGCCTAGCCAGTCTCCAGACCTGAACCCAATAGAAAATCTTTGGAGGGAGCTGAAAGTCCGTATTGCCCAGCAACAGCCCCGAAACCTGAAGGATCTGGAGCAGGTCTGTATGGAGGAGTGGGCCAAAATCCCTGCTGCAGTGTGTGCAAACCTGGTCAAGAACTACAGGAAACGTATGATCTCTGTAATTGCAAACAAAGGTTTCTGTACCAAATATTAAGTTCTGCTTTTCTGATGTATCAAATACTTATGTCATGCAATAAAATGCAAATTAATTACTTAAAAATCATACAATGTGATTTTCTGGATTTTTGTTTTAGATTCCGTCACTCACAGTTAAAGAGTACCTATGATACAAATTACAGACTTCTACATGCTTTGTAAGTGGGCAAACCTGCAAAATCGGCAGTGTATCAAATACTTGTTCTCCCCACTGTAACAATGATGGCAGCAGCACCAGCTAACTTGTACACAGCTGACATTAAGGCCACTTTAAAGTCAATACATTGAGAAAGGTAAAATAACACAGGGAAGGCTTTCATTAAAGGGTTAGTTCACCCAAAAATTCTATCATTAATTACTCACGCTCATGTCGTTCCAAACCCATAAGACTTTCATTCATCTTCGAAACACAAATTAAGATATTTTTGATTTGATTATTTAGATTTCTGTCCCTCCATTGGCAATCTATGGAACTACCACTTTGACACTTCAAAAAGTTCATAAAGAGATTGTAAAACTAATCCATATGAACTGAGCGGTTTCGTACAAATTTTCTGAAGAGACTCGATCGCTTTATATGATGAACAGATTGAATTAAGGCTTTTATTCACAAATAAACATTCATCAACTCACACATCAGTGGCAAACGGAAGCTCAAGCATGTTCATTTGATGTGTGAGAATGAAAAAAGGTTCATTCTCGTGTTACGCATCACGTTTGAGCTTCCTCAAGAACCAGTGAGGTTCATTCTCGTGTTACGCATCACGTTTGAGCTTCCTCAAGGACCAATGAGGTTCATTCTCGTGTTACGCATCACGTTTGAGCTTCCTCAAGAACCAGTGAGGTTCATTCTCGTGTTACGCATCACGTTTGAGCTTCCTCAAGGACCAATGAGGTTCATTCTCGTGTTACGCATCACGTTTGAGCTTCCTCAAGGACCAATGAGGTTCATTCTTGTGTTACGCAGCACGTTTGAGCTTCCGCAAGAACCAATGAGGTTCATTCTTGTGTTACGCAGCACGTTTGAGCTTCCACAAGAACCAATGAGGATCATTCTCGTGTGTTGCGCATCACGTTTGAGCTTCTGCAAGAACCAGTGAGGTTCATTCTCGTGTGTTACGCAGCCCGTTTGAGCTTCCGCAAGAACCAATGAGGTTCATTCTCGTGTGTTACGCAGCCCGTTTGAGCTTCCGCAAGAACCAATGAGGATCATTCTCGTGTGTTACGCAGCACGTTTGAGCTTCAGCAAGAACCAATGAGGTTCATTCTCGTGTTACGCAGCACGTTTGAGCTTCATCAAGAACCAATGAGGTTCATTCTCGTGTTACGCAGCACGTTTGAGCTTCAGCAAGAACCAATGAGGTTCATTCTCGTGTTACGCAGCACGTTTGAGCTTCAGCAAGAACCAATGAGGTTCATTCTCGTGTTACGCAGCACGTTTGAGCTTCAGCAAGAACCAATGAGGTTCATTCTCGTGTTACGCAGCACGTTTGAGCTTCAGCAAGAACCAATGAGGTTCATTCTTGTGTGTTACGCAGCACGTTTGAGCTTCCACAAGAACCAATGAGGTTCATTCTCGTGTGTTACGCAGCACGCTTGAGCTTCCACAAGAACCAATGAGGTTCATTCTCGTGTGTTACGCAGCACGTTTGAGCTTCCACAAGAACCAATGAGGTTCATTCTTGTGTGTTACACAGCACGTTTGAGCTTCAGCAAGAACCAATGAGGTTCATTCTCGTGTTACGCAGCACATTTGAGCTTCAGCAAGAACCAATGAGGTTCATTCTCGTGTTACGCAGCACGTTTGAGCTTCATCAAGAACCAATGAGGTTCATTCTTGTGTGTTACGCAGCACGTTTGAGCTTCCACAAGAACCAATGAGGTTCATTCTCGTGTGTTACGCAGCCTGTTTGAGCTTCCGCAAGAACCAATGAGGTTCATTCTCGTGTGTTACGCAGCACGTTTGAGCTTCTGCAAGAACCAATGAGGTTCATTCTCGTGTGTTACGCAGCACGTTTGAGCTTCTGCTGCTAGTTGCGTAGCTGTCAATGGAGGGACAGAAAGCTCTCAGATTACATTTTTGGGTTTGGAATGACATGAGAGGGTATAATCCCTTTAAGTATAGTAGGTAAATCTCATGAAAACATATCTGGTTCATATTTTTAATTTTTATTCAGTGATTCTCATCACTGCAGTACTATTAGAAAAATGGTCTTACCAAGGTTAAAAGAGCAGGATTTCTCCACTCCAGTCACGTGATGTCCTGTACACTTCACTTCCTCTTTATCATGCAATATATACCTATTCACATGGATCTCCAAACGTTCTGTCTCCTGGAACGTGGAGTTGATCATGGGACCCTTGGCTATTACAGATTTTTCGTAGACCTCGTGCCAGTGCAGAGTGGGCACAGGGTAACCTCCATGCCAGGTGCATATGAACAAGACATCTGATGGCTCATTTCCCACTTCCCAACTGCACTCCGGATGCCTCTCTGAAGCATCTGAAAAAGGCATTAGAGACAAATAAAGCCTATTAAGCCAAAGTAAATTAGGAAATGACTCCTGAAAATATTCTGGCATGATTTTAACATGAAACTGAAAACTGAAAGAGGCAAATAGAGTTGCTGCAAAGAACCATTTATAAAAGTACATTTCCAAAACATACAGTAAACTAGGATTTCCTGGCTCTTGTTCACAGTTGTCATGGAGAGTGTATTCTGGGATGTACAGGTGTACATCCCTTGATCTTGTGGCTGGATTTTGCTTATGGAGAAGTCAAGGGCTGATTCGCTCCCAGACGCCTTGTCAGGATTATCCTGTGCCAAATTTTCAACTGTCCATGTCAAGTTTTGTGAGGGATAAGACTCACTGGAGCAAATAAAATACACATCTGAACTTTTATTGACAAATAATGTTCCATTCTTTAGAAGAGTTGCTGGTCTTATGTCCAGTGATATGTTAGTTGGACCACCTGAAATATAAATCAAACGCACAAATATTAATAAAAAATAATTTGACTCTCACAAATCACATCTCATTTCAATCATCATCAGAAACTGTTCTTTAGGGCTTCAGAATTAACAGAAGCTCTTAAAATATTACATAACAAATGAACCTAGTTTAACTTTCCACTTTTCCATTCAAAATTTTGGGGCCGGTAAGATTTTTTTAACGGTTTTTTTTTTAAGTCTCATATGCGCACCAAGGCTGCATTTATTTAATCAAAAATATTAGTAAAATATTATTACATTTAAAATAATTGTTTAATATTTTAATGTATTGTAAAATGTAATTTATTCCTGTGCTGCAAAAGCTGAATTTTCAGCATCATTACTCCAGTCTTCAGTGTCACACGATCCTTCAGAAATCACTCTAATATAATGATTTGCTGCTCAAGAGACAGTTATTATTGTTAGTATTAAGGTTGAAAACAGATGTGCTGCTTAATATTTTTGTGGAAATGGTTATGCTTTTTACAGGATTAACATTTATTTTAAATACATTTTTTCCAACACTATAAATGTCTTTACGGTTACTTTTGATCAATTTAATGCCTCCTTGCTGAATAAAAGTATTCATTTCTTTCCAAAACTGTTGAGAGGTAATGTATGGTTTGTGTATTTCCTGTTGTTGCTGTAATCTTTAAAATGTTCAAAAGAACTAGACTGATTACTTGTGATTACAGTTAGTCGTTATGTATGGCGGCTATCCTACGCATGATGGTGGTTTTCTAGGTTCATGCATAGCAGTTAAACCAGAAAAACCTGTTTGAAGTCGGACTCCCTATCTTACAGAAACTAGAGACATCTATTGCATATCAAAGCTTTGCATTGTCACATTAGTATGATTTTAGATATCCATAACACCATACCGGCAATTTGAAGCTGGATGTTTGAGTGAGTTTGCCATGAGCTGCCACCCTTTGTTTGGGATTCACATGTATACAGGCCTTTATCAATATACTGAAGGCCACTGATCCTCAGAGAACCATTGTTTAAAATGGAAAGATGCTTGGATGGATTTGAAGGGTTTTGGGTTGCAACAACAGCTCCATCTTTCTTCCAATGATAAAGAACTGAAGACGCATTAACTGGCTGGTCAAGACACTGTAGTGTAGTATTCACGCCTTTCTCTCCGATAACATACCGCCGCACCTGCTCCTCTGACACTACAGGAAGAAGGACACAGACAATGTTGTTTAGAGCAGTACTGTGATCACTTACAAATATGCAGCAAAAATACTATGGTAATACCATGATTTTTTTGAATATGGTACAATTATAAACAATACTTGATCTTGAGGCACTATGTAAATATCATTAAGTGCCATTGTTTCACTTACAAATAATTACCAAAAAGTACTAGGGTACTACCCTACTACTACCCTACTAACTAGGATACTAATCCCCAAGAGTGCAATGTAAATAATAAGAAAATCTCAATGTCTTTTTAAATAAAACCAGAATAAATTTACTTGCCAACTCACCTGTTTGATGTGACAGAAGAAGCAGATATAGAACTATTGCAGATATTGTCATTGTAGGATTGTCAGGATGTCCCATCAGATTATGGGATAAAATATCTTCCTTTACAAATTCGACTGAGTTTCCTTTTGTTTCGCGCAAACCGCATCAAAACCTTCTCTATGAATTAAATAAATAACCAAAAATATTATTACGATAAAATCGTGGCCGTTCTAAATTCGCTTTAGGGTTTTGAATCCGGTGTATTATGTGTTACATTTGATTCATGTCTATGTTCAACCTGTCCGGCTGTTTACTTGCGTTCTTTCCCGGAAACTTTGAAATCGCTGTTTGACCACACCCTTTACCTGCGCTCTTAAAGAGACACACACACATTTCACATGCAAGGTTCCCCTATAGTCGAGTCTTGCAGGTTGATCAGGTTCACAATGTTAGACCATGTTGTCCAGAAGCTCCTCTTTACTCATTGTGCCTATTATCCCTCAAAGTATCACTCATATCCAACTACCATGCACTGCTATGGTAAATGTAATGATATGCTATTGTGGAGTTAATGTTGCCGATGAAATTAACCTGAAGGGTTTTAAAGGGATAGTTCACCCAAAAAGGAAAATTCTGTCATCATTTACCCACCCACCCTCAAGTTGTTCCAAACCTGTATGAATTTATTTAATGTAGGCCTAGTATGGTATTTTTGTTACTGTTTTCATTTGCGTTTAAATTCTTGAATATTTTTTTCTTAAATAAATAAATGTATATGAAGCAGCTTTATGCGTTGCAATATTATATGTGCAAAATGTAACTTCAGCAGTTCGCCATACAATTGAACATACAGTATAAACAGAATGTGTGTGTGTGTGTGTGTGTGTGTGTGTGTGTGTGTGTGTGTGTGTGTGTGTGTGTGTGTGTTTGTTTTCATGTTGTTCTATCCCGGTGGGGACTTAAACCTGAATGCACACAGACTCATGGGGACTCGTGTCACTGTGGGGAACTAAATTGAGGTCCCCATGAGGAAACAAGCTTATAAATCATACAGAATGTTTTTTTAAATGTAAAAATGCAGAAAGTTTTGTGTGACGGGTAGGTTTAGGGGTAGGGTTAGTGTAAGGGGAGAGAATATACAGTTTGTACAGTATAAAAACCATTACGCCCATGAAGAGTCCCCACAACGTGTGTGTGTGTGTGTGTGTGTGTGTGTGTGTGTGTGTGGTTCAGGTAAATCAGGTACATTATGGGAACAAAATGTCCCCACAAAGATGGCAATATCCAAAATCCTTGTCCTTGTGGGGACATTTTTGGTCCCCATGAGGAAAACAGCTTATAAATCATACAAAGTGATGTTTTTTGAAAATGTAAAAATGCAGATAGTTTTGAGTGATGGGTACTTTAGGGGTAGGGTTAGTGTAGGGGATAGAATATACAGTTTGTACAGTATAAAAATCAATTGTCTATGGCAAGTCCCCATAAAACGTGAAACACAACACACACACACACACACACACATATATATATATATATATATATATATATATATATATATATAAAATAAAATGTTTAAGTATTACTTTAAAAAACTATTACATATTTGTTCTTACATTTATTACTTATTATTTAGTATTAGCTGATTTGTGCAAAATATGTCTAGTTCCAATGTTTCAACTTTCACCTCCGATAGAGGGCGCCAAAGCTTTACATTTCTGACGTCTCTACATGTGTGCGACACTATTTTGGTTCCCCCGCGTTTGGTGCCGGTGAAAATCAGTCCTACATATTTTCAATATGTCAGGCTGTAAGAAGCCACGGGCTGTAGCAAATCCTCTGGAGTCAACCATTACAACACCGAGTGAAAGAATACTGAAAGAATGTCACACTTTATATATCGACAGCGAGAACGGTAAATAACACATTCGTATGTAAACACATGTTGCTGTTGTGTCTTTGATATGATCTAGCATTATGAAACACTGTAAGGTGCAAATCGGTTTGAAAGTTCAACGTCCGACATATGTAATACTGTTAGTTATATTTATGCTGTGTCACTCATTCAGAAGGTGTGTTATTGGACATGTCTAAAAACAAAGTGAACTGCCAACCTAGACAGTTTTGGACTTCACATGATATATGGCAGCATGAATATGTAGGCACAGCTCACAGGGTTTTGAGACAGTCATATTGACCAGTTGTCTCTGCATGTCACGGTACTGTAGATTAGGGGTCAGTACAGTGTATATACAGTAATAGTATATGAAAATAGGTGATTATACAAGATCCTGAAGTTCATCTAAACTGAAAGGTCTTTTACAGGGATATAACATACAGTATTTACAGTATACAGGTGCATGTTTGTATGCACATCTCTAAACACACCCACATGTAGATAGATAGATAGATAGATAGATAGATAGATAGATAGATAGATACAGTAGATAGATGGTATGGTATAAATCAAAGTATTATAGTATTACCCTCTTTGCATCTTAAAATTGTTGTTGAGAAGCAATCAAAGCCCTTTTTGTTTGGATGTGTTTGACAGGATTGGTGAAAATGGCAGAGAGTTTGGGAGTGAGGCTGTTACCTCCTCGGAAAAAAATTATAGTTATGATCATGGGAAACCATTCTGCCGGAAAAAGCTCCTTCATTAACTGGTAATCACACCTCTCACATCAAAAACACCTTATATCCCAAAATGATCTGGAGATCATATAAAGATTATACAGACCTATTCATTATACAGATATATATATATATATAATATTATTATTATTATCATTATTATTATTACCATTATTATTAATATAATGTTATTATTATTATTAATTTTTTAAATTATTATTATCATTGAGAATCACATTTTCTTGTCCCCATTTTTGTTGTCATATCCCAACATTAAGACAGTGGTTCTCTACCTTTTTGACTCCATTGTCCACATAAATATAAAAAAAGGATTATGAATAACGATAAGGATTTTTTAAAAATATGTTTTACCTGATATATTTCTACCCGATAAAATATTTTAGAGCTTGGTATAGAAACTAGAAAAATGTACATTCATTATAAAAATGCCCATGTCGATTTAAGATTGTGTTACTTTACATGACATTTCCAGGTCTAGAAATAACACTTTTAAAATTAATTTAAATTTTAATTTTAAGTTAGAGGCCCCTTTGCTGAGAAGCACTGCATTAGACCATATATTTCTTTAAAATTATTAAAACAAATATTAAAAACTACAAAAGAGGATAAATAATATATATGTAAAAGGGGATAAAAATCTTTCAGGTATGTGGAGGAGCACATACAGAAGACAGGTGTGGCCATAGAGACTCAAGGCTTCACATTTATAACCAGTGGAAGAAAACGAGAGTCACTAACAGTAAGTACATTTACTTGCACACCAGAAAGCCGATTATTGCGAGAAAGCTACTTAAGACACACTGTTTACGCTCTTAACCCCCGTATACGTAGCAAGGAAAATGTTGTTTGCTTTTGATTATTAGCGCACATATTTATCTGTTTAGTATAGTATAGTATAGTATAGTATAGTATAGTAGTCACGTGACTTATTCCGCTGGCGCTCATATTTAAGACCAGCAGTGGGGCAGAGTAATGGCAGTGAATATAAAAACACATAAACAGAGATGCCAATAAAAAAGCTGATCATTTTTACAGAATTCAAGTTAGCACAGACCATTTATTTTTTATTTTTTTATTTTATTCATATTTTAAATTAGCTTTTATATTTTTAGTATTTGTGTTAATTTTCATTTAGTTTTTAGTCATTTCATTATGTGCTTTTTGTTATATTGTTATTATTTTTTTATATTGCTATTTAGGTTTAATTTATTTTTTATTTATTTATTTCAGTTTATTGCCAAGGCAGCATTTATTATTTTCATTTAGTTTTTCAACTAATATTTATATTTTATTTTATTTCAGCTTTATTTTAATTAACAGAAATGTTTTAAATAGTTTTAGTTTTAGTTAATGATAATAACCCTGTCATAGACCTGACCAAATCTAACATTCACAGATATTTATATGTGCTTACTAAACAATCCATCTCCATATACCAGCGGAGCGCAGATAATGCATATATACTGAGGGTATACATATATACTGTACATCTTCTAATTGTGTGTTTTTGTTTTCACTGTCATTACTTTGCCCTCCTGATGGTAATAAATATGGCGGATGCAGAAAGTCACGTGACTGAAACAGATGAATAGTCAAAGTGCATTTGTAGAACGCTGCTGTTAATGGTGGCTGCGTCCGAAATCTTAAAAATGCTGCCTTCTGAGGCAAGATAGGAAGGCATCAAAGCACGTCCAAATCCAGTGTTAGCTTCACTTCCTGTCTCCTGAGATATCTTCATCTGATCGATTTGTGAAGACAGCACAAATGTACCAGTCGCTGTCTTTGATATCCCACAATCCTGTGCGTTCCATTCAATGACATTTAAAGATGGCATCTGAAAGTTGCTGGTCAGTTTGTGTGTAAATGTAAATTTTTGACCAATATTTTCAAACCTTTGATGTCATTTCTAGCGAGAAATTACAATAGTACTAATTAAATAATTGCTTATCGTTATCACCAAAGCTCGCTCTATTTTGCTTTAGATCGTTAAACCGTTACGCTGCCTCAGAAGTCTGCAAAATCAGTTTCGTAAGATACCTTCATGCGCAAACGCTGCCTGCAAAGTCATTGCCTGATAGGGCAGCAGGGCTACAAGTCAGATGCCTACGTTTTCAGGCGCAGCCGATAAGGCGATTAATAATGACTCATGGGTCAAATGTCGACACTGTTGTCATAAAGACCAGCTGCCAAAACCAAGCTGCAAAGAGATCAATCAAATGAAAACACATTAGCTGAACCTGTTTGAATGAATTTTTCGAAGCAGCCCTTTAAAAAAAACAGCTTTAGTGTTTATAGAGACATTATTTTTAAAGAAATGTTTGTTTGCTTTCAGCCACCAATAATAGTGTCATAGGCTCAGATTCATTTGATACATTTTGACGTTTAAATCCATTCCACAGAACTACAAAAATCAGAGCAAAAAATCCTGCCCAATCCTGTTTCTCTATTATTTCCTGTTCTCACTCTACTTTCCTCTCTAATGGCACAAGTCCAAAAAACATCCTTGTGAGTAGATACAGACGCCATCTCATTTTTTTCTGCTGTTTGAGAAGGAAATTCTTCAGAATTAATTTAAATATGGTAAAAAGTGCCAAACAGAGCTGAGAGTACTTCACTTGTAGCTGAAAGTATTATCAAAACAGCTAAAATATGAGCCCGGCATAGTTGAGTTGAAGTCTGTGAAGCTTTCTCTGGAATTCTGCCGGTGAAAATTCCACACGAGCTTACTAATAACTGACATTCTTCTGATGTGTGATGACTGTGAATGCTTCGTTTGAGTGCAATGATATCTGCAGTTCAAGTTGAAACATCTCAGATGTACCAGTTAAAAACTGTTTGGATTAAGAACATAAATTAGACCTAGAAATGAACAAGAACAAATAAAATCTCTTTAATATCTCTATTGCTTCTCCTAGAGAACAATATGATTTAAATAGAAAGAAAATATAGACTGTTACTTAAGTTTTCTGCTTCACTGATTCTATACACTACTGTTCAAAAGTTTATAAGGTCAGTAAGTTTACTTAATACTTTATTCAGTTGTTCTAAACCTGTATGAGTGTCTTCTCTTGAAAACAAAAGAAGATTTTATGAAGAATGTGGGTAACCTAACAGTTGATGGTCCCCATTGACTTTCATAATATTTTTCATACTATGGAAGTCAATGGGGATCAGCAGCTGTTTGGTTACCCACATTCTTCAAAATATCTTCTTTTGGAAAGAAAAGAAACTCATACAGGTTTAGAACAACTTAAGTGAAAGTAAATGGTGAGAGAATTTTCATTTTTGGTGAACTATCCCTTTAATTTTATAGCTTTAGTTTATACTCTTTCTGTATGTCAATAATGGTCTCATTTGTGTCTATTTATATTTCTCTTTGGGAACTGTAGGAGAAACATCTGAGATACTTAAAATATAACTTAGTTCTCCATTAAAGAGAAAGTTCACCCAAAGATGAAAATTCTGTCATTAAATACTCACCCTCATGAATGAAGATATTTTTGATGAAATCTGAGAGCTTTCTGTCCTTCCATTGACAGCTAAAGAGTTCATAAAAAGATCGTAAAACTAATCCATATGAATTGAGTGGTCCACATTTTCTGAAGAGACTCGATCGCTTTATATGATGAACAGATTGAATTTAGGCTTTTATTCCCATATAAACACTGATTAGCGGACATAAACTGAAGCTCAAACATGCTGCGTAACACACGAGAATGAACCTCACTGGTTCTTGCGGAAGCTCAAATGTGCTGCGTAACACGAAAATGAACCTCATTGGTTCTTGCAGAAGCTCAAACGTACTGCTTAACACACGAGAATGAACCTCACTGGTTCTTGCGGAAGCTCAAACGTGCTGCGTAACACACGAGAATGAACCTCATTGGTTCTTGCGGAAGCTCAAACGTGCTGCGTAACACACGAGAATGAACCTCATTGGTTCTTGCAGAATCTCAAACGTGCTGCGTAACACACGAGAATGAACCTCATTGGTTCTTGCAGAAGCTCAAACGTGCTGCGTAACACGAGAATGAACCTCATTGGTTCTTGCAGAAGCTCAAATGTGCTGCGTAACACACGAGAATGAACCTCATTGGTTCTTGCGGAAGCTCAAATGTGCTGCGTAACACGAGAATGAACCTCACTGGTTCTTGCAGAAGTTCAAACGTGCTGCGTAACACACAAGAATGAACCTCATTGGTTCTTGCGGAAGCTCAAATGTGCTGCGTAACACACGAGAATGAACCTCATTGGTTCTTGAGGAAGCTCAAACGTGCTGCGTAACACACAAGAATGAACCTCATTGGTTCTTGTGGAAGCTCAAACGTGCTGCGTAACACGAGAATGAACCTCATTGGTTCTTGAGGAAGCTCAAACGTGCTGCGTAACACACAAGAATGAACCTCATTGGTCCTTGAGGAAGCTCAAATGTGCTGCGTAACACATGAGAATGAACCTCATTGGTTCTTGCTGAAGCTCAAACGTGCTGCGTAACACACGAGAATGAACCTCATTGGTTCTTGCACGTCAAGCAAACATGCTTGAGCTTCCATTTACCACAACTGATGTGTGAGTTGATGAATGTTTAAATGTGTATAAAAGCCTAAATTCAATCTGTTCATCATATAAAGCAATCGAGTCTCTTCAGAAAATTTGGACTAAGCCGCTCAATTCATATGGATTCGTTTTAGGATCTCTTTATGAACTTTTTGAAGCTTCAAACTGGTAGTTGCGTAGCTGTCAATGGAGGGACAGAAAGCTCTCAGATTTCATCAAAAAGATCTTCATTTGTGTTCTGAAGATGAACGAAAGTCTTACGGGTTTGGAACGACGTGAGGGTGAGTAATTAATGACAGAATTTTCATTTTTGGGTGAACTAACCCTTTAAATCTCCTGAGCCATAAAAGAGCAACCCATGCGCAATGCAATGTTCTTCTGATGGATGCAGATTATGAATCCTGTATTAAGAAGGAAATGCTTGAGCAAGAGGGAAAACTACATCCATGCATGTGGTGAAAGAGTACACAATATCACAGCTTAGTAAGTCGCTCCTTCTGGAAGCAGAAGGGTTGTCTTAAAGACACAGCGTCTTTTTTCCCTAGCATATAGGGCTCTCCCTCTCTCTCTTTCCTTCTCTGTCTCTGTGAAGAAGACTTCAACGTGAGTAATGTAATTGCGGTGAAGGAGTGATATGAAAGGATTATCAGCTCTTTACAGGAAGAGCCTACCAGGAGAACAGGAAGAGAGCTGCAGTGGCCGAGAGTATCACACCATCACCCAGCCTGCAGAGAGAGAGAGAGAGAGAGAGAGAGAGAGGGAGCAGGGAGCCTCCCTACAGTGGGCCTGGCTTCTGACTTCACACCACATACTCCTCTTTAAATGTGTGTTATCTTTCCTTTCTCAACATGTTTGCTTCTTTTCCTTACAGGGAAATGCAACATTACACCTCTACCCACATTTCAGACCTCTACTGGAGTTCAAAGGTAGGAAATTATAATCTCATATTGATATTTAACTTTAACTCTGCTGTCAAAAGATGTATGTGCAGTATATTTCAATTTATTAAACATAATGTTTAGGTTTAATCAGTATTATAGAGATGTTATGATTCATAAGCAACATATCTCCATCATTTATCAATGTCTCAAATCCAATATTATCTCTTGATTTCGATATTTCAGCACCTTTAAATGTGACTTTTAGGGATGTATGTTTCTCCGTATGTTGCTGTGTTTATCATTTTGATTTTCGTAGTCTTGCACACCTGTATTTTTCTGTGCATACATGAAATACTCATATTTACCAAACAAATATGAATATTTCTTCTGTTCCATGCATATTGAATGTGAGTAAATGACAACATAGGTGTTGTTGGCTATTGCACATGGTAGCACAATAAAAAAAGAGAAATTTATGAACTTTAACAGTCAAACTCCTCAAATATTTGTAGTTTGTTGTACCTCTTAAGCTATTTTCCTCATTTATTGCTTAGAAATTAGACTGAGGCTGAGGAAAATGTGTAGTCGAGGCAGGAGAGTCTACAGCTATGACTAACACCGCACACTGAGTCATGAGAGCGTATGTACGGCCAGCGCAGTATCCGCCTGAGATCGCGAAACATAGCAACACATCTCATTCACATGCTCCTGGATAAACTCTCTCCGGCTCTGCTGACTTAACGCTTTTCACTGTGTATTTATGTAAGAGTCCAGCTGATGTCACAGCTTGGCTGCATCTTACGTTGGGGAGTGATGGTGCTTCGTTGGTGTAGGTGAGTGATCTTTGGGCGTGTCAGAGGGCATCATCGCCACACACTGACCGTGCAGTTTTCCTTCAGTGGGCAGTGTGGGTTCACCTGATGCAGAGAACCAGAATGAGTCATTCACATTGATAACAGTGCAGCATTGGTGGGATACAGAGGGAGAAATGTCTTCTCACGATCGACAGTACAAATATGAAATGAAAATGGCGTATTGTACAGCCATCACATACTGTATCATGAGCCTGACGTAATTATGAGATGCATTCTACTTGAACAGTAAAACATGCATGCGTCCTTCCATTCTTTCTTTTTATTGCACTTTATTTTAAGTAAAAAACACAACTTTCTGGTTATTTTTGTCTATTGAATCTCATCCTACTTTGTTTGAAGTTTTTAGCCAAGTTTATGAGCATGAACAATGTTTTTATGTGCTTGAAAACCTCTATATGGTGTCGCATTGGAGATTTTGCTTGGCTTCAAGCGTTTAAAACGCCTGTGTTGGTTGTTCGGATGTGGGTGTGTGTAGGAAAGAATAATGAGATTTGCGATTGGTGCATTGTTTGGGTGTGGTTTTGGCCAGTTTGTCTTATCTCAATAAGTTTGATCGTATCATTATGACTCGGGTCTCTCCGCAGTGGTGCTGCTTTGCAGTTTGGAGATGACGGGGCACTTTCTTGACCTTTGACTTTTCCCCAGTGGACTAGATCCCTCAGTATCTCCTTCCACCTCTCAGCAGCAATGCCAGCAATGTGAGATGTATCTCTCTAGTTACCTTTTCTCCTTTAAAAAGTGGTTATTGAGCCTATCAAATGCACATGACTAAATTAGATTTTAATTACGTAGTGCCTGTGGAATGAAAGTTTGGGCTCAGCAAGATTTAATTTTTTTTCAAGAAATGATTGCTTTTATTTAGCAAAGATGCATTAAATTGATCAAAAGTGACAGTATGGACAGAATCCTGGAAAAAAATTATAATGGTTTTCACAAAAATATTAAGCAGCACAACTGTTTTCAACATTGATAATAATAACAATGTTTCTTGAGCAGCAAATCAGCATATTAGAATGATTTCTGAAGGATCATGTGACACTGAAGACTGGAGTAATGATGGTGAAAATGCACAGGAATAAATTAAATTTTAAAATATATAAAAGATTAATATATGATATAATATTAATATATTATATCATATATTCTTATTGGTATTAACATACATACTGTGTGTGTGTGTGTATATATATATATATATATATATATATAATACATTTAATATTGTAATAATATTTCACAATATTTCTATTTTTACAGATTTTTTTTAAACAAATACATGTAGCCTTGGTGAGCATTTCAGTATGAATTCAATTATTTATAGTTCTCATTAAAAGTCAAATTATCTAGAAATGTCCACATTCATTTTATAGCTTTAGTTTATACTCTTTGTGTATATAAGTAATGGTCTCATTTGTGTCTATTTATATTTCTCTTTAGACTGAAAATTACAGGAATCAATTATACTATAAAATACTTATAAAAAATATTTTAAAATAGATATAAAATAGAAAAGTTATTTTAAAAGTAATTTTTAAAAGCTATTTTAAATTGTAATAATAATTCACAATATTACTGTTTTTACTGTATTTTTGATCAAATAAATGTGGGCAGAAGAGACTTCTTTTAAAAACATTTTAACAAATCTTACCGACCTCAAACTTGTAGTGTATATGGTGGTGAAATACTCATAGGAAAGAGTCCACATCCATTTTATATCTCTGCAGCATTACTGTCTGTCAACATTTGTGTATTTTAGGAAGTTTAAAAGAAACATTAAGTCTCTGTGATCTACCGTTGAGCAATAATGTTTTACCAGAGAATTCCTCTAGATCTTACTGCACACGTTTAAAATCAATGTATTTGCTCTAATAAGAAAGAGAGAGCAGTTGAGAGACAGAGAGAGATGGACAGACAGATTTGAGGGTGTGTTTGTGCACCTTTGGTGAATGTAGATGAGACGGAACAAATCGGGTTTGTGTGAGATCTTGCACACCCGCAGCCACTATAAAGAGCTTCAGTGTGAACCGCAGATGTGTTGTGAAGGTAGCAGAAACATTATGAGACATGAAGTGTAGTTTCAATGCAGATTCAAGGATATTAGGTGTGATACTTTTCTAAACAATCTAACCTACTGTATGCTTTTCACCTGCCAACTGACAAAAAAACTGACTTTTTTGAGTAAAAAAAACTCCAAAAACCTTAGAACGTGCTAAAGTCATTCAGAACATGTAAGCAACCATACAGTCAGCATTGTGGCAATGACTTTTGCACAGTGAAGCACCAGCTGCAGTCTTTAGAAAATGTGAAAATGTTGTTTTATCTTATATTCATGCTTTTAAAACTCTTAGCGTATCAGTATTGGCCGGCTGGCGTTACTTCACAGTCGTTCTTCACTGGCTAGCTTTATGTGGCTCTACCTTAAAGCTGCCAGTTGAAGAGCTGTTGTGGGTAACCATTACAACAGACCACCAGAGGGGGCGTGGTCAGGAAAGTGGGATGAATCAGATTCGAAGGGCAAAGAGTCAGTCAGAATTCATCACCATGTTTTATTTATCAGATGGATTTTTCCCCCTAGAATTTAGTTTTGAATCCACATGATGAATCCGTACATGTTTCTAATGCCAGCGCAGTTTTATAAATGCCCGCAGTTGTATATTGTAGGTGTCACGGATTACCTGAGTGCTGAGATTTCCACCTCCAAACAGAAGAAATTCAGCCTGGTGACGTTTGTGGACACTCCAGGGTTGGTGGATGGAGACATGGTGTACCCTTTTGATGTCAACAATGCCATCACCTCTTTTGGTAAGGCTGTGTTTCATCATTTTGGACAATTTTATCTTCTATAGGCTACTTCTCTGAGATTTTATGCATTACATTATTTGTATTTTGTATAAATATATCTTCTGATACTGATTTAAAAGGAGTGGTTTACGCTTTTAATCTTTTAATATTTTTTGGCTTTTAGTCAATACACTGTTGAGTTGATGTTGTTAACTAAAACTATTAAAAATATTTTTTGTTAATTAAAATAATGCTGAATTAAAATATAAATAAAATATTAGATGTAAAAACTTAAAAAGCTTAAATGCAAATTCAAACTGAAATAAATTAAGTACTAAAAATATTCAAACTAAAAATTAGATTAATATAAGTTAATATAATATAATAATAGTATATAAATGATTAAAGTCTAAATTAACTGTAGTGTTTGACAAAAAAAAATACACATTTGACGATTGACCAATCAGAATCAAGTATACAAGAGTGTCGTTAAGATGATTTAACATAGTCAGGAGCATTTAAAGTATACAGTCTTTCTTATGCAAGACAATATTGATGTAGCAAATTGCATTGTAGCAATTATATATTATAGCAAGTAGCAAATCCTGGTTCAGGGCTTGTGACTTAAATTAAAGACTATTGGCTATTTTAAAAAAGGACAAGCCCTTCGATATGTCCCAACCCAACATCCTGTTTCAGAAGGAAATGCCAACATCAGAAGGAAAATTTGTCAAACCTTTTAAGATTGATTTATCTTTTTAAGCTGATGAGACAAAATGTCAATGCCATTTTGTTTCCTCGTGCATTTGAGTGTTGTTTTATGTCCTAAATTAAATCACACAACTGTTATTTTATTAAAAAAGGATTTCACATCTGTGTGTGTATTCAGGTGAGCAGGCGGACCTCGTCTTTGTGTTTTTTGACCCGATGGGACAGGCGTTGTGCAAGCGTACATTGAACATCGTTGAGAAGCTCAGTGAGAAGTGTGGAGACAAACTGCGCTTTTACCTGAGCAAAGCTGACGAGGCTGGACGAGAAACGGACAGACAGGTGTGTGTGTGCGTGCGCGTGTTTGCGCGTGCGCGTGTGTACATGTGCGAGTGTATGTGAGTCTATTATAGGAAGATGTATTAATAAAGTAAGTAAGGTGATTTCAAATTTCATGTTGACTTTAATAACTTTAATTTGTTTCAGACAGGAAGCCAAAGAGGTTTTATGTAAGGAATAATTGAAGATGGGCCGTTGAATTATTACAAAATAATGCAGACTCGAGGTGGTGATGCGGCCACAATTATTCCACTTACTTAACTACAGTTACCACAAGACATTGTTCAGATGTTGTATTTCAAGAAATTTGTCAAGTTTTTGTCCTTAAAACACTCTTGTGTGTAGGACTAATTTCTTACGCATCTCATCCCAAGCTTCTGTTGCTAATTCCATAATGTAATTTTAGAGCTAGTAACGGAGGCTTGAGCCACTGATAGCGGACTAATGCAGTGAGTCTGTGTGTCTCTGCTTCAAGAACAGCACAGTTATTACCTCGCTAGTGAGAAATGTCATGTTGCTTTTAAGTTGCTAAACTATTTTACTGATAAAATCGCCTGTTAAAATGTGACACACTTAAAATGTGACAAAATTATAATGTGCGTTTGAGTGGGAGAGAGTGCTTTCCGTTCACAATAAAATGTAATTTTGTGGCAAAAAAACATGGAAATAATTAGTCGTTTTTTTATCGTATTGTTTACTATATTTATTTTGTTGGTCAGTGTCGTTGTGGGTTTTGGTTCTTTTGCTGTTGTCGGCTGTAAGGACCTTTGAAATAACTTAATCATTTGGCGAAGTGATATGGACACGCAATGCGGTCAAAACCTGCCTGGAACTACTTTAGCCGTGCGTTTCCCTGAAAATAATTGCACACCCTAGAATGTTTGTCAACCAATTAAATTCAAGCATTCAACAGCCCCGTGGTATAATAAAAAATGTAATCTTCTGCGAGTTTGTATTCAGCATTAGCTCATCTTACGTCAGTCTTATACTGTACATGGTGTTGTTTTTATTCCCACAGCGAGTGATGATGCAGATTGTCCAAGAGCTGTGCAGGAGACCTGGACTCAACAAATGTGGCTTCGAAATGCCCACGATATACATCCCCAACCCTCAAAAAGTAAGAAATGATGGTAACAGATTGGCTTGTTGGTTAAATGTCTATGGTTTCCCTCCTAGAACTGGAATCAGACATGAGTAATGGAAGCCTGCCCATGCTGCACTGCTGTGTCAGAGGAAATGGATTTATGTCTCCCTGCAGCATTTACATTAATGAGTTCTGTCTGTCAGCAGAGACACTTAAAGAGAATGAGACACTTTTCTTAAAGGCCCGACTTAAAGCTACAAAGAAAAAATGGGCTGATTCTATTAAGATTCCTTACTAAGAGATCTAACTAAGATTTTCAGGCAGCTTATAATACACTACTGTTCAAAAGTGTTTGTTTTTTTTAAGAAATTAATATTTATATTCAGCAAGAATGCATTAAATTGACACTAAATACATTTATGTTACAAAAGATTTCAATATCAAATCAGTTCTTTTTAACTTTCTTTTCATGAAAAAGAATTAGCAGTTTTCTACAAAAAATATTAAGCAGCACAACTGTTTTCAACCTTGATAATAATAATAAATGTTTCTTAAGCAGCAAATCATCATATTAGAATGATTTCTGATGGATCATGTGACACTGAAGACTGGAGTAATGATGCTGAAAATTCAGCTTTTTAAAATATATTCAAATAGAAAACTGTAATATTTCACAGTATTACTGTTATTACTGTAATTTTGATCGGATAAATGCAGCCTTGGTGAGCAGAAGAGACTGTTTTCAAAACACAAAAAAAATCCCCAAATGACCCCCAACTTTTAAATGGTAGTGTATATTTGGTCAGACATATTAGTCAGTTTACCTAAGATATATAAAAATGACAAAATTGATGGAATTACTGTAATTACAAAATAACTGATATTCTGCTCTGAGCTGTTCATATCCTCAAAATGATTAGTTTCTATGTCAATACTCATAATGCCAAAATGCATTGATATGCGGCTTTGTTGGTAATGACAGTAAACTACTTCATCAGTCCATTAATTCAGCTCTTGCAAAATGTTGATTGTTACGTTGCTTGGCAACTATAAACAGCCTGAAGTTATGCTAAATAGCTATATTACTATATCTATTGTTTGTTTTGGATTTTTATAACACCTCTCAGCTCAGATGTGGTGATATTGCACAGCCTCTTTTGGCTTATTGCTTTACTATGTAATTGCACATGACACTACTAGTATAGATTGTTGATATATAGTGAATATAAAATTATTTAAATAGATTTTGGTGTGTGTGTACAGCCCAGCAGATGCATCAACCAGATTGATGAGGTGTGTGAAACCATTGAGAAGAGCATAAACCAGGCAGTGCAGAAAACACTCGACCAGCTGGAGAAAGACTGTAACCTGGTCATCTCTACCATCAACCATACACTGGAGCAGGACCGGTACTCATCCATCCATCATCTCATCTGTTCTATATCATGACTTGTATAATGTAATATTTATCAGTTTTGCATGTATTTGTCTTTCCCTCAGGATGAATGTGGGCTGTAATAGAAGCAACCGTTTTAATTCATTCCTGTGCGGAGTTCTGGGAATCTTCCTTCCATCGCTCTTCATCCTCAGCTTCATCATCAGCACTTTCGCTCCAGAGGAACTGGACACTCTTGTAGGAGAGGGATTGGCTAAAATGCTCTACTTTTCCACAGTATGTACTCATTTTCATGTTTTCTGAAATTTTGTTTAAAGGGATAATACACCCAAAAATGAAAATTCTCTCATCATTTACTCACCTTCACACTATCCCTGATGTATATGACTTTCTTTCTTAAGATAAACACAAACGAAGATTTTTAAGAAAATAATCCATCTGTTGGAGTCCATATAATGCCAGTGAATAAGTGCCACTCGTTTGATGCTTAAAAAACCACACACAGCAATCGTGACGATAATCCAAGCATTGCTTATGCACGGTGTACAAAAATTTAGATTTTTAGTTTTTTGTTTAAAATTTTGCTTTTTTTAATGAAGAATGCATGAAGCTAGAATAAAAAGGTTTTTTTTTTTTGTTTAACTCTTTCACTGCCAGCGTTTTTTTTTTTTGTTGTTTTTTAAGTTGCCAGCCACCGCCAGCGTTTTTGATCAATTTCACAAAAATTTCATCGCCCCCAGAATATTTTGTTGTATGAATATCTGAATATGCAATATATCAAAAGAAAGAACAGAGCTTCTGCTTTTAAACAAAAAAACCTGTTTTTGTCAAAGACTACATCCAGATCGGATTCATAACGATGATCAAAACATAGATGGAGTAGATCAATCCATCAACACCAGGGTTGCCAGGTTTTTACAACAAAACCCGCCCAATTGCTACTCAAAACTAGCCCAAAACAAGCCCAATCGTGTTTCGGGGGGGTTCCCCGGTAAAAATTGTGTTCGGGGGTAAAATATGTGTTTTTTTGGCAGGGTTCCCTGCTAAAATTAATATTCCCGGGGCTAAATATCACATAATTGGGGTCGTTTCAACCCGCGGACATGAAAAACAGCCCGCGGCAACAGTGTTAAAGTAGCCCGGGAAAACCGTGGACTCGGCAACACTGATCAACACCCCCAAAGCTTCACAGTCCTAAAGCTCGTTCTGGGTCGACATTTCATTCAGTAACATTAGGCAGTTTTGATTTATATGCCGTTTAATGTTTGATGATCATGTTATTTTACATATGCATATGATTACATATGATATCACTTGTTTCTGCTTCTTCTTCGCATGTGTTTTGATCAGGAGATTCAGTACTCTTTCAGAAGATGCGTAATAGCGCCCCCTACCGTATAACAGTGAAAATTCCGTCAATAGCAGGGAAAGAGTTAAAAGCAGAGGGTCTGTTCTTTCTTTTGATATATTGGATGTTCAGATATTCTTACAACAAAATATTCTAATTTTTTTTTTAAATAATCGGGAAAAAAAAGCCTTTTTTTTTTTTCTTTTTTTTTTTCTTTTTTTTTTTCTTTTTTTTTTTAATCGCTGGCTGGGAAAGAGTTAGTCTCAGCCTCAGACGTCATGCCCATGGACCATTGGCTGAACGTCTGATGCATATGGCACACTTATCTGGAAACACTTCAGGATTTTCGAAGTCGTCATCTGATTGGTTGAATTCTACAGGATGTCCGCGTGTTTGTTGCGTTCTTTAACGGTCCGCCTGAAAAACAAATGCCGCCACTCCCTTGTGGAAGAAAAACGCCGTCGTGTTTACAACTGTGACAACCGTCAGTCTGAAGGTCTGGCTACGTAAGACTAGGAAAGAGTTAACTGTAAAGTTTGCGCAAGAAGTAATGCGGAAGCACAGAGGACCGCCACTTCATGCGAGCTTCACAATGTACTTACATCACGTGTCACAACATCCGTCATATGACAGTAGACTGGAAACACTGATTTATAGTTAAAAATGTTAAAAAAAAATATTGGTCGTTTTTTTTTTTGCATACACCAATTTCGCTTCAGAAGACATTGATTCATCAAACGTGAACCGAGCGCCGCCCATTCACCTAGAGATTGATTATTTTCATAAAAATCTTCTTTTTTGTGCATCTGAAGAAAGTCATATGCATCGGGGATGGCATGAGGGTGAGTAAATGATGAGAGAATTTTCATTTTTGAGTCAACTATCCCTTTAGGGTTTGTTTCCATCGGATATGAATCAGTTTTTTATTTTTATTTTGTGTGTGTGTTTGTGTTTTAATAGGGAATAGTGGTGTATCTGTGGGACTGGATTCCTGAAGACTGGCAGATATTGTTTGTGATCACCTTCGGTGCTCTGTGCTACTTTATGCTCTTTCTGGCCAAGTATTTTGCACGGTGAGCAAACTTGTCTCTAATCGTTTCCTTTTGTTGTCACAAGGGGGCAGCGTAACTCTGATATCATTTATATTTATTTATTTAGTACTTTATCCTCTGGCTATGTTTGGAATAGCATACTAACATTACTGTTTATTCAACTGTGCACAATGCAACCGTATACAATTTTTCTGTAGATATAGAATAGCCAGATACCTTATTATACAACAGAGCATATAGCATGGAAATAACTTATCCCACAATACAATGGATTCAACTTGACAACAAAATACATTTTTAACATCCTTTTTTTCACTTTCACAATGCAAAAATGTACTATTGGTTCAAAAATGCAGAATTAGCAACTTTGTTTTCAAGATGTCAACTTGACAACACTTGCAAAATTAAAGTCGGCTAGATGCATATTATAGATCTTATTGTGAACAATTCATCTATGCATGTTTCGTTTTTAAAAACTTTTTTGACCTCATAATGTTTAGTCAAAATGTCATAACTGGATCTTTCGGTGAAACAACAGGCTTCTCTCTGGTGACGTAAGCAGGACTTCTGAATACTGTTTTTTTTAATGGTGACTTCATGAGTTAAATTAATGCTCTGATCTCCTTCAGTCAGGGCAACAAGACGCTTACTAAGAGAGAGAAGAAGAAACTGGCGGAGTGCAGTGATTACATCCAGGATGTCGTCAAATCCAAGAAGGTACGACATACATTAACATTGCTATTGATGTTTGAACAAATCAGCTTAATCCAACCTAAACTGGTTTGTTGATCTCCCAGTAGGGCTAGGTGATATATTCATTGTTCACCACTATGAATAACATAATTACACTATTTATTTAGCCATACAAGATATACAGTAGTAATAGTAGTAATAATCATTCCTTGTGTTGACAAATTACTTTACTGTTCAAAAGTTTGGGATCAGTAGGATTTATTTATTTTTTGAAATAAATATTTTTATTCAGCAAGGACACATTAAATTGATCAAAAGTGTACGGTAAAGGCATGTATAATGTTACAAATTTCTATTTCAAATATTTTTACGCCTCATAGAATCCTGAAAAAAATGCATCACTTTTTACACAAAAATATTAATCCGCACAACTGTTTTCAACATTAATAATAAGAAATGTTTCTTGAGCATCAAATCAACATATTAGAATGATTATTGAAGGATCATGTGACACTGAAGACTGGAGTAATGATGCTGAAAATTCAGCTTTGATCACAAGAATAAAGGACATTTTTAAATTAAATTCGAAAACAGTTATTTAAATTGTAATAATATTTCATAATGTTGTTTTTACTGTATTTTTGATGAAATAAATGCAGCTTTGGTGAGCATTAGAGACTTCTTTAAAAGACATCATGAAATCTTACTGACCTCAAACTTTTCAACATTAGTGTGTTTTAATAAATAGTGTTTCTGATTTGAACTTCAGTAGCAAAACTGGCATAAAAAAGTGATTCTTTTTTTTATTATTAATTAACTCTTTTTCATTTGCACGTTTCATGTATTCAAATATTGTATTAAAAATGATATAGGTAAATATTGTTTTTCTTATACTATACTATACTGAAATTTAGAGAAAACCGTGTGCAAAACAGGCCTTGATAGCTTTTAACTTGATTTTTATTGTATTTTACTTTTTACATTAAAATATTTTCCTATGAAAAAGAAATCCCATCTAATAATATACATATATTGAAATATATATACATTAAATAACATAAAAAGGACATAAAATATTGCGTTACAATGACCAGCTGACAAGTGCCTAAAACCCCCCTGAAACCACCAGACCAGCTTAACCAGCTTGGCTTGGCTGTAAGACCAGCTAACCCCCTTAGACTCATGTTGGTTTTTCAGAAAGGATGTGAGAGTATCAAAAATAAAAGAGCCTGAATTTGAAATGTAACCCTTTAGAAGGATTGCAGATGATGTTTGTCTTCCTCTAATCTTGTAATATTTGTCGTCTTTATCTTAGCGGAAACTGTACGAGGAGTATCTTCGCCAGTGTGCGGCAGAATATGATTTCTGAAGGAAGCCGGCGTGACGGGTCGCCTGAATAATTCATATAAAGCACATCCGTGTGTGAAAATACTGGTGTAGTTACATGAGTGATAATTACAGATCGGTGCCTTTTTGTTAAAAGTCAATAGTGTTGAACAAAATGTGATATACAAACATGACCTCAATATTCTCTTACACCAGCTGGTTTTTCTATGTGAAGCATTTTTTATAATCAGACCTTGAACTGTTTATTATCACCATGTAACACTGATTATCCTGAGACATTAGCCTGGTTTCTGCGGCCTTCTTTTGATCTCTAGGTGCACTGTGGGAGAAACTAAAGGTATGCTTGCCCACCGAATTCAACCTCATATTCTCTCTACTCAGTGTTTATAAAGAGACATTTCTATTTTTTACGTGGTAACAGAAGAATTTCTCCCAGCAGCCACAGAAGAAGCACTCAACTGACTTTAGGTCTTCCTGTCACTCATATGTATGTGAATGTACTGTTGCATGTTTTATGTGGTTTATAGGATTTTAAAACGATTGTTTTGTAGTGGTTATCAGTGATTTGAAGTGATGCTGCCTACAAATGTTGAAACTGTAGTTATTTTTTAGGGCATTGTTTTATGAATATTATGAACTTGCATCCGTCAAATAACTGGTTTTGATGATGGATAATGACTGAGATCCAATTTTTAACCGTCCATATATAAAGCAGTTACATGTACTGGGTGGAATCACACACTGATATATTTTTTTTTTATTTTATTTTGTTTGATTTTTAAATGTAAATTGAGGAAGATTTCAATTTAAAGGGATGGTTCACCCAAAAATTAAAATCTGTCATTTATTTACCCTCAAGTTGTTCCAAACCTGTATGAGTTTCTTTCTTCTGATGAACAATATTTTGACCATGAACTTCATAGTATGGAAAATAATACAATGAAAGTCTATGGGGACCAGCAACTGAAAGAAACTCATACAGGTTTGGAACAACATTTTCATTTTTGGGTGAACTACCCCTTTAAGAAACCGTAGCACTTCCATGGCTTTTAAATGAAAATGCCTTTACCTCAGTATTGCAAAAATGCCTTTGTTAGGACTGCAATAATACTCATATTTCAGAATGTTTTCACAGTGTATTCCAAATGGATGATTTTAAATTCAACATTTAAACATTTAAAATGTTTTTTTTTTAAGCTATGCTGATTTTTAGCTGTCTTACAGAAAAAGTCTTCTTTAATTGACTCAACACTTTGTATTCCACTGTCTTGTACTATAATAAATAGCTTGCTTGTGTAAGTATATTTGAAAGAACAAAAAGCACAATAAAATGTTTTAGCAACAAATTTATTCATCATTTTGTATTCCACCGGAACATGTCCCATATGACTGAAACCTCCAATCCCTGAGTTAGTACCAAAGAAAAGCTATAGGAGGTCAGAGCTACAAGAAAAGCATTCATTATTATTGTGCACAATCTAAAAATACAATCAACAATCAATCAGTCTGTCATCAAGAAATCATTTTACGATTAGTCAAAAAATACAGGCCTCGACTTTTATAATACGAGCATTTCTATAGATAAAGTTATAGCTTTAAATATTTGTCGTCTTGTGCAGTTAACTAGCAGGGCAACCACAGTTCCCATGAGCAAGAGGTATATTGTCATTGTTAAAGGTCAGCGAGTGTTTCAGGCCAGTCCTGGTGCACAGGCTCATGCTTCAGTTTGGGGTGAGAACATTCAAAATGACAGCATCTCTTTATGTCCGTGGAGACTGTACTATAAATTTGAACTTGAAACGCTTAATGGCTGGGAGCATTGAATGAAAGATAGATTTAGCAATTCATGAAGCCTGTTGATAACATGTCCAGATCATAGTTCACTGTAAAATCATGTGTGACCCTGGACCACAAAACCAAATTGAGATTTACACATCATATGAAAGCTGAATAAATAATCTTTCCATTGATGTATGGTTTGTTAAGATAGGAATATTTGGCCGAGATACAACTATTTGAAAATCTGGAATCTGAGGGTGCAAAAAATCAAAATATTGAGAAAATCGCCTTTAAAGTTGTCCAAATGAAGTCCTTAGCAAGGCATATTACTAATAATAATACATTTTTTATATATTTACGGTAGGACATTTACAAAATATCTTCATGGAAACATGATCCTTACTTAATATCCTAATGATTTTTGGCATAAAAGAAAAATGGATCATTTTGACCCATACAATGTATTGTTGGCTATTGCCACAAATATACCCATGCGACTTATGACTAGTTTTGTGGTCCAGGGTCACATATTATAACATTTTGCATAAAGAAAATGTCTGAAAAAGAAAATTCTAAAAAAAATTAATGTTATTATAGTAATAAATTATACATTGCAGTAATGAGAATGTGGGGGAAATGTACTGAATTGCCATTAAAATAATGGCAAAAACTATATATATATATATATATATATATATAAACACATAAATTCATCATTTTGTATTATAAATGTGTGTGTGTGTGTGTGTGTGTATATACATACATATCCCTCCAAATTCTCATTACTGAAATATATGTAAAACAGTATGTTTTATATATTAATTATAAATATATTGCATTTATATATATATAATTAGTGCTATCAAATCGATTAATCATGATTAATCGCATCCAAAATAAAAGTTCATGTTTACATAATATATGTGTGTGTACTGTGTATAATTATTATGTATATATAAATACACACACACACGCATGTATATATTTAAGAAAATATTTATATATAATATATTTATTTTTATATATAATATACAGTATATACAGTATAAATATATACAGTATATACATGCAAATATTTCTTATATACATGTATGTGTGTGTATTTATATATACATAATAATTATACACAGTACACACACATATATTATGTAAACATGAACTTTTATTTTGGATGTGATTAATCGATTTGACAGCCCTAATTATATTTTTATATATATATATATATATATATATATATATATATATATATAAAAATTATTGACATTATGAAAATAATGTCACAATGCAAAAAAAATAAATAAAGGTCCTAAAAATGTACTTCCTTTTCTTTTAAGCTATATATTTCTTTTGATTATGGTTTTGTGATATTCACCCATGTATGTTTGATGTATGATAATGTATCATATATTTGATTTATATTCATAGACATTGACATATGGACCTTGTTACCTTCCCTGAATAATAATCGCACGTTAAAACCCTTTGGGAAATTCTTAATGAAAACTAATGCCCTATGCATATGAATTATCATGCATGTGCTCTCTCTACATCTACAAACTGCCACAAGCGAAGCTGCATATTTCGACGAGAGCCAGACATCAGATCAGTTCTCGTTCCCGTAGCCAGGCTAATCAGTAGCAGAGGTTCGGTAGAAAAAGTGCAGTCTTATTTTTTGAACGTTTCTTCAGGTAACAGCTGTATATATACAAAGTCGCATGTACAAAATAAAATATGACAATTCCCCTTAACGGCTCTCCTGTGAACACTGTGTACAGGCAGATGCTTCATGCAAAAGCAGAGAGGTCCGAGTCGACCAACCCGCGAAAGAGAGAGAGAGTGATGTCCTGTCTAGTACAGAGGGTAAAAACCAGGTATGGCTCATTTGTTAGCGCTGTGAATGAATCCAGGCCTGGAGAGGTTCCACCTCACGGGGACAACGTCCTCCTCGGCACGGCCCAGGTGCTCGGTTTAGGACAGCATACGTCTCCCATCTAGTGTCCCACTTCACCAACTGCAGCTGCAGCACTAAGACTATGTCTGTTACAGGAGATCGTCCGAGTTTGGCAAGGAAAACTCATGGAGCATGATGTGCACGTTCTCACTGTGAGCCTTTGTCTATCAGCCATGACATGTCTCCTGTCCTGCAAGGAAAATAATACAATGTGGAATTTTAAACATTGGTTACTGTCTTTTCTAGCTAAGAATGTTAAAATTCAAGGGGTGTGTGTCAGGGTTATTATCGTTACCTAAACTTAAAGGGATAGTTCACCCAAAAATAAAAATTAGCCCATGATTTACTCACCCTCAAGCCATCCTAGGTGTATATGATACTCTTCTTTCAGACGAATACAATCGGAGTTATATTAAAAAATGTCCTGGCTCTTCCAAGCTTTATAATGGCAGTGAATGGCAGCCCAAAATTTGAAGACCAAAAAAGTGCATCCATCCATTATAAAAGTAATCCATACGACTCCGGGGGGTTAATAAAGACTTTCTGAATCGAATTGATGGGTTTTTGTAAGAAAAATATCCATATTTAACACGTTATTAAGTAAAATATCTAGCTTCCAGCAGACCGCCTTCCCTATTCAACTTACAAAAAAAACGTAACTGGCGCAACGATGACACTGGGCGCAGCGTAAGCGTTTTGAACTGCAAGAGCCGCTACACTTTCTTCAGAAGGTGAATACGGAAGGCGGTCCGCCAAAAGCTAGATATTTTACTTTATAACGTGTTAAATATGGATATTTTTCTTACAAAAACCCATCGATTCGCTTCAGAAGGCCTTTTTTTAACCCCCCAGAGTCGTATGGATTACTTTTATAATGGATGGATGCACTTTTTTGGTTTTCAAATTTTGGGCTGCCATTCACTGCCATTATAAAGTTTGGAAGAGCCAGGATATTTTTTAATATAACTCCGATTGTATTCGTCTGAAAGAAGAATGTCATATACACCTAGGATGGCTTGAGGGTGAGTAAATCATGGGCTTATTTTTTATTTTTGGGTTGAACTATCCCTTTAATACTACTAAAAAACATTTTTGGTAAATTAAATAAATGTAAAATAACATTAAATATTAGATGAAAAACTTGAACTTGGTGCAAAAGTGGCAGATTTCATGTCTATACTTTGCTATGACATGTTTAAACCTTACTACTATCTATAGTCACTGTTTTCTGTGAAACTAGAAAATGTACTTACTCCACATCACGTTTCCTAATCGTCTTTCCAGAGCGAAAGACTTCTGCAACCCGTGACACAATGGGGTCGTAGTTCATACTGGCCACGGCTACCACCTCCTCACTCCTGTAATCATGAAAAACATTCAAAAAAGTGTGTTTTTGAAAGAACTCTTATGCTTACTAAGGCTGCATTTATTTATTTAAAAATACAGTAAAAACAGTAATGTTGTGAAATATTATTACAAAATAAAATAACATATTTTATAATGTAATTTATTCCTGTGATCAAAGCTGAATTTTCAGTATCTTTACTCCAGTCTTCAGTGTCACATGATCCTTCAGAAATCATTCTAATATGATGATTTGCTGCTCAAGAAACATTTATTATTATTATTATCAATGTTGAAAACAGTTGTGCTGCTTAATGTTTGCAAGTACAATAGTGTTAAGCAAGTATAATAGTGTTATTTTCCTTAGAAAGTGACACTAAATAAATCTAGTTATTATTTTGATCTGTTTCTTTCATCTGTGAGATAAATATATATACATATTTTCCTTTCGATTGTATGTATTTCACTTTTTAGCAGCTCCAGCAGTGGATGAGCTGGAGATTTATTATCACGGCAGGCCTTTATGACCGATTTCAGAAAATAAGAATAATGCAGTTAATATTGTACATTATGTAAATTGTACAGATTATGTCTAGAAAAATCATAAACTCAGTCTTTGTGCTGATTAACATAATGAGCAATATCCAAAAATAATAACAGAAATTACAAATGATTGTAGTTTAGTCCCTGAAACCCATTTTACCGTAATCACAGACTAAATCAATTTTTAAAAGTTTAGCTTGACTTGCAATTAAAGATAAGTCAAGTATAACGAATCAATAATGCTTTCTGTGCAAACCTAGTGTGTAAGGTATTAAAGTGTTTTCTGATCAGTTGCATCAATGAATATCAGGATGAATGTCATTAATAATGATAAATGCCTTGATCAAATACACTCAGTTTGTATAGAATGCCACAAATGATTATTATTATCGTTTTTATTATAAATAATAATAATAATTTATCATTAAAATACACAAATATAAAACTTCTTTATTTGTTTTGTTTAATTTTATAATTTAATAAAATAAAAATATTAATAATAATAATTTTATTAGATTATAAAATTGAACAAACCAATAAAGAAATGTATTATTAATGCAATGATAGTATTGTACTTTAAA
Organism: Coreius guichenoti; assembly: GCA_039654105.1. Lineage (NCBI taxonomy): Eukaryota > Metazoa > Chordata > Actinopteri > Cypriniformes > Gobionidae > Coreius > Coreius guichenoti. The sequence goes on from CM077169.1 coordinate 8,621,538, forward strand.
ATAAAAAAAATTGAGTACATAATAATAATACATTTAATGAAAATCAAATAGACTCACTTTGTGTAGAATGCCACAAATTATTATTATTATTATTATCATTATTATCATTATGAATAATAATAATTTATCAAAAATATACAAATATAAAACTTCTTTATTTGTTTTGTTTAATTTTATAATTTAATAAAATAAAAATATTAATAATAATAATTTTATTAAATAATAAAATTGAACAAACCAATAAAGAAATGTATTATTAATGCAATAATAGCATTGTACTTTAAAATAAAATAAAAAAATCGAGTACATAATAATAATAATAAATGTAATGATTTAATACAAATCAAATAAACTCACTTTGTGTAGAATGCCACAAATTTCAGCTCATCCAAATCTCCCTGGATGACGACATCATCAAAGCCATCTCCATAACCTTGACAACAAGATTTAAAGCACTTGAGATGCATCGTTGACGGTGAAACTACGTCAAACATTCACTGAGTCTAGTGTTTTCTTCATGAAGTGTATTTTTCAGTGCTAGAAGTTTGTCCTTACCTGCATATCGTATGCTTTTCCCAAACATGGCTGTCCAGAAATAAGGCACCGTTTTAAGGTCTGAGGCCTTTCCCATCATGCTAAGGGCAGCCACTCTACCTGCAGTGGAAGAAAATCTAGTTCTCATTACGGTTGAACGAATGAATGAATGAAACATTATTTGGCATAAGCACATGAAAACATCCCAAAGGGCTACAGGTCTTACCGTGTACATGAGCCATCTGCCAGTGGGGTATGTTCACCTTTTTATTGCTGCGTAGAGCTAGAGGAAACGTTACCACGTCACCCCCAGCGAAGACCCCATCGATGTTCGTCTGCATGGTCTGAAAGGGTTAAAGGTGTAAGTTTATACAGTATTATGACATTGTCCTTTGACTCATTATCATGTAATACTCAAGATCATCGCACTAAAACAACAATTCATCACTGATACAATAGAAATAAGTATGGGCAGATAAGCAGAGCTTGCAGAAACAGACAGTTTGGTAACGTGTGATAATATGCAGTAACAGACGGAACAGTATTGCAGAATGACTGAACCTTATTGACTGGGATGAATCCTTTGGAGTCCATGTGCACTCCGCTCTGCTTTAGGAATGCTGTGGCTGGACCTGAGCCTAAACACACACACTTATAATCAGGACCCTGACACAAATATGTATTTTTGAATGTATTTCATAATTGTTTTACTGTTTAAATCTGTTTAAAGCCTGGTTAACTGCAAGTTTTCATTGTGACAATTTACTATAACCCATATAGTTTGACAACATGCCCCAATATAATGTGTTATGTATTTGTTTTCCTGGGCAATAATATATATATATATATATATATATATATATATATATATATATATATATATATATATATACATAGAGTATAGACACACACACACACGTATATTTATTTATTATCTCTTCATGATTATCTCTTCATCATGGCACCTGTTAGTGGGTGGGATATATTAGGCAGCAAGTAAACATTTTGTCCTCAAAGTTGATGTGTTAGAAGCAGGAAAAATGGGCAAGCGTAAGGATTTGAGCGAGTTTGACAAGGGCCAAATTGTGATGGCTAGACGACTGGGTCAGAGCATCTCCAAAACTGCAGCTCTTGTGGGGTGTTACCGGTCTGCAGTGGTCAGTATCTATCAAAAGTGGTCCAAGGAAGGAACAGTGGTGAACCAGCGACAGGGTCATGGGTGGCCAAGGCTCATTGATGCACGTGGGGAGCGAACAGACGAGCTACTGTAGCTCAAATTGCTCAAGAAGTTAATGCTGGTTCTGATAGAAAGGTGTCAGAATACACAGTGCATCACAGTTTGTTGCGTATGGGGCTGGAAGGTGGTCATAATGTTATGCCTGATCGGTGTACTATGTAAACAAAAACTTTTATGTTAGATGCGATTAATCGCAATTCATCAATTTGACAGCACTAATATATATATATATATATATATATATAAAAAATATATACACTACTACTCCTCAAATGTTTGGGGTCAGAAAGATTTATTCTAAATAAATTAATACTTTTATTTAGCAAGGATGCATTAAATTTATCAAAAAATACAGTAAAGACATTTATAATGTTACAAAAGACTTTTTGAACGTTCTACTCATCTAAAAATCCTGAAAAAAATTTCATCACGGTTTCCACAAAAATATTAAGCAGAACAATTGTCTTCAACATCGATAATAATAAGAAATGTTTCTTGAGCAGCAAATCAGCATATTAGAATGATTTCTGAGGAATCATGTGACACTGAAGACTGGAGTAATGATGCTGAAAATTCAGCTTTACATCACAGGAATAAATTACATTTTAATATATATTCAAATAGAAAACAGTTATTTTAAATTGTAATAATATTTCACAATATTACTGTTTTTACTGCAGTTTTATCAAACAAATGAAGCCTTAGTGAGAAAAGACTTCTTTTGAAAATGTAAACATTTTTATTATTTATTTATTTTTATAGTAAAGACTACAATGGGATTTGCAACAGGAAATGAAAGAAGAGAAAAAAAAAAGAAAACATGAGAGGTCGAATTTCTGTCATTTCATTGACTCACCTATGCCAATAACACAGACGTCAGCTCTTAAGACTTTGCCACTTTTTAGAACCACTTCTTTTAACTATTGAAACAAAAGAAATAAAAATATTTCAGTTTCACATTTATGTTCTTACAGTTGGCACTTTCTGACCACTGTGACTTAAAGTACAGCATACAAATCTTATGTTATTTCTTTAGAAAAACAAATTTATCCAAAGTGTAATTTCATAATAGATCACAATTCAGCTTATTCTCAATTATAAATTTACTTCACTGACTGGTGCTTACTCGTGTTATAAGTTCTTGTATTTTAGCCCAGGGCCAATCCATTATTGCAACAGCTGCATTAGAAAATATTCAAAGCTAAGCAGTGCCACTGTGAGAGCAAGTGTAATTAATCAATCTACAGGAATGAGAGAGCGAGAGAGAGAGAGCGAGAGAGAGAGCGAGAGAGAGAGAGAGAGAGAGAGAGAGCGCGCAAGAGACCTACACTTCACTGAACTCCTGTTTCTCTCACTTTCATGATACCTGTCCATTATGCCCTCGCATCTCCCACACCTCGTTCAACATGTAGAACTTCACCCTGTTCAACTCGAACAGCTGAGTAGAGAAACAAAAAGGAAACAAATGGCAATGAGAGAAATACTCCTTGAATATAGGTTTAATGTGATAACAGCAAGGGATAATATACAGTCAGTGAGTCATTTCACCCTGTCAGAGTTTATTATGTAAGAAGAGAAAGACAACATCTGATAAGAGATGCATGAAACGATAATGTAGGAAATTGGTGGTGTGGGACAACAATCAGTTTTATAATAGTTTAATGTTATTATACACACTCAAAACACTGGCAAAAGTAATTAAAATGTATTAATTTAAACATGCTTAACTTTGCTATTATACAATTCATGCCAAAGAAAATGCAATTGCTTTTCTATGTACTAAACTGTATTGTTTAACACTTAAACAATAATTTTGCTTTCTAAGCTTTAAAGGTTCATACTTCACAATTTAAAAAATTAAGCATATCTTCAAATCTTTTTGCTTTAACTTTTTTAATTCATTTTTGCTTTAAAATATACAGAATATAAGTGAATTTAATTTGGTTTTTTAATGTTATAATGTAGTTGGGTATAATGCAACATTTACTTTTGGCCCATGGCCCTCAATCAAGTTTGATTTTTGGCCCTTCATAGAAAAAAGTTTGGGGATCTCTGATGTACACCATTTGAAGATTACTTTAAATGCTTAAATCGTAATATTATTATATATTCAAATATATAATAGTATTAACATTTAAGCATTTAAAGTAATCTCTCTCTCTCTCTCTCTCTATATATATATATATATATATATATATATATATATATATATATACACACACACACCGATCAGGCATAACATTATCCCTTTTGCTGCCAAAACAGCCCTGACCCATCAAGGCATGGACTCCACTAGACCCCTGAAGGTGTGTTGTGTTATCTGGCACCAAGATGTTAGCAGCAGATCCTTTAAGTCCTGTAAGTTGTGAGGTGGGGCCTCCATGGATCGGACTTGTTTGTTCAGCACATCCCACAGATGCTCGATTGGATTGAGATCTGGGGAATTTGGAGGCCAAGTCAACACCTCAAACTCGTTGTTGTGCTCCTCAAACCATTCCTGAACCATTTTTGCTTTGTGGCAGGGCAAATTATCCTGCTGAAAGAGGCCACAGCCACCAGGGAATACAGTTTCCATGAAAGGGTGTACATGGTCTGCAACAATGCTTAGGTAGGTGGTACGTGTCAAAGTAACATCCACATGGATGGCAGGACCCAAGGTTTCCCAGCAGAACATTCCCTAAAGCATCACACTGCCTCCGCCGGCTTGCCTTCTTCCTATAGTGCATCCTGGTGCCATGTGTTCCCCAAGTAAGCGACGCACACGCACCCGGCCACCCACGTGATGTAAAAGAAAACGTGATTCATCAGACCAGGCCACCTTCTTCCATTGCTCCGTGGTCCAGATCTGATGCTCACATGCCATAGCATGGGCACCCTGACTGGTCTGCGGCTATGCAGCCCCATACACAACAAACTGTGATGCACTGTGTATTCTGACACCTTTCTATCAGAACCAGCATTAACTTCTTGAGCAATTTGAGCTACAGTAGCTCGTCTGTTTGATCAGGCCACACGGGCCAGCCTTCGCTCCCCACGTGCATCAATGAGCCTTGGCCACCCATGACCCTGTTGCCAGTTCACCACTGTTCCTTCCTTGGAGCACTTTTGATAGATACTGACCACTGCAGACCGGGAACACCCCACAAGAGCTGCAGTTTTGGAAATGCTCTGACCCAGTCTAGCCATCACAATTTGGCCCTTGTCAAACTCGCTCAAATCCTTACGCTTGCCCATTTTTCCTGCTTCTAACACATCAACTTTGAGGACAAAATGTTCACTTGCTGCCTAATATATCCCACCCACTAACAGGTGCCGTGATGAAGAGATAATCAGTGTTATTCACTTCACCAGTCATAATGTTATGCCTGATCGGTGTATATATATATATATATATATATATATATATATATATATATATACACACACACACACACTGCTGTTCAAAATTTTTTGATCGGTAAGATTTTTGTTTTTAGAATTAGTCTCTTATGCTCACCAAGGCTGCATGTATTTTTTAATAAAATAAATGCAGCCTTGATGAGCATAAGAGACTTATTCTAAAAACTTCTAAAAATCTTACCGATCAAAAACTTTTGAACAGCAGCGTATATATATTTCAGTCTTTTTCTCTCTCTCTCTCTGTGTGTGTGTATGTATATATATATATAAAACCCCTCCTGTTCAAACCTGCCCACTCCAAGCAGGACTCAAACCCGGGTCCGCTGGCATTTAGAGTCGGACTCTTTAACAAGGAGTCTAAAGGCTGCAACCTCTAAAGTCAGTCGCTAGAGCGTCTCTTGAGATCAGAGGAGTGAGGTTTACTCGCACAGCAACTACTAGCTGGCCTCCGTTACGTGTATATCAGTATATATTTCGATGGATGGATAAATAGATTCTCTCACCTTCATCAAAGCTTTCCCCACTTTCTCTCCGAGAGCTTTACGGAATGGCACGGCCTCTATGCCGATCACTGACACTGAATGAGCCTTATCTGTGAGCGCTGCGGCCACCTCCATACCTGAACACCAGACATCACATACAACCATTCTTCATAAAGTAGCCCAAAAAGTATGTGGACACTTAAACCATTTAAAATGTTTGAATTTTGTTTAAACAAATGACATCTGCAAACAAATGCTGTCTTTTTTTTTGGCAATGATTTTGTAACCTCAACTGACGTCAAGGTGATTTTAGTGGATGCATGTCAGTTTTCCTCAAGTTCACACAGGAGTCTAATGTAATTACATTCATTCATCTTAAAGTGTGGCTTTAAAGGGTTAGTTTATCATTTACTCACCCTCATGTCCTTCCAAACCCGCAAGACTTTTGTTCATCCATATGAATTGAGCAGTTTAGTCCAAATTTTCTGAAGAGACGCGATTTAATTTAGGCTTTTACTCACATATAAACATTCATCAATGTACATCAATGTACAGTTGTGGTAAACAGAAGCTCAAGCATGTTCGCTTGACGTGCAAGAACCAATGAGGTTCATTCTCGTGTGTTACGTAGCACGTTTGAGCTTCAGCAAGAACCAATGAGGTTCATTCTTGTGTTACGTAGCACGTTTGAGCTTCATCAAGAACCAATGAGGTTCATTCTCGTGTTAAGCAGTACGTTTGAGCTTCCTCAAGAACCAATGAGGTTCATTCTCATGTTAAGCAGCACGTTTGAGCTTCCTCAAGAACCAATGAGATTCATTCTTGTGTTACTCAGCACGTTTGAACTTCCTCGAGAACCAATGAGCTTCGTTCTCATGTTAAGCAGCACATTTGAGCTTCAGCAAGAACCAGTGAGGTTCATTCTCTTGTGTTACGCAGCACGTTTGAACTTCCGCAAGAACCAATGAGGTTCATTCTCATGTTAAGCAGCACATTTGAGCTTCAGCAAGAACCAATGAGGTTCATTCTCTTGTGTTACGCAGCACGTTTGAACTTCCGCAAGAACCAATGAGGTTTATTCTTGTGTTACGCAGCACGATTGAGCTTCCTCATGAACCAATGAGGTTCATTGTCGTGTGTTGCGCATCACGTTTGAGCTTCCGCAAGAACCAATGAGGTTCATTCTCGTGTGTTACGCAGCATGTTTGAGTTTCCGCAAGAACCAATGAGGTTCATTCTCGTGTTACGCAGCATGTTTGAGCTTCAGCAAGAACCAGTAAGGTTCGGTTCAGCTTCTGTTTATGTTCGCTGATCAATGTTTATATGTGAATAAATGCATAAATTTAAACTGTCATATAAATCAATCCAGTCTCTTCAGAAAATCTGGACTAAACCGCTCAGATCATATGGATTAGTTTTATGAGCTCTTTATGAACTTTTTGAAGCATCAAAGTGGTAATTGCGTGGACTGTCAATGGAGGGACAGAAACCTTTTAGATTACATTAAAATATCTTCATTTGTGTTTTGAAGATGAAAGAAAGTCTTACGGATTTGGAGGGTGAGTAAATGATGACAACGTTTTCATTTTTGGGTGAACTATCCCTTTAAGTGTCTATATGCTTTCTAGAGCCACTGTATAGCTGAACACGAGTAATGTGGCCAGTGCAAATGACAGGTAACTGAACATATTCAACTAAACAGAGATTAAAAAATGTAATTTCCCATAAGTTCTCACCAATAAACGAGGTTCCCACAATGACGGCATTCTTACTGCTGGCAAGTGTCACGATGCTGTTTGCATCCTCTGGTGTTCTGAGGTGAAACACATTTCCCACATCTTTGCCTTTGTAGCTCAGAGGTTTGGGTCTGTAAAGATGAAGGATTAATTCAACAAATGCATTTTTTAATACTCAAATAGTATATATATAGGTAGTCATGTGTGGCTTTTACCTGCTCCCTGTGGCAATAAAGAGCTTTCGATACTCCATTTTAAAACCATCCCGAAATATCACAGTCCGTGTCTTCACATCCACAGAAACAACCTATGAAGAAACATATGGCAGTTTATGTAATTCTGCATTTACATTTGTAAAAATGATGCATATTTAGACTCAATTATTGAAATACTGTGTCATATCACTAACAAAACGGTACCAAAAAGTATCATGGTATTTTTGGAGGTACTCTTAGAAATAAAGATAACATAAGAGGGTTTTCTCAGTGATGCCATTGAAGAACCATGTTGGGTTCCCCAAAGAACCTTTTAGTAAACAGTTCTTAAAAGAAGCATGTTTGAAGAAAATTTTGAAAATCTAAATAACTTTTTTCCACTATAAAGAAACCAAAGGTTCCATGGATGTTAAAGGTTCTTCATGGAACTATCAATTCCAATATAGAACCTTTATTTTAAGAGTGTACTATTTCAAAATACCATAGCATTACCATCTGATACCATCATTGTACCATTGTACCACCACGGTACTTTTTTGTAATGGGCTGAAAGAGATTAGAATCACATTTATAATTTTTTTTCCCCAACATATGCTCAGTGAAAAAACGTGCCTCATTTTTGCAAAACTCAACAAATATACCTATACAATTCACTGCCGTTTCCAGCTGAAATGAACACTAGAGGCAGTAAAACACCAACAACTTTTATTCCTTTTCAAACAATTATGATATGTTCCTTTTAAAACAAACTATAATGACAGAGGCAGATTATCAATTATTAAACTTGTTTTCGTGCAGTTCCTTACTATGTACAATACTATGTTCTGACCTCAAACACTTTTACACGATTGCAGAAGCAAGTTAAAATCACATGGTTATCTTGCGTTTGCGTTTGTTAACACTTTTAGCGCCACTCACCAGACATTTCATTTCCAAACTGCCATGATACGTACAACCAATGTAATAAAATGTTGCCAGATTCACGTTCATCCGTTTCAGATAAACCTAAACATGCTTTTAGCGCCACTTACTGGGCAGAAATGTCGCCACAGGTACGTTTTTCCAATGAGTCTGTTTTCCCTCATTAAATGAAGTAAAGGACTCACCTCTTTCTCTAATAGTATCTCTATATCGTGCACTTGAAAGAAGTCAGAGGAGCGCAACTGCAGCTGCTCAGCTGTGCTCTCTAAAGACTGAAGAAAAGCATCAAATCAATATTATTATACCTGCTGCATTTTAGCACACATGTGGTCAAAAGGAAACTTTATATTGGACAAGCAGTCTTATGTTCATTTTATATTGTAAACCTGAGATCCCACACTGTTCTATGGACTGTTCTGTGTACAAACCTTACTCAGTTTAGGCCTGTCGTAAGGCAGATGTTTGTCCATGGTGCACATCACTATACGGTCAGTGAAGCCCTCCTGCCTCAGAGTCTCAGCGCACACCAGAGCAGCAGGACCTGAGTGAGAACATCAACAGAGGTCAGAGCAGGTGCTTGATATTCCCTCTGACACAACCTTTTGGAGACCATTTGGTTTACTAATATCAGTTTGACAGTACTTTCAATATCAAAATGTGACATTACCATTCAAAATTTTGGGGTCAGTAAGGTCTCTTATGGCTGCATTTATTTGATCAAAAATACAGTTAAAACAGTAATATTGTGAAATAGTATTACAATAAAAAAAAAAAATTCTATTTTAATATATTTTATTAATATATTAATAAATATATTTAATATATTTTATTATATTTTTAATAATTTTCAGCATCATTACTCCAGTCTTCAGTGTCACATGATCCTTCAGAAATCTGTTTTGCTGCTTAACATTTTTTGTGGAAACTGTGATGCATCTTTTTATTCAGGTGTAGTTTATTGAGCTGACTGAGATGTCAGGCTTTTTTTCTGTGTGTGATCTTGAACTCTAATATGAATATAAATGCATGATTCTAACCAATGCTTTTGATGTTATCTCTTCCATTTTATCTTTATTTTAACTTAATAATCAGTAATTGCATTGTCTTATGTTTAAAGACAGAATGCAACATTTGGACCTGTCTAGTCTGTGCCAAATGTAGAAATTCAGCTTCTTATCTAGGCTGCCATAAAACATGTATAAGAAATAAAATTAAAATCAATTTGGAACAGGAAATGATATAAAGAAATGGCTCAGTGTGAGTCTTTTCTTCTGTCATGGCATGTTAAAGTACACTTCATGGTACATCATCAAGTTACATCACCCACATGTAAATAATAATATGAGCAAGAAGCAATTTCAGTTTTACTATTGAAAAATAATCTATATAACCCAGTTGACAAGGTTGTAAAGCTACAGAATTAAGCGACATATGAGAGCTTTATATAGGTTTACTACTCAAAACATCATAGGGTGAGCGCACACGGTATTTCAGTGCAAAAAATGGCGTCATATTACGTGAAATCCAGTTTAACCAGACACAAGAGCTTATCACACATGAAATAGTTAACCCTGGGAATTCACCCCTATATTAGTGCATTTTATAACATTATGGCTGCAACCTGATCCAATAATGAGAACGTGGCTGAATCCAGTGCTGGAATTGATGACAGCAGAACATTTTGACATGGCCTTTGACCGCCGCTGAGTCTGAAGGGCCTGTCAGGAAACAGACGATTCCCCACATCATCATTTACAACTGTTGTTAAACTTAACTCTCTTTACACACATACTCCAGACACAGAGAGACTGTTTACCTGCTTGTTTGCTCTTATTATCACCTTCTCCTTTTCGACTCTGACCTGGAATAGTGAGGGGAAAGAATTGACATGACAGATTATTACATAACAGTGGGATTATGAAAACACCCCCACTGTTTAGTGATGACACATACTGAGGATCATTTTCTCTCCTCTGATCAGCAGTATGTACTCCCTCTCTATGTCTTGTGTCTTGTTTTTTCACACAAAAGTCATGATTCTTATATTATCTTATAGCTGTATATTACTTCCTTACAGAAATCACTTTGACACACTCATCTCTGAGGAGTAAGTCAAATTCATTTTAATACTAATAAATAAATATTAAATAAAAATCTTATGTACTTTTCATATATTTTATATATAAATTCTAAATTATATATAAAATATATTTACTGTATATATACACACAATATGTATGTATATAATGACTTTTTATATAAATGTATTGATGTATTATTAATAATAATATTATAAATGTATTTATTTTAATACAAATAAATAAATGTAAAATTAAAAATGTGTATGTGTGTGTGTGTGTGTGTGTGTTTTCCCATAAATTTAAAATTTAAGAACATCATAGAACAGAACAACATAGATTCCTTAAAGGGATAGTTCACCCAAAAATGAAAATTACCCCATGATTTACTCACCCTCAAGTCATCCTAGGTGTATATGACTTTCTTCACAATCAGAGTTATATTAAAATATATCCTGGCTCTTCCAAGCTTTATAATGGGAATGAATGGTACCATACCAGATTTTGAAGCCAAAAAAATCCATCCATCATAAAAGTAATCCAAACGTCAAAGGCTTTCTGAAGCGAAGCGATGCATATTGTAAGAAAACTTTGCAAACTATAATCACTGGCTTCCGATAACGTGCGTACGCAAGTCTAGTTCCGGCGGAAGAGTGACCTCTGACCCGACGCATGACATTGACGAATGTGGAAGCGCAGAGGATAGAGCAAACAACAAAACACCGGTGACGAATTAGAAGTCTAAAACAAGAATTTTTAAAGAGAAATATTGGAGGATTTCGATATAAGAGAAGAGGAGCTTGAGTTTGTTGCCCAGCGCTATTTGTTTGAACTGCGAGAGGCGTCTACGTCATGCGTCGGGTCAGAGGTCACTCTTCCGCCAGAACTAGACTTGCGTACGTCCGTTACCGGAAGCCAGTGATTATAGTTTACAAAGTTATAAATATGGATATTTTTCTTACAAAAACGCATCGCTTCTTTGTGTTTGGCTGAAAAAAGGAAGTCATATAGGATGGCTTGAGGGTGAGTAAATTATGGGATAATTTTTGCAACCATTTTTGGGTGAACTATCCCTTTAATGGCCCAGTGGAAGTTCAAGGTTGAAGAGGAACATGTGTGTTACCTGGAAGGTAGGCAAACTGTCTAGGCCAGGAAAATCCTCAATATCACCCGTAGCAATGTTAAAACATGCCCCATGCCATGGACATCGCACATGTCCTTTTGATAGCACACCTAGTAGAGGAGAATTGTATACACAGTAATGTTTAAAAGCATGTTTAACATGTTTATTAGCAGCATGTTATAAAATACAGCCAAATATTTAAGTAAATAGACAACATTCAGTCCAAATAGTTGAGCTATTGGTATCCTAAGCTATGGAATGTAGAGGACCAGGAGAGCTCCACAGGACGTCCCTCACCTTTGACCAGTGGAGCCCCATAATGTGGGCACTTGTGTCCCATTGCAAAGAATTCTCCATGTTCCTTAATGAGGAGAGCACGACCTGCCCCCAAATCCACCTCCCGCATTCTGCCAAACACAACAGAACACATATGATCAGCACAGCTTGAATGTCCAAAACACAACCCAATACTGATGCATTCAAAGGTTACAGCTGAAGTATGTCATTTATGCACCACCAACCGGGGAAAAAACAGACACTCTTCAGTGTTAAAAAAAAATTAAATCATTTTTACGTGTAAGTGAGGTGACACGGGGTACGTGAACAAAATGCTGTCAAAATCATTTAATTGTACCCCACCTTAAAATAACATTAAAACCGATCATTTAGTTCTAACAGGCAAAATGCCGCTTCTAGTGTAAAAACAGAAAAAATTGTATTGCCGTAAAAGGCCAATATGACATCCAATCAAATTACCTCATCTTTTAAGGTCAAAACCGTTGCATGCAGAGTATGCTGCCTTAGCAAATCACACTACATTACTACCGTTCTCAACAATGTACCTTTGTAAAAGTGGGGTTTTAGCACTTACTAGCATGAAGAACAAATATAGATAAAAAGTGTGCATATTGATCGATTTAAGACTCAACCTCTCTTCGATACAAAAATGTGCCCTGTGTGAGTTCTTATTTTTAATGTTGATAACGGCTAAATTATATGAGCTATTTTCCCGAATATCCACACAACTGCAAATGTGACACTGATTTTGTACAACAGTTCAACAAACAAAAAGGAAATATTAAGTGACGTAAATTTTAAACACATTATTGTCAATATTGTTTGCTCAATAATAGTTGCAACGAAAGCCACAGCAGAACCATTGTGTGTCTCCAAGCAACACACAGCGGTGTTTAGTGAACGAATCTGTGGCTTTGACCAAATCAGTAGAGTCAATGATTCAATGACCTATTCATAAATACAACCACTTGCTTCCTTACTGAATTAATACATGAATGAATGACTCAATGATTTACTCATTGAGACAGACTTGCCACCACCTACTGGCGGTTTTAGTTTAATATTTAAAAGCATCACTTTGTTTCTTTCATATTTCTCTATTGAACATTTTTTATGCAAAACATTATCTCTCAACATTTATATGCCATTGTAATAACATTCTTGCCCCCTCTAAGCAGCATTAATAAACAGTGTATAAATACATATAGATGCAGCTGATGGCTTTTGTTGACACTGATTTAATTTTGAATGAAATTATTGATTTAGATTAATTTATTGCTTTATTTATTATATTAATAAATCAATGGAATTTTAAGAATTTGACATAAAACATGACACATACATTTAATAGGGTTAGAAAAGCTTTGCCTTTATAAAGGTAAAAAATGCACCTGACAATCAAATTAAGGTGGCAAATATTGGCCCTTAATAAAAAGAGGTGTGACTGCAGTGGAAGAGAGGGGATGTTAAATGCCCCAGGGCTATGCCACTTTAAAAAATTTGGGAACCACTGTTCTATGACATCGCTGAGAAAAACCCTTTTTGTAAACATTATTTCAAATACTTTTTTGCTTCAAATCAAAGTTTGTAATGTTGTTGCTGGTTGGCTTGGATCATGGCTTATAATGCTTTAACGAAGACTTTTTTGAAATCCCTATAGGAGTAATAAATGGAAACACTTACTGTCCATTCTCAAGGTCTTTTACGTGGCAGACAGACGCCTCTATGAAATCTCTGTGTTTACGTTGCGGTCGCAGCGTCATGCTGTCCTCGTCGGAACAGTGACCCAGAGATCCGTTGGGTCTGCATTCTGAAAATGGACTGGCCTTTCCGTTAGGAGACATCAGGTCCACCTCCTTCTCTTTGTCCAAAAGATTGAGCTCAACTTTGACCTCTACTGCAAAAAAATTGCATGATATAAGTACAAAAGAGAACAAGACAAGATTCTGTTCTTCAGATAACTAATGGATTTGTTTGCTAAATTCAAATGTAATCCCCTGTCACCTTTAATTGGAGCAATTAACTATACAATGCATTAGGATTTATTTCAAATGTAAGCTCTATATGTCGCCATATCGAACTCCAAGGCAAATGATGTGCAATGACAAAATAGATAGCATTTTTAATATGTAGGTACCTCATTAAGAAACTGGCTTCAGACAGACTTGTCATGTTTGATGTTTCAGAGCAAATTCAAGTGAAATTTAACCTAATATACACTCTTCAAAATAAAGGTCCCAAAAGGGGGTTTTCACAGCAATGCCATAGAAGAACCATTTCTGGTTCCCCAAAGAACCTTTTGGTGAGCAGCTCTTAAAAAAAACATTTTGTCTTAGTGTGAAGAACATTCTAATAATCTAAAGAAACTTTTGTGCAATGGAAAGGTTCCATGGATGTTAAAGGTTCTTCATGGAACCATAAATGCCAATAAAGAACCTTTATTTTTTTAAGAGTGTATAAGTACAGTGCTTATCTCTGTAGTCTGTAGAAATAGCATCATAAGTTCGGACGCAGCTGGGAGAAGAACACTGGAAAGTGAAGCACTATTTAATGTATAGAGTCTTTATATAAGGTGATTGCGCAATGTGCTTCCATTACAGTCCAATCTTGCTGGCTTTCTCTCTGGCCGGAAAAATGTGCTGAGGGCCTGCTTCTTATGCCTTAATCACACAGGAATTCACACCTGCTGAGTGAAGCTTAATTAAAATCAATGGAAAATCATGCAAGATGACTGAGCCGGCGGAGGAAAGGAAAGAAAAGAAAACTCGCCATCACAGAGCTGGCTCTAGACGCTTTGTTTTCAGTGTCAGAACAGAGAAAATAACATCTGACAGATCATTCAGTGAACATACTCATTTAAGGGCTTTATTGGAAGAAACCACACTCAAAATGTCATTCCCTTATTCAGCCTACAAGAAAAAAAATTATCTAATTATAAATGATCTATATATCTATAATTACAACAATCATAAAATATGTGTTTCAAAATCCAAATCCAAAAGACGCTGGATTTATTGGATATGCTGAATTGGTGTTCAAGAAGCATTTCTTGTTATTATTGCTGTTGAAACATTTGTTCTGCTTGATATATTTTTGTGGAAACCATGATTTTTTCAGGATTCTTTAATTAATTGAAAGAACAGCATTTATTTGAAATAAAAATAATTTGTAACATTATAAATGTCTTAACTGTCACTTTTGATCAATTTAATGCATCCTTGCTGGCAGTGTTAATTTCATTAATAATTTTCGTCATTATTTTCGTCAACGACATTTCGTCACAGACGAAAACGAGACGATAACTAAATAAAAACTAGTTTCGAATGACAAAAACTATGATGAAAATCTATATAGATATATTTTAGTCAATGAATAAAAACTGGACAAAAATGTTAGGGTGGGATGATTTGGGAAGAGAATGAGATCCAGTCAGAACTGATGTCCTGAGTGTGTGGTAGATGCGCACATTTGAATTATAATGTGCAGATCTACCCGCGGGACATGAGTTGCCATGCGCTTGATGCGTGTCTCATAAAACATTAAAAAATGTAAACGTCTGGGAGAAAGAGAAGAGCAGACACATGGACAGATCTGAATAAGCCTGACGTCACGGAAGAGAACTGTATTCGGTGCAGTTTTCTGTGCGCATACACCCTTAAGCGCGCAGCCATGAATTGAGCTCTCTTTCACGTCTGAATGGACAAACATACAAAACATTATGTCAAAATGTCCGTTTTGGAGAGTATTTACGCAAATACAGCAGCCTAATAATAATAATTTTAAGATAAATCAAGACATGGTATATGTCAAAGCAGTTAAATCTATCTCTGTATTGAATGTTCAAACTTTAATATGACTTCAAATGACTAAAATATGACTAAAACTAAATGGTGTTTTAGCCAAAAGACTATGACTAAAATTAAATAGAAATTTGCTGTCAAAATTAACACTGCTTGCTGGATAAAAACCTAAACTTTTCAGGCCCAAATGGCACCATTTCTTGAGAATGGCCCACACTCACTGTTCTTCAGATGACAGGAACTTTAATAGATTAACATTTTGCAAGAGCAGTTTGTGATAAAATCAATGAGTGAAACAATTTCCTAGTGATCCCAGTGCTCTGACATACTGTATGCTAAAACAGAATAGAAAGTCATAGTCATTTCTTAGGTAATTTTCAAAGCACAGTGACTGACTGGCTTGGACCATTCGGCCTCTCTCTGCGCCCTCTGAAATCCAACACCCACAATCACACTTTCACAACTGAGTCTTTGGACAAATGAAAGTCGTTTCAGTGCCCCTCGGTAGTACCCCCTCCCCCAGCCGCCATAGAACAGAAACAGCGATACATTGTGAAACATTCAAAACACAACTCATATTCCACTGTCTAATCCTCTTGAACACAGCAATTAAGAGCATTAAAATTCCTCCTGCACTAAAGGAAAGCCACATCACAACAGCAGTCAGGGGCCACATTAACTGACCTATATATAGGTGGAGAGACTGGAGACACAAGTCTCAATTATTACAGGATTTAATCAACGGGGAACACTACACAGACTAAGGGTTTTCTATATGCTCATCACCTGGTTTGGGTTTGGAGAGGCATCCTCCCATGATGGGCCCGGAGTGAAGCCAGGTGGCCCGATGAGAGGGAAGCCCAGGATGGGTGTTAGCAGGGCTGGGCAGATCAGACACACAGGGTGGGCCGCTGGCCCTGGAGGAGGTGGAGGCAGCGCTGCAGGGGGGAAATTCTGGCTCGTCGGGCCCACAAGGCCATCTCAGAGATCAGTGATTGTACATGATACACAGCCTGGGAAAAGACAACATATAATAGTTTGGTTGTGTGCATCTAATTTACAGTTTCCTCTTATACACCACTGCTTTGCTATTAAACCAGCACAACCAGTATTTATTGTGCTTTGGAGGCTGATATGCTGGTGTCCCCACCAGGCTTATAACTAGCTTAACCAGCATGTTCTCAGCCAAACAGCTTCATCAGGTTAGTTTTGTTGGTGAACAGCAAATCCACCCTACCAGACTAACATTAATCTGCCTCCAGCCTGGATCAACACTCAAACTGACCATTTTCTACCCCAGCAGGGTCAATATCAATGAATACAGCTGACAGATATAAATTCAGGTGCACTGCACTAAGCATGACTCCATTCAGACATCAGAACAATGAGTTTAGAGTTTCATAAGTTTGGGTACATTTTGCTTTTTTCTGGCCTGGACCACTTTGCACAAGTTAAAATTCCATGTCTGTTTGCTGTCTTTACCTTTAATTTTCTACTGGCATGTTACAAAGTTTTAAATAGCAAAAACCCATTTGGTTATTTTTGTGCAGCATGGCCTGAAGGTCATATGACCCAAATTTGGTTAAAATGGCTATATGTAGAATTCCGAAACCCTTAGGTCCTGTTTACACCTGGTATATGCGTTTTGGTCGATCAGATCACAAGCGCACGAGGGAGTGACACCTGTTTACACCTGGTATTTTAATCCGTCTCTTTTGTCCCCTTTCAACCACTACTGTCCTGATTTCTTCGAGGGGAGGGTCTATGGGCAGGTAAATGTATGGGGGTTTTTTCAGATATTTCGATCTAATGGACAGAAAATTGCTTGCGCAATTTATAATGAATGCACCCAGAGATGTCGGAAAAAAACACAGAGAGCATCAGCTTTCTACTCTGAAAAACGCTGTGAGCGTGTGTTCGAAATCAGGAATGGTGAAAGAAAATTGTGCTTGGTACGTTTTTCATCTTTAAACCAAACTTGGGTCTCCAGCTGACAAAGTATCCCATCTGGCTAGTGCGCTTCCCATAATGTTTATGGTCAGTAGGCGGAGAGTAGGTGGTCTTTTGCGGCTGTTTGAACACGTTCGACCACATGAGCGTTTAAACTACAAAAGCAATCTGGTCGAATGCGTTTTTTAAACTACCTCTGGAAGTGGTCGAAAAGTTTTAAACATCTTAATACCAGGTGTAAACAGGGCCTTAGTGCTCACGTAACGTACAAGAGACTGAACGTGATTCAATGCCCCAAAATACGCCTAGCAAAGTTCTTTTCTCGTTCTTCGCTCAGAAGTAAAAAGAAGTTGGTAATAACTTTGCAGTGATATACTTTTACCGAACATCCCAATGCTGTCCACGCTGCTGAGAGCGACGTTTAGATGGATATGTGCTACGTGCTTTCCTCTCAATAACAAAATAAACACAAAACAAAAAATGACAGCAGTGAGAAAACGGCAAGTAAGAAAGCATCTGATCATAGTGATGTGGATACATTTGAGGATCATCGTGTTGACAGATGAGGTAATTAAAATTACAGTTTTATGGTAGTTTGATTATAAAGTTTGAGACTATAGACTATATAGATTCAGACTGACAGCAGAAGGTCTGGACTCTATCGCAGCTTTCATTGGTCAAGGACCGCCCAAGAGGACATTTGACTGACATGTAAAGCAACCAATCACAGTTTTGTTCCGCGTCATGTTTAGGGGCGTGAAAATGTAAAGTCGATGTGCCTACAATAACAGACTGGCTTGCATCTATAAATTATTCACTCAATAACAAGTTTACTGCAACAATGGAGCCGCGAACTTCACATACTTTTGAAAATCCAGCGTTTAGTTGATCCTGGTAAGTGCTCATGGTCACAGTTGTAAACACATCAGCGTTCTTCTTCCATGAGGGAGTTTGGTGTCACGGAATTTGTTTCCAGACGGGCCGTTAAAGAACGCGACACACACGCCTCGCGGACATCCTGTAGAATTCAACCAATCAGATGACGACTTTGAAACTCCTTAAGTGGTTCTAGATAATTGTGCCATATGTATCAGACGTTCAGCCAACGATCCGTGGGTGTGACGTCTGAGGCTGAGACTATAGTTTGAATTAATCCATTTTCTTTGCATGACCAATTAACATTACAGTACAGAATAGCTCTTTCTGCATTATCCTGAAGTGAACTAGGGGTTGCACAGACTAGTCGACTTTAATGCTCAGCCATGACGTTTTAAGCTTGATGTCAACTAGTCGCTGATCATGGCCTATAGAGGGCGCAACAGGATAAGAAATCTTTGAAGTCCACATTTAGGCTTCGTATCAGACAGTTAATGGCAGATAATTGCATACTCTGAGAGTGCTCCACAAGATATGTTTGTTTATACCATCTGGATGCTCAAAATTAATCGGGTGAATGCACGTTTTAAACAGCTTAGTGTACACGTAAGTTCATCACCGTTCTAAACTAATGCGCTGCTGCATTGTAACGCTTACATATACAGACAGTAGCTTGCCCATCACAAGCAGATCACGCGCACACAGAAACATTCAGTAGCGCAGAAATGTATTGTCAACACTGTTCTGTGATTTATCAATAAAATAGCTTAGAAACGGAAAAGTTCTTGCATATATTTCTTAGTAACTAAAACCCACAGCTTCACTATTAGTAGAGAGACACTGCCAGGTAGAATTACTTAACACGCAATCACTCTCTCACTAATGCATTCATATAAATGTAATATTTACTGTGCTACTTTATCTGTATATTATCTAATTTAGAACGAGGAGACATCTGTGAGAGATATAACGACCCAAAGAAATAAGTTGTTATGTAGGAGCAATAGCCTTGTGGCCAGCTCAGTGTCATATGCCATAGCTGTGCACAAGACAACCCGTGTTCGAGTCTCAACTCCAGATTCTGCCGTATTTGTTCATTAATGATGTCATCAGCGACTAGTCGACTCGACTTTCATCACATAAATGTTGACTGAAGTCGTTCAACCCCTATTCTGAACATTGTATAAGCATTCATTTTATGTGTCATAGAACAAGAGGCTCTCAGGAGCGCACGTAAACGTCACATCCTTTGGATTTTCCCGGCAAAAATGTCCTGAGTCCTTCACATAAAAGTCAATCTACAGGTTTCCTAGGACGTAGGGGAAGGTTTCGTTTTTGTTGTTTCATTAAAAGCTGTTCACACATTGGCAATAAAAACGCGATTAATACATGAAACTTCTGACCTATAGCCCTTTTAAGACTGGACAAATTTTGTAGATGCAGTAGCAAAAAAAAGAAGAAGAAAGTAGGTGGTTTGTGCAATAGAAGTTTGAATCTGGCCAGGGTAACAAAACAAAACCAAAAAACACAAAACAAAACAAAAAACAAAGCAAATAATAAATACAATAAAAAATAAAGACACATTTTTTTATGTGACCACCTCTATCGTGGTGTCTATTAAAAATGTAAGAGATACACAGAAAAGTCACTGACCCATTGAGTCACTGTCCATGACTGATACACTTGCCTCTCTGTGAACCTGCAGCAATATGTTTATTGAGCAAACTTTCTTCAGATGTTTATGTCAAGTCTGATGACATGCAAATGTTGTAAAAGTGTAGATGATAATGGGAACCCAGCCAGTCAACAGAATGTAACATTAAGGTCAGACGGTTCATATCACCTTACTATCATTTTATTGCAAATAGCCCTTGTGTTCAGTACCCTTGCTACTTCAATACAAACTAATATAAATCAAGAAAACTGCATGTTTGACATTGATCTATGATCTCTGTGTCCATGGTGAGTGAGACAGTGAATTCAAATTCCTCTTGGAGAATTGCAAGAATCCAGCAGGGGGACAGGAATACAATTGGTCCTGTTGGAGAAGTAATATTAAAGGTGAAGGTGTAATGTTTTTTGCTAAAATAATTTCTCCTATTCAAGTTTAATGCTTAGAGGTAACTAAGGTGATGGATCGCTGTAACTAAAGATGCACTATATTGCCAAAAGTTTTGGGACGCCTGCCTTTACATGCACATGAACTTTAATGACATCCCATTCTTAATCCGTACGGTTTAATATGGAGTTGACCTATTCTTTGCAGCTATAACAGCTTCAACTCTTCTGGGAAGGTTTTCCACAAGGTTTAGGAGTGTGTTTATGGGAATTTTTGACCATTCTTCTAGAAGCACATTTGTGAGGTCAGGCACTGATGTTGGACGAGAAGGCCTGGCTCGCAGTCTCCGCTCTAATTCATCCCAAAGGTGTTCTATCAGGTTGAGGTCAGGACTCTGTACAGGCCAGTCAAATTCCTCCACACCAAACTCGCTCATCCATGTCTTTATGGACCTTGCTTTGTGCACTGGTGCGCAGTCATGTTAGAACAGGAAGGGGCCATCCCCAAACTGTTCCCACAAAGTTGGGAGCATGAAATTGTCCAAAATGTCTTGGTATGCTGAAGCATTAAGAGTTCCTTTCACTGGAACTAAGGAGCCATGCCCAACCCCTGAAAAACAACCCACACCATAATCCCCCCTCCACCAAACTTTACACTTGGCACAATGCAGTCAGGCAAGTACCGTTTTCCTGGCAACAGGCAAACCCAGACTAGTCCATCGGACTGCCAGAAAGAGAAGCATGATTGGTCACTCCAGAGAACACGTCTCCACTGCTCTAGAGTCCAGTGGCGGCGTGCTTTACAACACTGCATCCAACGCTTTGCATTGCACTTGGTGATTCCATGAAGCTCTCTACACACTGTTTTTGAGCTAATCTGAAGGCCACACAAAGTTTGGAGGTCTGTAGCTATTGACTGCAGAAAGTTGGTGACTGCGCATTGTGCGCCTCAGCATGGGCTGACTAGTGGTGGCAATTTCAAAACACTGCTTCATGAAGCTTCGAAGCTTTACGAATCTTCTGTTTCGAATCAATTGGTTCAGAGCGTGTATCAAACTGCCAAAGTCACGTGATTTCTGTAAATGAGGCTTCGTTACGTCATCACTGTTTCGAAACGTTTCGAAACACTTCGAAGTCAATGGTTCACCGCTAGGGGGCGATGATCTCTGTGAACCCATGAATCATGAGCAGTCACTGAGAACCATTGAACAAATGTCTTTGGGTTTTACCTGATCTCGGATCAGTTTTATACATTTGTAGACGTTTTAATTAGACATTAGTATAATTAAAAGGAATAATAGTTGTTAATAGTCTCGTATTGGCCTGTTTATCTAAACCATCCATGGAACAAACAAAACAAGCCCTGACAATTGATAAAAGAACATATAGACACTTAATATTTAATTTTATTAGATGATTAGTTAATTGCATTTGAAAGATTTTACTTGCAATTTTGCAAATCATTTGTAAAAGGTGTTTTTAATGCATGTTTGGCCTGGGTTTTTGTTGCATTTACACTGTTCTGACGGGTGTCGGATTGTTTCGAAGCTTCGACACAATACAGCACATTTGCTTCAGCTGTTTCAGTGTTTCACGAAGCCTCGTGAAAAGCCTATCACTAGGGCTGACCCTGCTCTGTGATTTTACGTGGCCTACCACTTCCTGGCTGAGTTGCTGTTGTTCCCAATTGCTTCCACTTTGTTATACCACCTTTGTATACGTTGTCACGGTACCACGCTTGAATTCACTGAGCTTCTGAGAGCGATCCATTCTTTCACAGATGTTTGTAGAAGCAGTCTGAATGCCTAGGTGCTTGATTTAATACACCTGTGGCCATGGAAGTGATTGGAACACCTGAATTCAATGATTTGGAGGGGTGTCCCAATACTTTTGGCAATATAGTGTATATTTAAAGCAAATAATAATTTAAGACAAAGATATTGAGCAATGATGTTTTTGTCAAAAACGGATGTGTACGTGTATGTGTGTTTGTGTCCCCAAAATGTCCCCAAAACAATGGCAATATCCTAAATCCTTGTCCTTGTGGGGACATTTTTTGGTCCCCATGAGGAAAATTATAAATCATCTTATAAATCATACTAAGTAAAGTTTTTTGAAAATGTAAAACAGAAAGAATTTTCTGTGATGGGTAGGGTTAGTGTAAGGGGAGAGAATATACAGTTTATACAGTATAAAAATCATTATGTCTATGGAATGTCCCTATAAAACATGGAAACCCAACAGATCTGGAACGACAAAGTGTGTGTTCTTACATATGCATAAGCATGCATCTTAAATAAAAGTCTTAAAATCTTAAACTCTAATTGTTCTCAGTTTTCCACTTGAATCTTTTTTCAGCCCTTTTCCAGAGTTAACCATTACCCTCATTGACATCTGTACTGTACTTTCACTAACACTTCTTGTTTGAAAGTTCTTGTTTCACAGATTTCAAAGTATTCCGTTTACCCACAACTTCCTTACTTTTTTCTGTTTCTGTTTTTCTGGAGGATGAAAAAGAGTTCAATAAAAAATCCCTGATTTCAGCCTAACATGAGCTTAAATGCCTCAGCATCAGTGTCTAAGCTCAAGAGCCACTTGATATTCACATCACACCCAAAGGTCTGTGAAGTGGCGAGTAAAAAAACAAAAGTTTGCCTTAATTAAGGAAAGGAAATGTTCCACAAACAAAACAGGAGCAGAAGCACCAAACTTTGGGAACCTTTAAAACACAAGCTTTGAGAGCTGCCACATAAAATAGATTTGATGATCTGCTGGTGAAAAACAGGTGAAAAACCATTCAAATGAACAGAATTTACACTCTTGGTGCTCAATTCTCCTCTCATTGCTCTCAGAGCTTTGCAGTGCACTGCCTTGTTTATTGTAAATAGAAATAGCAGTATGAAAAAAACAGACTTTTATCAATCCCAAAAGCATCACCAAAATGGACTGCCTGTAACAAAAAGCAAAAAATAGACCGCCTCCCTCTTCCTGCTGGCAGAAAAGAGCCATTTCTGCTATTCCTGAAGAATTTATGAAAATCTCCATAGCAACTGTGAATAAGTCTATAGAAGCTGTGCACAATGCATTATGGTTTATGGCTTACATGAAGGTAAATAAATAAGGTGGTAATTTTATTCCACCCTCTCTCTCGCTCTTACCCGTGCCCTTTTACTATATATAAGAACACATATATCAATTACAATAAATCTACATTCTCGCTAAAAGCTACTCATAGGGTCATCTCAACATGTCTTTGTCACAATTCACCACAAAATCAGAAGAAATGCTTTAAGAAAATATATTTTGCATTAAACCCATTGTGACATTATTTTCATGAAAATTAAGCAACTTCTCTTTACCATCAGTTTTTGTGTTTATGCTCACTAATGCAATACAGTAATTATTAAAAAACAATAATACAATTATTTATATTTAAATTAGCAATTAAAGGCAGTACAACAAATAATACAATGAGCTATGAATAATAAATTTTTATTTTTTGTAATGAGAGTAAAATTTTACTGTACTACAGTATTATTGAGGAAAATTTGCCATAATATCACAATGCAAAAAATCTTAAAATTGTCTTTATTCAAGCAAAATACAAGTTGTCTATGTCGATGTTCTCGACAGGTTGCATCAGATTCACCCACTAAGCAACAAGCTAATTCACTACATAATTTGTTTGTAACAATACTCCTTACTGATTAGCACAGGCTATTAAAAGTGTTACATTGTCACGTACCAACTTCTTTGTAGGATCAATTTCTGGCCTTTCTGGGCAATCGGGCAGCAAGCCCCAAATATTTCAATTTTTCCCCTAAAGTAGGTTAATCAGATTTTCAGCCTTCACAACATATGACGCAGTTCTCCCTCTCGCTTACCGTTATGTCTGTCCTCGAGCCAAAAGCAAAAACTCTTTGCTGTAAACAGGCTGTCAGACTCACTACAGCTACCACAATACCTGAAGATCCAGCAAAAGACTAGTAATATATATATATATATATATATATAGGCCCTTATTCTGCACACTTCTTAGATACATTAGCGGTTTACCAAATGTATAATATTTTAGATATGCATCGATACAAAATTTCTCTGCCGATACCGATTATTCAGAATGCTGATACTGATTGTTTGATTTTCTTAAGGGAAAAAAATCTCTCCCAACTAATGCTGAGTAAACTATACATGGAATCCTCTCATTTGGTACATTACTATAATATTAGAAGTTACAATTAACAACAGAGCTATTAAATTCAAGTGCTATTTATTTTCAGATAACTACACTCAAATAAAAACTGAAATGTTTTTATGCAACTCAGTTGCATTTAGGCTATTAATGTAGTTTTCATAAACACTTGTCTTAATGGCAAATTTGGTCAAACATACATATATAATTAACAGTAAATAGTACATTTTAGCTAGCTAACGAACTGTGAACATTGGATAACTTTCCTGAGGTAAATGTAAAGTTAAGTGACATATTGTTCACAAGCTGTTTTATTGACGTCTTTCTGCGGTTGAAACACGGTAAGTTGTCCTGTATCTTTCAACATACCTTTTGATGATCATGCATGTTTTTCCGTGCTCTAACTTGTAGTAAAGTTGAAGAGATGACTCGTGCCCGCGCTGCCGCTTGAACTGAGACAGTACAGCGATCTGTCACGTCACATTTAAGAGCGTCAAAACACCAATTATTGTTTGAATTTTGAAAATTGTTTGAATAAAATGGACAGAATTTGAAAGCTGAGACTTTGTTTCTTATCAGAAGTAACAAAGTGCAAAGCTCTTTGCGATTATTGGATGGGAGACGCGCTACAAATGTTTGGTGTAGGGGAAAACTGCGGACGTGGCAACCCTGGCTTGAACTACGGGAGATTCATAGAGTCAATAGAGTGGTGCAGGCATGACGTCACTTTGTAGGCCAATCGGCAGTCAGCATCACACTGGTTCCCTCAACCACAACCCAAAAGGATTTTGGATTATCGCTAAAAACAAGCTCTGTGATCAACAAACATTTATGATACTTGCACATTTTGTCCATTAAGATAATTTCCACAGATGAACACAACTTTTATGAATTTTGAAGCCTAAATGCAGTTGGCAGAAGTAAAAAGCTAAAGGTAGGCTATAAACGAACTACACCACGGTCCCACGACTTCAACGTCATCACCACTAAGCTTCCAACTCTTTCAGTTTTTATCTAAAAACATTTTCCCAGAAAGTTTGAGTTAGAATAGTTTATAAGATCACAATTATGAGCATAATTATGAGCAAAGTCCCATTTAGCCACTTGTTAGCAACCGCCTTTTTCAAGACACATAACAGCTTAGAAAAATCACGAGTGGGGTAATACTGATGAATTTTGTCTTGAAAGTGAAAAAACGTGAAAGTGTCTTGCACTTGTGTTCACCACAGACATTATTTCAGCCATTTAACCAAAATACCCATTGACTTTGGGACGATGGAACCGAAAGTGCTAAAATGCTAACTCGCTTCCGTGTTTTGGCCTACAAAGTGATGTCATACCTGCACCACTCTATTAGAGCCTGCTTTAACATCGCTATTTTTTTTAACTGTTATGTGTTATCGTCGCGTTAACTTTGTTCATAACTTTGTTCATATATTGCAATAAAAATATATGGCTCTATTACTGGGCAGTTGACATGAAATAGACTCTTGGCGAGCTGACATGTCTTATAATATAATCTGATGTCTTATTATGATCATGTTAATTGAGAGACTAAATAATTAACAAAACAAATCAGTAAAAATAATAAAATAATAGTATTAGTAAAAAATAATGTAAGACTATTTAAAAATGAACTAGTTGAGGTGAAAAGGTGATTAAAAATAAAATAAATTCCATCACAGTACCTAAAATATATACTTTCCCTTTGATATTTGATATTCCCATTCATTTACAGTCCTGTTCAAATATTTGGGGTCAAGTAAGATTTTTTTTCTTAAAGAAATAAATACTTCTATTGAGCAAGGATGCATTAAATTGCTCAAAAGTGACAATAAAGACATTTATAATGTTAGATTTCTATTTCAAATAAATGCTGTTCTTTTGAACTTTCTATTCATCAAAGAATCCTAAAAAAGAATGTATCACAATTTTCACAAAAATATTAAGCAGCACAACTTGAACATTGATAATAATAAAAAATGTTTCTTGAGCAGCAAATCAGCATATTAGAATGATTTCTAAAGGATTATGTGACACTGAAGACTGGAGTAATGATGTTGAAAATGCAGCTTTACCATCACAGGTATGAATTATATTTTTAAATATATTCAAACAGTTATTTAAAATTGTAATATTTTTTTTCACAATATTACTGTTTTTACTGTATTTTTGGTCAAATAAATGCAGCCTTGGTGAGCAAAAGAGGCTTCATTCAAAAACATTAAAAACACCTTCTGACTCAAAACTTTTGAACAGTAGTGTACATTATGACCTGAAATGCTGATGTTGTTATTAAAAAAAGCCAATGGACATGTTATGTCTAACTACTATACTACTGTCAAATATTGTCTCATTTGTGTCTTTTTTAGGAGGCATAGTTGATAATTAACTCCATTTAGTCTCAAGAACTATGAAAGAGTAGTCATATTTTCTTATGGCAATGTTCTTCAGGAAAGACACTGGCTCCCTCAGGATCATTACTGATCCAGCAGACTTTAATTTTCTACCCCTGCTGTTCCACCAAATCGTTCTGACAGTTGCAAGTTACAGCTCTACGCACAATACTGCAATGTACCAGCAAAGCTGGCCTAAGACTGCATTATAAGGCCCTCAATCTAAAGCCATTTTATTAAAACGCCCAACACCATTCCAAAAAAACAGCCTGCAAAAGCATTTTCTCTCCTCCTCAAAGCCTTTGAGAGACAACCTACACAAGCACAACTGTCCACACGCTGAGCACTGACTGACTGTGCTGTTTTATCCAGATTCCAGACAGGACAATGACAAAAACAATATACCTACTGTATGATCGTGCCTGTCTCTTATCATCCTTCAGCCAAGAACTGGAAATGTCCCACCCAGTAAATTTGAATGAATGCTTCTCTGGACAGGTTTGTCCCCTTCCCACACCCACAATCTCCCCTCCACCAACACACACACACACACACACACACACACACACACACACACACACACACACGGTTTATCACCTGGACTCTGACTGACACGCGAGTACAAAGGCACCGCTACACAGTGATGTGTGTCACACAGCCATGACTTGAGCAGTGGATGGTTTCAGGAACTATGTAACTCCACAGATGGAAGCATGTGTCAGCAGTAAATACATGACAACATTGGTTTTATCACACAGTGTCAATCATTCATTAATTGACATGAGAATACGTATAAAAAAAACATTGAATAACACAGTCGTGCATGCAGAATTGAACTTTGAATTAAATTTGCATTCAAGAAAGTAAAATTAAAATGAACTAAAATTTAAAAAAAATACTGCAATGAGCGTAATTTTAAATAGAAATGGAAGGACCGTCAAGACAAACTTCCAATGAAGGCTAGTCAACGGCTTGTCTGAAAGTTTACTAGTTTTATAGGCCTTTTTTAAAATAAATTAATTATTAAATTCAGAGAGGATGCATTAAATTGATCAAAAGTGACAGTAAAAACATTTATGATATTACAAAAGATTCTATTTCAAATTAATGCTGTTCTTTTGTACTTTCTTTTCATCAACGAATCCTGAAAAAAAATGTATCACGGTTCCACAAAAATATTAGGCAGCACAACTGTTTTCAAAATTGATGATAATAATAAAAAAAAATCTTGACACTGAAGATGCTGAAAATTCAGCTTTGCCATCACAGGGATAAATTACATTTAAAATATATTAAAATGGAAAACAGTTATTTTGATTTGTAATAATATTTTATAATATTACTGTTTTTACTGTATTTTTGATCAAATTAATGCAGCCTTGGTGAGCATGAGACTTTTCAAAATATTACCGACCCCAAAATTTTGAATGGCGTAGGCCTAGAAATTTGTACTCCATTTTTTTATATACTTTTTATATTTAAAAACTGAACTTTCATCTTATGGGCCAGGGTGGAATCCATTACCTGTGTTGAAGTTCCTGAATTATTCAGTAAATTATACTTCCTGCCAATCCAATTCAAATTCCAATTCAACTTCTGGTGGGTGTGGCCAATTCAGGTACCTAACCTCTGCAAGATACCTCTAATTAATAAAAATTACAATGAGATCTTGTTCAGTATTTCTCCTAGAAAGTAATAAAGAGCAAATGAAACGTTAGCTGCTGCTCGGATTGTTTTCCTCAACAATGTCTCAAACTGTGCTCAGAATACCAAGTCAGAGATTTCAATATGAACTCAAACATTTCTCATTAAATTAACCAGGGAATGTGGCATATCTTCTCAGGAGCCACCAGAACAATCAATAAAAATGTTCTTTGGGGTGATATTTTGAGTCTAAACTTCACTGGCAGACAAAGTTTTACTGACAAAAATCCCTTAAGGTGAATTTGATGCTCAAACAATAGTTTGTACAATTCGAAGCAAGATCATAGAAGCTGTCAACAGTTCTTTAGTAAAAAGTGTATTCTGGTTAAACATTAGGCCATTTGCCCTGATCTCAAGAAGATAAAGTGTCCCCTGATCGAATGAAGATAAATCAGAGTGCGAACACTCACAACAAAGCAGAACCGCACCTAATGTTTGTCAACCTTCACCCTGCTCTCTCCTTTTTCCATGCACTGCTATTTGTCTCTAGACTTATTCAAAAACAACACCACCATCACCAGTGGCATTGCAGCTCAGCTGTTTGATCAACATGCTAGAGGAATACAGGCAAAGCATCGCAGCATTGTTTGAGTGTTTACACCAGAACATTTACGTGCACCCTCAGTCAGGGATGCCATGTACTGTAAGCATTTGCTGTATTTAGTCTTGAATGGATGTGCTGTACAAGCAAACAATGACATGTTTGCACTTGGATATATCATTTAGAGACTGACATGTCAGGAAACAGCACAAGCACATTGATAGATTGATATTAATTTATGATATAGCCTGATTATTATTAATGATAGCCTGTAATTCACAGCTTTTGAACTTTCTATTCATCAAAGAATCCTAAAAAAGAATGTATCACAATTTTCACAAAAATACTAAGCAGCACAACTTGAACATTAGTAATAATAAAAAAAAATTTCTTGAGCAGCAAATCAGCATATTAGAATGATTTCTGAAGGATCATGTTATACTGAAGACTGGAGTAATGATGTTGAAAATGCAGCTTTACCATCACAGGTATGAATTATATTTTTAAATATATTCAAACAGTTATTTAAAATTGTAATATTTTTTTTCACAATATTACTGTTTTTACTGTATTTTTGGTCAAATAAATGCAGCCTTGGTGAGCAAAAGAGGCTTCATTCAAAAACATTAAAAACATCTTACTGACTCAAAACTTTTGAACAGTAGTGTACGTTATGACCTGAAATGCTGATGTTGTTATTAAAAAAAGCCAATGGACATGTTATGTCTAACTACTATACTACTGTCAAATATTGTCTCATTTGTGTCTTTTTTAGGAGGCATAGTTGATAATTAACTCCATTTAGTCTCAAGAACTATGAAAGAGTAGTCATATTTTCTTATGGCAATGTTCTTCAGGAAAGACACTGGCTCCCTCAGGATCATTACTGATCCAGCAGACTTTAATTTTCTACCCCTGCTGTTCCACCAAATCGTTCTGACAGTTGCAAGTTACAGCTCTACGCACAATACTGCAATGTACCAGCAAAGCTGGCCTAAGACTGCATTATAAGGCCCTCAATCTAAAGCCATTTTATTAAAACGCCCAAAACAATACCAAAAAAACAGCCTGCAAAAGCATTTTCTCTCCTCCTCAAAGCCTTTGAGAGACAACCTACACAAGCACAACTGTCCACACGCTGAGCACTGACTGACTGTGCTGTTTTATCCAGATTCCAGACAGGACAATGACAAAAACAATATACCTACTGTATGATCGTGCCTGTCTCTTATCATCCTTCAGCCAAGAACTGGAAATGTCCCACCCAGTAAATTTGAATGAATGCTTCTCTGGACAGGTTTGTCCCCTTCCCACACCCACAACCTCCCCTCCACCAACACACACACACACACACACGGTTTATCACCTGGACTCCGACTGACACGCGAGTACAAAGGCACCGCTACACAGTGATGTGTGTCACACAGCCATGACTTGAGCAGTGGATGGTTTCAGGAACTATGTAACTCCACAGATGGAAGCATGTGTCAGCAGTAAATACATGACAACATTGGTTTTATCACACAGTGTCAATCATTCATTAATTGACATGAGAATACGTATAAAAAAAACATATTGAATAACACAGTCGTGCATGCAGAATTGAACTTTGAATTAAATTTGCATTCAAGAAAGTAAAATTAAAATGAACAAAAATTTTAAAAAATACTGCAATGAGCGTAATTTTAAATAGAAATGGAAGGACCGTCAAGACAAACTTCCAATGAAGGCTAGTAAACGCCTTGTCTGAAAGTTTACTAGTTCCCTTTCGTTCAGTCCCTCCGAGTAACGTCAGTGACTGACGAATGGGGGTTTCGCCTAGAAGCCTATCATTTTCGAGATCTAGAAAACGCCCAGTGGCAGTGCCAAAGCCATGGGCTAGGGAATTTGCATAGCGTGACTCCGCCCCACAGCGTGGGTATATAAGGAAGTACGCTGGCATGCCAAGAGTATCTCTCTCTTCACTCCTCAAGCCTTCTGAGTTATCGTCAAGCTTCTTCGAGACGAGCAGCTTTCCAGTCGGTGTTGGTGTTACGGCGCGTTCCAGCGATCATTTACTGCCTGCCTGCTGATCTGTGCAGTGGTCTGCATCCAGCTGGTATCCGGTCCCTGGGCGCTTCAGCATCGCTGTGAAGCTTCCTCTCATAAAAGAGCTCACACGTGGCACGTCTTTTTCAAGATGTCTCGCCCATGTGCTTCTGGGTGCGGTTGATTTCTGCCGCCCTCTGATGGGCACAATCACTGCCTGACGTGCTTGGGCTTTCAGCATGCTCAGGCAGCGCTTGTGGATGAGTCATGTTCCCACTGCGGGGACATGGCCATCTCGGTGCTGCGGTCGAGACTCAATGAGCTCCGTACTGGAGTGAGAGTCCCCTCTGCCACACCCCAATCTGCTGTCTCTACGCGAGGCGGCACTTTGGCTGGTGGCCAGGGTGACCTGAGGGTGACGGTGTGGAACAAAGCCCCGACGCTCATGCCTCGGGCCACACCCCCCTCTAGCGCACCGTTCCCGCGTGCGCCCAAATTGGGACACCGGAGCCGGCTCCTGCTGTTCCGAGTGTGTCGTTTGGGCCCGCAGAGGACGAGGAGATGTCGGTCGCCGCATCACAAGGTGGGCTGGAGTCCTCCGAGGATGATGATTCGGCTATGCTGCCGCCTTCCGGTGTGCCAGCATTGCCCGAGTCGGACCCGGAGTTGACAGCCATGCTTTCCCGGGCAGCCGCGATTGGACGATTAGTTTTTGGGGGCGCCGCGTTCTGACACCCGTCAGACCACGCCCCCAATACCTTTTTTCCCGGAGGTGCATGAGGAGGTCACGCAGTCCTGGAAGTCCCCGTTGTCTTCCCGTGACCGATCGGCAGCCTCCTCTGCCTTCTGTGCCCTCGACGGGGCCGCGGCCAAAGGGTACACTGGGGTTCCCCCGGTTGAACGCTCTGTTGCGATGCAACTGTGTCCTTAGAGTGCTTCAACAGAGTGTGTCCTCTGAGTGCTCCAAAGCACCCCTCCAAAGCCTGTAGGTTCACATCAACCTTGGTGTCGAAATCCTACAGAGCTGCGGGGCAGGCTGCCGCCTCTCTGCATGGCATGGCCACCCGTCAGGACTACCAGGCCCGGGTGCTCAGAGACATGCACGAGGGTAGAGCTGACCCAGGGCTCAGAAATGAGCTGCGTGCCGCCACCGACCTCGCCCTCCGGGCGACGAAGGTGACCGCACGCTCCCTGGGCCAGGTGATGTCCACAGCAGTGGTCCAGGAGAGACACCTATGACTCAACCTGGCCGATATGCGGGACGCCGAGCGGACTCGTTTCCTCGACGCTCCCATATCCCAGGATGGGCCACAGTTGCCTCAGCCTGCTCGCCGCTGAGGGCGCCCTCCCGCCCCTCCCACGCCGCCCCAGCAGCAGCCTTCACCTGGGTCGCGCCATGGAGGACACCACAGGAAGGCGCCCCAGTCCGCTCCAGCCCCGCAGCCTGCCAAGCGCCAGGCTAAGCAGCGCTCCTGACGCGGACAGCTCAGGGATGACCGTGCCCCCACACCGGGACGCTATGCTCCCACGTCTCGGCCGGTCACGCCGCCTCGCTGCCCCACCCGAGGTACGTCTGTGGTTCGCATGACCCCGCTGGTGCAGTTTTTGGGAGCCTGGCTTCAGCTTCCTGGACTGTCCCGCTGGGTCGCGAAGACCATCAGGCTCGGCTATGCGATTCAGTTTGCTCAGGCTCCTCCCCGTTTCCGGGGAGTCCGATACATCATGGTGGGGCCCAACGCCCCTGTCATGCGTGCGGAGGTTGCTACCCTGCTGGCGAAGGGTGCGATCGAGCCTGTCCCTCCAGCCGAAATGAAATGAAGCCCTTACTTCATTGTACCCAAGAAAACCGGTGGGTTATGACCGATCCTGGACCTGCGCGTCCTGAACCGATCCCTTCACAGGCTTCCGTTCAGGATGTTGACAGCGAAACGCCTTTTCGAATGCGTTCGTCCAGCAGATTGGTTTGCAGCAATCGACCTGAAGGACGCCTACTTCCATGTCTCCATTCTTCCTCGACACAGACCGTTCCTGCGGTTTGCTTTCGAGGGGCGGGCATACCAGTACGCGGTCCTCCCATTTGGGCTAGCTCTGTCCCCTCGCGTCTTCACGAAGATTGTCGAGGCAGCCCTTGTGCCACTCAGGCAACACGGGGTTCGCATCCTGAACTACCTCGACGACTGGCTGATCCTCAGTCACTCTCGAGAGCAGGTGTGCGAACACAGAGACCTGGTGCTCCAGCACCTAGCCCGTCTGGGCCTTCGGGTCAACTGGGAAAAGAGCAAACTCTGCCCAGTGCAGAGGATCTCTTTTCTCGGTATGGAAATCGACTCGGTCGCCATGTGCGCGCAGCTTACGAGCGAGTGCGCGCAGTCACTGCTGGCTTGCCTCAAATCAAATCAAGAGCAAGAGTGCGGTTCCACTGAAGTTATTTCAGAGGCTCCTGGGGCATATGGCATCTGCAGCCGTGGTAACGCCGCTCGGATTGCTTCATATGAGACCGCTTCAGCACTGGCTTCGCGATCGAGTCCCAAGATGGGCATGGCAGTCGGGCACGCTTCGGGTCCCAGTGACTCGGGCCTGCCTGCAGACCCTCACCCCGTGGTCGAACCTCAGCTTTCTACGGGCCAGTGTGCCCTTAGAACGAGTTTCCAGGCATATTGTTGTGTCAACAGATGCCTCCACCACGGGCTGGGGTGCCATGTGCAATGGACATGCTGCCGCGGGCTCCTGGACAGGACCCCAGCGCCTCCTGCATGTCAATTGCCTCGAGTTGCTGGCAGTACGGTTCGCCCTGCACCGCTTCCGAGTGCTGCTCAAGGGTCAACACGTGCTAGTCCGGTCAGACAACATGGCCACAGTAGCGTACATCAACCACCAGGGTGGTCTACGTTCCCGCCGCATGTCTCAACTCGCCCGCCATCTCGTCTTATGGAGTCAGAAGCACCTGAGGTCCCTTCATGCCATCCATGTCCCGGGAGTCCTGAACCGTGCAGCCGACAAGCTCTCACGGCTTCAGCCACTTTCTGGAGAATGGAGACTCCATCCCCAGACGGTTCAGCTGATTTGGGAACAGTTCGGCGACGCACAGGTAGATCTGTTTGCCTCCCACGACTCTTCCCATTGCCGCCTGTTTTATTCCTTGACCGAGGGCTCCCTCGGCACGGATGCTCTGGCGCATAGCTGTCCGCG
Source organism: Coreius guichenoti (assembly GCA_039654105.1). Classification (NCBI taxonomy): domain Eukaryota; kingdom Metazoa; phylum Chordata; class Actinopteri; order Cypriniformes; family Gobionidae; genus Coreius; species Coreius guichenoti. The sequence continues at coordinate 8,656,294 of CM077169.1, forward strand.
GGGCCTCCGCAAGTATGCATTTCCCCCAGTGAGCCTTCTCGCACAGGTTCTGTGCAAGATCAGGGAGGACAAGGAGCAGGTCCTTTTGGTCGCCCCGTATTGGCCCGGCCGGACCTGGTTCCCCGAACTCGTACTCCTTGCGACAGCCCCTCTCTGGTCGATTCCTCTGAGGAAGGACCTCCTTTCTCAGAGACGGGGCACCCTTTGGCACCCGCGTCCCGATCTTTGGAACCTCCACGTGTGGCTCTTGAATGGGACGCGGCAGGTTTGAGTACCCTACCACCGCAGGTGGTGGCTACCATCACTTCCGCTAGGGCCTTGTCTACTCGACACGCCTATGCGTTGAAGTGGAACCTCTTCGTCACCTGGTGTTCTTCTCGCCAAGAAGACCCCTGGAAATGCCCGATCGGGTCCGTGCTCGCATTCCTCCAAGAAGGGTTGGAACGAAGGCTGTCTCCTTCCACCCTCAAGGTTTATGTGGCCGCTATATCAGCCTGCCACGACCTTGTGGAGACGAAAAAGGTAAGTCAGCACGACCTGGTCATCAGGTTCCTGAGGGGAGCGAGGAGACTGAATCCTCCTCGCGCTCCCCTCGTACCCTCTTGGGACCTCTCAGTAGTCTTAAGTGCTCTGCAGAGGGCTCCCTTCGAGCCATTGCGGTCAGTCGAGCTTAAGTTCCTGTCTATGAAGACAGCGCTCCTGATCGCCTTGGCCTCCATCAAGAGGGTAGGGGACCTGCAGGCATTTTCGGTTGACGAAGCGTGCCTGGAATTCGGGCCGGCCAACTCTCACGTGATCCTGAGACCCCAGCCTGGATATGTGCCCAAGGTTCCCACCACTCCGTTCAGGGACCAGGTGGTGAACCTGCAAGCGCTGCCTTTGGAGGAGGCAGACCCAGCCTTGGCACTGCTCTGTCCAGTACACGCCCTCCGTGCTTACGTAGACAGAACGAGGGTAGTAACAGGTAATAACACCCGATGTACTCATTACATCATAAGAAGAATGGCATCTACGCTAATGTTAGTCTCTCTGTTTATCCCGAGGTTAACTGCAGTCGGCCGGATCCAGGCCGTATCCAGACCAGATGGTGGACCTTAGCCTGGACATGACGACCATATCCCTGAAGTGTCTGTAGAGACCATGTCAATTAAACTCCCCCCTGTAAATGCCGCATCGACACGACATCCTCATTAAACCCGTCCCCGGCGTGACGACTCCAATCTTTCGAATAATCCTACGAATATCTATTGATCTAATATGACTTCTGACCTGTAATGTTGCCAGAATCATAATCATACACTATTTGTTCGTCGGCCAGAGGAGAACTGGCACCCCGACTGAGCCTGGTTTCTCCCAAGGTTTTTTTCTCCATTCTGGCCCTGAAGGAGTTTTGGTTCCTTGCCACCGTCGCCTTTGTCTTTTGGCTTGCTCAGTTGGGGACACTTAAATTTCAACTATATTACTGATCTGCCCGCATTGACACTACATGATAATTGAAATGAGCTGGATGACATCACCGTTTTCACCAGAGCGGCTGTACAGCCGAATCAAATTCCGTTGCATTATTTTCCTGTTACCACTGTGAAGCTGCTTTGAAACAATTGCCATTGTAAAAAGCGCTATATAAATAAAGGTGATTTGATTTGATTTGAACGCAGTGTTTCAGGACCTCAGACCAGCTCTTTGTCTGTTATGATGGGAAGCTGAAGGGAAAGGCTCTCTCCAAGCAAAGGTTGTCTCACTGGATAGTGGACGCCATTGTCTTGGCTTACCAGACGCAGGGGCGTCCATGCCCCCTAGGGGTCAAGGCGCACTCCACCCGGAGTGTGGCCTCCTCTTGGGCTTTAGCGCATGGCGCCTCGCTAACAGACATCTGCAGAGCTCCAGGCTGGGCGACACCGAACACATTCGCCAGATTCTATAATCTCCGAGTGGAGCCAGTGTCCTCTCATGTACTCGCCTCTACTAGTGGCCGGTAATGGACTAGGCTCAGGTGTCTTCGCCTGCTCGCCATTCCACTCCACAGACTGGATACGTGCGATATTTTCCTCAGGTAGTTTCCCTGAAGCCCTGAGTTCCTCCAGCACTGTCGATGCCAACACCAGTGCGTCTGCCCCCTCGGCCAGGCCCTCGTGTTAGGCTAGGTGCCACCGTGTGCATGGTTCCCCCCTTGGGCGACCCCCACATGTGTATTTCCACTGTAAGCCTCTCTGAGCATGTGTTTTCCCTCGGCAAGCTTGCGTCCCCTGGGGGTAAAATTCTTCCACCTTCGGCTGGTTACCCCAGAGTTCTTCCATATGCATCCCCTCGCGGGTCATATGTGTATCCTTAAGTCATCCCTACGGGTAGGCGCCTGGTGCAAACTTCCACCTGGAATATGCTTCCCAGTGTACCTTGGTATTCCTGTGTTAAGCCGGAGTCCTTCGTCCGTACTAGCTTACGACAGGGAGCTCACGCTTACGCAGGGCACTGGATGACAGCCGAGTGGCGTGATTACATTGGGACCCCTATTCGTCAGTCACTGACGTTACTCGGAGTGACTGAACGAAAGGGAACGTCTCGGTTACGTATGTAACCCTCGTTCCCTGAGGAGGGAACGGAGACGTAACATCCCTCTGCCACTTCCGCTGTACCGCTGGAACGGCCGGGAGTTCAGTCTTGGCTCCTCAGCAGGTAAACATAATGCAATGTTGCCAGCGTACTTCCTTATATACTCACGCTGTGGGGCGGAGTCACGCTATGCAAATTCCGCATGCCCATGGCTTTGGCACTGCCATTGGGCATTTTCTAGATCTCGAAGATGATAGGCTTCTAGGCGAAACCCCCATTCGTCAGTCACTGACGTTACGTCTCCATTCCCTCCTCAGGGAACGAGGGTTACATACGTAACCAAGACGTTTTATAGGCCTTTTTTAAAATAAATTAATTATTAAATTCAGAGAGGATGCATTAAAATTGATCAAAAGCGACAGTAAAGACATTTATGATATTACAAAAGATTCTATTTCAAATTAATGCTGTTCTTTTGTACTTTCTTTTCATCAGCGAATCCTGAAAAAAAAATGTATCACGGTTCCACAAAAATATTAGGCAGCACAACTGTTTTCAAAATTTATGATAATAATAAAAAAAATCTTGACACTGAAGATGCTGAAAATTCAGCTTTGCCATCACAGGGATAAATTACATTTAAAATATATTAAAATGGAAAACAGTTATTTTGATTTGTAATAATATTTTATAATATTACTGTTTTTACTGTATTTTTGATCAAATTAATGCAGCCTTGGTGAGCATGAGACTTTTCAAAATATTACCGACCCAAAAATTTTGAATGGCGTAGGCCTAGAAATTTGTACTCCATTTTTTTATATACTTTTTATATTTAAAAACTGAACTTTCATCTTATGGGCCAGGGTGGAATCCATTACCTGTGTTGAAGTTCCTGAATTATTCAGTAAATTATACTTCCTGTCAATCCAATTCAAATTCCAATTCAACTTCTGGTGGGTGTGGCCAATTCAGGTACCTAACCTCTGCAAGATACCTCTAATTAATAAAAATTACAATGAGATCTTGTTCAGTATTTCTCCTAGAAAGTAATAAAGAGCAAATGAAACGTTAGCTGCTGCTCGGATTGTTTTCCTCAACAATGTCTCAAACTGTGCTCAGAATACCAAGTCAGAGATTTCAATATGAACTCAAACATTTCTCATTAAATTAACCAGGGAATGTGGCATATCTTCTCAGGAGCCACCAGAACAATCAATAAAAATGTTCTTTGGGGTGATATTTTGAGTCTAAACTTCACTGGCAGACAAAGTTTTACTGACAAAAATCCCTTAAGGTGAATTTGATGCTCAAACAATAGTTTGTACAATTCGAAGCAAGATCATAGAAGCTGTCAACAGTTCTTTAGTAAAAAGTGTATTCTGGTTAAACATTAGGCCATTTGCCCTGATCTCAAGAAGATAAAGTGTCCCCTGATCGAATGAAGATAAATCAGAGTGCGAACACTCACAACAAAGCAGAACCGCACCTAATGTTTGTCAACCTTCACCCTGCTCTCTCCTTTTTCCATGCACTGCTATTTGTCTCTAGACTTATTCAAAAACAACACCACCATCACCAGTGGCATTGCAGCTCAGCTGTTTGATCAACATGCTAGAGGAATACAGGCAAAGCATCGCAGCATTGTTTGAGTGTTTACACCAGAACATTTACGTGCACCCTCAGTCAGGGATGCCATGTACTGTAAGCATTTGCTGTATTTAGTCTTGAATGGATGTGCTGTACAAGCAAACAATGACATGTTTGCACTTGGATATATCATTTAGAGACTGACATGTCAGGAAACAGCACAAGCACATTGATAGATTGATATTAATTTATGATATAGCCTGATTATTATTAATGATAGCCTGTAATTCACAGCTTATGAATACTTCAGCAATTCTCATTCATATAAATCAAAAATGTATTGCATTTATGACAAGTTTTAAGAGATAGGCACCCTGTCATAAATGCAATACATTTTTAATTTATAGGAACGAGAATGGCTAAAAAAATAAAATAAATTTAAAAAAATAAAATAAAATAAAATAAAATGATTTGCCAAGATACCAAAGTCTGAATTATAAGTCTTGGTAACACTTTACAATTGGGTTTAATTTGTTAGCATTAGTTAACTACACATATTTAACATAAACTAACAATGAACAATATTTCTACAGCATTTATTAATCATAGCCAATGTTAACTTCGACATTTACTAATACATTTTTAAAATCCAATGTTATTTTTGTTAACATTAGTTAATCATGTACTGTGAACTAACATGAACAAACAATGAGCAACTCCATTTTTACTAACATTAACAAAGATTAATAAATGCTTTAAAAAGTATATTGCTCATTGTTAGTTTATGTTAGCTAACGCAGGGGTTTTCAATCTTTTAGATGCCACGGACCCCCAAATATGATCATCCCTGTGTGAGGGACCCCCATCCTAAAATTTATAAGGCATCTGTCTTTTATAAACACTCAATTTATACACAAAAAAAATAATATTATAAATCTAAAATAGTTTCAGTTACATTATTATATTTTTTGTTCTACTCAATGTAGGAATGTATTGTTATGTATATTATTTATTTCTTGTTTATTTATATAATTTTAATCTAATTTTTATTTATATTAATCATTTTTTATTTTATTTATTTTAATCTAATTAAATTTATTTAATAGATTAATAACTAACTAATATTTTTTTTATTTTAATCACATTTTTTATTTATTTGGAAGTAATTTATTACTTTACTCATTTATTTTAATCTAATTATTATTATTTTCATTTTTTTACAGTTTTTTTTCTAGACTTTTCTACGGACCCCCTGTCACTCTCTTGCGACAACCTGGGGGTCCCCGGACCCCAGTTTGAAAACCCCTGATCTAATGTTCACTTTAGACATTCTACTACAGTAAGTAACTTTGCAACTACATGTCAACTAACTCTCATTAAAGTATTAGTAGACTGTTAGGTTAGGGTTAGGTGTTAGTAGAACAAGTTGACGTAGTTGCAAAGTTACTTATAGTCAGTTGAATGTCTGTTGAGAGACCATCAGAATAAAGTGTTAGCAGACAGTCTACTAATACTCTAATGACTGCTAGTTGAAATGTAGTTGCAAAGTTACTTATATTTAGTGGAATGTCTAAAGTGGACCATCAAAATCAATAAGGTCACAGATCTTTTTGGTAGCCAGCCTGGCACCCAAGGGCCCCCAGGGTCCATCCGTAGGCCCCTTAAAGAACAGTGTCTAAGCAATAAAATGTTCCTTTGTTAATCCCCAAAACTACAATAGCGGTCTTGAGTTGTAGTGAGATGTAAAGAGGCTTTTGTTTGACTTAGTTTATCACTCTGAGCTGCCACAGGATTATTACAGTGCAAATGAAATTCAAATACTGGCTTACTGGCTAATCAGATTCCTCATTACGAGCTCTGAAAAGAAGAAACAAACAAACATCATGACCCTAGTGGCCCTCTGGATTCTTCTGATATTTGACATTTGATGTGTTTGACATGCTGCTCGAGTTCCACTAGAAGAAGTGTGACTCGTTGTAAGTCTTTGCCATAATCAGAAGTTCACTGGAGTTCAGCGCTGGTCTGGTCGTGGAATTTAGATGCTAACCGTATTGTGGGTTAGGCACACACTTATAATTCTAGCTGTTGCATATTTACTTTAACAGTCAAAGCAAATGGTGCTTGAAAAGTATTTGGTCAAAATGTTCAAATGCACCTTATAGAAAATTAATTCTTTATATTTTCATACAAACCACTGGGAAACAAAAAGAATACATGCACACTGCATTTTAAGTCTGAACAGGAATGGGAGAAACCTTGATATATCCTTTAATATCAAGATTTTGATGTACAAGCTCAGCTGTACTTTTCATTTCATCTTCAATAGACTGAAAAAAATGGTGTAGGGTTTACTTTGAAGCAATTTTCACTTTGAAAAATGTAGATATTTTCATGTAGTACACTGCAAAAAAGTCTACTATTTATGTTCCCATGGGCACTGTAAAAAATTATTTTCATGATTATCACAACTTTTTATCTTTTGTCAAATCAACTTAAATAATTAATGTGGTTCAGATAACATAATATTTTGAGTTTCTATTTATTAAACCAATCTCCTTCATTGTATTAACTCAAATTTTTAATTTCAATGAACTCAAAATTTTAAGGCAACCAGGTAACTTACTTTTTTAAGTTAAACCAACAATATTTTTTACAGTGCACACATTCCTATGATTTTCCAGTCATTCTTGATTACTGGATAAGGATTTAAATGTGCATTTATTTATTTATTTAGCAGATTTAGTAATTTTTTTTATTATTTAAAAAATATTTTTATAATGTTTGCACCCACAAAGAGCCATTTCTCTAGATTAAATCTTAATTTAATAGCTTAAATGTACATTAAAAGGGCAACACTTTACAATAAGGTTTCATTAGTTAACATAACTAATGATGAACTGCACTTCTACAGCATTTATTAATCTTTGTTAATGTTAATTTTAACATTATTCAAATCAAAAGTTGTATTTGTTAATTTGTATTTGTTTTGTTGTTAGTTATGCACTGTTAAGTAACATGAACAAACAATGAACAGCTGTATTTTTATTAACTATTAAATGTAAATAAATGTATTGCTCATGGTTAGTTCATGTTAGTTAATACATTAAGTAATGTTAACAAATGAAACCTTATTGTAAAGCATTACCATTAAAAGTAAAATTGACAATAGATATTTCCACGACTTTTAAGATATGTATGGCTTTTCCATGCCTAGAAATCACAATTTCAAAACTCCTGATATTTCTAGGTTTTTCATGATTGTGAGAACCCCAGATTGGGTAGAAAGAAAGCTGAGGTAGATGGAGAGAACTAAAGTTTACACAAGTTCATCCATCATCTGAGATCTCAATGCACCATGCTATTATATTCCAACATTGTGGACCTCAAATCTGCACTGTACATGACCAAACAAGCTTCCCAGTGCAAAATTCAACCTCAGATGTCACACGTACTGCACAGAGCGTTCCTTTATCTTATCTGCTTGCAAAAGTTCATTAATTCTGATAAAGCACTGTTCCATGTGCTAGCAGGTTACAATCTGAATTGCATAACATTGGCAAATGGAGAGTTCATGATATCTACTCACCTGGTCCTGTCTCAATCAGGTGTGCTCAGAGTTTTCTGCATAAGGCAAGAGGTGAGGATCCCACTGAAATTTCACTAGGTATCCGGTCTGATGTTATCTGTGGAGCTGGATTGGTGTTATTCCTCTTTCCTGTGGAGAATTCCAGAGCGCAGCACTCTCCTCTCCTGCCTCCTCCTCACGCTTTTACTGCAGTAGCCCAAGATCAAGGCACAGTCCCACCACAAACCTCTGACACACACAAAACACACACACACCAGAAAGCAGAGGCGCTTGTAAGAACTGTTCTCTCTCTCTCTCTCTCTCACTCTCTCTCTCTCTCTCTCTCTCGCTTTTGTGCTTGTCTTTCATAAACACCCTCTCTTTTTATCCCCTTCTTTCTTTTTACTCACTCCTGCTCTCTCTCTCTCTCACTCTCTGCCGGAGGTTGGGGTTGCAGCAGCAGGACTCTTGCCAGTAACTCAGCTGTATTGCAGTATTGATGGAGTTGCTCAGGGATGCTAACACAGCATGAATTTTCCCAGCGTTCCACTTTCCCTTTCGCTCTTCAACCCCTCCTGCAACTCTGTCTCTCATTTTTGTCACTCCCCCAACCTATCAATCTGCTTCCTTTGGCTTACCGCTATCTAAATCACTCTGTTCCCGTGATCTCTTTTATTCTCCTTAGTTTTATTGAGCATGTTCTCTCTCAAATGTTCCACGTCATGGGGCTAACTTGCCATTTTAGCAGATCAAATCTCAGGTTCTCACTTCATTGCTGCATATGCTGCCTGCCTGCGTCCCTGTTGATGATCATTCTGTATCATTAGTGATCATTAGTGGCACTTGCTAAAACTATCACTATTATTTATGCTCATACTTAGGTTTAGGTATTTGAACACATTTCTAACCCTGTGTAACGCTAATTTATGCAGGTGCTATTCTCACCCTGTACTGTTTATGCTGTGGAAAAGAATGAAAAGACAGTTGTTGAAAAGAAGTGCATTATTATAAAGCAAATGGATTTTCACCCTAGCAACTGCATAGCAATACACACAAAACACGCAGAACATCACAGAAACTGCATAGTAGTCATGCACTAAAACTAGAACACCATATAAATTGTATCGACATTCCCTAAAAAAATAGGGCTGGGCATTGACACAAATTTTACAATATGATTTATGTTTACAAGCTTGCCATTTGATTCGATTTCGATTCGATTTCAATTCTATTCTATTTCGATTCATTGGGGCATATACGGCAAATAAATCTCTCAACTAATGCTGTAAACTATACGGGGTATCATCAGTTGGTACATCACTATATTAAAGGTTGAATTAACTGATTTGTAGGCTACTTACAATTTAAATTACAGAGGAAGTTTAAGGAAGTTTTTTATAATAACAAAGTCATAATAATACATTTTTAATTTCAACTCAAAAAGTTCATTTTTCTAGCTGACTAACGAGTTTTTGGACATTGAATTGCCTTTCTGAGGTAGGCTAATTATGTGACATATTGTTTACAAGCTGTTTTATTGACATCTTTCCACGGTTGAAACACAGATTGAGCGATACATGAGACATGATACTAATTTCGGTAAGTTGTACTGTATCTTTCAACGTACCTTCTGATGTTTATTCATGTTTATTTCATGCTGTAACTAGCAATAAAGGGTAGAGATGATCAGTTCACTTGCGCTTTGCTTGAACTGAAGGCTATGATCTGTCGCGCCACATTAAAGAGCGCCAAAACGGTATTTATTACTTTAATTTCGTAATAAAATTGAAAGCTGAGATGTTGTGTCATATCAGTAGTAACAAAACAGGCCTAAAAAAGTGTATTGCGATTTATTGGATGGCAGGCGCTCCGCTAAAACAAAAGACAGCAGACTGAAAGATCGATTACGAATCGATTTTGGTTCTTCAAAATGAGAATCGATTAAAATTAAAAAGTCAATATGTTTTACCCAGCATGTCCACCTAAAAAAACACCCTAATAACTACATAGACATTATTCACAGCAGCGCCAGATTTTTTAATGGGAATGAAAGCGAGGCTGTGAGGGATAGACATTCATCTTTTCAGTGAGTCACTGTTATTTAATGTGTTTTTGGATTGTTCTGCTATGGAAGCTTGTTTCCGTCACAGAATAAAAAAATTAAAAAGATCATTTTAATGTAGTTTCGCTACATCTCGCAATTCTGACTTTTTTCTCAGAATTGCGTGATATAAAGTCAGAATTGCGTGATATAAAGTCAGAATTGTGAGATATAAACTCGCAATTCTGACTTTATATATTACGCAATTCTGACTTTATATCACGCAATTCTGATTTTGTAACTCGCAATTCTGACTTATTTTCTCAGAATTGTGAGATATAGCCTAAACTCGCAATTGCGAGTTATAAATTCCAATTCTTCGGGGAAAAAGACACTTTTTTCTCAGAATTGCGAGTTTATATCTCACAATTCTGACTTTCTATCTAGCAATTGCGTGTTATAAAGTCAGAATTTCGAGATATAAACACAATTGTGAGATATAAACACAATTTTATTCTCCTTTGTGTGTGTCTGATAGCCTTTGTAAAAGTATGTCTGAAGATACTTACATTCTAATTATTATTGAAAGGGTCACAAGGCTTTGTGAAACCCTTTTTGCTGCGGTCATCACAAAAGGAACCTCTCTGATTTCATATTCATTAAATGCGCTGTCGGATCAGAGAATAGTTCACTATGGGAAAGGGCACACTTCATGTAAAGGAAACCTGAAATAATGATTCACCGATTAAAGTTGTGCTTGCCAGTTAGATTCAAACAACAGTTTTGTACAAAGAAACATATGCTCTCACAATGCATTAAGGCAGCAATGAATAACAACCAATGCATTAGGGATTCAGCCTTTTATAGATTTTACTGCAGCCATCTGACATCTTTGCAACATCTGGCAGCAGGTACAATCAAAGTTACCTCCATCAGGAAGCAAAGATCCTGGTAGAACATCTACTTGTGAGGCCCTCTGCTGGTTAGAGGTGGAGAGCTGAGGAAACATCACCTCAAGGATAAAAGGACAATCATAACACATAATTTCATAAGACGTTCATTCTCTTCAACAAAGTGTCCCAGACATGCTGTCCCAGTGCAAAGAGCCATACAGGTCACAACATACAATTACATACATTATATAGAAGATCAAAGATCTAATGAATTATGCATTAGTCTCATTCTCTGCTATGAATGTTAATGTCTTATTCCTGTAGAGATGCTTTTCAGCTAAAAACCCTGTGTGCATGTCCTGGAAGAATCGATAGCTGTAGATTTTCAAGGGCACAATTACTTATTAATCAATCAGGTTATTACCTAGTTGGAAAGGTATAATAAATCATTAGCATGTTTAATACAATGACAATTAAAAATATACCATTTATGATAACAGGCCTACACTATTAAATTAGATATTAATATATTAATATAATATATGGATTACGATATAGAATATATTCAGTATACTGCTCAAAAGTTTGGGGCTGGAAAGATGTCACATCTTCAGTGTCACATGATCCTTAAGAAATTATTCTAATATTCTGATTTGAAACATAAGCCTTAATATCAATGATGAATACAGTTTTGCTGCTTAATAGTTTTTCGGAAACCCCAATACATAAATAGAAAGTTAAAAAGAACAGCATTTATTTGAAATAGAAATCTTTTCTAAATATCTTTACTGTCACTTTTAATCAATTTAATGCATCCAGGCTGAATTAAAGTATTAATTTCTTTCAAAAAAATATACAGTACCTGTCAAAAGTTTGGAAACATTACATTACATTATGTTTTTGAAGGAAGTCTCTTATGCTCATCAAGGCTGCATTTATTTAATAAAAAAATGCAGTAAAAACAGTAATATTGCAAAATGTTATTACAAAGAACTGTTTTCTATTTGAATATCATTTATTTTATTCCTGTGATCAAAGCTGAATTCTCAGCATCTCCAGTCTTCAGTGTCACATGATCCTTCAGAAATCATTCTAATATGCTGATTTGCTGCTCAAGAAACATTTCTTATTATTATTATCAATGTTGAAAAGCATTTATTAAATAGAAATATTCTGTAACATTATAAATGTCTTTACTGTCACTTCTGATCAGTTTAATGCATCCTTGATGAAAAAGTAATCCTTGATGAACTTGATGAAAAATTTTTGAATGGTATCATTTCCACAAAAATGTTAAGCAGCAAAAACTGTTTTCAACAATGATAATATTAATAGTAGATGTTTCTTGAGCACCAAATCAGCATGTTAGAATGATTTCTGAAGGATCATGTGATACTGAAGACTGGAGGAATGATGCTGAAAATTCAGATTTGATCACAGGAATAAACTACATTTTTAAATGTATTAAAATAGAAAATTATTTTGAATTGTAATAATATTTCACAATATTACTGTTTTTACTGTATTTTTGATTAAATAAATGCAGCCTTGGTGAGCAGAAGAGACTTCTTTCAAAAACATAAAAAATGTAATATTTCCAAACATTTGACAGGTACTGTACATAAAAATGACAATCATACAATAATAAAAGATAATGGTTATAAAAAAATAAAAACAGTAAAAATGACTAAATCTCAACTTCTGTGCATGAGTGACATGGCTGTGTGGCACATTTAAAAAAAGGAAACATATAAAGTTATAAAAAGGAACATTTTCTGTTTTAGTGCACAATTTTATAATGTTATAACAGCTCTACCACAGCAGCAAAGATGTGCTTTCTAGATATTAGCAAGTGATGATATCAGCTAAGCCAAACGTCAGTCTATCGCCGTCTCTGAAATCGCATACTGTATGTACTACATTTAGTTTAAAAACTAAGTTAGTTTAACTTACTTTGTGATCGTTAAAAAATATGTTCTATAGTATGAATGCATGTAGTAATGTAATCCAGACGTACTACATCCTCATGGGATAGTAAAGTGTCCTTTGGATGCACATTTCAGAATCTCACCGGAAGTAGTAGGTCATCTGGATACTTTTCTGAGTACTATGAATTCGGACATAACAATCAGCTTTTTTTTACCTACTATATGGTACAGTTGCAAGAAAAAGTATGTGAACTGCTTGCAGAATCTGTGAAAATGTGAATAGTTTTAACTAAATAAGAGAGATCATACAAAATGTATGTTATTTTTTTATTTAGGACTGTCCTGAATAAGATATTTTACATAAAAAATAAAAAAGACGAAAAAATAGCTTAATTTATTAAAATGACCCCGTTCAAAAGTTCATGAACCTTTGATTCTTAATACTGTGTGTTGTTACCTGGATGATCCACGGCTGTTTTTTTGTTTAGTGATGGTTGTTCTTGAGTCCACTGTTTGTCCTGAGCAGTTAAACTGCCCAATGTTTGTTCAGAAAAATCCTCCAGGTCCTGCAAATTCTTCAGTTTTCCAGCATCTTTTGAATATTTGAACCCTCTCCAGCAGTGACTGTATGATTTTGAGATCCATCTTTCCACACTGAGGACACTTGAGGGACTCGAACACAACTGTTAAAAAAGGTTCAAACATTCACTGATGCTCCAGAAGGAAACCCGACGCATTAAGAGCCGGGGGGTGAACTTCAGGAATCAGGACAGCACTAAATAAAAAATAACACATTTTGTATGATCTCTTTCACTTTGTTCAAATTATTCACATTTTCACAGATTCTGCAAGCGGTTCACATACTTTTTCTTGTAACTGTATATAAGTAGGCAAATTCGGACACAGGGTAAAGCTCTTAACAACTGTATGAGGAATGTACCCTCATTGACTGTAAGCTACACCTTCTCTTCATTTGAACCCACTGACCTTTGTTTCAGAGGAAACTCTTATCTGAACTCTACACTAGCTCTCTTTCGCTGCCAAGATTAGCGAGTGCTAAAAAGTTAGCATGCCCGTCCTAGACAAGGAAAAATAATTCATTGTTCTCCAACTTCTGCTTCAACTGTGGTCTGTCGCTCCCTATCTGTCTTCTTTCATTTCCTTTATACTTGTTTTACTGTTGTTCTAACTGATGCCAAAAAATCCATTAGGGATGTTATAGGCTACACAATGCTTTCTATCCCAAAACACTACACAACAATGAAGGCCTTTAGAGTGAGGCCTGATCAAATCACACGCTTTTATTTTGTATATCCTCAATGATTCATCAATTTATACAATACCTTTGCTTGATTTAACAATAATTAAACAGAATTCAATATAAAGAGAGTTAATCTAAAAATGAAAATACTGTCACCATTTACTCACCATCATGTCTCTCCAAACCTTATGACTTTCTTTCTTCTGTGGAACACAAAGAAAGATATGATAAGAAGATGGAAGGGCTTGATGGTGAGTAAAAAATTTATTTTCATTGAACTATCCCTTTAGGAACAAATCTTTTGACAAATAGGACAAATAGACCATTCAGATATTTGTCATTTGCAGTTATTATAAGTTTTATGTCATACAAAGACTCTGATTATGCACAGAATAGTCTCAGATCCTTGTAATAAATTACAAGTTTATTCAGACACAGGCTAATATTTTTTCAAATAGCAAAACGTACCACATTACTGCATTAACTATAACTGGCACTGCTGCAGTTATTGATAAACATGTTAGATAATAAAACAGTGCCAAATAATGTATAAACAAACAAACAAAAAAATAAATTAATTCATTAATTAAAATAAAATAAAATAAAATAAAATAAAATACATAAAAATAAAATTAAATAAAATAATAAAACAAAACAAAAAAAACATAATAAAATTAAATAAAAAAACAATAACAATAAAAACAAAATAAAATAAAACAAAACATTAACAATAAAGAACTAAAATAAATTAAATTAAATATATGATAAAAACAAAAGAGAGAAATTTCACATTCTTAATTTTTACTATACTGGGATAAGGTTTTTAAATCTATCAGTATGTAAAAGTGCCAAGAGGCCACTGATTCGAGATTTCCAAAGAGGGCTTTGAAAGTCACTTAAAAGCTTCAGAACATGTGAATATTTCTGTCCAGATACTTCCAAGTCATGCATAACATTACATGAGGATTTGGTACAATACATTAACAGTGCAAATAAATCATCTGGCATCCTGTGCAACCCTTACAAAAAGATTTGCAGTTGCAGTTTTAGTATTCTTTACAGGATGACAGCTCACAAATCTCTCAAGTCTGCAGAGACCAACTGTTATGAAATAAGAACTGAAGCATTACTACACGTATCATTTGAGGGCGATGATCACCATGCAAGTAACTCCTCTGATTGCAATCATAATTCAAAATTCAATATTTCATAAGTCCGGCCTTTTTTATTAAGTTAAGCTGAGTTGCATTCTTGAATTTTCCAGCCTCAAGATGAAATGGAAGCTATAGGATTTCCGTCTTTCGGTAATGCCGAGTTCTCGGATGCTGTACTTGATTGCGAGCGAGAAGTTTATTTTGCAGCTTTGCTTCATGATCGCCCATGCAGACCGCAACGAAGAGAAAAGCCCCTCCAACAACTAACAGAAGTCCAGCAAACCAGGCAGAAAACATGGCCTCTCCATACTCCCATCTGGGCATCACATCAGGAAGATTCTCATCCCAGAATTTCACTACCATTATGTACGCCATCAGTGAAACGGGTGTGAGGGTCGTGATCCCTGACACAACGATGAACACTCCACCGAGGATAAGCAGCGCCCTCTTCATCCTCTCCCGTCCGGCACCAATCTCAACACCCTGGAGTCCAAAAAAAGCAGCCACTACACCGAGAATTCCCGTTGCAATGGAAATGCACATGAGAACCCGTGAAACTAAAGTGTCTGGTGGCAAGGCCAAGAAAGACTCGAAGGCTTTGCAATGCACACCAACTTCCTCCGTGTAGATACACATGTGCCAGAGACCCTCATACCAGTTCTCCATCTCATTCAAATCTGAGTTCATCGTCTTCCATAGTGGCAGGAAGGTTGTAATGAACGTTGTGATTAAACCTCCGAAGGACACAAAGAGCGAAGCTCTCTGGACAAACTTAATGGTGAACAGCACCATCTTAACACTTGTCAGTTCTCTTGCTTTGTCTGTCTATCCATCTGATTCTGTCTCAGACTTTCAACTCGTCCTTTCTCGTCTAGTCTGGACTGGCTCCTCCTTTGCTTTAATAAAAACCCACCTGTTCTTGCCGGATAATCCTGCAGCCCTTCACAACGGCAGGACTGTTTTTCAAACTGATGAATATCGTGACAGAGGACAATAACTGCTTTTTAACAAGGAAATACGATATGTCCAGTTTTAAGTCTGTGCAAGAAGCCTGAACAGAGTGCAATAAGACACTGAGATTGAGGAGAAAAGAAAATGAATTAGCAAGAGAAACTTCTTGTCTCTTTCCTTGCTAATTTTAGCTGATAATAACTCAGAAGCGATATGAATGAACAGCAGTTTGCTTTGAGAACACTATGTACCACAGGTTTTTTCACCGAAGCTCCTCTGATATTCGGAGACCAGTGGTAGGAAATCGGACACCTTGACCTACATGCTGAGCTGAACTCATCCATACTCATCCTCACCATTTGTCCTTGAACACCCAATCTTCCCCTTTATGTATAATAGGCTACATTTAAAGATGGCAAACCTCTAACCTTAAGTGTTAACCCAAGTAACTCATGGGTTGTTTATGTGAAACAGACATACATTCAAAAGTTTGAGGTCGGTAAGATTTTTTTTTTAAAATTATTTATTTATTTTTTGAAAGAAAGCAAGGATGCATTAAATTGATCAAACATGACAGTAAAGACTTTTACATTGTTACAACAACAACAACAACAACAAAAAACGCTGTTCTTTTGAGATTTCCATTAATCAAAGAATCCTGGAAAAAAGTAGGACGGTTTCCACAAAAATATTAAGCAGCACAACTATTTTCAACATTGATATTAATAAAAAATTTGCACCAAATCAGCATATTACAATGATTTTTAAAGGATCATGTAACACTGAAGACTGGAGTAATGATGCTGAAAATTCAGCTTTGAATTACATTTTAAAATATATTTAATAGAGAACAGTTTTTAAATTGTAATATTTCACTAAATGTAAATATACATTTATACAACTGTAATAATATTTCACAATTTTGTTGTTTTTACTGTATTTTTGAACAAATAAATGCAACCTTGGTGAGCATAAGACAATTCTTTAAAAAAAAAAAAAAAAAAACTTCTTACCAACCACAATCTTCTGAACAGTAATGCACGCTTTTCTCCTGACAGATGATAAGCAGATGAAAAATGCATTGACTTATATTGAAGGAGGAACCCCAGACATATCTGAATGTCAGAAGAGAATTGGGAGTGGTATCTTTTGACTGGTAATGGCATGAATTAAAGTTCTATTTGCAAGCATGATAAAACCTTTGCTTTTGTTAAAAAACCTGTCAAACTTCAAGATGGATGTTAATGAAACTTGCATAATTGCTATAAGAAAAAACAAAAACTTACCTGAACTTAAATACACTTTTAGAAGACTTCATTATACAGGCTTATCTTCCCACATGACGTAACCAGATCCACACACTGAAATGAAGGTAATTTGGCTGGTTAAAGGTCAAGGATTGATCTGTGCTTTGAACATCATAGGTTACCCTTTAGAGCTGAGCCTCTAGGGGTTTTGGTCCTAACCTTTATGTGAAAATGCAACAGTAAAACTGGTTAGTGTGAATGGGCCTCTTCAGTCGACTGTAAAATGATACTAATGTTCCAAGATATGTTTAATCACAAACAATGCCAGATAATAATACAGTCCGGGTGGCCTGAGAAATGCCCAGATGCGCTTGCAGCTCCTGGCAGCATGTGTGCTACTCTGAAGAGAATGATCCTCTTTGTACTGCCATCCAAAACCATTCATTTTTCTTTCATCACCCCTGTCTGAGGCTCAGCTTTTATGGTGTTCTGTTGAGAATGAAAGCGAACAGCATTTCACTTAAATTGTTTAAGAACATCAATGATTTTGACTTTTTAGTTAAGTATTCCACTTACAGTTGAGTAAAATATTTGAGTAAATGTAATTAGCCTACTGTACTTTAAGTAGGCATATTATTCTGGCTACTTTGTACTTTTACTGAGTATCAAAGATATTAGCAACTTTTCTACTTGACTCTCTAATTGACTACATTTTTTAATAAGTATATGTACTCTTTATTCCAATAGCCTACATTTGTGATGATTAATGCCATTACTCGTCACATTATGCTGGCACCTACCTTGTCCTCAGCAGTATCTTTCTGCTAGAAGCAATATCGCCATCTACAGGTCATTGTAGGTACTTTATTTTGTGCATAATGCTCTTACTCACGGTAAGGCTCAATTTTTTGGTGAATAAATAAAAAGCATGTCAGTACACTTGAATCAAATCCCGATATACACTCACCTAAAGGATTATTAGGAACACCATACTAATACTGTGTTTGACCCCCTTTCGCCTTCAGAACTGCCTTAATTCTACGTGGCATTGATTCAACAAGGTGCTGAAAGCATTCTTTAGAAATGTTGGCCCATATTGATAGGATAGCATCTTGCAGTTGATGGAGATTTGTGGGATGCACATCCAGGGCACGAAGCTCCCGTTCCACCACATCCCAAAGATGCTCTATTGGGTTGAGATCTGGTGACTGTGGGGGCCATTTTAGTACAGTGAACTCATTGTCATGTTCAAGAAACCAATTTGAAATGATTCGAGCTTTGTGACATGGTGCATTATCCTGCTGGAAGTAGCCATCAGAGGATGGGTACATGGTGGTCATAAAGGGATGGACATGGTCAGAAACAATGCTCAGGTAGGCCGTGGCATTTAAACGATGCCCAATTGGCACTAAGGGGCCTAAAGTGTGCCAAGAAAACATCCCCCACACTATTACACCACCACCACCAGCCTGCACAGTGGTAACAAGGCATGATGGATCCATGTTCTCATTCTGTTTATGCCAAATTCTGACTCTACCATCTGAATGTCTCAACAGAAATCGAGACTCATCAGACCAGGCAACATTTTTCCAGTCTTCAACTGTCCAATTTTGGTGAGCTTGTGCAAATTGTAGCCTCTTTTTCCTATTTGTAGTGGAGATGAGTGGTACCCGGTGGGGTCTTCTGCTGTTGTAGCCCATCCGCCTCAAGGTTGTGCGTGTTGTGGCTTCACAAATGCTTTGCTGCATACCTCGGTTGTAACGAGTGGTTATTTCAGTCAAAGTTGCTCTTCTATCAGCTTGAATCAGTCGGCCCATTCTCCTCTGACCTCTAGCATCAACAAGGCATTTTCGCCCACAGCATCCGGACTGCCGCATACTGGATGTTTTTCCCTTTTCACACCATTCTTTGTAAACTCTAGAAATGGTTGTGCGTGAAAATCCCAGTAACTGAGCAGATTGTGAAATACTCAGACCGGCCCGTCTGGCACCAACAACCATGCCATGCTCAAAATTGCTTAAATCACCTTTCTTTCCCATTCTGACATTCAGTTTGGAGTTCAGGAGATTGTCTTGACCAGGACCACACCCCTAAATGCATTGAAGCAACTGCCATGTGATTGGTTGATTAGATAATTGCATTAATGAGAAATTGAACAGGTGTTCCTAATAATCCTTTAGGTGAGTGTAGACTAGTGTCAGTGAACATTAAACCGCAAAAAGACTATTTAAATATGAATCCTGCATGTTCTGCGTGTCTGGTGAATAAATGGCGCAGACGCACAGTTTCATTTACCACACAGCCTCTGCCGCCTCAATATATGAGCAGGGGCGGGTCTAAACCAGTATAAATAGCCCTACATTGGAGGTAATAATACTGTATATTATTGGGAACAAAACTTATTATTCTGCGTGAAAAGGAATTCAAAATAAGTAACTTGAAATGTGATATGAAATAATATATAACTCAACAGTAGTAGAAGCACATGGCCTGTGGTAAATGCAATCCAAGCAAGATCTTTTTTTCCATCGTAGTTGTATATAATTGTAAACAAGATAGAGCAACTTTATTGACAACAGTAAAAAGTGTCTTTTGAGCTCAGCAAGAAGCTGTAGCAGTGTTTATTCATATTTATATTACATTATAAATATATTACATTATTCAGTGTTTCCCACAGGATTTTGTGAGAAGGTGGTGGGTAGACATTGGTCCCTCTAGGGGGTCCCGGGGCATGCCCCCCGGAAGAAAATTTTGTTCATTTTAAATTTAAATGCGTAAATCTGGTGCATTTTGAGAGCAAAATTAAGTGACTAGATCCATGAAGAAATGTCTTTTTTTGTAGTCATTTTTTTTCTCTAGTAGTAATTTATTTATTGGTTGCATAGATATGAATGGTGTATAGGGCACATAAATAATAGTTCATAAATGGTAAAACATGTAGTATGCATTCAAACCATCAAAAATATGTAGCAAAAGAGGTTACCTTTGTTAAATGAACTTATTTAGAATTTTATCTAGAATAATTAGTGGGGGCCTGTAATACATATTTATTATGTACATATTTACTAAGGGTGTAACTGTTCAAATTACTCATGGTTCAGTTTGTATCATGGTTTTAGAGTCACAGTTTCGGTATGGTTGAAATAAAAAAAGAAGCAACAGCACAAATAAATACAAGATACTTAAATAAACAGTGCTTTTCAGGTTTTTCTGGTAGGTCTAACATTAGTTTTCAGGTACAGAAATTGAATAAAGTAATCAAATGTAAAATAACATTGCATATTTGACTATAAATTAAAGATTGTTCCTTATTAAAGTTACTAAAGCTATTCCATCTAGAGCAGTGAGTGATTTCCTGATTAACAATAAAAACACAGACAGCCGGAATATTATGTTTGCTAGGATACTCAAGACGGGCATGTTGACAATTTTTGTGTGAATTTGTCCGTTTAAGCGCAAGACTTGAAAGAGAACTCAATATTTGCGCGCTGCCTGAGATGAGGGTTTGCGCGCTTCGGACGAGCGCACACACACAATCTTCTCACAGCGCGCGCAACTTCTCATTCCCTTCTTCTGGCTCCTAAATGTTTCAATTGGCCTAGTTTTAGTTTATTGTTGTGCGCAAATATTTTTTCATAAGCTTTAGCGCAGAGAAACCAACCAACCACCGCACGTCGCCAGTCCGTTTGCGCCCACTATTTACTCCGATAACACCACGTCCTGGTAGAATGGTTCCTCCCCAGTGCGGAGGTGCTCCACAACCACAGCAAACGGGGATGAGTGCAGTGGCCACTTGCATGCATAAAATTAAATATAAATAAATCAAAGCACTGTAAAATATTAGTTTTGGTTAAGAAAGCGCTAGTACTACTAGTAAATAATTAATACTGACAAGTCCAACAACCTATTACATTCCGACTCTGATGGAGTGGGGGGGCACTTGGGGTGGCCAGTTACATTTTAGGTGCCACCCCCGGCCACCCCTGTATATGAGGACCTTATCTCCAGAGTCACTTCACAAGCATTTTACTGTTTAATTTGAGAAAAACTATTGTCATAAATAATCATATCATAAACAGACAAACTCAAAGGTCTTCACGGCAACCCGTCAAAATAAAGTTTAACTTGAAGAAATTGTTTTCATTTTAACAGTAAATCTGTTGTGCAGCACTTTGTTTGACAAACAGGTTTAATTTCATGATTAAAAGATTGTTTTATGCCTTCATTTGATTGCCAGAAAAAGCACAGAATTTCTGAAAAAAAGTTTCTGTTTTATGAATTCAAATAATTAGACATGCTTTTTGATTATAAACATTTAATTAAAACACTAAAATGGAATCATTAAAACAAAATCAATAATCTTAAAACAGAAGACAGAATTTGGTTAAAAATAAAACAGAATTTGAGAAAAAAAAATATAAAACGTATTTCATAGGACCCTAAACATGTCATTTTTGTAAATAACACTTTTAATAAAACGTGGTTAAATTGTACAAGTTTCATGATTTCAATTAATTAGATATGCTACTAAATTACTAAAATTCAATTTAACCATTAAAATGGAAAAAAAAAAAAAACAGAATCCAGAAAAATTAAAAGAGACTTTGGAAAAAAATTAAACGGAATTTGGGGAAAAAATTAAAACAGATTTCATAGGGCCCTTCATATAGCCTATGAAATGAGGACATGGCTGCAGCTGGGGATGAGGGCAAAACCAGCATGTCCAAATAAGTCGACTATTTATTTATCTGCTATATTGAAGAGACCTTTTTAAGGATATTGGTTTACTTATGTCCTTTTTGAGCACTTGAGCTTAACTGAGACTTGAGTGTTTGTAGACATTTAAAAGACTTCTGTGTCGACCTTGATTTATTGCAATATTGAGGTGTTCAGTTTTATTTTGAGTTTAGAAAAAATAAACATGATTGCTCTCCTCACAAATCAACCGTTTCTTGTTTTTTCCTGGCATGTCTCTTAGGTGTTGAGGGCTAGTGCATCATTTTTTTCGTAAAAGGTGCTGTACGTGACTGCAATATTCTGTTTGGCTGAAAAAGAGCATTAGGCTTCAGGTCAGGTAGTAAAGTTTATACATGGCATTTGAAAACATTCACAAACAGAACCTTTAAATGTTGTTATTAACTAATAGCATGTTAAATGTAATATTATAAACCACATTTCACAAAGGAAAAATTAATAGATACTTACAGATTTGTATACCATCCATCATCCACGGTAACTCCCCTCTCTTACCGTATACATAACATATGCACAAAAAAAATAAAGCCACAATACAGTCTGCTGATGTTGCACAATTTATTAAGGCATAGTTCCCACAGGACTAACAGGACATCTCAATGATTACAGTAAAGCATACATGAGTTGACTGTTGCTGTGTTGATCTGCTTATATAATTATATTATGCCATAACTGCATAAATGACGAGCGCTGACATAACTCACAACAACAGCAGCACAGAATCACTATAAGGCTCAGGAATAAATAAAGGACTATTATGTTCATAAAGTGCAGTAGATCCAGATCATATTTTTTTTTTTTTTTTTTTTAAATCAAAAGAAAAAAAAAAAAAAAAAAATCATATTTTGCTTAAAGAACGAATATATGCATAGTAAAAAAACAAAAAACAATTCTTATTATGCTATTTTAATTATTTTTATTCATACACAATGGTATTATTTGTACTTGTTGCAGTTTATTTAAATTTATTTAATTTACAAGATCCTGATGAAATCATTTATTGAAGAATAATTTGGCATTAAAAAAGGCAAAAAAGAAAATGGGTGGCCGAGTTCATTTTCTTTATGCAATATAACATTTCTATTTTTTTCTTTGGATTTTGAAATGAAAAGTCACCTGGACATGTTTTTGTGAAATTCATCCTAATAGGGGTGGTGTTTTCAGAGCTTTCATCACGTGGGACACATAATTGTATGTCTTAAATAAACAACATTGTGGGCCGTCAACTGATTTGATGTGCAGATTGTGCACTACCAAATAAAAGTATTTGCTCAAAATATTTGCACATTAAAACGAATGAAACTGAACAATCACCCAGCATTAACAGTCTCTCAAACACAAATTGGTAACAATCTAGAGGAATGTGACGCAGCGAACAGGAGGGGTGTGAAGCAGAATTATAAGGGTTGGGAGGAGGTGCTGGATGAAAAGGGAAGGAAATGGAGCAGAAGCGTTAATGAAAAAACTCATAAGGTATTGGGATGGGACGTGAAAGGGGAGGAGAGACTATATATCAGAGCTCATCTCAGTACACTGTTTGTCTGATATGTGTGATGCCAGCGAGTCAATGATGTCCAACAGCAGCGGTTGGCTGAGCGATCGCAAGTTGGGGAGCTTGGACACCTTCAGGGAAGGAAGGAGAACCAAAGAAATAAATGGTAAACAACACAGGCCATGCAGTAGACCGCAAATAAACAGCCAAACTTAAACTGATAAGCTAACAGGGCCAAATAGCACCAGGATGTCAAATGTTTAGGAAATTATGTTCACAAAGGCACTCAATGGCATTTAAAAATACTATAATTGTTTAGTGTAACTGAAAGTGTGACAATTTATTACTATCGAAGTAAATTTGAGTGATTGATAACACTGATAACACGATAAATAGGTCTAAATGCATATCAATTGTCTTATAGTAGATAGTTACAGATGTCGTCTCCATACTGAAAAAACAACCGCAGCTCGTAGAGGTTATCCACGTTGCACTGAATATTTTGGTGACGTGTATTTACCCTTGGCGAGGTAGCCAGCACACGCTTAGAGCTGTGGTCAATAGCACACCCACCTTGGTGAACTGATGGACTATAATATGCAGGCAGTGTTTCTTCATGTCCAGAGCTTGAGTCTTGTCAGCCGCCTCCAAGATCTGAGGATGAAGAAGGGATGATAGCATGTGACTGCTCTTCTTTATCATCAAAGGGTTTGAACGTTATGACATACACTAATGTTCAAAAGTTTGGGGTTGGTAAGATTTAATGTTTTTGAAAGAAGTCTCTTATGCTCACCAGGGTTCCTACAGATCTTCCAATTCAAAATTCCATACTTTTCCACACATAAAAATTTCCAAACCTCCTTCCAAATGATTTTTCAGACCATAATTAAAGGGCTAGTTCACCCAAAAAGGAAAATTCTGTCATTAATAATTTTTGATGAAATCCAAGAGCTATCTGACCCCCCAGAAAGGTAGTAAAGACAACTCAGAAGTGCTGCACTGTTTACACTATGTCAACAGCATAGAAGACTGGCACAGACGAGAAGAGATTGTGGAATAAAGTTGTCATTTTTTTTTTTTTTTTTTTTTTTGGCGTACAAAAAGTATTCTTGTCACTTCATAACATTAAGGTTGAACCACTGGAGTCACATGGACTATTTTAACGATGTTTTTCCTACCTTTCTGGGCCTTGAAAGTGGTCGTTGTGTTGCTGTCTATGGAGGGGTCAGAGAGCTCTCAGATTTCATCAAAAATATCTTAATTTGTGTTCTGAAGATGAACGAAGGTCTTACGGGTTTTAAACGACATGAGGGTGAGTAATTAAATGACAGAATTTTCATTTTTGGGTCAACTAACCCTTTAACATAAATGGTTCATACAACATTATTTTTGGTATATATTACCTAATTTTCTATTTTTTTCCCCCATTGGTTTTCTCGAAATGATAACGTGCTTACATGATGAGTAAAAACCTAAAACGCTTTATAACCTGTATACATTTACGTCTGACACATCAGTTTGATACTTTAAATGTGGTTGGGTGTTGCACGATCACTAAACAGCAAAGTACATTCTAATTTAGATGATTGTTTGCTTTCTCTGTTGCTGGTTTGAGTGGCACAAGCACATTCATTTAGTGAAGTTCAAAAGAGTATCGCTTATGGTAAAGACAAACAGTTTTGCGTAATGAAAATGTGTGCCTTGAATTCATAAGTGTTTGAAAATCACTAAACAATCACTAAACTTTTGCCATGAAAACACTCTGATTGTATGATATATTTATTTTTAAAAAATCTTAATTTTAGATTTCAGAAAACTGGATAGGGACAGTAGTCTGGAAACACATATTTTTCCATATTCTGTTTTCTTTTTTCCATACTTATCAAGACCAGGGGTCTCATTTATAACCGTTGCGTGCACACAAAACAGGCCCTGAAAGAGGCGTACGCCACTTCCGACGCATAAATTGTGATTTATAAAAAACAAACTTGACGGGAAAATTTGTGCACCTCCACGCAAACTCTGACCCATGCATACGAACTCTTTTAGAAAGAACAATTTTAAACTCGGTTTTCATTTTGATATACACATTTACATTAATGTTCCAGTTTCATTAATAGCGATATGCACTGAAATTACATAAAGTCATTACTCATAAGTTAAACAAAAATTATATGAATTTAGATAGACATGTGGATGTGCTACTTTTGATCACTTTTCCTGTGACGCGCTGTTTTAATGACAGCGAGGATTAAAAATAGGCTAATTCCAATAATTCCTCTTTAAACTAAACTGCAGATCTCATGTTATGACAAAATATTTTTAACGTGAACGATGATCAGTGATTCACACTTACTTCGATATTACAGACACTGCAGGATTCGGAGGTTGAACGGTCCATTGTCCGGTTTGAATAAGTCCAATGATAATAGCTTACTGTACAACCGCAGCTGCATGGAGGTGTTGATTTCGTGTAAAGACATCTTCACAAAATCATGACAAATACCACTGTATTTGAAGGATACATCTTGAAGAAAACGGTAAGATTTGCACGTTTCCTTTTTAAAATACTTTGTCAGTGACGCGCAGAGTCAGACAATTGTATTTACACTGCAATAAATAGGCCTGTTTCCATTAAAAATAGCCTATACATCCTATGTGTTCACATTACCAGCAAAACTGCATGAATTTGGTTTGATTTGAATTAAAAGCCTAACATTTGGCCTGTGAATATGAATGAATCAACTCTATTCTAAAAACTTTATCTGAGAAGTATTTATACAATTTATTTTGATAGCCTATATTTATTCTAAAACATAAAAAGGATATTGGATGATTTTCAGCAATGTACTGCGTAAGGCACAAATGGCATTTATGGTCTGTATCTAATATTTTTCAATGTCTTGTACCTTTGACAGTGTTAAACATGGTGTCACGTGAATGGGAATATGCATTGAAATGATATGCAGATGAGGTTATGCATAGTAAAACTAGGCGTTGTAAGCTCCATATATGGTGATTTCGGGGAGGAGACGGGGTGGAGATGCATGTACGCACAATCTTCTGCTGACTGGGATTTATAAAGGGATTTTTGCAGGTTCTGGCATACGAATGGTTTTATAAGTATGAAAATTTTTGTGCGTACGCAAAATCTAGCTTTTGTACATCCGTACACTTTTAGGATGAAATCTACGGAAAGTTTTATAAATGAGACCCCTGGAAATTACTCAAATTTACTTTTCCAAACGGTGTAGGAACCCTGACTCACCAAGGCTGCAGATACTTGATCAAAAATACAGTAAAAACTGTAATATTGTGAAATATTATTACAATTTAAAGTAACTTTTTTTTTTTTAATGTAATTTATTCCTGTGATGCAAAGCTGAATTTTCATCATCATTACTCCAGTCTTCAGTTTCACATGATCCTTCAGAAGTCATTCTAATATCCTGATTTGCTGCTCAAAAAAAATATTTATTATTATTATTATTATTAAAGTTGAAAACAGTTATTATTTAACTTATTATTACTTATTATTTTTGTGGAAACTGCCATCATTTTTTTCCAGGATTCTTTGATGAACAGAAAGTTCAGCATTTATTTGAAATACAATTTTTTGTAACATAACACTATTTAATCAATTTAAATATATCCTTGCCAAATAAAAGTATTCATTTCTTACTGACCTCAAACTTTTGAACAGTAGTGTATGATATATAATACATACCTGTAAGACATTCTCTACAGTAACGTTCATCTCCAGATTTTGCTTGCAGTAGGCCTGCAGTCTGTTGTTGGAGAAACCGTAGTAATAAGGTGCTGCAAACAGGTATCTGTGCACTAGTTAAGGGCAAACACAATTTAAAATTTGATACAGCTCAGGTCCCTCCTTCAATGGAATTCTTCAATCCGTTTCATCATCTGCCAGGTGAAAAATTGCAAGTCTGATCGTTAGCAAGTGACCTACCTCTCCTCAACAAGCTACTCTATTTGAGATATCATTCATGTCTCTAACATGTGAGGGATGGGTTTCATTGAAATGTTTGTTAATATGACAAATAAACATATAAAAATAATATAAAAGGGAGTCAAAAGCATTACAACAAAGCATTATGCATGCTCTCAGAAAGAAAGATTGCACATTACAATATAAAATGTAGAACATGAAGCGGTAATGAGGATACAGTGAGTCCTCTGGAGGCATGTTGACGTCCCCATAATAAATGTAGCGCAGCATAGACTCAAAGGCCTGTGTACTAGGAACCATTTCACCTATTGAAATGTTCACCTGTCCGTCCTCTGGCATGAAGGAGCGGAACATGGCCTCAAAATAACTGAGAAAGAATTGAGGCAGTGATCAACTGGTAAATTAAAAGACAGTCAAAATGATCAAAACATGTTTGGAATGCCTTACTAGATTCTATTTATGTGGGAAAATTAAATAATAAAGTAATATGCAGGATGAATACTGTGCACTTTTCTCATGAAATACCCAGATGACTTACTGTATAATCAAAGCAGTGTTATTACTGTTGTTAATTGAAAAAATAAATGTCAATTGATAATAAAATAAAATATATTAAAAAAAAAAAAACCTCACACTTGAACTTTCAGTAAATACAAACCCGATTCCAAAAAAGTTGGGACACTGTACAAATTGTGAATAAAAACAGAATGCAATGATGTGGAAGTTTCAAATTTCAATATTTTATTCAGAATACAACATAGATGACATATCAAATGTTTAAACTGAGAAAATGTATCATTTTAATGGAAAAATAAGTTGATTTTAAATTTCATGGCATCAACACCTCAAAAAAGTTGGGACAAGGCCATGTTTACCACTGTGTGGCATCCCCTCTTCTTTTTATAACAGTCTGCAAACGTCTGGGGACTGAGGAGACAAGTTGCTCAAGTTTAGGAATAGGAATGTTGTCCCATTCTTGTCTAATAGAGGCTTCTAGTTGCTCAACTGTCTTAGGTCTTCTTTGTCGCATCTTCCTCTTTATGATGCGCCAAATGTTTTCTATGGGTGAAAGATCTGGACTGCAGGCTGGCCATTTCAGTACCCGGATCCTTCTTCTACACAGCCATGATGTTGTAATTGATGCAGTATGTGGTCTGGCATTGTCATGTTGGAAAATGCAAGGTCTTCCCTGAAAGAGACGACGCCTGGACGGGAGCATATGTTGTTCTAGAACTTGGATATACCTTTCAGCATTGATGGTGCCTTTCCCATGCCACACACACTCATGCAACCCCATACCATCAGAGATGCAGGCTTCTGAACTGAGCGCTGATAACAACTTGGGTTGTCCTTGTCCTCTTTAGTCTGAATGACATGGCGTCCCAGTTTTCCAAAAAGAACTTCAAATTTTGATTCATCTGACCACAGAACAGTTTTCCACTTTGCCACAGTCCATTTTAAATCAGCCTTGGCCCAGAGAAAACGCCTGCGCTTCTGGATCATGTTTAGATATGGCTTCTTTTTTGACCTATAGAGTTTTAGCCGGCAACGGCGAATGGCACGGTGGATTGTGTTCACCGACAATGTTTTCTGGAAGTATTCCTGAGCCCATGTTGTGATTTCCATTACAGTAGCATTCCTGTATGTGATGCAGTGCCGTCTAAGGGCTCAAAGATCACGGGCATCCAGTATGGTTTTCCGGCCTTGACCCTTACGCACAGAGATTGTTCCAGATTCTCTGAATCTTTGGATGATATTATGCACTGTAGATGATGATAACTTCAAACTCTTTGCAATTTTTCTCTGAGAAACTCCTTTCTGATATTGCTCCACTATTTTTCGCCACAGCATTGGGGGAATTGGTGATCCTCTGCCCATCTTGACTTCTGAGAGACACTGCCACTCCGAGAGGCTCTTTTTATACCCAATCATGTTGCCAGTTGACCTAATAAGTTGCAAATTGGTCCTCCAGCTGTTCCTTATATGTACATTTAACTTTTCCGGCCTCTTATTGCTACCTGTCCCAACTTTTTTGGAATGTGTAGCTCTCATGAAATCCAAAATGAGCCAATATTTGGCATTTTCAACATTTGATATGTTATCTATATTCTATTGTGAATAAAATATAAATTTATGAGATTTGTAAATTATTGCATTCCTTTTTTATTCACAATTTGTACAGTGTCCCAACTTTTTTGGAATCAGGTTTGTATTTTAATTAGCTGCCAAGGTAAAATGTTTAAATTTCCATTAGTTTAAGGTTTGACGTACTAAAATTACCAAAAACAAAAATGAAAATAACGAAACAAAAACTGAAATAATAATAAAAAAGTAATAATGTTAACATTAAACAAATAATAAAACCGACAAAAAAAGACAACCAAAATTACTAAAATGAAAATGGAAAATAAACATTCAAAATATGAATAAATACTATAATACTATATCAATGACACTAAAATATGAGTACACTGCCGTCAACTTGACCTTCCACTTCCAGGGTGATGAATGAACCATAAGTTATAATCAACCGCGATTTACCTGACTCATTAAGACTTTTAAAAATTGGAAGACTAAAAAACAAAAATCATATTCACTGTTTTTAAATGCATACTGCCCTACACTATTCATTTTAAAAAGCAGTATGCAGTAAATGTAGTTTAATACTATCTAGTATACAGTGTTGTTATAGGCCCTAGTGACTGTGGTGTCCATTACCTGGAGCGAGCAGCAAGTATAGCCTTATGTGCAGGGCGTGGATGACCATCTAGCAAAAGGATGATGTCACAGAACTCATGGCCCGCCCCCTCCAGACAAGCCTTCATGTCCTGCACCAGAGATGTGCCTGAAACAAAGAAACGACATCATGATTTTTGAAGCCATATCCCTAATTTTAGATCTGTCTTGAAAGTGAATGTGCTTGCAAGGAAAGGACAAAGAGTGTGTGCTTATTTTCACCTATGTCCACCGGCTGATCCGAATAGATTCTGGGAGGAGGCTGCTGTTTGCGTCTCACTATCTCCACGATCAGCGGAGTGGACAGGTGCTCAAACTCTTTAGTCATGATGACCTGGTTAAAGTGACTCTCCTTGACCACAAAGTTCAGGCAATGTTCCTGTGGGATGGAAATATAGATACAGAAGAGAATTGACTTTCTAACAAGGTTAGTTTGTGTTCAGGTGTGTCTTCAACTTTACCTTGAGCTGGTCCAGCTGAAGTTTATTTGCATTTTCACACACACTCAGGACGTTCTGCAGATCGACCGATGCCTCAATGTACTGAACACAAAGCTGCTCCAGTCTGGACAGTTTAAAACTCAAAGCCAGTTTATAAACGTCCATGATCAACAGCACATCCTGCACATGACCTTGTGGAGAGAGAGAAGGAAGACTCTTACTGTAGATGAGTGCTTTAAAATATGACCCTATGACAGCCTCTGTGCCTTTTATTAAAGTGCCCCAATTATGCTATTTTAAAGGTTCCTAATTTTGTTTTGGAGGTCTCCTGCAATAGGTTTACATGCATCCAAGGTCAAAAAACACAATTTTTCTCATAATATACATTGCAGCATCACCTCTTTTCTCATAGTTTCTAAAACGGTTCAATCAAGGATTTGGTCTCTCTAAACCCCTCCTTTCCGAGAGCCTACTCTGCTCTGATTGGTCAGATGGTTCAGTCTGTTGTGATTGGTCTATGCTTACAGTGTGTGTCGGAAACCAAACACCCATTACCATATCTGAATTTCCCGAGGCTTCCTCAGCACTTGATACACAGTGATACGAACAGTAACAATGGCGTCGGTTTTACCGTATCAATTCGAGCACGAGTCCTGGTCCTTTGGAAGTGCATGCAATGTGGATTTGCTTTGGCAGCTCAGAAAACAGCATCTTCTCAAAATGTCGACAACACAATTCAAACTCTTCCAGTCTCAGCTACAACTACAGTGTTTGAGAGCGAGTCAAAGTAGACGTTGTTCGCAGGAGACCAATGAAGACCATAGACTGGCATTCTGAAAATTTGCTACAAGCCTATATAGGTTTGTGCAGGAAGTAAGACTGGAATTACTGAAAACTTTTTTTTTTGGGAGACAATAACTCTGTAATGCATTCACAAACAACTATATTACACACCGCATGAAAGGTAATATGCGAAAAAAAAAAATAGGGGCACTGGAGATCTACATAAGGAATTTCTGAAGATATGGTGTAACTTACCTCTACGTGGATACTGTATCTTATCTGTATACAGGAACTGCATCAAAACCTCAAATGGTTGAGCATCCGCCTCTCTGATTGAGACTTCCAATAAAGGAGGACCCCTTGAGGGCCTTCCAGAGTTGTCCTTCTGACTGCCTGGGCCAGGCTCCTCACTATCCTCATTGCATTCGAGTTTACTCTTCTACAAAAAGAGGCCATGTTTTATTATGATTGTCGATATACATTAATTTTAAATGTGCACATTAAAAAAAAACAAAAAGGAAAATGAAACAGACCTGTTTCTGTCGATCTCTCGCCTGTAGAATCTTCTTTCTGAGCCACTTACAGCGAGCTGTTACAATGGCAATATGACCCAGGACCTTCTCCTCCCTCTGTAAACAGAAAATTAAAAGAGGTGATTTATTACCAAAACTAAAATGTTGCCAATGATTCAGAATGACAGTGTGTATCTGATAAAAACATGTCATTGTTTTTTACAAGACAAACTAACCTCCCCCAAGATAAACTCTACATCACAGAACTGACGGTTTTCCCACAGTTTGCCATAGTCCTCATGAAGCGTGCACTTTGGATAACATGAAAACTGGGGGGGGGGGAGAACAGTTAAATAATATAGTGTTTAATTGCATTAGATAAAGCAGATGTATTTCTGGAGGTCAAGCACTCACCTGAAATCTGTACATTTCTCCACTGCGTACATTATTGTCCACAGTCCCTCCAAAGATGTACATGGCATCATGGATAACAGCCGCTGCATGGAACAGCCTCCCACTTGGCATCTGAGAGAAACAGTTTAAAATGATCATTTACAAAGAACAAACACACCACAAACTAAAAGGGAAACCCTTTTTCCCAAACTACAAGGGAACTCAATTAACTCATCAAAATGAAAGGTCAAAACATCCACAATTGAGTCATAGATGTTTATGATGTTGTTATGAATTTATAGGTACAGTCAAAGCCATAATTGTTCAGATTTATTTCAATTAATTAAACTGCATGTGTTTTTATATGGCTACAAACAAATACATTGCCATTCAAAATGTCTTTGAAAGAAGTCTATTATGCTCACCATTATTATGCTGCATTTATTTGATCAAAAATACAATAAAAACAGTAATATTGTGAAATATTATTACAATTTAAAATAACTTTTCTATCTGAATATAGTTAAAAATGTAATTTATTCCTGTGAT
Organism: Coreius guichenoti; assembly: GCA_039654105.1. Lineage (NCBI taxonomy): Eukaryota > Metazoa > Chordata > Actinopteri > Cypriniformes > Gobionidae > Coreius > Coreius guichenoti. The sequence goes on from CM077169.1 coordinate 8,689,101, forward strand.
GACAAAACTGAATTTTCAGCATCATTACTCCAGTCTTCAGTGTCACATGATCCTTCAGAAATCATTGTAATATGCTGATTTGCTACTCAAGAAACATTTTAGCCTCTTGAACAGATGAATAGAAAGTTCAAAAGAACAACATTTATTTTAAAAAATAATTATTTGTAACATTATAAATTTCTTTACCGTCACTTTTGGTCATTTTGATGCATATTTGCTGAATAAAAGCATTTCTCTCTAACTGTCCACAAACTTTTGAATGGTAGTGTAGTGTATGTTAACAAACATTAATTTTCAATGGGAATATTATAGATTTGCTGTAATGATGTTAGCTGGTGTTTTCCTCAAATTCCTCTGTGTTCTGTCATACCTCACTATCGGTGCTGGGATGAATGACCTCCCAGGTCTGTGAGTCCACGTCATAGCAGTGCAGTTCATTGGGTAGAGTGTTGTCTGCCGCTCCTCCAAACACATACAGGTGACGGTCAAACGCCACCATGGTGTGTCCATAGCGTCTCTGAGGGGGCGGAGGGGAGCCACGCAGTAGGTGCTCAGTTGGGATACGGGTCCATCTGTGGAAAAAATACATTGCTAATTGAGTACAACAACTTTATAGTTCTGCTCTACTTGCCACTGAACAGAACAGAAACAACACTGAACTTAATTGAGCTGAATAATGACACTATTGTCTGCTGTAGAGCTGAAATTGAAGTTGGTTCATAACTGAAGTCTGCAACAATGACACTGTTATTTTCCTGTTTATTACCGTGAAGCTTCTTTGAAACAATCTGACTGTGTTTCCCAAAAGCATAGTAAGCTTAAGTTGATCATAGAGACCATAGTTGGCAATTGTTCTACGATGTAGAACACGTAGGCTTACGATGCTTTTTGGGAAATGTAGCCCTGTATTGTATAAAGCATTATATAAATAAAGGTGACTTGAAATAATCAAAACTTGTGTACATACAGTATTACACATAAAATGACATTCATCAATGTGCTCTCTGCCATGCTCACATGTGGCCTTTGAATTCAAACTGAAAGAGGTTGTTGGTGATCTTTGCTCCACTCTGACCAGAGAAGACAAACATTTTATCCCGACATACGGCTACTGGGAAGTTACAACAGGAGGGTGGGATTTCACCGCTTTGTTCAATCTAGAAGAAACAAAGAAAGTGGTACATCAGAAACATGTTATTATGCATTTTATAAGCTTAAAGGTGAACACAAACTCTTAAAGGGATAGTTCACCCAAAAATAATAATTCTGTCATTAATTAATTCTGTTTATCATATAAAGCGATCGTGTCTCTTCATAAAATTTGGGCTAAACCACTCAATTCATATGGATTATTTATTTTAAGAGTCAAAGAGGTAGTTACACAGACTGTCAATGGAGAGTACAGAAAGCTCTCACATTTTATCAAAAAGATCTTCATTTGTGTTCCGAAGATGAACAAAAGTCTTACGGGTTTGGAACGACATGAGGGTGAGTAAATGATGACAATTTTAATTTTTTGGGTGAACTATCCCTTTAAGTAAAAGCTTAAATTCAAATAATAATTAGACAATTTTTAAATTAAACACGCAAAGATAGTCACCTCTTCCCAGCATGCCTGCTCACGATCCTGAAGACTGATAGTCCACATGTCATTCAGCCTGTTGAAAACAAAAAGGGTTCATTCATATATTAACAGTAACATTTTAAAAAAGTCCTATAGTTTTTTGGTTGAAATAGAATTGTTTGTGTTACAACAGATTTAAATTTGCCATTCAGCGCTTTGTAAAGAGGGGAATAGCATGCTTGCCTGGCATTTCCATCATATCCAGCAAAAATCCAGAGTTTGTCGTTATATACCGTGGCTCCATGAGCCGATCTGGCAACCAGACTGGAACATAAAAAACAAAAAAGCATTAAACAAAAAACTGTGTCAGACAGACAATAACACAACAACGAGAACGACAGAAAATATAATTGTTGAAAACTTATAATTTACCGTCCCTCCACCTTCCATTCTGTCCACTGCCCGGTAGCAAACTTGTACTCAAATAGATCATTTTTGTTTTTCAAGTTAGAGTTTGAATAGATGTCTCCAGTGTAGCCACCTAAAAATACAAGCACAAATACATTACACATACAGGAAAGGAAAACACAACATAGAACAGCACATTGAATGTCATGTTTTGAATCAATGAATTAATTTTTGAACTGACTCGACCTGAATAATGACACTATAATTGTCTTCTGTAGAGCTGCTTATAACTGAATTGAACTTGTTTCATTACTTCATAACTAATGAACTTTACACAATCATTGAACTGACTTGAGCTGAATAATGGCACTTTTGTCTTTGCTTTACAGAAAATTTGAATGTCTCATATTTGATGAAGTTGCATCATAGATTCTGTTATTTTTCTGTTTATTACTGTGAAGCTGCTTTGAAAACAATTTTTATTGTATAATGCACTTTATATAAACAAAAGTGACTTGACTTTCCATTGATACCTACCAAACACAAACATGCTGCTTCCATACACAACTGCAGAATGATGATATCTTGGCGCTGGTGGGGTGCCAGTAGTAAACGCCCTATTCAATTATATAAATTCATGTTAGAGGCTACAAAAAACCCCAAACAAACATATTCAAACACATGCACCACCAAGCGATTCACATATATAATGCTTACCGACACCACGAGCAGTCCTTCACGTCAAACCGCAAAAGGTCATTAAGCATGTTCTTGCTGAAAGAAATGATCACCAGAGTGAGATCTTTCTGCATCTTTGGAGAGAAAGGAAAACCAGTGGAGGAAAACCAAAATACTCACCCATTGTCACCTCCAAAAACATAGATGGCATCCCTGTATGCCACAACAGTGTGTTTGCTACGCCTGCAAGAAACAAAACCCAATATACACTGTTTTTACAGCTGAAAACAAAACATCTTGTTGTTAAAGATGGAGAAAAACTTGTAAATAAATAGTGTACCTTGCACCCACAAACTCATCACATGGTGGCAGCCTTCTCCAGCGGTGGACAGTCTCAAAAGGCCCGAAGTTGAGTGTCAAATACTCAACACTGTCAGAGCAGCTGTGGTCAAAATCAACACTGGGAGCAACTTTAGATTTACAAGACATGGCTCCAGGAAACCATGACATTCAGTTTACATCTAACGAGGTTTTGTCCAGCCGAGGGACCAAGACAAAAGAAAAATAATTAACTTGTTTGTATGTTGTCGAACGGTTTGAGCTGTTTTGGGATCATATGAACCATGATTGTTTACAATCTTACCTTCAATACGACTAACGTTAGCTAGCTACAAGTGTATCTGATCGTCTGCCATGTTTGTAATACTCTAAACGTCTAATAACAATCGTAACACCTCAAATGAACATACAATGTTACATTAAAAACGTCGATATGACAGAAGGGAATAATATCATGGAATATATACAGATAAGAATGATATCTCTTCTAGCTCCTGTGTACGTCAAGGGAGGAGACGAGACTACTTGACATGCGCAGATACACAGCTTTGAATGGAGGAGAGCACAGTAGACGTCATCAAAAACGTTAAAAAAAAACCCACACAAAAATAATTATTCACATTTTTATTCGCCACCATTTATATTTTTATAACGCACACCTAAATGCATTAATTTTTAGACGTACTAAAATAAATAGAAAACGAGCATAATTAAAACGTAAGCACGAGGTTGCATTTTCATTGGTCGAAATTATGAGGGGCGGGATCAAAGCAGGAAGGTGACTGGAGTTCGCGGCAACAACACAAAACGCGCCAAATTTCTACGTCGGCACAGTATGAACAACGGAAATATATATTTACAGTAATAATCTGTGTACCGGTGGCAACGCGAATTGTATTTAAATTTATAAGGACACATACGGTTTTTTTTTATCGTTGTCCGGAGCACATTAGTGACATCCATGCGAATAGAAGGTCTAATATTAGGTGCCTCGCGCTGAAAGTGTGTGAAGACAGGTCGAATTGTGTGGAGTGAAGCTTTTAACTAACAAGTTCTCCTGTATTTGCTGACTAATTTAAAAGTCTTGTCAGCTATGGTTTTACAAAACAGTGGGCGATATAAAGCAGAACGAGGTGGGGATCAGGACAACCAGCAGTAAGTGTGTATAATGTTGACATATTTCAGCCTGTAATGTTTCAATGTTAATTTAGTGGTTAGTACTAGTTATAAAGTAAGGTCTGTCTGTGGTAAAGTTTGGAAAAGCAGACAGTTGTTGTTGGGTAGTTGACAAATAACCATTTCTTCTTGTTTTTCAACATTTTAATAGCTTTTTTGCAGTTTACTTAAAGTGTCCTGGTAGTGTTTATATATATATATATATATATATATATATATATATATATTACACTTTTATGGTTTTTATTAATATTTTGAGTTTTATTTGTAAATTTTCAGTTTATATTTTAAATTATGTGCTTTTGTCATTTTTTTTAAATGTACGTTATCAAAATAATTTATTAATTTTTTTTTCAGTTAGTAACTTCAGTACTTCAACTTGTTTCATTTTTTCATATATTTTTCTTTTTTCTTTATTACATTTAACAAAAAATATAGTTTGTTAATGATAACACATAAAATACATTTTCATCTTATATTTTAAGTTTTAGTAATTATGTGCTTTTGTAATTTTGTAATATTTCTAAATAATTTATTAATTTATTTAATTTCATTTAGTAACTTTAATACTTTAATTTTTTCATTTTTTTATTTAGTCTTTATTACATTTAACAAAAGAATATACAGTTTTATTTAACGATAACACATACAATTATTTTTAGTACAAATATTCCATTCAATGTCTCCATTAATAGGAAGTCATAAAAACTGAATGTTAGATGATTATCCAAGAATTAGGAAAATATGTTACCTCAAATATAGCCTGACACTGTTTATTTATTTTATTTTATTTATTCTTTATTTAACCAGGAGTATCCCATTGAGATATTGCTATCTCTTCTTCAGAGAGACCTGGTGAAGACGGCAGCACAGAGAATCACAAAAATAACAATAAAAAATTACAAAACACCAATGCCACAAATTACTCAAAATTAATAAATAAAATCAACTGTGCTGTCACTGTTTGTAATGTCAAGCCGACAACTTCTTTTTAGTTTGGTAGAATTGACAATTGCTTAGATTGAAAACAAATCCTGCAATCTTTCAGTTTACCAGCATAGACTTATTTACTAATATTTAGTAGAACACTATCTCTTCTCTGAATCTGTCTCTCATTGCTTGCTGTGTGACTGCTTTTGCAGTCGTCAAAATGTCTGTTGAATGTTGACGACAGGTTTTGTTGCAGTAGATTTCATGTTGTTGGTTTTTAGGGATGATGCATCTGCTTTGTCCGCTGTCAAGCGGCTGGAGCGCAGTCAGTTCACTGATGGGATGGACGAGCGCTTTGGGTTTGATCGGATGAAGGAGCCTGGTGAGAAAACGGGATGGCTAATCAACATGCACCCGGTAAGAATGAATGTCAGACATTCAAACGTCGTAATTAGATGATAACTGGTAATCTTGCCAGCATTGTGAAGGTTTTTAACGTTACGCTATGTATTTCTTCTCAGACTGAGATTCTGGATGATGACAAGCGTATGATCAGTGCTGTGGACTATTACTTCATACAGGAAGATGGAAACAGATTCAAGGTGTGATATTACAGCAGTTTGCAAATATAAATATTTCATTCTTTCAAATGTAATATTATAGGTTTCTATGGAAGCTTGTTTCCGCCACAGAATAATAAAAAAATACTTTTTTTCTCAGAATAGCGAGTTTATATCTCACAATTCTGACTTTATATTTTGCAATTGCGACTTTATTTCATGCAATTCTGACTTTATATCTCGCAATTCTGAATTTATATCATGAAATTCTGAGATAAAAAGTCACAATTACCTTTTTTATATTTTTATTCTGTGGTGGAAACAAGCTTCCATATCTTTTTAAAACATGTATTTTTATCCTTTATAACATTATCATAGAGCAGAAAGAGAATGTTATGTTGACAAGAGGTCCTGATGTTGTAAGTTTCTCTTTTTGTGTCCCCACAGGTTGCTCTTCCCTATAAGCCATATTTCTACATAGCTACTAAAAAGGTGAGTTTAAGCTTTTGTACTGAATGAAAACATTTTGGGTTGGATGGATTGAATGGTACTGTATGTCTTTTTGTGTCTGTTAAAGAACTGTGAAAGAGAGGTTATCTCCTTCCTGTCAAAGAAGTTCCAAGGGAAAGTTGCGAAGCTTGAAGTTGTCCCGAAGGAAGATTTAGATCTGGTAAGTAAAGTTCTGTCATGCATTATTTTATACTGATTTGTTTGCATCATTTGTGTTCCTGATAGGCAAGGCAATGCGAGACAATTTATTTATAAAGCACAGTTAAAACAGCAGTTAGTTGACCAATGTGCTGTACATTATAAAACATGCAAAAAGCAAGCTTATACACCACTAAATTACATAACAAAGACCATCAGGGTTTCAGCGTATCTCTAAAGCCCGAGACACACTGCACGATTTTCGGCTGTCCCAGACGTTGTGAAACAACCGTGGCGATTTCTGTGATCGTGGCTCCTAAACGGTGGTCCTACGGCGTTCAGTGAGAGAGACGTTCAAAGCTGTCCGTTGTCACAGTCTTGCGACCAAAGATAGCCTACGATCATTTTCTGACAGTATCGGAAATCAGCATGATCATCTCACAGTGTGTTTGCTGCTACGACCAGCCAATAAAAATGCGACATGAAATCAACGCGACATGGCGCTAAAACTAAAAACTGCTTACCTTAAGCTCTTTTCCCTTACTCTTTTGCCGCTTTTTCTTTTTTTCAGCACACATAAAACTACAACTGCCAAAGTGTAATTCATCATGGTCTTTTTGTTTACCACTAGCGCATGCTGATGACGTTTTATTCTTCTATAGAAACTTGTATCGTAGCCTATGAGTCAATAGGTGTCATCATCGTACAGTCTACATGCATTCACCCAAAAATGAAAATTCTGTCATTAATTACTCACCCTCATGTCGTTTCAAACTTTCGTTCATCTTTTTGATGAAATCTGAGAGCTTTCTGTCCCTTTGTTGGCAGCTACGCAACTATCATAAAGAGATCATAAAACTAATCCATATGAATTGAGCGGTTTAGTCCAAATTTTCTGAAGAGACACAATCGCTTTATATGATGAACAGATTGAATTTAGGCTTTTATTCACATATAAACATTCATCAACTCACACATCAGTTGTGGTAAACGGAAACTCAAGCATGCTTGCTTGTTTGAGTTTCCGCAAGAACCAATGAGTTTTTTTCTCGCGTGTTAAGCAGGTTTGGTTGAGCTTCTGTTTATGTTTGCTAATCAATATTTAAATGTAAATAAAAGCCTAAATTCAATCTGTTCATCATATAAAGTGATGGAGTCTCTTCAGAAAATTTGGACTAAACCGCTTAGTTCATATGGATTTGTTTTACGATCTCTTTATGAACTTTTTGAAGCTTTAAAGTGGTAGTTGCGTAGCTGTCAATGGAGGGACAGAAAGCTCTCAGATTTCATCAAAAATATCTTCATTTGTGTTCCGAAGATGAGCGGAAGTTTGAAACGACATAAGGGTGAGTAATAAATGACAGAATTTTCATTTTTGGGTGAATCTCTTTAAAAGACACTGATGCCATTATATAACATGAATATAAACCAAAATCTATTTATCAATACTTCAAAATCTTCAATTTTGTTAATTTATAGATCCTTTTTGTTTTTATTCTATAATGTCATTCATTTGCTTGTTATGTGTCTTTAAAAGCCTAATCACCTGGTGGGCCTGAAGAGGAGCTACATCAAACTCTCTTTTAACACTGTGGATGACCTTATTAAAGTGAAAAGGGAGATCTCACCTGCTGTCCGCAAGAACAGAGAGAGAGAGAAGTCCAATGACGCCTATACAAGCATGTTATCCAGGTATTCACACTTTGGCACCGATAAGAAAGCACACTGTAAATTTAGATGTCCTGCTTATTTTGAAACCTTTGTTGCAGCAATGTAAAACGAAACATTTCTAAAAGAGATTTAAAAAATAGTTTTGAAAAGTTTATTCAAGAAATGAACTTTCCACGTTGCACGTTCCATTGTTCTCTATTGTTATTCAGACCTATAAATGCCTCTTTTGCATGTTACAGTGCTTTGGTTGGTGGGAGTGTAATGACAGAGGATAAGGGTGGCTCATCAAAAAAGATGACTGAGCAGCTTGACAACATTTTGGACATGCGAGAATATGACGTGCCCTATCACGTCCGTGTTTCTATTGACCTGAAGATTCATGTGGTAAAGAATCATTCCATACAGGCTACATGACTGATTATACAGTATGTTTAATTCTTGACTGACAGCTCTGTTTTCTGACAGGCTCACTGGTATAATGTGCGGTACAGAGGAAGTGCTTATCCTCCTGAGATTGTGCGCAGGGATGATCTTGTGGAAAGACCTGTAAGAATCTTAACAAATGCTTCTGCATGTCTTAAAGTGTTTAGATGCTTGAGATTTTTGCTGATTTTGTGTCAATAATGTCATTCACATTTATTCACTGAGTATCCTGCATTAATTATTATGAATCACTGAATCATGGCAGTATTTTTCTGTCTTTCCAAGGATCCTGTAGTGTTGGCGTTCGATATTGAGACTACTAAACTCCCTCTGAAGTTTCCTGATGCTGAAACAGACCAGATCATGATGATATCATACATGATAGATGGGCAGGTAATGTATTTTGCACTCTTACGATAGGTCAGTGATTCATTACATAGAGTAGCTGTAAACATGTCATTTAATTGTCAGTTTTATTCATGCAGTATTTCAATTTTTTCAGCCTCTTTGATATGTTTAATACTTGACATGGTTTATAATGTACATTTGTGTATTATTTTCCCAGGGCTTCCTCATCACAAACAGAGAAATTGTCTCTGAGGACATTGAAGACTTTGAGTTCACCCCTAAACCTGAATACGAGGGCCCTTTCACTGTGTTTAATGAACCTGATGAGGTAAGGTTGAAAATGATGTGCATTGTTTACCAGACTGTTACTGAGTGCTGCAATTAAATAATTGATACAATGTTGTCAATTGTAAATCAATGCTTGAAAAAATTAGGTTGTCAAACTCCTTTTCTGTAGTTTGGTAAATATTTGCCTTCTCTATTTCTGACCTTTTCTGTCTGCTTGCAGGCCTCGCTCATTCAGAGATGGTTTGAACACGTCCATGAGACCAAGCCGAACATTTTTGTCACTTACAACGGGGATTTTTTTGACTGGTAGGACATGCTTTTAGATTATTACTGTTAGACTATCTGATATTATATCACATAAAATACTGTTGCCTGTTTTATGTTTTTATTTGGCATTTACATATGATTTTGTGTTTTTACAAGTAGCATGTAATCATGGTGAATTTGTGTCTCTTTGTCCTCAGGCCATTTGTAGAGGCCAGGGCGGCCCAACTTGGCCTGAATATGCATCGGGAGATCGGTTTCCAGAAGGACAATCAGGGAGAATATAAAGCCAGCCAAGCTATTCACATGGACTGCCTCAGGTAAGAGTGGCTGAAATGTTGTCTTAAAAGAGACTGAATGAAAAGTACCCACACTTTGCTAATGAATGGCTTATGTATGACTTTATATTAGTTCATACACCCTGTCTCACCCTCTCTCTTCATTCAGGTGGGTAAAGAGAGACAGTTACCTGCCTGTAGGAAGTCATAACCTCAAGGCTGCAGCAAAAGCTAAGTTAGGTTATGACCCCGTAGAGCTGGACCCAGAGGAGATGTGCCGTATGGCTACTGAAGAACCACAGGTGCTCTTGCTCTACTCCCCACCTTTCACCCTCATTGATCATTTACATGAATGGCTGTTCACTTACAGCAGGGGTGTCCAAATTCCGGCCCAAGGGCCAATTCCGGCCTGGGGATAAATTTCAAACGGCCTGCAGCTTGTCTATTAAAATACATTACATGTGGCTCACCACGCTTAATTTACAAATCATGCAGTTTCACAGTGTCAACACAAGGTGACAGCACTAACTTTTAGGCCAGGTGTAAACTGGTTCACTCAAAGCAAGGAGAGTCTGCGTTTAGCTATTATGCAAGCCGCAGCTGGAACCAGCTTCCTGAACAGATCAGATGTGCTCCTACAGTAGCCACATTCAAATCCAGACTCAAAACACATCTGTTTAGCTGTGCATTTACTGAATGAGCACTGTGCCACTGTACGTCCGACTGATTGCACCTTATCTTATCTATGTATCATCTTTTTATTCTTTTTATAACTGTTTTAGTTTACCTTTGTTCTTATCTTTGGTTATTGTTATTTTATCTATATATCATCATTTTATTCTTTTTAATTCTCTTTACAACTGTTCTATTTCTTATGCATCTGTTGATTATAATTTTTGGTTAGGGCTGTCTGACTGGAAGAGATTGGAAAAGGAGAGCAGTGTGCTTCGCTTCATTCCGCTTGTGAAGAGTGAGGCATAATTATACTAAGGGTTAATGGTATAAGAAGTCGCTGATAGCGTCGTTACGTGCTAAAGGCATAGGTATAACGGTAGCAGACAGTGCAAAGAAGTGGACTGCGGGGCATAGGTAACGTCCCCTACAGGAGCCCGTCTTGGACCGACTTGTAAGGTCCAGGAGACATTGTGAACCTGCTCCATCTCTTCCATCTCAGATAGGGGTACCCCGAATTTAGAGAATCAGGCAGTTAGGGATCTATTTATCATCATTTTATTCTTTTTTTTTTATTTTAATTCTCTTTACAACTGTTTTAATTTATCCTTGTTTTTATTTTTAATTCTTACACATGGTATTCTTATTTCTTATGCATATGTTATCACTATTTTAATTCATTTTCTATGTAAAGCACTTTGAATTACCATTATGTATGAAATGTGCTATATAAATAAACTTGCCTTGCCTTGCCTTGCCTTGCCTTGAGAGAAACAAAATTTGATTAATGATAAGTGCTGCCATTAAATGCGTCAAAAGCGGAACGAAACAGCGCTACTCGTTGAGTCGTTTGAACCACGCCACACAAGGACCATTTATTAGCTCTGCCCAAAAGACAGCGCCGCACAAGCTCAGAACAAATGTGTGACAAAAATGTCAGGCAAAATATAAATTCATTTTTAACACAAATTTTATTGTGTAACACCACACATAGTCCATACTATGTTAATCTGAGTTTTTGTCTTAACCAGCCACAACTTTAACTATCTGGTCAGTTTCGATTTTCATTGTGTTGTGTGGCCATCAATAAAATCTCATTGGTACAAAATCCTGCTTAACATAGCTGCATATATTAAACATCAAATATGTTATGAGTGACTATGATTTTGTTACTTTGTGCATCATTTACTTATTGTTTACTGCATTGTGCTGTATTTTTTTATTTTTTTTTATAGACTCTGGCCACCTATTCAGTGTCTGACGCTGTGGCCACATACTACCTTTACATGAAATATGTTCATCCCTTCATTTTTGCCCTCTGCACCATTATTCCTATGGAACCCGATGAGGTCTGTATTCATGAATTCTTGTTTTTATTTTTACTACATTGAGCTATAAATATAATTGTTTTTAACATCATGGTGTTGCTTTATATGTGTCTGGACACACAAATGTTTCAACAGGTTTTGCGGAAAGGCTCCGGTACCCTGTGTGAAGCCTTGCTGATGGTTCAGGCCTTCCATGCCAACATTGTCTTCCCAAACAAGCAGGAGCAGGTCTTTAACAAACTCACAGATGACGGTCATGTACTCGACTCTGAGACTTATGTGGGCGGCCATGTCGAGGCTCTGGAATCTGGTGTGTTTCGCAGTGACATCCCCTGTCGCTTTAAAATGGTAACTGGGAGTCCATCTTTAACCAAAGCACATTGTTTTGAGTTGTTTTATTTGTATCGTATCTACATAATTATTTATAATTTATTTTCTGACAGAATCCAGCAGCATTTGACTTTTTGATTCAGAGGGTAGACCGTACTCTTCGTCATGCAATTGAGGAAGAGGAGAAGATTCCCCTTGAGCAGGTCACCAACTTTAATGAGGTCAGTCAGAGTCAGTATTCAGTGATGTTTTTTTGTGGACACATGATCCTACTGTATGTATGTTTTTCATGCATGTATCAAATTACTCCCCAGCTGTCTTATTAATTTTATCTGTTTCAGGTGTGTGATGAGATCAAAAGGAAGCTGATCTCTCTGAAGGAAGTGCCCAATAGAATCGAGTGTCCTCTTATTTACCATCTGGATGTGGGGGCTATGTACCCCAACATCATCCTCACCAACAGACTACAGGTACAGTACAGTTCTCAGCTTATAGACTGGTGCTTAAGTTGTTAATTTCATTGTAATGACATTAAGACAGCTTTTAGTCCCCTTCAGCTGTATATGAATAAAGTGAGTCAAATCACCTCTTTCTCTCCATATATTTGTTTTTCTCCTAGCCCTCTGCCATGGTGGATGAGGCGACCTGTGCCGCCTGTGATTTTAATAAACCTGGTGCAAACTGTCAGCGCAGGATGTCATGGCAGTGGAGAGGAGAGATCAGTGAGTGATTTAAACTTCTTACATCTTTGAGGAGACAATTAATGGCACAATTGTTTTCATCTTGGGTTGACGCAAGACATATACACTACCGTTCAAAAGTTTGGGGTCGGTAAGATCTCTCTCTCTCTCTCTCTCTGTATATATATATATATATATATATATTTTGTGTGTACAGTGGGGAGAACAAGTATTTGATACACTGCTGATTTTGCAGGTTTTCCTACTTACAAAGCATGTAGAGGTCTGTCATTTTTATCATAGGTACACTTCAACTGTGAGAGACGGAATCTAAAACAAAAATCCAGAAAATCACATTGTATGATTTTTAAATAATTAATTAGCATTTTATTGCATGACATAAGTATTTGATCACCTACCAACCAGTAAGAATTCCGGCTCTCACAGACCTGTTAGTTTTTCTTTAAGAAGCCCTCCTGTTCTCCACTCATTACCTGTATTAACTGCACCTGTTTGAACTCGTTACCTGTATAAAAGACACCTGTCCACACACTCAATCAAACAGACTCCAACCTCTCCACAATGGCCAAGACCAGAGAGCTGTGTAAGGACATCAGGGATAACATTGTAGACCTGCACAAGGCTGGGATGGGCTACAGGACAATAGGCAAGCAGCTTGGTGAGAAGGCAACAACTGTTGGCGCAATTATTAGAAAATGGAAGAAGTTCAAGATGACGGTCAATCTCCCTCAGTCTGGGGCACCATGCAAGATCTCACCTCGTGGGGCATCAATGATCATGAGGAAGGTGAGGGATCAGCCCAGAACTACACGGCAGGACCTGGTCAATGACCTGAAGAGAGCTGGGACCACAGTCTCAAAGAAAACCATTAGTAACACACTACACCGTCATGGATTAAAATCCTGCAGCGCACGCAAGGTCCTCCCTGCTCAAGCCAGCGCATGTCCAGGCCCGCCTGAAGTTTGCCAATGACCATCTGGATGATCCAGAGGAGGAATGGGAGAAGGTCATGTGGTCTGATGAGACAAAAATAGAGCTTTTTGGTCTAAACTCCACTCGCCGTGTTTGAAGGAAGAAGAAGGATGAGTACAACCCCAAGAACACCATCCCAACTGTGAAGCATGGAGGTGAAAACATTCTTTGGGGATGCTTTTCTGCAAAGGGGACAGGACAACTGCACCGTGTTGAGGGGAGGATGGATGGGGCCATGTATCGCGAGATCTTGGCCAACAACCTCCTTCCCTCAGTAAGAGCATTGAAGATGGGTTTTGGCTGGGTCTTCCAGTATGACAACGACCCGAAACACACAGCCAGGGGAACTAAGGAGTGGCTCCGTAAGAAGTATCTCAAGGTCCTGGAGTGGCCTAGCCAGTCTCCAGACCTGAACCCAATAGAAAATCTTTGGAGGGAGTTGAAAGTCCGTATTGCCCAGCGACAGCCCCGAAACCTGAAGGATCTGGAGAAGGTCTGTATGGAGGAGTAGGCCAAAATCCCTGCTGCAGTGTGTGCAAACCTGGTCAAGAACTACAGGAAATGTATGATCTCTGTAATTGCAAACAAAGGTTTCTGTACCAAATATTAAGTTCTGCTTTTCAGATGTATCAAATACTTATGTCATGCAATAAAATGCAAATTAATTACTTAAAAATCATACAGTGTGATTTTCTGGATTTTTGTTTTAGATTCCGTCACTCACAGTTGAAGAGTACCTATGATACAAATTACAGACTTCTACATGCTTTGCAAGTGGGCAAACCTGCAAAATCAGCAGTGTATCAAATACTTGTTCTCCCCACTGTATATGTTTTTTTTATTTTTTTATTTTAAGGATGCATTAAATTGATCAAAAGTGACTGTAAAGACATTTATAATGTTACAAAAGATTTCCATTTCAAATAAATTGTTCTTTTGAACTTTCTATTAATCAATGAATCCTGAAAAAAAAAAACATGTAACACTTTTTTCACAAAAATATTAAGCAGCACAACTGAAAATTCAGCTTTGTCATCACAAGACTGAATTCCACTTTAAAATATACTGAAATATAGAACACTGTATTTTTTTTATAAGGAGATTTCTCTCAAAAACATTAAAAAAAATCTGACCAACCCCAAACTTTTGAATGGTATTATATGCTTTAGTTGCTTGTTTTTTATTTTTATTGTATATTTGTAACTTGTGTTTTTGTAAATTCAGTTTATGCCATGAAGATAGCCACAGATGCTGACATGGCATTAAATAAAACACCGATACTTGTATGCTTTAGTCATATACTTCATTATTGGTTATGAGTAGTTTTGGCCTCACTTTATCAATTACATTGGTTAGTAATAACATAAACAGACATTATAACATTAATATACTTCAAAATTGCTGAACTTTTGTATAGCATTAATGCAGTTTTGCTATCAGTGAGGTTCAGGCTGTTTTTTTATTTCCTCATAGTGCCGGCCAGTAGGAGTGAGTTTCATCGCATTCAGCAACAATTGGAGTCAGAGAAATTTCCCCCTCTCTATCCAAACGGTCCACCTCGCGCTTTCCATGAGCTCAATAGAGAAGAACAGGCTCGTCATGAGAAGAAGCGCTTGGGAGGTCAGTATATTTTTGTTTCCCATACCCATCTGCAAGAATCTAGGTCTTGTCTGACTGTTGTCAGACCAAGAAGAGCTTAAATTATGCACTTGTACATCACTTGTATAGATGAACAGTGAGACATGTTATTACATTTGTATTTGTTTTCTTAGACTACTGTAGAAAAGCCTATAAGAAGGTTCACTTGACCAGACTAGAGGAGAGAGTCACTACCATTTGCCAAAGAGAGAACTCCTTTTATGTTGACACAGTTCGAGCCTTCAGAGACCGTCGATATGAGTTCAAAGGACTCCACAAGGTACTCAATTACCTTGAATTAATCAAATAATCCTTATATTTATATTTTATATTATATTATATTATATTATATTTATACCTTGAATTAATCAAATAAACAATTCAAGGGTGTTGAATTGTTTATTTTGTTATGAATGTTACAGTTTGGTATTTCTTTGTATGCAAACTGTAAAAAAATTTTGTTTATAATTTTTGAATTTTTGTAGTTAATGGTATTTTAAAATATATGGATGTGGTTAATGTTTGGCACCTTGTTGCAATCCTAATTTCCCCGAGCGGGACAATAAAGCCTGAGTCTGTCTATGTAGTACATCAAACTCCTCTATTTCAAAAGGAGATGTTTTTCTAGGATATTTCCTCTTTTAATGTGATATTTTAGTCTGCTCACCTATACAGGAAGGAATCATTCTTTTGTCTTTTCCTATAATCTGCCCAGGTGTGGAAGAAGAAGCTGTCTTCAGCGCAAGATAACGGGGACGCAGCAGAGGTGAAGCGCTGCAAGAACATGGAGATTCTCTATGAGTCTCTGCAACTGGCGCACAAGTGCATCCTCAACTCCTTCTACGGATACGTCATGAGAAAAGGGTATTGAACAATCAGAACCATCACTTTTCAAGGCACTTTTATTGCCCAGTGCTAGAGCAGATATACCCGAAGAGTTTCTTGTCTTCTGTAGTTGCTGATGTTACTTTTTGTTTTCTAACTCCTGTTTTACATGATGACTCATATTCTGTTTTTTAGAGCACGTTGGTACTCTATGGAGATGGCTGGGATTGTGTGTTTTACCGGTGCCAACATCATCACCCAGGCCAGGGAGCTCATTGAACAGATCGGGTCAGGCTCTTACACCAAACCCATAAACACTGTCAGAGTTGAGGTTAATTTAAACACCAGTTTATTGTAATTGATTGATTAATTTGTCTTCTTCTTCTTCTTCTTCAGGAGGCCTCTGGAGTTGGACACTGATGGTATCTGGTGTGTTCTTCCCAACACCTTTCCTGAGAACTTTGTCATAAAATCCACCAATGAGAAGAAGTCAAAGGTGACCATCAGTTATCCAGGAGCCATGCTCAATATCATGGTCAAGGTAATTTATCTTGCCTCTCTTTTGACCAGTAAACCACATTATCAGCAGGTTAATTATATATTAAAAAGGAAGTGATCTTCAAAAGGATGGTTAAAAGGGAACAACTAATGATAATCTGAAAAGATCATTGTGTATGTGTAGGAGGGCTTCACGAATCATCAGTATCAAGAGCTGGTGGACCCTGCATCTCTAACATATGAGACCAGAGCTGAGAACAGCATCTTCTTTGAAGTGGATGGGCCGTACTTGGCTATGATTCTGCCTGCCTCCAAAGAAGAAGGAAAGAAACTAAAGAAGAGGTGAGAGAACCACATCAGAGTTACATTAGAACTTCTTGTTCATTATCACTCTTTTAAAAGGACTAGATACACTGTGTGGACATTAGTGTTGTCACAGTACCAAAATTTTAGTAGTCGTTACCAATACCAGGAAAATGACATTTGGTACCACAATTAGTGTAGCCCTTTATTTTGATTGTCCCCTTTAGACATTCTGTTGAGTACAAGTAACATTGCACCTACATGTTAACTACCTCTCATTAGAGTATTAGTAGACTGTCTTCTTAATGTCTGCTAGCACTTTATTTTATGGTTCCCCAACAGACATTATACTGACTACAAGTAACTTTGCAAATACATGTCAACTTATTCTACTAACCCTACACCTAACAGTTTACTAATACTCTGAGAGTTAGCTGACATGTAGGTGCAATGTTACTTAGTCAACAGAATGTCTAAAGAGGACCATCAAAATAAAAGTGTAACCATTATTAATGCTATTATTTATATAATACAATAATACATGTACGCATGTAGCTTTCAAATACTGTTAAGTAAAAAAAAAAAAAAGCAGAGTGCTGCCTTTACAATCAGTGAAGCTGATATCAGTTGCAGCGTAAGCTCACTGAGTGAAAACTCCTGTTATAATCAAAAAAATCTGTATTGCTGTATTGTCTATATTTCACAGTGAATCTCTTATTTACATCATGCTTATACTTTGTTGGACTTGTATGACCAGTAACTAGTCACTTGTAGATCCAAACTACTGTAAGTTTATTCATTGTATTTGGTTGTAATCTATAGAGGTACTTTGTTTCCAAGTATCTTCTTTATCCTCAGGTATGCCGTATTTAACGAGGATGGGTCTCTGGCTGAGCTAAAGGGCTTTGAGGTGAAGAGGAGAGGAGAACTTCAACTCATTAAGATCTTCCAGTCATCTGTGTTTGAGGCTTTCCTGAAAGGCACGACTCTAGAGGAGGTTTATGCCTCTGTGGCTAAAGTGGCTGACTACTGGCTTGATGTGCTCTACAGCAAGGTATTGACAAATGCCACAAAATCTTCCATAGTTTTAAGTGGAAATATAATGGGAATAATTGCTTGCAATGCATTTTATTATAATAATATCACAGCTGTGTTTATTATTTTTATAAGAAGTGGCACTCAGTGTGTGTTGTTCTTGTCTTTTGTTTTCAAGGCTGCTAACATGCCAGATGCAGAGTTGTTTGAGCTGATTTCAGAAAACCGTTCAATGTCCCGTAAACTGGAAGATTACGGAGAACAGAAATCCACCTCCATCAGCACGGCTAAGCGTCTTGCTGAGTTCCTTGGCGATCAGATGGTGAAGGACGCTGGCCTCAGCTGTCGCTATGTAATTTCCCGCAAACCGGAGGGCTCGCCTGTCACTGAGAGGTGAATAATAAAATATTATTAATAAAACTTATTCAGAAGGTTGTTCCCCCCTTATACAGAGTGCAAAAAATTGTATTTCTTTATAAAGAATAATTAATATTTATAGTGACAGTAAAGACTTTTACATTGTTACAAAATATTTCTATTTCAAATAAATGCTGTTCTTTTTATCTGTTCATCAAAGAATCCTGAAAAAAATGTTTCACAGTTTCTACAAAATATTAAGCAGCAAAACGTTGAAAAAAGTTGATTATCGAATATGTTTCTTGAGCAGTAAATCAGTATATTAGAATGATTTGAAGACACTGAAGACTGGAGTAATGATGCTGGAAAATCAGCTTTGCATCACAGGAATAAATTACATTTCAAAATGTATTAAAATAAAAGTTATTTTAAATTGTAATATTTCAAATAAATATAAATCATTTATTTTTTCTCACACAGGGCGATCCCTCTGGCCATTTTTCAGGCTGAAGAGAGTGTTAAAAAGCATTACCTACGTAAATGGCTGAAGATGCCTAGCCTCCATGACCTTGACATTAGATCTGTGAGTTAGTTTGATTCATCGGCTTTGGCTGTAATATCACAATTTCAAAATTGTTGAAATTTCAGGAGTGTTTTATTCTTTACTGCTGTTATATTTTTAATTTCTGTTTTTCATGTCTTTCACATATAAGATTCTGGACTGGGGTTACTACATTGAGCGGCTGGGCAGTGCTATACAGAAGATCATCACTATTCCTGCAGCTCTGCAACAGGTAAATTACCATGCACATCATTTAGACCCATACCAGTCCTGTCATACCTGTCCTAACCAGAATCAAGCACTACATTTCTTCTATGATAATCTGAATTTTTACCCAGTCTACCTAATTTGACATGCATCAAATATTTGTTGGTGACTATCTGTGTGCATTTATATTTTCTTCTGTTTAGTTCCATGTTCTTAACAGTTACTATTTTTGTTCAGGTGAAAAACCCAGTACCCAGGGTACGACATCCAGACTGGCTGCATAAGAAGCTTCTGGAAAAGAATGACATCTACAAGCAGAAGAAGATTAGTGAGCTCTTTACCAGTGAGGGAAAGAGACAGGTAGGTCTACTATCACACACACCGTTCACACAACTTGCTGTCTACCTGTCTCCTTCTGTACGCACACCTTCTTCTGTCTCTCTCAGGTGGCCCTTCAAACTCTAGCATCAGGTGAGACACCGGATATGGAGGATTTCGGTGCTCCTCAGCGCCCCGTGCAACCTGCCATACTAATCAGCACAAAAAGGAAGAGGATATCTCAGGGAGAGGACAGCCAGGCCGAGTCTCAAGAGCAAGAACTCACACAGTCTTGGAGAGAAATACTGGGGCCACCTCCAGCCATAGGCGCCACTCGGGTAATACATAGAGACAGTATAAAAATGCAATAACATTTACCAGAAGTTACAATTAAAGTTTCCCTTATTATGCATTTTTAGATATCACCTTTCATTCAGTGTGTTATATATCTGTTTGTGAATGTCAGTGTTTAAAAGATCACAATAAATGGAGTTATTGTTTCTCAAAAGAAAGTACAGATTCTGAACTGCCTGAAACGTCAGTAATTCCAGCCTTATTTATGACCTGCACGAATCTGCGTAGGTTTGCATAATGCCAACCTATGGTTTTCATCGACTGCCCTCGAACGTCTACTTTGACCCACCCTCAAAAACTATAGTTGTAGCTGTGGCCTGGAAGAGCTTGGTTTGTGTTGTCGTGCTTGAGTCGTGGACTCGTGCTTGAATTTAATTGAACAAACGGCATTGTTACTGTTCATATCACTGTGTATACAAATTGGTTTTCGACACACGATGCAAGCGGTAGCCAATCTGACCAATCAGAGCAGAGTAGGCTCTCGGAAAGGAGGGGTTAAACTAAGAGACAGAATCCTTGATTGACCTGTTTCAGACACTGAGAAAAGAGGGGATATGATATAAGAAAATTAAAGGGGTTTTTGACCTTGGATGCATGTAAACCCATTGTAAGAGACCTCCAAAACAAAATTTAAGAACCTTTAAAATAACATAATAGGGGCTCTTTAATAAACAGCAAAAGTCAAGTCTGAGCTCTTTATATTAATGACACCTGAAGCTGAAGTGGAGCATTTGCTATCTCATGTTACATATGATCAGATATTATGTTTGAATAAATCTATTGATATATCAAATAAAAGGAAGGCTCCACAGCAAATTGATCTGCATTTGTGTGTGTATAGGAGGAAATTCTTGTCTGGTTGCGCTACCACAAGAAAAAATGGGAGCTGCAGCTTCGCCAGAGGAAGGAACGGCGGAAGCGACGACGTTTGATTGACGGGGAATCTCAGCCGACAGGGGGTGGTGTAATCCGTGATGGGCCGACAACAGGGCTAGGCAGCTTCCTGCGGAGAACCGCCCGCAGTATTCTAGACATGCCCTGGCAAATTGTACAGGTACGTCACAATAGCAATTCAGAGATTTAATGTTAAAACATTTTCCATGTACATTAGTGATGCGCAGATCGTAGTTACATCCGTGGACACAGCAGAAAATCCGCGGGTCGGGTGTTGTGGGGTCCACTTGTTTAAGCAACAATGGAGGCAAAACCGATCTGAGAGAAATTTCAAAAAGGAGAATTAAAACAAAACAAAACAAACAGAAGGAATGAAAATACTATGTGGGATCATTTTAGTGAAGTAGTTAATCGGGATGAATCAAGTGCTGGGTGTGTGATATGTAATAAAGCCTGTATCCAGCCTTTGCTTGGGCTGAACGCATTTAATTTCTTGTGTTTTTGTAAAGTTGCAGTGACGGAAACAGTGAAAATTTGAAGTTTGAAGGGTGTAAAGCCTCTGTTTAGGCTATTAAAGAAATGTAATTTTGCCAAAGAAGATCTTTTACTTTAAATAAATGTTCATTTAAAAGCAGCCTACTTCAGTGTAATATGTTACAATATCACGCTTTACACTGAATATTTGAATATTTGTCGGGTGTGGATATCTAAACGAAGAATCATTGGTTTGGGCGGGTGGATGATTTATTTGTAACAGTGGATTCGGTTGATGTTAGAGCTAATCCGAGCATCTCTGTACACTTTTGTTCAAAAGTTTGGTTTTGAAAGAAGTCTCTTATGTTAACCAAGGATGCATTTATTTGGTCAAAAATACAGTGAAACCTGTAAAACTGTGAAATATTATTACAATTTAAAATAACTGTTTTCTATTTTAATATATTTTAAAATGTAATTTATTCCTGTGATGCAAAGCTGAATTTTCAGCATCTTTACCCCAGTCTTCAGTGTCACATGATTCCTCAGAAATCCTTCTATGCCTATTTGGCTGAAATCTTTTGTATTATTATAAATGTCTTTATACTGTCACTTTTGATCAATTTAATGTGCCCTTGCTGAATAAAAGTACTCATTGTATCTAAATTATTAAACAAGACAGTTTTGTTCTTATTGGCACCATGTATGGTGTGTATCTTTATCTACCTCTAGATTGCAGAGACCAGTCACCCAGGTCTTTATAAGTTGTGGGCGGTCATTGGCAGTGACTTGCACTGCATGAAGCTCAACATCCCACGAGTGTTTTATGTCAATCAGAGAGTGCCTAAGCAGGAAGAGGGGGCTACCTGCAAAAAGGTCTGTATACAATTTTCAACACCAATTCTGTGCATGATCTGTGTAAGGAGAATTCTTCATGTTCTTGACTATAAGTTAATTTAGTGCCAGCCAGTTCAGCTGATTAAATATTCATGCCAATATTTCAGTGAAGAATTTTATCTTGCTTGGAGATTAGTTTAAACCTTCCTTTAAAACAAAGGCCCGGTTTCACAGACAGGGCTTAGATTAAGCCAGGATTAGGCCTTCGTTCATTAGGACATTTAAGTAGCTTTTATAAACATGCCTTTGAACTGTTGTGCATATTAAGACAAAACAATGGCACTGACATATTTTAAGACATGCCAGTGCAAGTTGCTTTGTTAAAACAGCTCAAACATGCGTTTTAGTCTGGGACTAGATTTAGGCCTTGTCTGTGAAACCGGGGGAAAGAGTCCATCACAATATAGAAATCTGCTAAACAAGATGATGAATATTGGAACAATATTAATTTACATTTATTAACAATAATGTTATCATTGCTATTGTTGTTAATATTTATTAATAATAATGTACCTATATTTTGGTCAGAATCAAGTATTCCAAAGAGTGTTGCAATGATTCAACATGGATATTTCAATTCATTTATCAAAGCTGTGCTCTTAGTTCAGTTAAGGACATGTCTCACTTTGACCCATTTAAATGACAGGTGAACCGAATACTTCCACGTTCTGGTGTGGCGTATTACCTGTACCAGTATGCAGTTCCTGAGGACATGTACCAAGAACACATCAATGAGATCAATGCAGACCTCTCTGCTCCTGATATTGAGGGTGTCTATGAGACACAGGTAACTGCTTTTCCCAAAATATGAGATTTTGCCTTTGTGAAATGACAATTGTGGTGTATGAATTTGTCTTTAGTTTGGTAGTCAGCCTGGAATATTCTAGACTAATTGGAGATTTCCAGAGAAGGTGTCTGCTCTGTGGTGCATTGACCTTATCTTGCAGAATCTAAAGAGGTAATTTCCATGTGTCTGTCTCGTGCCCTCTCACACGACCTGTAGGTTCCGCTGCTGTTCCGGGCTCTGGCCCAGCTGGGCTGCATGTGTATGGTGAATAAACAGGTGGTCAGAGACCTGGCTGGCAGAGAGGCTGATACCTTTGAACTGGAACACCTAGAAATGAGATCCTTGGCCCAGTTCAGCTACCTCGAGCCAGGTGACATAATCATTTTCAGTGTGGTTTTAGTTTTGTTTGTAATTGGTTACAAAATTTGTACATACACTATATAATGTTTGCACATTTGTTTAATGGCTGATGTGCTTCTAATTGTTTGGGCTAAAAATGTTTGGGTGTGTTTTATGTGTTACAGGCAGTGTAAGGCACATTTACCTGTACCATCACAGTCAGGGCCATAAGGCTCTCTTTGGCCTCTTCATACCTTCTCAACGCAAAGCCAGTGTCTTTGTTCTTGACACGGTAAGCTGCACATTTGTGCTTAACTCAACTGTGATTTTATTAATATGACCATATAATAATAATAATAATAATAATAAGTATTATTATTATTTGTATTATTATTATTATTATTTTTATTACTAAATAAAAAATAAACAAAATAAGAAATATTACTATAAAAAATAAGAAATTAATATAAATCATAGTAAGAAATATTAATATTTTTGTTCAAAAAATATTTGAGAAGTATTTAAGAAAAATAATATAATAATAATTTTATTTTACAGTGCTAATATTTATGGCTGTCTTATTTTTTTCTTTTTTAAATGTTAACCCAAAAGCTTAAAGCTTCTCTCTGGTTGTCAACAGTTAATATGCGCTTCTTGTAACAAGTTTAGGAAGATAGTTGGTGCATATTGCATTCCCAAATGGATATTATAAGTGATCCAAACTCAGACTAAATGCTGAGATAGATTTGTGTGGCGTGACATTTACTGCAAACCAAGCCACTCTGAAAACACTGACAAAAACACCATGAGCGTGTAAAAGAACAGTAAACGCAGCCCTGCAAGAAATACACAGTGCAAAGATGATGATGCAGTTCAAAATGTAGGTACGCAGTAATCAGATGCCCAACCTGAGTTCGGTGTATGGAGCAGAGCGCACAGCACTGCTGGAGAAGACCACAGAGGAGCTTCTGCCACCTGAGAAACATCTGTTTGAAGTGCGTGCTGAAAATGACATCAAAGCCATCTACCGTGCACTGCAGCGCATTCTCCTTAACTATAAGGTACGGCCTCAACATGTTATTTAATGTGGCCCTATTATGTTTTTTCAAAGGTTCCTAATTTTGTGCTGGAGGTCTCTTACAATTGCATGCATATAATTGCATGCATGCAATCGTTTTTTCTGAATTTGTGTGCAGGAGGAGCGTCGTGGTCCAACCCTGATCGCTGTTCAGTCTAACTGGGAGCTGCGGCGTTTGGCGGCCGGCATGACTGTACTGGAAGAGTTCCCGGTGGCGCCAGTTCACGTTATAGATGAGATAAGCTACAACGTACTGGACTGGCAACGGCACGGAGCTCGCCGCATGATCAAACACTACCTGAACCTGGACAGCTGCCTCTCACAGGCTTTTGATATGGCCAGGTACACCACACACTATTGTCACTGTCATACTAGGTTTAATTTCAATTTGACCATGAAGTTACATTTTTAATATTTATATTTTACGTAATTCTGTATTCAGGCACAGTACGACTTGCACTCAAGTCAGTGTGAAATAAATATATGGGGTTTTGTTTTATAGTTGATGTGACCATTTTCCATTTCCGCCCGCTAATGGCCTTTGAATGGTTCATTATATACACTGTAATAATAGTTTCTTATTCTGGTGTTTTTATGCATTTCCTCCATATTTTGTCACTGTGAGTGGGTGGGCCACATTTCTGAACCTCAAATAAGCATTGCTGACTTAATGCTGAAAGTAGTGTAGATTGAACTATTTATTTAAAGGCACAATTTTTTCACAGATTTTTTTTATTAAAATATCCAAAAAACACTAGAACAATGTTATCTATTTTGTTGACTTGTGTTCTTGCATTATCCCAAATGTTTCCAACAATGTTTAAATCCAGAGAAATCTGCTAATTTAAACTGTAACAGCCCGTGTCAATGTGTCGCCTGTCAATGACATCATAATTTCCACAATTTTAATGTGTCACATAAAGTGACCTTTATGAGTAGTAATTCAGCACTTGTGGCTGTTTCATTTAGAATTAAATAAAATAATGTGAATTTAAGTAATTAAACGTAACAAAGTTCATGTTCAGGGAAGAAGGGACTATGTTAAACGTAACTTTAAACCTAACTTTAATCATAAAATGTGCATAAATAATAAAAAAAAGAGCGGCAGTGGCCGACTGCAGCATATAAGGATAATAAAAACAGCAATGTACATTTTTCCAGGCGGCCTGCTTCATACCACAATAACGTTAATAAAACTTTAATACATTAATACTGTACATTTAACTGATTTCTTTTTTGCTTTCCATCGGCTGTGGTGAAGACGACAACTCCCATGATTCCACACTCATTCACGGCGTCATCCAGCTACGCCTTTGTTATTATTTTGAATAAGCGACCTCTAGCAGCAAAACTTACATACTGTGCCTTTAAAAATATCAACATCAGGGAGCATGCTAGGAGAAGCTGACTTCAGACTCATGTACTGAAATGTCCTTTCTCTGCAGGTATTATCACCTTCCCGTGGGAAACCTGCCGCAGGATATTTCTATATTTGGATCAGATCTATTTCTTGCGCGTCATCTGAGAAAGCACAACCACCTGCTGTGGCTGTCACCTACGGCACGGCCGGACCTTGGGGGGAAAGAGGCTGACGACAGCAGACTGGTGATGGAGAGTGATGAGAGAGGCTCCATGGAGATCAACAGCCAAGGCTGCTACTCCACAGGTAAGCAAATGAAGACACAGGATCAGACATGTAGACTAGGAGTAGATATTAACCCTTGTGCATCAATTTAAAAAAGTTACACATAGGTCCATAGAGGACAAAAATGTCATTAAAAAATTTAATATTGGGAGCACAAACTTAAGTTTGGTCTCATTTTAAAGAAGACCCTTGGCAGATTATTGTTGAAGTCAAAAAAGTGAAACCAAAAAAAAAGTTATAGAGGTTTAAGTTTATGAAAATGATTTATGAATAAAATGTTATATAAAATATATTTTTTATGAAACATGTTGAACTCTACAACTGCTAGAAAATCAAAGCCATAAATCTAAAAAAGTTGTGTTCCAAATTTGAGGTTGATATCTCAAAAAATGAGCTTTCAGTCAGAGTTTGTTTGGGCGCAGTGCCAAAGTTTCTCCATTAGATGCCAGCAAAATATTTTTCTCTCTCAAGATTTTTTTCTCTCTCAAATATTACAAGCACACGCACACACACCCACACACATTTTTTTTTTATTACACACATACACACCACTCTCTGACATCCATACCAACACACCCACACAGTTATAGCTGCATAATTTATCCAATTGTCTTTATAATACGCAGAAGCAGAAAACAGGAATAAAGTGAGTATTTGCTTTATAGGCCAAACCTGAAAAAATGGCACCATCTGGTAAAAAATAGTAAAAATTTAAATTTAGAAGCCTTGCAAACAGAATAAAAGCCTTTTAACAAAGATTGCATCATTTTATAGTTAAATGGCCCTGGGATTAAAAACTGCAGTTTTAATGGGTTCCAATGGGGACATTTTTGTCCAAAAGGCGCTGAGAGGAAGTATTTTGTGTACCTAGTGCAAAATAGATTTTTTAAAGGAAATGGGGGTGAAATATTAAAATTCCAATAAAAATACACACCTGTGGCAAATTTTATGCAGTTAGCATTAACACAGACTAAAACAAAACTGAAAAAGCCAAAAATGTCCATAAGGATGCACAAGGGTTAAAGGGATAGTTCACCCAAAAATGAAAATTAGCCCATGATTTACTCACCCTCAAGTCATCCTAGGTGTATATGAAATTCTTCTTTCAGACGAATACAATCAGAGTTATATTAAAAAAAAATGTCCTGGCTCTTCCAAGCATTATAATGGCAGTGAATGGGAAGTTCTGTTTTGAAGTCCATAAAAGGGCATCTATCCATCATAAAAGTGCTCCACACAGCTCCGGGGGGTTAATAAAGGCCTTCTGAAGCGAAGCCATGCGTTTGTGTGAGAAAAATATCCGTATTTTAAACTTTATAGACCAAAATATCTGGCTCGATTTACGCCGAAAGAGTAACCCCTGACCTGACGCATGCGTATTGACGAACGCAGAAGCGCAGAGGATAGAGCAAAACAAAACACCGGTCATGAATTAGAAGTCTAAAACAAGAATTTCGGAGGATTTCGATATAAGAGAAGAGGGGCTTGAGTTTGTTGCCCAGGCCTATTAGTTTGAACCGCAAGAGGCGTCAACTTGCGATACTCCTATACATCGTGTCAGGGGTTATTCTTCTATAGTAGTGGGAAGTTCAGATCATTGTACGGACTCGGATCTTTGAACCTCGTTCAGCAAGATGAACAAATCTTTTTTTTCAAGTCAGAATTAGTTCATTTCAGCAGAATATAATTAAAATGTCACGTTAAATTCCCCAACACATCTAGTACTTACGCAAACGTTGATCACATTTGGAATAGAAAATTAATTATAAGCTAATGTAGCCAAGGCCAAACTTAAAAAAAAAAAAAAAAAAAGATTAATTAATTGCTTAGCTGGGTCTTCAGGCTATGCAGTTTGTTAGTTCACCTCACCTCTGAATCCAAGTCGTTCTTTCTTTAGTCACTTCACATTTATCACGTCTGTTCCCTGGAAAGATTAGTTCACCTCTCGTGTCTTCGGGTTCGAGTCGTTAGTTCCGTTCCATCGTCAGTGTCTGATCTGGGCCGTGACAGCCTCATATGCAATGCATGCAGTCCCGGAAACAGAATTGATTAGTTCACCTCTCGAGTCTTCAGGTTCGAGTCATTCATTCACCAACTCACAGCCCCATAGGCTGAATGCAGTAACAGAAAAGATCCTGTACAGAACCGATGGCATGTTGCGCATGCGCGGTCAACACAAAATGAACGAATCGCTCTCTGAGACAACTCGTTGTTCCCGAGTCATATTAAAGATTTATTCAAAATGAACATATCACTATTCTGCCGGAAGCCAGATATTTTAGTTTATAAAGTTTTAAATACGGATATTTTTCTCAGACAAACGCATGGCTTCGCTTCAGAAGGCCTTTACTAACCCCCCGGAGCCGTATGGATTACTTTTATGATGGATGGATGCACTTCAAAACAGAACTTCCCCTTCACTGTCATTATAAAGCTTGGAAGAGCCAGGATATTTTTTAATATAACTCCGATTGTATTCGTCTGAAAGAAGAATGTCATATACACCTAGGATGGCTTGAGGGTGAGTAAATCATGGGCTAATTTTCATTTTTGGGTGAACTATCCCTTTAAAGAGACAGCAAGAATTGTATTTGTAGCAGGAAATGGCAGTATAGCCTAAATATCCACTTAAGTTGTTGTTGTAATTGTTTAATTTATTTCTGCTTTTTGACACAACTACATCATCATTAGACTACAACAATAATAAACATAATATATATTAATAAAAATTATTATTATTTCTGTTACTTTTATTTGTCGTTTTATTTATGCAAAATTGTGGTAAAAATTTCTATTTAAATAAGCTATTTTTTAAATAAACTTTTTTTTTTAATTCCTCACTTAATATTAAGGGAAATTGAGTAATTATACAAACAAAAAAATGCTGATGCTGCATTAAAAAAAACACTATCATTATGTGCTATTCTTTAGAGACCCACCAATCTTTCGGTAGACCCGATATTAAAGAACAGATAACGTATCAGGTTGAAAAGTTAATACTTTTAAAAATATATCTCTATAAAGTATTTTGCCTATTTTTCCAGTTTGTGTGGAGTTGGATATTCAGAGTTTGGCAGTGAACACCATTCTGCAGTCCCAGCATGTTAACGACATGGAAGGCGGGGCCAGCATGGGCGTCAGCTTTGATGTCATTCAGCATGCATCACTGGAGGAAATGATGTCAGGAAATCAGGGGACAAACACGGTGGCCAGCTATGACGAGACAGCGCTCTGCTCCAACACATTCAGGTATGCATGTATAAACGAGTAAGGCCAGTAAACATAATCAAACCATCTTGTTTTTCTGCAAAAACTCATTCTGTACAAAAGGGTTCTCACTATTTTCTGCCCTTGTGCAGGATTCTGAAGAGTATGGTTGTTGGTTGGGTTCGAGAGATCACACAGTATCATAACGTCTACGCTGATAACCAGGTGATGCATTTTTATCGATGGTTGCGATCACCCAGTTCTCTGCTGTACGACCCAGCCCTGCACCGCACCCTCCTCAACATGATGAAGAAGATCTTCCTACAGTGAGTACAACACACAGACTACTTTAACAGACCAAGTTGACCATGTCAACTTGATGTTTGGAGTTAAAGAAAGTTGCTCCATTAAGGTGTGGTCACATTAGCGAAATTTTGCAGGTAAAAAAAGTCTGTTGTCTGTATGAAGCACAGCTCACAGAAATCAATTTCAAACCAAGCAGCTTTCTGTTTGGTCAACGCAGCGAAGTCTGCATGGGGTATTCCAGATAGCGTAAATTCCTATTGAAATGACTGGATTTGCTGTACAAATTTGCTGTACAATGGTAAATGTGTCCGCACCATTAGTTTATCTACAATTTAAAATAATTGTCTTAATAAAGTAGCTGAAAGATTATATTGTGACTGCAAGGTGCTCTGCTTTTTTTTTTTTTCTTTTTTTTTTTTATATATATATAAATGAATAGCACTTTTGGCCAAAAAAAAATTAATAAAAACATTTAAAATGTACACTCACTTAATTTTATCAGTGATGGTGAAAAAAGAAAACAAAGATCAGGGCCAGTATGAAGTCCAAAACCAGTGATGCGTGAACAAAAATGCAACTAAATACTAAATACTGCTTTATTTACATTTCACATGTATGCATTTGGCAGATATTTTTGCCCAAAACAACTTTCAAAGTATAAATTATCAGTTCATGTATTTACTGGGAATCAAACCCATGACCTTGGTGTTGGTAGCACCATGCTCTAATGTTTGAGCCACAGGATGACTACTTATATTTTTCACACTTCTTATTTTAAAGACTTGTTGCAGAGTTTAAGCGCCTGGGATCATCTGTGATCTATGGAAACTTCAACCGTCTCATCCTCTGCACCAAGAAACGACGTATTGATGATGCCATTGCATACGTGGAGTATATCACTAACAGGTTTTAACCCCTTTTTTAATTCTCATCTAGACTCTAATCCTAGGTTCGTGTGCAATGTGCAAGTCTCTGAAGTCCAAGCTTTGATATTAAATTGTTTGTATTCATTTTCTCTTTGCTGTTTGTCTTCCTTTCTTGTGTCTCGGCTTTAGTATCCATTCAAAGGAGATCTTCCACTCTCTGTCCATTACATTCTCACGCTGTTGGGAGTTTCTGCTGTGGATGGATCCTGCTAACTGTGGAGGAGTGAAGGGAAAGCTGCCCCCTAGCCTTCTGTATGGAGAGGTAAAGCACAGGGCCCACTTGGTTCCAACTTGGAATGTTTCTGTGTAAAAAAAATTGGTGACATTTATACCATTCAAGTTGAGTTCAGTGCACTTTTTTTTCCACCAACACTAGCATGGCAATGAAAAGAAGACAAAGAAGGATGGAGCAGAGGGAGACGGAAGTGAGGATGAGGACGAAGATGAAGAAAACCAAGGGGAGGATGAAGAACAGAACGGGGAAGAAGATGTGGAAGACCTGATTGAAAGTAACTGGAACATCATGCAGTACCTTCCTCAGACGGCATCCTGTCAGAAATACTTTCTTATGATCATTTCAGGTAACATTACAGATTGTATTTCTTTCACTTGTACATTTTCAAAATTCCCATCACTGTCCTTTTTTAGCCTTCCAAAATTGCAATTGTTTTGTGTCTTTTTGCTCCATGTAATGTTGTTGAAAGAAGACTCTTATGTTCTCCAAGGCTGCTTTTATTTGATCAAAACTACAGTAAAACAGTAATATTGTGAAATATTATTAGAGTTTAAAATGACTTTTTTCTATTGTAATATATTTTATTCCTGTGATGGCAAATCTGAATTTTCAGCATCATTACTCCAGTCTTCAGTGTCACATGATCCTTCAGAAATCATTCTAATATGCTGATTTGCTGCTCAAGAAACATTACAAGTGAATTATTTTATTATAATTTCTCATCATGATAATTGGTTGGTTGTTTGCAGCCTACATTGCAGCTGTGTATCACAGCATGAGACAAGAGCTTCGGCGGAATGCCCCTGGTGCTACTCCCATTAAGAGACGAGGAGCGACCCAAGCATCCCAGCAGCCAACTGGGGATGTCAGTGCACTTCCTGGTAAGACATATAAAGTTTCAGCTTTGTGCTTTTGTAATGGGTTATTTATGATTGTATTCTCAAACACACTTTCTATGAGATTAATCCAGATTAATTATTAAGGCTGTCATTTGATATTTTAATATCATGTGGTCAAGCACAAATTGGAGTCGATATTTTCAAAGATGAAAAATTGAAAGGCATCCTTTTAACTGTTTCATGTTAGTAAACTTACAATTCAAATGTTCTTTACAACACGACAAAAGGATTATTTTAAAAGATTAAAAAAAAAGATTCAATTAAAAAGATTAATTAAATTGTTAGTTTTATAAATTGTAGTAGATTTGTGTTTGACATTACAGTGTTTTATATTATGTGTACCCTTGACAGAAAAATAAGCCACTATAAATTTATATAAAGGTTCGGTCATGAAAAAAAAAAAATACTGTGATATACTGTGAAACCGCCAGAATCTTAAAAAATACAGATCCAGATTTTTTTGTCATACCACCCAGCACTACTCTTCTGTAAGATTCCCTCATGTACTTTTTCTTGTGTCTGTTGTGTTTTAGGTTTGATCACATTCTCCCAGGAGTACGTGTCAAGTGAACTCACACAGAACTTTTTCACCATCACTCAGAAGATTCAGAAGAAAGTGTCGAGCACTCGCAGTGTTACACTCCCTTCTGAGATGTTTCCTGTTCTTCCTGGTTCTCACTTGCCCCTCAATAACCCAGCTCTGGAGTTTATTAAATACGTCTGCCAGGTATCAACATGCACCTCTTGCTCCTGTGTTTTTCTGCTGAATTGTGTTTTAAACTTCTTAAGTTGTAACATTACATCTCTACACAAGACTACCATTCAATTTTTTTTAATACTTTTATACTTGTAAAACTCAAGTGACCGTAAAGACATTTATGTTACAAAAAATGGTTTCAAATAAATTATGTTCTTTTGAACTTTTAATTCATCAAATAATCCTGAAAAAAGTCAGTTATCTACAAAAATATAAGCAGCATAACTGTTTTCTAAGGTGGCCAAGAGAGCTCAACGTGCTGCAACTGAAGAAAACACATGCAAATAGAAAAAAACACCAGCAAATTAAGAAAACATCTTCATCAGTTTTACAACACATGTGCTGCAAAAGTTCACAACACAACCAAATACAGAAACGCACTGCAAAAGTTCACAACACAACCAAATACAGAAACGCACTGCAAACGTTAACAACACGATTAAATACAGAAACGCGCTGCAAACGTTCACAACACGATTAAATACAGAAACGCGGTGCAAACGTTAACAACACGATTAAATACAGAAACGCGCTGCAAACGTTAACAACACAACCAAATACAGAAACGCACTGCAAACGTTAACAACACGATTAAATACAGAAACGCGCTGCAAACGTTCACAACACGATTAAATACAGAAACGCGGTGCAAACGTTAACAACACGATTAAATACAGAAACGCGCTGCAAACGTTAACAACACGATTAAATACAGAAACGCGCTGCAAACGTTAACAACACGATTAAATACAGAAACGCGCTGCAAACGTTCACAACACGATTAAATACAGAAACGCACTGCAAACGTTAACAACACGATTAAATACAGAAACGCGGTGCAAACGTTAACAACACGATTAAATACAGAAACGCGCTGCAAACGTTAACAACACGATTAAATACAGAAACGCACTGCAAACGTTCACAACACGATTAAATACAGAAACGCACTGCAAACATTAACAACACGATTAAATACAGAAACGCACTGCAAACGTTAACAACACGATTAAATACAGAAACGCGCTGCAAACGTTAACAACACGATTAAATACAGAAACGCACTGCAAACGTTAACAACACGATTAAATACAGAAACGCACTGCAAACGTTAACAACACGATTAAATACAGAAACGCGCTGCAAACGTTCACAACACGATTAAATACAGAAACGCACTGCAAACGTTAACAACACGATTAAATACAGAAACGCGCTGCAAACGTTAACAACACGATTAAATACAGAAACGCGCTGCAAACGTTCACAACACGATTAAATACAGAAACGCGCTGCGAATACTCACAACGCAACCAAATACAGAAACGCCCTGTCAACGTTCACAAATAATTTATTTTCATGCAAGCCCCCCCTGAGAATTGTAAAATGGTTGGCTGGGACCACACCACTGAAGAGTAAACACTGAACAATAAGTTCAGTGTTTACTCTTCAGTGGTGTGGTCGATGACCTGAAAGGTGAGTTTTTTTTTTTTTGTTTTGTTTATTTTAACATCCTGATCTTATGTGTACTGTTACGTTGTGAGTATTTGCAGTGCGTTTCTGTATTTGGTTGTTTTCTGTATTTAATCGTGTTGTGAACTTTTGCAGCGCGTTTCTTTATTTGGTTGCGTTGTGAACTTTTGCAGCACGTTTCTTTATTTGGTTGCGTTGTGAACGTTTCCAGCGCGTTTCTGTATTTGGTTGTGTTGTGAACGTTTGCACCGCGTTTCTGTATTTAATCGTGTTGTGAACGTTTGCAGCGCGTTTCTGTGTTTGGTTGCATTGTGAACGTTTGCAGTGCGTTTCTGTGTTTGGTTGCGTTGTGAACGTTTGCAGTGTGTTTCTGTGTTTGGTTGCGTTGTGAACGTTTGCAGTGTGTTTCTGTGTTTGGTTGCGTTGTGAACGTTTGCAGTGTGTTTCTGTGTTTGGTTGCGTTGTGAACGTTTGCAGTGTGTTTCTGTGTTTGGTTGCGTTGTGAACGTTTGCACCGCGTTTCTGTATTTAATCGTGTTGTGAACGTTTGCAGCATTTGTTGTCAAACTGATGAAGATTTTTTTTCTTTATTTGCTGGTGTTTTTTTCTATTTGCATGTGTTTTCTTCAGTTGCAGCGCATTGAGCTCTCTCGGCCACCGTAGTTTTCAGCATTTATAATAATAAGAAATGTTTCTTGTGCATCAAATCAGCATATTAGAGTGATTTCTGAAGGATCATGTGACACTGAAGACTGGAGTAATGATACTGAAAATTCAGCTTTACCCATCACAGGAATAAATTAAATTTTAAAATACATTAAAATGGAAACATCTATATAATAATAATAATAATAATAATATTTCACAATATTACTGTTTTTAGTGCAGTTTTTATTTGAATACATGCAGCCTTAGTGAGCATAAGAGATGTCTTTTACAAACATTGAAAGAAATCTTACTGAACTCAAACTTTTGAACATTTTTATGAAGATGTTTGTGGTAATGTCCCTCCAGGTGCTCTCTCTGGACGCCAACATTGTCAATCAGGTGAACAAACTGAAGCGAGATCTTTTGCGATTGGTGGATGTTGGAGAATTCTCAGAGGACGCCCAGTTCCGTGACCCCTGCAAGTCCTACGTCCTGCCAGAGGTCATCTGCCACCACTGTAACTTCTGTCGTGACCTTGACCTCTGCAAAGACCCTGCAGTTTCCCAGGTAACATCCTGACTCTCACTGTTAAAGTTTATTTAAACCTGTGGTTAATGGTTTACTACTCGCTCATGTTTATGTTTGATTTAAGGGATTTTAAGAGCTTTTTTTAAACTCGCTAAGCTACAACTACTTGGTGTTTTCCCACGTGTTCACTCCTTTGTCATGTGATCAAGCTAGCCAAAAAAGACAATTCTCCCTTCACTCTTCTTTCCTCTTTCCCCATGTAGGATGGTTCAGTTCTTCCTCAGTGGTTCTGTTCTAACTGTCAGGCCCAGTATGACACAGAGTCCATAGAAATGGCCCTGGTGGAGGCGCTCCAGAAGAAACTCATGAGTTACACCCTACAAGACCTGGTGAGAGACACAAACGAGAGACCCATTTACCACTTTTAGAGTGTTTTCGATTTATGGTTTTGCTGAAGTAACATCTTTATTTGTAAAATGTCCAAGCTTAATGTATATGCACATCCATTGACCTTTACTTCTGTAAATGGCACTTATGGCACTTTATCCCATCATAGGAATGTACCAAATGCAAAGGAGTGAAGGAAGCAAACATGCCGCTGTACTGTCGCTGTGCTGGAGATTTCAACCTCAGCTTCACCACAAAGGTACTTGTGTAATACTAATATGCTAATACTTCTGTATATCAGTATTACTACAGTTCAAAAGTTTGGGGTCAGTAAGATTTTAATCAGCAAAGATGCATTAAATTGATCAAAAGTGACAGTAAAGATATCTATAATGTTACAAAAGATTTCCATTTCAAATAAATGCTGTTCTTTTGAACGTTCTATTCATCAAAGAATCCTGAAAAAAAAATCACTCAAGCACAACCATTTTCAACATTCATAATAAGACAAGTTTCTTGAGCAGCAAATCAGCATATTAGAATGATTTCTGAAGAACCGTGTGACAGATGACTGGAATAATTAAAATTCAGCTTTGCATCACAGGAATAAATTACATTTTAAAAATATATTAAAAGAGAAAACAACAGCTATTTTAAATTGTAATAATATTTCACAATATTACTGTTTTTATTGTATTTTTAATTAAATAAATGCAGCCTTAGTGAGCATAAGAGACTTCTTTAAAAAGCAATAAAAAATATTACCAACCCCAAGCAGCCAAAAGACCACAGAGAAATGTCCTTGTCATGTGGTCTGTCATGTTTTCTCATTTCAATTTGTTTGGATGTGTTTGCAGAGCTTCTCTGAGCAGGTGGAAGTGTTCCGGAACATTGCCGCCCACTATAATATGAGCTTCCTCCTAGAGACCATTGACTGGGTCCTTAGTATGAACGCATAGATGCTGTTCACCTGATACTCTCCATTGGTTGTGCCAAGCTATGTATGTTTGTGCCATTTGTACAGATCTGAATTCATTTGAAATTTGTGTACATTATAACAGGGGAAATGTTTTGGTACTGGAACTTTTTTTTTATTTGTGTTAATAAATATTTTTGTATATGAAGAATTCACTTTTGCAAATGATCTTCCATCATTACTTCCTAAGTGACCAAGTGTAAATGTTGATTTTTGGTCATTATGATTACTAATTGAATCTGCAATGATATGGCTCTTTCTCACAGTGGCATGCAACTATCCCTGTGGTAATAGTCCATCTTTTTGACATTTATGAGTTTAATTCTGTGAAGAATATGTCTTTTAGTTTTTCTAACCACATATAGGGCTATTTGAGGTTTGCAATAGCCAGCAACTACCCAGTTTAACTTAATGAGACGTCCACATCACTGCCTGGCTCCTAGCTCTGCCTTCTCACTCTACATTAGCACATTATAATTAGATTTCCTATCTCTGAGGCAAAGACCTGGACATCATGGAGATGTATGACATGCTGTGCAATGTGCAATTTGAAATCCAACCATTGTGAATTGGCATTTCTGTACTCACCACTTACTGAAACTTAAGAGCAAAAAGCGTTTTCTTCAGAATAGTGTCTGAAACACTTTAAAAGATTTCTCTTTTCCAGCAAACATTCAGTCAAAGTAGGTGATTAACATTCAGAACGTTTGTCAATCTCGGGAGGTCAAACTAATTATCTAATAATATTTAATTTTTATTTTATACTATTGGTTTTGTTTTACATTTGTAATTTTACAAGATTGTGTAATTGTGAGCCTGTTGCCTACATTTGGAGCTTTTCTAAATGCAGTTTAAAAATATTAAATAAAAAGAAAGAAAAATAAAAGTGCTGCATAATTGGGTGATAGGAATACAGATTTACTGTAAATTCAGATGTCTTTCAGTAGGGGATCACTAATTTGTAGGGGTGTAACAACATGTTGCAATACAAAAATGCAACAATATGTACCGTGGATCGTGACAATATGTATATTGTGTATAGTTCACCCAAAATGAAAATTACTATGTGAGGAGAAAATTCAAGTTTACAGATGTATAATAATGCAATGGGGGAATATTTGTGGGTCCTGAGAATGCCAAATGTCTTATGTTTCCAGTAAAAAGTGGCCTAAATTATTTTAAATATATCTAGTCAGTGACAGAGTGCAAGCATATTAGTCTAAAATAATTCTGTATTTTCAGCTTCAGAATCATGAATATTTTTATTCTGGTGTCACCATTGTCCTGTGCATTGGGTTTCCAGCACCAAGTCCAAGCCTATTCATTTCCACCCCCAATGTAATACCAAATTTAGCATTTTAATCAACAGTACATTTTTTGTTAACCTTTTACCATAGGTCGTGATGTATCGCAATAATATCGTATCGCGAGTTCAGTATCGTGATATGTATCGAATCATGACATGAGGGTATTGTTACACCCCTATTAATATGGGACCAAATGTTGGTTTGGAGTTGTTGATAAACTTAGACTACCATTCAAAAGGTTATGATTAATAAATACACTGATCAGGCATAACATTATGACAGGGGAAGTGAATAACACTGATTATCTCTTCATCACGGCACCTGTTAGTGGGTGGGATATATTAGGCAGCAAGTGAACATTTTGTCCTCGAAGTTGATGTGTTAGAAGCAGGAAAAATGGGAAAACGTAAGGATTTGAGCGAGTTTGACAAGGGCCAAATTGTGATGGCTAGACGACTGGGTCAGAGCATCTTCAAAACTGCAGCTCTTGTGGGGTGTTCCCGGTCTGCAGTGGCCAGTATCTATCAAAAGTGGTCCAAGGAAGGAACAGTGGTGAACCGGCGACAGGGTCATGGGCGTCCAAGGCTCATTGATGCACGTGGGGAGCGAAGGCTGGCCCGTGTGGTCTGATCAAACAGAGCTACTGTAGTTCAAATTGCTCAAGAAGTTAATGCTGGTTCTGATAGAAAGGTGTCAGAATACACAGTGCATCGCAGTTTGTTGTGTATGGGGCTGCGTAGCCGCAGACCAGTCAGGGTGCCCATGCTGACCCCTGTCCACCGCCGAAAGCACGAACAGTGGGCCCGTGAGCATCAGAACTGAACCACGGAGCAATGGAAAAAGGTGGCCTGGTCTGATGAATCACGTTTTCTTTTACATCACGTGGATTGCCGGGTGCGTGTGCGTCGCTTACCTGGGGAACACATGGCACCAGGATGCACTATAAGAAGAAGGCAAGCCAGCAGAGGCAGTGTGATGCTTTAGGGAATGTTCTGCTGGGAAACCTTGGGTCGTGCCATCCATGTGGATGTTACTTTGACACGTACCACCTACCTAAGCATTGTTGCAGACCATGTACACCCTTTCATGGAAACGGTATTCCCTGGTGGCTATGGCCTCTTTCAGCAGGATAATGCGCCCTGCCACAAAGCAAAAATGGTTCAGAAATGGTTTGAGGAGCACAACAACGAGTTTGAGGTGTTGACTTGGCCTCCAAATTCCCCAGATCTCAATCCAATCGAGCATCTTTGGGATGTGCTGAACAAACAAGTCCAGATCCATGGAGGCCCCACCTCGCAACTTACGGGACTTAAAGGATCTGCTGCTAACATCTTGGTGCCAGATACCACAGCACACCTTCAGGGGTCTAGTGGAGTCCATGCCTCGACGGGTCAGGGCTGTTTTGGCAGCAAAAGGGGGACCAACACAAAATTAGGTCATAATGTTATGCCTGATCGGTGTATATTTAAATGTATTTATTTTCTTTCTTCTTTTTTTTAGTAACACTTTACAGTAAGGTTCCATTTCTTAACATTAGTTAACATGAATAAACAATGCGTTTATTAATCTTAGTTCATATAAATTTCAACATTTACTAATGCATTGTTAAAGTCAAACATTATCTGTTAATATTATTTAATGGACCTCAACAACTAACAATGAACTGTGGTAGTTTTATTAACTAACATTAACAAATATTAATAAATACTGTAACAAAAGCATTAGTCATTGTTTATTAATGTTAGTTAAAGCATTAAGTAATGTGAGCTTATTGTAATGTTACCCTTTTTTAAAGTAATACTTTCATTCAGCAAGGATGCATTAAACTGATCAAAAATGACCATAAAAATGTTGAAATTGTTGAAAAAAAATGCTGTTCTTTTTAACTTTAAATTTATCAAGTAGTCCTGTAAAATGGTTTAATCATTTCCATGAAAATAAGCACAACTATTTTCAACATTGATAATAATAAATGTTTCTTGAGCAGCAAATCAGCATATTAGAATGATTTCTGAAGGGTCATGTGACACTGACGACTGGAGTAATGATGCTGAAAATTCAGCTTTTAGATTTTAAAATATATAAAAATTAGTGCTGTCCAATTAACTAATCACACATTTTTCTGTAATTAATCGCACCTAACATTAAAGTTTTTTAAATATATTTTTATATTGTAATTTCACATTTAATCTCCAAATTAATGTAGAAACAACATAAAGACAGTAGCCTATATTTTAAATCTTTGTTTAATGGCATCTTTTTATGAAAGAAGGCCAGTATCACCAATACTGATGTCTCTATGAAATTTATTTTTTATTTAAATAAAATAAATGGAGCCTTGGTGAGCATAAGAGACTTCTTTCAAATAGAAAAAAAGAATGGTTGAGCTTTGACAAATATAGTCAACAACAATTTGTGTAAAAATTCAGAAATTAGAATTGAAGTTATTTACTTTTCTACCATTTTTAATAAACTAAAAGAAGTGTTGTAAGGAATCTATACAAGAATATGTTGTGCTGTAGACAAACGGCTACATAGTCCTGCTAAGTTCATTGTCTGTCCATTCACTTTAGCATCTGGTTTCAGTCTCTTGTCCTGTCTGGGGAGATGAGGTTTTATATGCACCCTTGATCATTACTTAAAAGACTGATCCATAAACCTCAAAAGTGTGAGCTGCATAAATCGATAGGTTTCTATTAATCACATTTAGAGTAGAGCTGGGCAGACACAGTTTCTCTTCCCCTAAATTTCGTTACTGTAACCAATATCATAAGAAAAGCTGTTATCAGGTTAGCAGAGCGAGTGCTTCTCTTTGGAGAAACCGTCTCATCTTTCCTTATACAAGATGATTTTTGATGGATGAAAGTTCCCGGAAAGGAGATTTTTTTTATTTTATTTTTTTATTGCAGTATTGCAGTATTTATTATAAATGATTTGTCTGTGCACATCATTATTTTAAAAAAACTATTCTCTTCTCTGATGATGCGTTTACTGGCGAGAGGGCGGGGCCACCTGTTACTCACATGAGATCCACCAATAGCAAACCACAATGATCCAATCAATTCCCGACAGACAAAATCAAGTCCCATCCCACATTTTTTCTTGTTCGAGAAGCCGTTTTACTCAGATATACATCACGATAGAGAAGAACAGACTATCACAACTTCCATTTCATACCGACAACAAAAAAATCACCAGATAAATTCAGTGTCAAACTTTAAAGTTAACATAAAATCAAAATCCGTTTGTTTATTTTGTAAAATGTTTATTTTGTGGAATTTGTCTGTGCACGCTATTCCAAAGAAAAATATTTGATCAAAATGTCAATATTTTAACAGTCCGATCAAAATCAAGTGCTGCTTTATGTCCTGGAAATCAAATCATGTGACACATTTGTATGATATTCAATATTCAATGAGTTCTTTCTTAATGAATATTCTTTTTCATTGAAATAATGTCACATTACAGAAAGCATTTAATGTTCCATGACTGTTCAAAGATGGAAGATACATGCAAACCTGTTGTGTATATGAATTAAACAAGCAAGTCAATTGTTGATCAGTGTTTAATATTTATTGAAGCAAAGCTACATACGTGTATTTTTTAAGCTTTTCTATATTCAGATATGGCATTTTGTGCTGTATTCCACACTTTTCCTCAGACAGGAATATCCAGTCCTTTATGTAAAAATATTGCGCTGTACTCTATATTAGGCATGGCATGCCATCACTGGAACGGTTTTGGTGGTGGCAGGATGTTTTACAATGGGACGCCATCTGAGAGGTCAGAGTGGGTGGAGCCATAGCTTGTAAGCGTGAGGTCTGTTGTTACTGGCTGGCGTGGTTGCTTGGAGATCTTAAAACAAAACAGAAACAGCTTTAGATTAACCTTTTCAAGAAATAGAAAATAATTGACCATCTTGTTCCAAACTGGATGACTTTCTTTCATGTTATTTTCTGTGAAATATTTCTGTTTTTTGCTCCATGGAAGAAAGAAAGTAATACTGGTTTGGAATGGCATGAAGGTGATTAAATCATAATTAGAGAACATAATAAAAAATATTGCTGATACATGCATAGTCTGATTTGCCAAACTCTTTCGAATATCTCATATTAGTCATATTAGAAACATGGAAGCTTGTTTCTGCCACTGAATATAAAAGAAGGTAATTGCGACTTTTCATCTCACAATTCTGACTTTTTTTCTCAGAATTACGTGATATAAACTAGTAAATGTGTGAGTTATAGTCGGAATTGCGTTATACACCGATCAGGCATAACATTATGAATCCTAATATTGTGTTGGTCCCCCTTTTGCTGCCAAACCAGCCCTGACCCGTCGAGGCATGGACTCCACTAGACCCCTGAAGGTGTGCTGTGTTATCTGGCACCAAGATGTTAGCAGCAGATCCTTTAAGTCCTGTAAGTTGCGAGGTGGGGCCTCCATGGATCAGACTTGTTTGTTCAGCACATCCCACAGATGCTCGATTGGATTGAGATCTGGAGATCTTCTTCCCATAGTGCATCCTGGTGCCATGTGTTCCCCAGGTAAGCGACGCACACGCACCCAGCCATCCATGTGATGTAAAAGAAAACGTGATTCATCAGACCAGGCCACCTTCTTCCATTGCTCCGTGGTCCAGATCTGATGCTCACGTGCCCACTGTTCGTGCTTTCGGCGGTGGACAGGGGTCAGCATGGGCACCCTGACTGGTCTGTGGCTATGCAGCCCCATACGCAACAAACTGCGGTGTACTGTGTATTCTGAAACCTTTCTATCAGAACCAGCATTAACTTCTTGAGCAATTTGAGCTACAGTAGCTCGTCTGTTTGATCAGACCACACGGGCCAGCCTTCGCTCCCCACGTGCATCAGTGAGCCTTGGCCGCCCATGACCCTGTCGCCGGTTCACCATTGTTCCTTCCTTGGACCACTTTTGATAGATACCGACCACTGCAGACCGGGAACACCCCACAAGAGCTGCAGTTTTGGAGATGCTCTGACCCAGTCGTCTAGCCATCACAATTTGGTCCTTGTCAAACTCGCTCAAATCCTTACGCTTGCCCATTTTTCCTGCTTCTAACACATCAACTTTGAGGACAAAATGTTCACTTGCTGCCTAATATATCCCACCCACTAACAGGTGCCGTGATGAAGAGATAATCAGTGTTATTCACTTCACCTGTCATTGGTCAAAATGTTATGCCTGATCGGTGTATAAAGTCAGAATTGAAACTCGCAATGCTGAGAAATAAAGTCAGAATTGCAAGATAAAAATTTGCAATTGCAAGTAAAAAAAAGTCATAATTGCGAGAAAAAAAGTCAGAATTACGAGTTTATATTTCTTGAGAAAAATAAGTCAGAATTGCGAGAAAAAATTCTCACAATTCTGACTTTATAACTGGCAATTGTGAGTTTATATCCTGCAATTTTGACTTTATTTCTTGCAATTGTGTTTCTATTCCGCAATTTTGACTTTTTTTTCCCCTCACAATTGTAAGTTTATATCCCATAAATCCTACACCAATTTTTTCCATCCTGCTTGACTTACATCATCAAACTTCATTTCACTGAAGACTTCATTCTTATCGATAAAC
Source organism: Coreius guichenoti (assembly GCA_039654105.1). Taxonomy (NCBI): domain Eukaryota; kingdom Metazoa; phylum Chordata; class Actinopteri; order Cypriniformes; family Gobionidae; genus Coreius; species Coreius guichenoti. Next base: position 8,732,135 of record CM077169.1, read on the forward strand.
GTCAGCATGATCCAGTCACAGATGATTGAGCACTAGATGAGAGATAAGACATTTCCCAAGATTAAGCATGAGGACAAAACTCTGAACCAAGCTGTATATGTCCGTAAATGGCTCTTTCCATCAGGCTTACTCCAGATCAAGCGCTGTGAGTGAAACCTGAGAATCATTCCAATAATGCAATTTGCGAAGTGTTTATGTCTGCCATCACTGTCATTATCTCACACTTTTAACCCCAAATAACCGTTTTTAATATGCATTCAGCAAAAACTTACAATTCCTACTGACGTCATGGCCGTGACTGTGTTGATGATGGTTGGAATCAGACTGAATCTTCCTGCCTGAAAGGAAATATTGAAATAATGTTTCAATATAATACGAATGTGCAGTCAGTATGTCAGAGAGGCACTAATGTACTTCCTGTATGCTCTCACATGTCCATGAACAATGACATCCAGGCGAATCCCATAGGCTTTAATGAGTGTTCTGTACTCCACACCATCCTTATGGTAATATTTTGCAAACCTGAAAAGTAAAAAATGATGAAACAACTCTATGCCCAATTTAAATGGATTAGATGAAATTTAGCATTTATGGCCAAAAGTGTGCAGTAGTTTAGAATATTACAGTGTATATAACAGTGCTGGATAGATTACTGTATTTTACAGATTGCAAATTACATGATGAAAATTGTAGTTAGTAACGTAATGTTATATTACACATTTTAGGTAATGTATTGTAAATACTTTTTGATTACTTTTGACCTAACTCGTTTATCATATTGATCGGAATAGAACAATCTTATTGATACCATATTGATATAAAAATACAAAGAGAAAGTGATAAACCGAAAAGATAAAAAAAGATTTGGGGAGAATCAATGTAATCATGTAATCAATAAAAAAATAACTAGTCTGATTATGAGAATTTTAAAACGTAATATAATCCAATTAAAAGTACTTAATTTTTGGAATCTGATTATGTTATCCAGATTACATGTAATCAGTTACTACCAAGCACTGTTTATTAATCTTAAAATAAAGCATGCTAAAAATTATTCAAAGAGGAAAATATTAATAATTGCATTTTCCTTATGCAAGATGATTTTTGATGGATGAAGTTTCCCTGAAAAGAGATCTTGGTAACACTTTAGTTTAGGGTCCAATTCTCACTATTAACTAGTTTCTTATTAGCATGCATATTACTAGGATATTGGCTGTTTATTAGTACTTATAAAGCAGATATCAATGCATTATTCTGCAGGACTATGTTCTACATCCCTTAATCCTACCCAATACCTAAACTTAAACGCTACAAAAACTACCTTACTAACTATTAATAAGCAGTAATTAGGGGTTTTATTGAGCCAAAAGTCGTAGTTAATAGTTAACAGTGAGAATTGGACCCTAAAGTGTGACCAAGAACTTTACTTTAAAATGTCTTAAGCCACACATCCATGGTGTTGGGAGTCCTGCATATGCATTTTGCTATAGTATTCTTAATGATCAACTGATCATCATTTTAAATGTCAATTGATTACAGAAGTTCCTGTTAATTGTACCACCAGTTAATATACCCCTACCTGTAGTAGTATCCTGAGCTGGGCAAGTTTTTCCTCATGTCCAGCCTTCTGAATGAATATGTTGGAATGCACTTTGAGGGATCCAAATCAAAATCACACTTCCAGTTAATGAACACTCCAATTATTCCACCCTAAACACATTAAAACATACATGAAACGTACATATCAAAAGGTTGCTGTTGCTTAAAAATGCAGAAAAACAATTGGTATGCTATTTGACAGTAGACTGTATACATACTGTTCTGCAAAGTTCACTGAATTTCTCTCTGGCCTGCGCTGCGATGAAGCCCAGGCTGAACACTGGACAATAAGGGTTGGTGTCTGGGTGATAATGGCACCGTAACAACTTCTTTGGCTTGTTTGGTTTGATATTGCCCCTATAAACCATATAAACCACACTTTAGATCAAAAGATTTTTAAGATCAAGTAACACAAATTGATTGATAGATAGATAGATAGATAGATAGATAGATAGATAGATAGATAGATAGATAGATAGATAGATAGATAGATAGATAGATAGATAGATAGATAGATAGATAGATAGATAGATAGATAGATAGATAGATAGATAGATAGATAGATAGATAGATATAATTTTTTTTTTTTGTAGGCCAAAACCCATAAACCGTAGCAAGATTTATGAAATGTTCTGAAACTCATAACCGTACCTCAGAACTTTAAACTTTGGGAAATGGATGGCATTCTTTATAAACACTGTGAAATTAATGGCCTGTTCCAAAGCTGGTTCCCTGTGGGGACAGGAAAGACATTTCAGTGCATTTCTCTGCTTGATTTTTGACAGATCAATAAATTAAAGCACAATACCTGACAACAGCATATTCCTCAATGGGACACCAGGTTTTGATCTCACAGGTCTTGAATGTGTAGTTGTAGTACGGTATACACCGTCCTGTTCTTTGGCCTATTCAAAAACAAGTTCACATTTCGATATAAGTCATTATTTAAACTATTCTGAGACTTGCTGAAGTGATTTTGGTATTCATATTTGTACAGTGGGCCATCAACTGAAAATCTTTTTTTTTAATTATCGGTAATTATTAATGTTTTAAGTTTATTTCTTTCATTTTGGATTTAAATAATTTGTGCTGCAGTAATTAAAGCAAATTCTGACATTTATATTCATTTTTATTTTTCAATGTTTAATTTTTTTGTAATGAGAAATTGCATTAAAGTCGGCATGAAACTGAAGTATTTTCTTCCCTATTGTGATGAGTGTAACGGCTTCTCAAACAAGAAAAAACGTAAGGCGGGACTTGATTTTGTTCATCTGGAATTGACTGGATAGTTCTGGTTTGCTACTGGTCGATCTCATGTGAGTGACAGGTTGCCCCGCCCATGCGCCAGTAAACACGTCATCAGAGAAGAGAAGTCGCTGCACTAGAGAAGTTATTCTGATTAAAAATTATGAAGACATATGAATGAAAAAATGATGTGTACAAATAATTCATTTAATATAAATATTGGAATATTCCATTAAAAAAAAAAAAAAAAAAATCAGAATTGTCCATTTTGAATTTATGATGACTTTAAACTAGTGGTCTCAGCCTTTTGGACCCCACTGTATGTATGTATGTATGTATGTATGTATGTATGTATGCATTATAAATGTAAACCCCACCATGACCATCAAAATCAATTTCCCCTTGAGTGCAGTCAGAATCTTTTGTGCAGTTTGCATTGGCAACACTGTAATGCTGAAAAAGCACAGAAGAAAAAAAATTGCTGTTTGACTCAGACCAAGCATTAAAAACCAAATCATCAATACTTTGTATTTATAGTTGTTTAGTTTTTGCACTCACCTCGGCACACGTGCTCTGCGTCTGATCATGCGTCACTTCTTTTCTAAGAATTGTACTGATGACATCCCCACCCTGTGCGTGAAGAAATTCTGGGTTTCTAATCAATCAATATAATGCTGACCAAGTAAGAATATATATTATGATCTAGCAGGGAAAATATGATTTAATCACTTTACAATATCTGAAGTAATATATAGAATATCTGGTCTGCCCTGGAAATAAAAGATGATGTAATGTTATGAATTTATGTACAGTTTATTTGTTTTATGGTACCTCACCTCAGAAGGTCTGACATATTCTGTAGTGTCCTGAACGAAGTCTTCCAGTATGGCCACACCTCTCATCTCAGTGTACACCGAGCTCTCTGGACGCGTCTCAGTCTCCTGATATGCTTTCTGACTGATAAATACATGCCTGCATGCATAAAAGATAATAAAAACGCATCCATTATCTGCAGACTTCAAAAACAAAACACACCTATAACAGAGTAGATTCTGTGTATGAACTGTAAGATCAACATTAGAAGATTAAACATATTCAAAGATATAAATGAAAATGCAAAAACAAAACTATGAATTCACAGCCAGATTATTCTGTAAAACTTCTGTAAATCAGATATGAATAACCAGAAGGACAACTAAGGTGCCATAATTATATTTGACATTTCATAATATTTATATGAGAATACAATCTCTATATCACTTATTTCTATTGACATTTTTATTGCATTTCTTCTGCATATATTGTTTTCAAAACTACTCCTTCAGTCGGTTGTAGGCAAAAGCCTTACATTTCTTTGGGTTTTTAGTAAGGATTCAGAGACAATGAAATGACTCTATTTTGAATTTCCATGTTGTTGTTCTGCAGTGGTCTATCTACAGAAAAATATGATAAAGATATGTATGACCAATTAAAAGTATCAAGTTTGTTGATTGACTAAAAGTAATTTTTTAGATAAAAGACAGACAGAGGAAAGTAGATTCTTACCAAATGAAATATGTGATCACCAGGAACTGCACGGCTCTGTATATGACTCCTAGTTTTCTGTCCTTCACCACCATAACTTTCGGAGTCTCATAGTCCCAAAAACCCAGGAAAAAGTCTTTGAGGAATTCTAGACAACCCATTTTCTATCAAATTCCTTACTTGTTCCTGCAAAATGAATCTTCACCATTCACCACTGAACTGATGCTGTATGGTGATACCCGCTTCTGTACTACAGCCACCCTCTCCCTCTCTCTCTCTCTCTCTCTCTCTCTCTCGCTCTCTCCCTCTCTCTCTCTCTCTCTCTCTCTCTCGCTCTCTCGCTCTCTCGCTCTCTCGCTCTCTCCCCTTAAATGTCAACCTTGTCCTTTTTTCTATGGTTCTTTATCATATTGTTATTTATGTTGCACTGAGTAATTAATCTTTAATTAATCTTAATTAATCGTGTCCATTTTCTATCTCTGCAGTTAAATGTTTATTATTATAAAGTTTATTATTTTATTGAAATAATTCAGATTTGTGTAATTTAACTAAAGCTTATGGAACAACAGCAAACTTTATGATGAGGTACAATGTATCTTTGTTGTGTAACAAGTATTTATAAATGTAAGATCGATAGATAGATAGACCTGGATCAGGGCATCAGTGAGCTCCTGGACAGTCTGTGGTGCTACTTGGTGGCTTCTGATGCTCCGATACATAATGTCCCAGAGGTTCTCAATTGGATTCAGGTCTGGGGAACATGAGGGCCAGTCAATGTCATCAATGCCTTCGTCATCTAAAAACTGTCTACACACTCTAGCCACATGAGGTCGGACATTATCATACACCAGGAGGAACCCAGGGTCCCCTGCACCAACATAAGGTCTGACAATGGCTCTGAGGATTTCATCCCAGTACCTAACATGGCTAGCACGTAGAGGTCCTCCAAGGATATTCCTCCCCAGACCATTACTGACCCACCACCAAACCGCTCATGCTCCCCCACGGCATCTCCAGACTCTTTCACGTCTGCCACATGTGCTCAGTGTGAACCTGCTCTCATCCGTGAAGAGAACAGGGCTTGAATTCTGATGTTCTCTGGCAAATGCCAATCGAGCTACACGGTGATGAGCTGTGAGTACAGGTCCCACTAGAGGATGTTGGGCCCTCATGCCACCCTCATGAAATCTGTTTCCTGTCCAGCTCTCCTCATGTAACAGCCTGTCTCCTACTCTCCTGGTATCTCCTCCATGCTCTTGAAACTGTGCTGGGAGACGCACCAAACCTGTTTGTGATGGCACGTATGGATGTGCCATCCTGGAGGAGCTGGACTGTGGAACCTGATTGGGTTGCAGGTACTGCCTCATGCTACAGAAAGTGACAAGGACCCTAACAAAACACAAAACTAAAGATAAGTCAGTCAGGAAGAATAAGGAGAGAACAATTGCCTTCTGCTTTTTTAACTGGCGGTTGACAACTATTTGTTATATTACCACCACCGCTGGACTGGAGTGTGGAACAAGAGTTGCAGCTTAGCTATAAAATTAAATTCTTTTTAAAAGCCCTGTATTCTTTAAAAAAGAAAACAAAAAATAACAAAATCGTCCCAGCACTTCTTTGTAAAATATTTTTATATTCAAAAACAATTTCATTGGCCTCTACTTGAGCAATAAGCCTCTGCCTATCTTGATGATATTTCTGACAATGAATCAATACATGCTCTACTGTTTCTGGGCTACGCCTGAGGCAGTACTCACAGTTACCATCAACATGCTTGTTCATGAGAAATAAGGTACTATTAAGTTTGGTGTGTCCAATCCTCAGCCTGGACAATACCACTTCCTCATGTCTGGCTCTGACTGTACCTGCAATCTTACTTACTTTAGGCTGGAGACTAAAGAGATGTCTCCCAGAGGACATATTATCCTAAACATACTGCCATTTTTCATAAGTTCTTGCTTTAATAATGCTCTTGACCTTTGCTTTGCTGTATTTTATGTCAACATCAATGTTGTCTTTACCTGCTGCTTTCTTGGCATTATGTGTCAGCCAGCTCATTCCCCTCCACCCCTATGTGGGCTGGAACCCATAAGAAAGAACCCATAAAACCTGCCTTTTGCATTCCACTTGCTAACTGTAAAATATCAAGAAGAATGTCTTTCCTGGACCCTGAGTAGGAATTCTGGATACTTAAAAGAGCAGAACTAGAGTCAGATGCTATGACTGCTTGTCTATTACCCCCATTGCTTTCTACCCATAACAGGGCAAACCAGATGGCTACAAGCTCTGCCATATATACAGCCAAATCATCATTTAGCCAACTACAGCCAGCCCCAGTTCAGGCACCACATGCGTCACTCCCACCCTTTTATCAGTTCCTTTAGAAGCATCTGTGAATATGATCATGCCCTGGCTGTAGTGTTCTGCTATATATCCACTAGCTCTCCATTTGTCCACTTCACATTCCTGCTTTTCTTCAAGCAGCCCTAGATCCACTTTTAATTCCTCAAAAGTCCAAGGGGGAACTGTAGGGTATGCCACTGTGGGGCAGATATTAAGGTCACTTAACCCCATGTTCACAACTTTTTGTTTGATAGTCCATCCAAAGCTTTTTCCTCCCTCATTCAATCGCTCTTGACAATTTCTTAGGACTGCCTATGCAATGTGACTATCATTATGTCCCATAAGATTAGCCCAATACACCAGGGCAAGCTGATCTCTTCTCAAATACAATGGCATTTCCCCACCTCAACTTGGACGGCTGCCACTGGAGAGGTTTTGACCGCTCCACTACAAATTCTTAGGGCTTGGTTGTGCATTACATCAAGTTTATGTAATAATGACTTGGAGGCTGATCCATAGGCTACACACCCATAATCAAACACTGACCTCATATAGCCAGCACCTGCAAAATAATCCCCTTTTTGGGAGTTGTCTTGCTGTTACCTCTCCAGTGCACCTGTTGTCACTTTCATTTGCATCAAAGCAGTTGAAACCTGGTTGAAACTTATTCACAATCACTTATTTTTCCTAACTGGACAGATCGATATCCCTGAAGTTTAATTGACTTGGTGTTATATTGTGATGACTAAATGTTCCCTTAATTTTTTTTATATTAAGGGATTCATATATTTTCATATATTTTATATGTATTGTTCATTTTTATTTATTTAAGCCTTAGATACACAAAAATGTAAGATATATTGGGTATTTAACATATAAACATATTACATACAGTATAGAAAGATTACACATACGCAGACATACGTACCGCTAACTATGACCACTACACGAGTATTCATGCATTTCTTTGCAGGCATTCCTGCGGGCGCCCTCAATTCAAGGGTCCTACTGTATCGGCTGACTGACGTCACAGAAAACACGTGTGTTCGGAAGAAGCACGTTAGCACTGGCTCTGATCTGTGATCTATTTGCAGTTTTATTGCAGTAGTTTTTATTTTAGGTTTTGTCGAGTGGAAATAACATCCGCTGTGATGGGCGGATTACAAAAGAAAAAGGTAAGACAGCGATTTAGACCAAAACTGTCGGTAAACAAAACATGATGGGTTGATGAGCGCAGGGCCCTGCAGACTTGTGTGCTTTAAACACATTATACGGAATACATCTAACATTTTATATATGCATATGTATGATAAAGATATGTATGAACATCTACAGCATAACTGTGACTTGAATTTTCTAACTTCAGTGTCCATTTACAGCTGTTTGCAGTTTTGCTTGAAGAATTAAATAAGGGATCTTAAGATCTAATCATACACTTGCTAACCTGTCATTTCTTCTTGTGTAGTATGAGAGTGGATCAGCCACGAACTACATCACCAGGAATAAAGCCCGCAAGAAGCTGAGTCTTAGTCTGGCTGATTTCAGGTTAGTTAACAGAACAAAGCATTAGCTTTAACTAAATGTTCTATCCTGATGTTTTGGTCATTTTACATTCCTCATATATTATATAATAGCGTAGTGCATATAAAATGTCACATACTTGATGCAATGTTATGTACATATTAATTGCAATGTACGTCAGAGGTTTTCAACTGCTTTTTAACTAGCTTCTAAATGACAGCCAAATCTGTGCTGTGATAGTTTGATTGGACGCGTGACCTTTGACATCAGTAACGAAGGATATTTAAAAGTTATTTTAAAAGATAATAATAAGCCTATTTATTTTGCTGTCATCTCAAGTATGAAAAAGTACAATAAGTTCATTTTAAGTATATTCACCCCCAGTTTCACAGACCAGGCTTAAAGGGATAGTTCACCCAAAAATGAAAATTACCCTATGATTTACTCACCATCAAGCCATCCTAGGTGTATATGACATTCTTCTTTCAGACGAATACAATTGGAGTTATATTTGAAAAAGTATTATATACTTCTAAGTATTATAATGGCAGTCCAAAGTTTGAAGCCCAAAAAAGTGCATCCATCCATTATAAAAGTGCTCCCACACAGCTCCGGGGGGTTAATAAAGGCCTTCTGAAGTGAAATGATGGGTTTATGTGAGGAAAAATATCCATATTTAAAACTTCATAAAGTAATATATCTAGCTTCTGCCACAGACCGCCTTCCGCTCCCAGTTACGTTTTTTTCGTAAGTTGAATACAGAAGGCAGTCCGCCATTTTACTTTATGACGTGTAAATGTCTTAAACCCATACGTCTTTTTTTTTTTTTTTTAAAGGAACGTTTATAAAAGCTACTAAAATGTCCTAATTGAACTAAGGCCTAATCCTGGCTTAATCTAAGCCCTGTCTGTGAAACCAGGCCTTAATTAAAATTCAAGTAAATGTTTACGTGTACTTTATGTAAGTATACTAATATCAATGTTCTAGTAGTAGTATACTTGTAAGTGTACTATTTCAATACTACTTGGGACTAAATTAGCCCACTTTTTATATAAACGTATGTATAAACGTATACTTTAAGTGTAACTACGTTTTTCATTTTTACTGCAACTATACAACAAGTGAACTTTATAGGTAATACTGCTAGTTTACTAGTCAAATACTTGTAGCACATTTTTTAGTTTATGAAAGTACACTTTGAAGTATACTCTCAATAAGCTACTTTAGTTTAGTAGTTTTATTCTGTAAGTATACTTGTTATACATCATACTTAAAGTTTACTATTTATATATTATTTTTACACTTTAAGTATTCTACTATGTTACTATTTAGGTGATCCTTTTTATACTTGAAATATACTTTTAACTGTACTTTTAAGTATTGAAGTAAATTCCTATGTACACTACCAGTGGACAACCCTACACACAAATCAGATACTCAGAATTAGGAACATATGTTTTCTTTATAAATCAATATTTTCAAAACAATGTAAGTTTATAAGACAGTATGTAAAACTGTGGGAAAAAGTATTTAATAGGCTCCTCAGTCAAGAGTAAACAACTACAAGCCAAGTATAGAATACTTAATTATACTTTTAAGTATATCGCGATCAAAAGATGAAGTATAAGTATAGGCTAAATATACTTAGACTTTTCTGTCAGTATAAGTCAAGTATACTTAAGTTTAATTTGAAGTATATTTCTGAGAAGTATATAAAAAGTAGACTGAAAGTATTCTTATTTTTATTTTAAAAGAAGCATATTAATAGCACACTTGAAAAGTGCAGTTATGCAGCTAGTTGCACTTTATCATTTGTTTAGTATTTCTTCCCTGGTGTTGTTTGTGAACCACCAGTTGAGAACCATAGATGTATGTACAATAACCTGCTTTATATTTCATATTTATGCATTTAATAAAATTCATTGTGAATGAATACATGCATCTCATTTTATAGGCGATTATGTATATTGAAAGGAATCTATCCTCATGAGCCCAAACACAAAAAGAAGGTCAACAAGGGCTCGACAGCCCCTAGAACCTTCTACCTGCTAAAGGACATCCGCTTCCTCCTGCATGAGCCCATCGTTGGCAAGTTCAGAGAGTACAAGGTAAGAACTCTGGTAAAGCTAAAAAGTGTTTGTTCGTTCGTCGTCTTCGCATTATTTTTTACAAAGCATTATTTTACTTCACTTCATCTGATAAAGAGACATAGGCCCTGTCCCAAATGGCACTCTAAACACTCGCAGTCTTCTTACGAGTCCGCACTTTCATGACGTAACACCGCTTTGACTGTCGGGAGGAAGTCTGCTGTGAAGCTCGCTCTCAGTGCGGGCTCGGCAAAAGTGTGCGCTCGCAAGCACTCTTCTGAAACCTAAAATGAAAAATGGACATTTGGACTTAACGGACATGTGCACGTGGCAGCCATTGTAAATCCACAAGACCACAAGTGCATATGAAGTGTGCCATTTGGGACAGGGTCATCCACTCTTGCATTGTGTGTTTGTGTGTTTTAGGGGCGGAGCTATGAAGGAAGGGGTGTGTTTGATTGGGTTCATGTCAAATATCAAGTTTTTCTCAGAAATTGCTTACTGCACCTTTTTAATATCGAGTCATTTCCACTCATCATTATACAATTGTGTGTTAGTTTGATGTCTGAGAAGCTGAGTTGCCTTTTAAAACATATGCTTTACAAAAACTTTTTTTTTCTTTTCACACTTAGTCTGTTTTATTGTCTGTGAGACATTATATGCTTTTGGCCCCTATATTGAATTAAGCAGTTTTTTCTCGCATGTTTGCAGCAAACAGTGCACGGCATTGTGTCACTCTAGTCAGTGTGTTTGTCTGTCTGTTTGTCAATCTCTCATAAAAACATTTATACACTTAATTCGGTGGCTTAATGCTAGCAATAGATCGCATAGTTGCCACATGAACTTCTGACGAAAAAATTATACAATTCTGATATTTTGTTTAGGTAGAAAATGTTGCAAGAGTAACTTGTCAAACTCTGAAGCTTCTCCAACAGAACCTGTTTGTTTAATGCATACAAGAGGCATCCAACATCTTTTTGGGTTCATTTATTTGTTTTTTTTTGTTTTTTATTGAATATTAGGCCGTTTACACCTTGTATTAAGATGCTTTTTGGTCGATCGGATCACAAGTGAACGACTCTGTGAAAACGGGGTCTAAAACGCTTTGAGTTTGTCCACTTTCAACCACTTCCAGAGGTAGTTGTAAACGCATTAGACCGAATTGCTTTCGTAGTTTCGACACTCATGTGTTCGAACAGCCACAAAAGACGTCTACTCTACACCTACTGACCTAATGTAAACATGAGAAGTGCGCTAGCCAGACAGGATTTAAACTTTGTTGGCTGAAACCCAAGTTTGGTTTGAAGTTGAAAAACGTACCAATCTTCTCTCACCATTCATGATTTCTAACACACACTGTGTTCAGCGTGGTCTTGCGGCTTTCAGAGCAGAATGAAAGCTGATGTTTTCTGTCGTCTCCGGGCGTGTTAAGTATGTACAATTTTTCCACTAGATCAAAAGATTTGAAAAAGCCCATACATTTACCTTCTCATAGACCCTGCCCTCGAAGAAATCAGGACAGAAGTGGTTGAAAGTGGACAAAACAAACAGATTAAAACACCAGGTGTATGTGTCTCCCTCGTCTACTTGTGAGCCGATCGACCAAAACACATCTTAATACCAGGTGTAAACAGGGCCTTAGAAGCAAAAAAAAACACAACCAGCTGATTATTAATAAATAATCTGTGTTAAATATCAGACCTTTTCATTCTTATGGCCAGTATGGCATTGAATTTCAGTCGATCGGCTGATAAATATCAGTGCATCTCTAGTAGTAATTAATGCAGTATTATTTCCACACCCTCAGACAGTCTGTGATCTCACTTGTATATTCCTTGATTATAGATTTTTGTGCGGAAACTACGGAAAGCATATGGCAAGGCTGAGTGGAGCGGAGTGGAGAGGCTGAAAGAGAACAAGCCTGTGTACAAACTGGACCACATCATCAAGGAAAGGTGAGAGTAAATGCAGTGCTGTCTGTGGCCTACAGAGGACGCACTTCAACTCTTTGGCTCAACAACAAGAGTTTTCTGTGTGTCCAGACAGTGTTATGTGATAAGCACTATTTGTGTCCAGACACTGTTGTGAGTCTGGGAAGAGTCTAAGTCCCTGTCCACAAAACAGATCAGTTATGAGAAATCCAAAAAGTCACATAAGAATATGATACTTTAATTATCTTGGCTCGACTCACTGTCTCGTAGACTGTCTGTCTCTTCATCCATCCATCTGCCTCCAACTGTTGCATCAGCAGGATTTGGGTTTTGAATTTAGAATGTGAAGTTTTTATTTATTATTTCCCACCCAAGTAGAACATGCACTACCGTTCTAAAGTTTGGGGTCGTTAGGATTTTTAAATGTTTTTGAAAGTATCTTTTGTTCAACAAGGCTGCATTTATTTGATCAAAAATACAGTAAAAACTAGGGTAACAATATATCATGTTGCAATATATTGCAATTAAAAAAAAATGCAACATGTATCGTGGATAGTGACAATATATATTGTGTGTAGTTCACCCAAAATGAAAAATACTGCGTGAGTTTGTGTCAGTACTACATAACTAGTATATATAATGCAATGGGGGAATATTTGTGGGTCCTGATAATGCCTAATGTCTTATGTTTCCAGTAAAAAGTGGCCTACATTATTGTAAATATATCTAGTCAGTGACACAGTGTAAGCATATGTGTCAGAATCATGAATATTTTTATTCTGGTGTCACCATTGTCCTGTGCATTGGGTTACCAGCACCAAGTCCAAGCCTATTCATTTCCACCCCCAATGTAATACCAAATTTAGCATTTTAATCAACAGTAATACTTTGAGTATTGCAATAATATTGTATCGTGATATGTATCGAATTGTGGCATGAGGGTATCGTTACACCCCTAGTAAAAACAGTAATATTGTAAAATATTGTTACAATTTAAAGTAACAGTCTATTTGAATGTATTTTAGCATCACAGGATCAGTCTGAAATCATTCTAATATGCTGATTTGCTGCTCAAGAAACATTTCCTATTATCAATGTTGAAAACAGTTGTGCTGCTTATTTTGAATGGAAACCATCCATGATGCATGTTTTTTCAGGATGCTTTGATGAATAGAAAGTTAAAAAAAACAGCATTTATTTGAAATGGCAATCTTTTGTATCATTACAAATGCCCTTACTGTCTTTCTTAATTTATCCTTGTTGAATAAAAGTATTAATTGTAATAATTGTTACCCTTATGATTTTGGTCAAATATTACAATACTGCAATAAAGACATTGGGCTTGTACTTGCAATTTATAACTATTTCATTAGAAAACACCATGAAATAGCTTGACAGGTGCAGCCTTTCCGCTTTTCCTCACTAACATCTACTTGAATGTGGAAATCTCAAATTGTTAGTTAAACTTATTTTTCCATAACATGTAAAATCTGCCACTATATTTAGCTTCATCTCAAATTTCGCTAAAATGTTTTGTTCAGCTGCCACATTTCTTTCTTCCTCTATTTTTCTATAAGTGTTCTGTCATCTCCTGGTCGCCTTGTGTTTTTCCAGATATCCCACGTTCATTGATGCTCTTCGAGATGTAGATGATTCCCTCTCTATGTGTTTCCTGTTCTCTACGTTTGCCCGCACGGGAAAATGCCACGTTCAGACAATTCAGCTGTGCCGGAGACTCAGCGTCGAGTGGATGAACTACATTATCTCCTCACGCGCCCTAAGAAAGGTGTTGTATTACATATGCAAAGAGTGAAAAGTGTGAATTTAAAGTAAATGATTCATTAATGTTAGAGCTAGTGTACTATCAACCACTTCTCTGACTCTTTATGATTGTTTTTTCTTTCAGGTTTTTCTTTCCATTAAGGGCATTTACTACCAGGCAGAGGTCCTGGGGCAAACCATCACATGGATCATACCATATCAGTTTGCCCATGATGTGAGTATAAAATATATCTTGTACTCTTGAAGCACCACACATGAAAAGCATTTGAGAAGCAGGTTTGATCCCAAATAGGGACAAACTGTGACATTAATATTTAGACATAATTGTAAGATTTAAAAAGAAAAAAAGAATACTTTTATTCAGCAAGGACGCATTTAAATTGATCAAAAATGATGGTAAAGACATTTATAATGTTTCAAATAAATGCTGTTTTTTTGGACTATATTTATCAAACAGTTATCATGTATGGCAGTTTACACAAAAATATTAAGCAGCACAACTGTTTTCAACATTGATAATAATAAAAATGTTTCTTGAGCACTAAATAAGCATATTAGAATGATTTCTGACCGATCATGTGACGCTGATTTATTGCTAATTATGCTGAAAATTCAGCTTTGCCATCAAAAGATTAAATTACTTTTTAAATGATTAAAATAGAAAAGTTATTTTAAATTTAAGTAATATTTCACAATATTACTACTAACCCCAGTAGTGTGTTGTTACTGTTTGCAATGCACCAAATTTTCAGTTTTGGGTTGCACAAATGAGTGAGAGGTGTAGATGAAGGTTTTTAAAATAGACTAATGGACTTTACTTAATGGAAGACATTTTGTGTTTTGTATTTTGTGATTTGTATTAATAATAATAATAATCATAATAATAATAATATTAAAGAAATTATTAAACATTGGTGTCTCTATCATATTGCTGTTGTTACCCATGTTAAAATCATTGATCATCTGGATTAGTATAATGCAGTATTTTGGATGCTGAGGTCTTTCTATAGATTGTTTTATGATGACTGTTTAACATAACATACCCCTGTCCCTGCTTTCCTCAGCACCCTACAGATGTGGACTACAGAGTCATGGCCACATTTACCGAACTCTACACAACACTGCTTGGCTTTGTCAACTTCCGTCTTTACCAGACTCTCAACCTTGTCTACCCGCCCAAGGTATCAAATGTGCTTCCTTTAAATGGCTTTATATTATGTAGTAGCAGAATTACAATTCGTTCTATTTGGGAATTGAATCTGTTCTTTTTATTGGGTGCATGTTAGCTTGATGGACAAGGAGAGTTCAGTCTCAAATCAGAGTTTGAAGAAGATTATGCCCTGGAATCTGAAAGCTATACTGAGGTACAAGAATAATAAATTTTCTCTTTTCATATCAACGTTAACTTGTGCCAAATGTTACAGTGTGGTTAAAGACTTGCCTCTTCACATCTCCCTCCAGAAACTGTCAGCGTTGAGTGCCAGTCTGGCCCGTATGGTCCCAACAGTGGAGGAGGAGGAGACAGAACTGGACCATTTCCCTACTGAAGGGGTGAGCGAGTGACTGCTGTCTTTATTGTTAGGGATGTCGCAGTGAGGAAATTTTCCCACCGGTTAATAAACTTGCGACAACATGGGTGTTACTGATTACACCGGGGGGGGTGGGGTTTTTGTATATGATTTGCCAGCACCTGGGAGTCGCTATCAATATTAGGGGGTGTTGATGATTCTGCATCGATGCAGTAATAGACCATAATTGATTATAGCCTACAGACGTTTCTATCATATCGTTGCCTATCATCCGTCACATACACGCTTCTCGTGCTAGCGTAAAATGGCGGAGGGAGGCGAAACACATAAGCGAATAATAAAAAATGCACCCACTATTTTAACATTTACAGCGTGAGAGCGCGCGCTAGGCTGCGTGCGTGTGCTAGGCTGCGTGCGTGTGCTAGGCTGCGTGCGTGTGCGTGTGCTAGGCTGCGTGCGTGTGCGTGTGCTAGGCTGCGTGCGTGTGCGTGTGCTAGGCTGCGTGCGTGTGCGTGTGCTAGGCTGCGTGCGTGTGCGTGTGCTAGGCTGCGTGCGTGTGCGTGTGCTAGGCTGCGTGCGTGTGCGTGTGCTAGGCTGCGTGCGTGTGCGTGTGCTAGGCTGCGTGCGTGTGCGTGTGCTAGGCTGCGTGCGTGTGCGTGTGCTAGGCTGCGTGCGTGTGCGTGTGCTAGGCTGCGTGCGTGTGCGTGTGCTAGGCTGCGTGCGTGTGCGTGTGCTAGGCTGCGTGCGTGTGCGTGTGCTAGGCTGCGTGCGTGTGCGTGTGCTAGGCTGCGTGCGTGTGCGTGTGCTAGGCTGCGTGCGTGTGCTAGGCTGCGTGCGTGTGCGTGTGCTAGGCTGCGTGCGTGTGCGTGTGCTAGGCTGCGTGTGCGTGTGCTAGGCTGCGTGCGTGTGCGTGTGCTAGGCTGCGTGCGTGTGCGTGTGCTAGGCTGCGTGCGTGTGCGTGTGCTAGGCTGCGTGCGTGTGCTAGGCTGCGTGCGTGTGCGTGTGCTAGGCTGCGTGCGTGTGCGTGTGCTAGGCTGCGTGCGTGTGCGTGTGCTAGGCTGCGTGCGTGTGCGTGTGCTAGGCTGCGTGCGTGTGCGTGTGCTAGGCTGCGTGCGTGTGCGTGTGCTAGGCTGCGTGCGTGTGCGTGTGCTAGGCTGCGTGCGTGTGCGTGTGCTAGGCTGCGTGCGTGTGCTAGGCTGCGTGCGTGTGCTAGGCTGCGTGCGTGTGCTAGGCTGCGTGCGTGTGCGTGTGCTAGGCTGCGTGCGTGTGCTAGGCTGCGTGCGTGTGCATGCGCTAGGCTGCGTGCGTGTGCGTGCGCTAGGCTGCGTGCGCGAGGCTGCGTGCGCGAGGCTGCGTGCGTGTGTGTGTGTGTGCGCGAGGCTCCGTGCGTGTGTGTGTGCGCGCGAGGCTGCGTGTAAAAGTGAGATACAAAAGAGGGAAAACTCCATCACCCCCTCCCAGTGATACCGGTATTACCGGTGTTGGCACACGTCGATTAACCGGTGGGAAAATTTACTCACCGTCACATTCCTACTCTGTAGTTAGTGTAAGTTTGATATTTTTTTTTTTTCTTCTCTTCTTCAACCCACTTTTTATTGTTACAATGTCGGTAGTATATGTAAATGAACAATGTTTACTCTTTCTCTGTTATCTCAACCGAAAAATTCCTGTTTATTTGTCAGCAAAAGTCCGCCGAATGATGCGTTGAATTAGCTGTTGATTTTTGACAGCTCCAGGGCTTTCATGAAAACAACTACAGATTATACTTCCACACTTTTTGTATACTTTTTTGTATTTTGTGTAACTGACGGAATGGCAGTTTATTTCAGTTTGTTTACGATTCTTTGCAGCCTTTAGCCACTGCCTACAACGTGCTGGATCCTTCACTGGAAACCGATAGTAACTCCCTGCTGCTAAACATTTACTCTTTGAATTCTTGCACCCGGGAACAATAAACAAAGTACAAGCACTACTTGTCTCTGTTAAGCTTATAGCAGACTGGTGGAGTGGCCTTGGACGGCAACATGCCCAGTGCATTATGGGTGTTGAAGTTTTCCTACCTTATTGGCAAAAGGGAAGACAACAGCCTTTTTTCTGTTTTCTCTAGTCGGGTACCACCGATTTCAATTTTTTTTCCGCATTTCTGCCGCATAGGCAGCCAAGTTTTATTAAATGCCCGTTTTGCCAACAGTGAATGACCCCTTTAAAGCCTGTACGCTTACTAAAACCCCACCCCAAATTAACCATAATTATTTGGACAATTTTTATATTAATAACCGTTATTTAGACATGGTAATAGAATTATTATTTTTATAAATTCTAATAATATTTTGTATAAATTATATTACCATGTTCAAATAAACACTTATAATATTATTATTATTATTATTATTATTATTATTATTATTGATGATAATGTTTTCTTTTATGTGAATATGGTAATCATTTGGTACCATAGTACTGTATATCAAATTACCATAGTATTACAATCTCAGTATCACAGTACTTTTTGGTAGGGCTATAAAAACAATATCGAAAAAAATAGCTAAAAATAGTTTGAGGTGAAAATGGAAGACATGAAAACGTGATACAAAGTTCAAACTTTGTAAATTTATTAACTAATAATAAAGTTATTTGTAGAGCACCTTTCATAAAATGCAGCTCAAAGTGGTTCACAGGTCAGAATATAAAAATCATTTAGCAGAGCTGTATTGTAGTAAAGTCAAAGCTGTCAGATTCCTGTCAGCTTGTTTCTAAAGCACACGTGGCCTCTGTTACTGCAGCTATATGACTCCACAATAACTTTCCACACTTCAGGTTCACTAAAAGAAAGTGTCACAAGACGCTTGTTATTTAGTCACACATCACAAAACGTCAGTGAGCCAGTGAAGCATTTAACCCGTGGTTTGATTAATTGTTGTTTTGGACGGACCTCACATCCTCATGTTTCATGTTCACTGAGGGAGACTGTTGCTATGGTTACACGGTGAAGGTGTTAAAAAAACATTCTGATGAAACCAGCATGACTGCAGGTGAACTTTGTCCTCATTATTTAATGCTGCTTTTATAGAGCTTCAATTATAATATGCACTTTCAATTACAGGAGGACCTGGAAAAGATGGAGGTGAGAGAAAAGATGGAGCAGGAGCAGAACAAACAGAAGAAGCTCTTTGAGGGCCTGAAGTTTTTCCTAAACAGAGAAGTTCCCAGGGAATCGCTGGCTTTTGTTATCAGGTGAAGGAGTGTGACATATCAGCTCATTTCTATCACACGTCATTCTGTCTATGGTACTTTCCTTAAATAGGGTACAAATTAGTGTGTATTTTTTTTTTTTCTCCTTTTTTTTTTTTCTTCAAAGGAGTGAAGGCACAAATCCCATGTTCCTTAGAGGTAGAACTGTTAGATTTTTTTTGATCTAGTAATATTAACATGAAAATATTTGCATTGTCCCATTTCAGTGGTTTTCACCACCTCAACTCTATGCAGCAATACAAATCATGCTATAATAATCATCATATCTATATGATGTATTATAATCATAATTGTGACTGTTTAATTGATATTCAATTAAATAGTTTTTAATTCTGACTAACAAATGTAATGTTTGGCTGTTTTTCACACGTTACTGCATAGATTTTTCCTTTATTAAAAAATGCAATGTCTCTAATACTGTGACATGCAGGAAGTGACATCATTTGTACAGCATGGTGGGAACACAAAGGAATAATTGAATTTTCTCAACTTCTCTCTCTCTCTCTCTCTCTCTCTCTCTCTCTCTCTCTCTCTATATATATATATATATATATATATATATATATATATATATATATATATATATATATATATATATATATATATATATATATATTACACACACACGTGTATATGCATGCATGTGTTTTTTTTTTATTTGTCTTAAAAACAAAAATGAAACATTAGGTTTTAAAATTGCAAACCTTGTGTAAAAGAAAGAAAACAAAACAGTTCATATTTAATTTGACCAACTTGGGTGAACAAACAACATTTTAAGTACCTCTTTTATTTTATGTTCCTTTGTTTTGATTTGTTTTTACAAAAAGCCCTGTTTGTGGAAAGTGCCATAAGTTTACAGTGTGTTTGTTTTTACTCTGCTATGATTTGCATACAAGTAACTGTTCATAGATGTGTGTTTTTCTAAGGCTATAGTTTGTATATGTAGTTTTAGTTTACCAAAAGTTGTGTTTTTGATGTGTATAAGAATGTCTTCCGTTGTGCAGGTGTTTCGGTGGACAGGTGTCCTGGGATAAATCATTGTGCATCGGCAGCACATATGATGCCACAGATGAAACGATCACACATCACATTGTGGACAGACCCAGCATTGACAAACAGTATATCAACAGGTCCGATACTGACTCTCACTAATTGTATACATAATATTATATGTTAATGTATATTCTTATACTTAATGCATTTCTCATCCTTGCAGATACTACATCCAGCCGCAGTGGGTGTATGACTCTGTCAACGCCAAGCTGCTGTTACCTGTAGAAGAATACTTCCTGGGAGTTACACTGCCACCCCATCTGTCACCATTCGTGGAGGAGACTGAGGGCGATTATGTGCCTCCTGAGAAACTCAAGCTCATGGCCCTGCAGAGAGGAGAGAAGCCACGTGAGGGGTTTTGCCATACTGATTTTAATATGATTATGTGTGAATGTTGAGTGATTGTTGACTTAAAAAATGGACTCTTCACAGAAATGGAAGATGAGGAGGAGGAAGAAGAGGAGGAGGAGGAAGATGATGATGATGATGTCGACGACGAGGAAGATGATCAAAGTGAGGAAGAAGATGAGGCAAATCTAGCTGAAATGGAGGAGAGGAGATCTCGGGGAAAGGTAAGATGGTTTTATTTTTGCAGTTTTGCTTTTTGACGCCATTGACGCGCACAGAAATTACACACGTATAATCAGGGCTTGACATTAACACCAACCCACCAAATGCAGGTGGATTTCAGCAGTGGCGTGTAACACAGTCACTCTTACTAGCCACTTTAGCGGGTTGAATTTGAGGTGTGTGTGTGTGTGTGTGTGTGTGTGTGTGTGTGTGTATATGTGTATGTGTATATATACATTTTCCAATTTTCAATTGCCTCTTTTAAAAAGGCATCTGAAATAAACTAAGTGCAATGTCAAAAATCTAGATTTTTCGATACATATCAGTGCTGAAATATCTGAAAAGCTTCCAATACTAATTTTCCGCAGAATACACAACACCAGCTGTGCTTTCTTGCGCATAATTTTACTCATTCCCGCAGCTCACACCCAAAGTGCGCACGCATAAAGCCGCCTCTCAGTACTAAATTGAGTTCGTTTTCGCTGCTTATTGTGCTTAAACAGTCAAATACACACAAAATAGTGTCAAAAGGCCGGTCTTGGTGTGTATTCACGTAAACACAGTCAGTTATGTTTTAAGTGAACGTAAACCGTTGAGAAAGAAAACGTATGTGTAACAATATAATGGATCCGTGTGTCCGGTCTTAAAGTGACGAAAGCCTAATATACCTGCTGCCAAATTGTGAGATAGTATTAAAAATATCTATATGACAGTTTTCCCCATGGTATTGATGTCCAAATTGTGGCCAGTGAAAAAGCTGAGTGGCTAGTAACTTTGGAAAACCACTAACAAAAAATGTATGTCAAGCCCTGATTATAATAGTAACAGCATTTAAACACATAAAGTCTACTGTATCATATTTGATATGTTGTATCTTTGTAAATTGAAATTTTTTTTAGAGGAGTATGTTAAATATAAAAACAAAAGTGTAAAGGTTTGTCATGTGCTGGTTCTCCCACAGAGCTTGTCAGTAAAGGTGACTCCTGGTAAAGCCAAAGCAGAGAACCGTAAGCGAGCAGCTGAGGAGGAGAAAGCAGAGGAGAAGAGGCTGGCCATCATGATGATGAAGAAGAGAGAGAAATACCTCTATGACAAGATCATGTTTGGCAAGAAGAGAAACGTCAGAGAGGTAAGCCTGCTTAGAAATAGATGTGTCAGGTACCATTTTACAATCATCACTCTTTTGTACAGTAAAGAAAATAAAATTGTATAAAACCATTTAACCAGTATAATGATTTTTTTAAAATTATTTTATGCAGTAAGCTAAGTCTTTATGATGTTAAAAATGTGGGCTTTGGTTAATGGTTAAACGAGTAAACGCAGTACTACTAATTCAGAACTAGCACAGTGGCTGTCAAAGCACTTTTAAAATGTGCTTGATCTACAATTGGCTCATTATTTAAGCTCCAGTGACCTTGATCAACTTTAGTGTTCTTGAATCTAATGCACACTTTCCAACAGGCTAACAAGCTAGCTGCTAAGAGGAAAGCCCATGATGACGCCAGCAAAGACAAGAAGAAGAAAAAGAAAAAGTGCTGAAGGACTGATTCTTATATGTATTAAAATGCTTCTTGTGCTTTTTTCCCCTATGTTAAGAGACTTGGGAGGAGTGTTTCTTCTCTCATTTCAACTCATTGCATCATTTAATGGGGATTGTACATGATTCACTGAACTTTAGTTTTTCCAAACTGGTTTTTAGTGACTACCGAGCTTTCATTCTGCATTTATTCTCTGTCTTTGTGTGTCAGGCCTAACTTTGTTTGACACATTTCTAATAAACAAGATAATTATTATCTTTAATTAATTAAAGTTTTTTTTTGTGTGTGTGCATGTTTCATGTGAAAATTGTACTAGCTGGGATAAATGTATGTATATATATATATATAGTGCAGTTGCGTTTAGAATCAACTTGACTTAAAAGAACTGCTGACTAAAAGCTGGTATGACAGCATTGTAAGTACAAATCTAGAAAAGTTGGGACATTTTGTAAAATCCAATAAAATCAAGAATCTGCGATTTTGTTAATTCTCTTTAACCTTTATTTAACTGACAAAAGTAGAAAGAAAAGATTTTCAAAGATTCACTAACACCAACTTAACTGTATTTTGTAAATATAAATAAAATTTGAATTTGATGGCTGCAACACACTCCAAAAAAGTTGGGACAGTCACCTTTCATTTTAATTACATTTTTAAATGTTTGGGAATTGAGAATACTAATTGTTGAAGTTTTACAAGTGGAATTTTTCCCTAATCGCACCTGATACAAGACAGCTGCTCAACAGTCTGTGGTCGTCATTGTCTAATTCTCCTTTTCATGATGGGCCATACTTTGGGGAGGGTAAGATTTAAAAAAAAATATATTCTTTTATACTATAAAAAAATAGTTCAAAAATTTGGGGTTGGTAAGATTTAAAAATATTTATATTCTATACTATAATAAAATATCAGTTCAAAAGTTTGGGGTCAGTAAGATTTAAAAAAATATATATTTTATACTATACTATAATAAAATATTAGTCCAAAACCTTGGCTTTGGTACGATTGTTTTTAAAATGAATACTTTTGTGTGAGGATTAATTAAATTGACAGTAAAGACATTTATAATGTTACAAAAGATCCATTTGAAGTAAATGCTGTTCTTTTAAACTTTTTATATCAAACAATTCTGAAAAAAGCATCACAGTTTCCACAAAAATGTTAAGCAGCATTATTATTTTTTTTAACACTGTTAATAAATGTTTCTTGAGCACTGAATCAGCATATTAGAATGATTTCTGATCATGTGACACCGGAGTAATGGCTGCTGAAAATTCAGCTTTGCCATCACATAAATAAACTTTATAAAATATATTGAAAAAAAATCTTACAAACCTCTAACTTTTGAACGGTAGTGTATAGTGCTTGCAGATCACATCAGATGGCTTGTTGAGAAGTGAGGTCTGTTCTATTATCAGATTATATTTTTCAAAGCATGTAAAATTTGCATTAACAGACATTGTATTTTGCATTAAAGTGAGTGGCCTCTTTGGGATCAAATTGGCTACATGTGCATTAAAACGTGAATAACCACAGGATTTTTCTTATTGCTCTTTATGTGAATAAACCTTTTGTTTGACTTTTAGTTTCTGGTATAAATAGGATTTGATACCCAGGGGCAAACGAGTGTAGTATTACAGGTTCCAGGTAGCACTCACATTGTCAAATTCCTGAACTAAAAAACAGCAGTGACTCCCTTCCCTCTACTGTAAGACATCACAACACAAAGTGGCTTTCAACGTGAGGGTTTATTCTCGCTGCTGCTGAAAGTTCTTCTGATTGTTCCCTGCGCAATTTGTCTTTAAAGACCTTGCAAGGCCCTTTGAGATTTTGACTCATGTCACTGGGTTCAGAGAGTAGGCTAGCCATTAAACCATGTAACCTTGTGGGAAGAAAGTGTGGCTCACTGGGGTGTGGAGAATGTCAGTCTATGTAAATGTAACCAAAGTCTTTGATGTAGGCTAACTAAGCAGGAGGGAACTGTCCCTTAGCATTATCCTAAGTAAGTCATTATAAAAACACTACCATTTTTGCAATTAATCCTGTGTATTCAGATTTTGAGGTTTCACACTACACATTATTTGCGGTGTTGGTTTTTTTGAATGGACGAACGCGGCTCGCGACCTGTTTAAATAACGGCTCGTCTCGGCTCGTCTAGTCAGTTGGGATTATTTAACCCTATTCGTTTCCGCGTCACCGTTTGTCATACTGATTTTTCCCTCAAAACGAAATACTGTGGAAGCTTGGTTCCGCCACAGAATAAAACATTTTAAAAGATAACTGCGACTTTTTATCTCACAATTGTGTTTACATCTCGCGATTCTGACTTTTTTCCCCTCAGAATTGCGAGATATAAACGCACAATTGCGAGATATGAAGTCAGAATTGTGTGTTATAAAGTCAGAATTTGGAGATGTAAAGTAAGAATTGGAGATATAAAGTCAGAATTGCGAGTTATAAAGTCAGAATTGCGAGTTATAAAGTCGAATTGCGTGATATAAAGTCGCAATTGAGAGAATTTCCTGTTATAAAGTCAGAACTGCGAGATATGACTTTTTTCCTCAGAATTGTGAGATACATGCTAAACTCGCAATTGCGAGTTATAAAGTCCAATTCTGATGGGGAAAAAGACTCACTGACTGACCCCAAAATTGCGAGTTTATCGCAATTCGAGTTTCTAACTCGCAATTGCGACTATGACGCAATTGACTTTCTAACTCATAATTGCGACTTTCAAAATTGCGAGAAAAAAAGTCAGAATTGTGAGATAAAAAGTCAGAATTGTGAGGAAAAAATCTGAATTGTGAGATAAAAAGTCACAGTTACCTTTTTTTTTTTTTTAATTCTGTGGCGAAAACAAGCTTCCATAAAATACCATACAACCCACGTTGCGAATGTTTCTGTGTTTATGACTATTTAATGAGGCAAGTCCTGTTCAGTTTATGATTGATCAACCAGCATTTGTTTTATTTTTTATTTTTTTGATTGATCGTTGATAGTTTTTTTTTTTATTTCTTTTGTGTGTGTGTGTGTGTGTGTGTGTGTGTGTGTGTGTGTGTGTGTGTGTGTGTGTGTGTGTATACTCTCTCTTCCCTAAAACGAGATAGACCGGGACAGCACGAGTAAACCTTATTTCTGCCAGAGCTAGCCTACACAAACAAAATGAAGGTAATTTCTTTAACGTGTTGGGGGTTAGTATTAGTAACGCGAGTTATGTAATCAGATAACTTTTTTCAAATAACTAGTAAAGTAATGCATTACTTTTAAATTTACAACAAAATATCTGTCCTTCCCATTTATTGACTGACACCTCTCCTGTCCCGACGTTGAGAGAAATCGGGAGTAAGTGCAGAGTAAACATGATTTTTGTTGTAAACATCATAGTTTTGTTTTGAGCTGCATCCAACTGTACAGGCATGAATTTGCATTTCCTTCAGCCTGAGGTTTATTCATTACACTTTGGGAGTGAAAGAGCTTTTACATTTGACAAAAATAGAACTTTTTTATGTAATAAGTAACATAATTAGTTACTTTTTTTAGGGAGAAATGTAATTTGAGTTGTAAAGATGTTCAAATCCACTGAGAATGAAGGTTGATGTGAGAAAATGCTCATTTCAGATTGCATTGAATTCTTCATTGTGAATTTTTCAAGTAGTGAATGGAGTCAGATTCACCTGGTTTAGGATGGCAAGCTGAATTATTTAGCTCTGAATAGTTCTCCAGTGTCCATTTCAGTCCTTTATGACAGAATTTGATTATAATAGGTTTTTACTGCTAAAAACTATTAAGGGCAGGCATTGTATAAATCTGAATTTGTTTGAAGATTTCAAAAGTAATATTTTATAAGCATGTGTATAACCCGTGAGACAGTCTATTTCTTTGTATGTCACACCCAGAGAACCATTCAAACGTGTTTTTATTGTGTGTGGTGTTTGTTATCAGTGAAGCCCTATACCCTTGGTAGCAGCTTTGTATGTTTGCGCTTTCTTTGTATTTGTGGTGGGAAGTTATGACGTTGGTGTTCTCCTCGCCGCTGTGTAACCCCTGTGGGCTTTAGGCCAGGCGACTCATGGCCTTTTATTACTAATTCACGATCACGCACACAAGCATGCAGTGTTTCCCACATTACCCATCTGCATTCCAGCCATGTCCCTCTTACACTGCCTGGCACTGGCATGACATTCTGTGTGTCCGTGTGTGTGGATGCAGACAATGACCTAAGTGTTTAAGACCAGTCAAAAGGAGATTCGGATGAACAGAATAATCTTGTGCTAAACAGTAAGAGACGTGGGACAAATAAAGAGAATGGATTGTGATGTCACTCAAGAGTATAAGAGCTCTTCCTCTGAGTATAAAAGAGTAGTATCTCAAAAGAGAGAGAGAAATGTATTTAAAGTTGGCATGAAACAGAAGTTGCAATAGTCTTTTCTTCTATATTGTGACATATATCAGAGTGAAACGGCTTCCTGAACAAGAAAAAATAAAGGGCGGGGCTTGATTTTGTTCATGGAGAATTGATTGGACGGTTGGGGTTTGCTATTAGTGGATCTCTTGTGAGTGACAGGTTGTCCCGCCCTCTCACCATAAATGATTTTAAGGGCACACGAAGAGAATAATAATAAAAAAAAAAAATTATGTGCATGGATAAATCATCTATACTGCAATATTATATTTAAAAAACAAATGATCTATTTTGATCTCATGGTGACAATTTAGTTGGGGGTTCATTGATTTCAAACAACTTTTTATGAAAATATGTACACTCCTGTTCAAAACTGTGGGGTCCCTAAGGTTTTTTTTCAAGGATACATTAAATTGATCAAAAGTGACAGTAAATACATTTATAATATACATAAGATTTCTATTTCAAATAAATGCTCTTCCTCTGAAACGTCTCTCTAAAATCGTTATACACAATGAAGAAAGTTTTATTAGACTATTAAAAGCTTTAGCATTGTCAAAGAATCAATAAACATGAAATATTTACTGTATGATAATCAATACATTTCAAAGACCCACACCTTAAAGGGATAGTTCACCCAAAAATGAAATTTCTGTCATTAATTACTCACCCTCATGTTGTTCCAAACCCGTAAGACCTTCGTTCCTCTTTGGAACACAAATAAAGATATATTTGATGAAATCTGAGAGCTTTGTGAATCCCCACCCCCTTAGAATGCAACGTTATTATTACCACTTTCAAGGCCCAGAAAGGTAGTAAAGAGAGTGTTTAAATAGTCCATGTGACTCCAGTGGTTCAACCTTAATGTTATGAAGCGACGAGAATACTTTTTGTGCGCAAAAACAAAACAAAAATAACGACTTTATTCAACAATCTCTTCTCTTCCGTGCCAGTCTCCTACACGATTCATGTAAGCACCACAACGCATGCATGTGATCATGGGAATGTGCTCAGCCAGTAGTGAGTCGGCATTTTGCCGTCGCTTCATAACATTAAGGTTGAACCACTGGAGTCACATGGACTATTTTAACAATGTCTTTACTACCTTTCTGGACCTTGAAAGTTGCAGCAACGTTGCTGTCTATGGAGGTGTCAGAGAGCTCTCGGATTTCATCAAAAATATCTTCATTTGTGTTCCGAAGATGAATGAAGATCTTACAGGTTTTAAACGACATGAGAGAGAGTAGTTAATGACAGAATTTTCATTTTTGGGTGAACTATCCCTTTAAGTCCTTCAACCCTCTGGCTCACTAAATGTACTCTATAGAGTCGATATATAGGACCCTCTGTGTCAGTTCCTAATATTTCCTCACAAAAGTTGGATAGTGGAAAAAAAATTCACGTTATGTCAGGATTTAGGACACAGCAAGTAAACAACCTTAGGAAGAGCTGTATGTGTCAAGTGCTTGTGTTTAATTGAAGCTGCCATTCTAGGTGTTTACCCATAAATCCACCTGGCACAAATCTCTGTATGGAAACTCATATCGCAAGGGATAAGAGATAAGAAGGCATTCTTCCCGTCAGTCACTAAAGTAAACAAAGGCACATTATCCAGCAAGTTTTCAAAAGTTCTTCCTGAGCTCATCTAACTTTTCCTATGGGAGTTTCTATAGAGATATGTGCACAGGTCACTAAAGTTCACGTGAAACTGATCATGTAAAAAATACACTTAACCATAAAATATATTCATATGCAAACAATTTTAAGACATCTTTATGAATCATCTGGGCATTAATAAGTTTAATGTGATTCTCTCAATATTAAAACCATTTCTGTGTCACTGATTTTTGTGCAGTTTAACTTTATAATCAGACCTGATCCATGTTAAGAATGTGTTTTTGTTACTTGGACATGGAAAGCAAAGCAAGCTGGTTCAGTTTGGTACTTTGTGTACAGCCGTACCTGGAATTTTGTATTGCCCCCTCAACCCTTTCTAGCAACTTTCCCACTTCAAACCAGCAATTCTCAATAGCTCTCTATTTCCACCTTGAATAGATCCCCCCGCCTTTCTTTTGTTCCTTTCCCTTCCTGTTACTCATTTTCTCTCGCTAACCCTGTTTTGAATCTCTTCCTCTCCTGTTCTTTTTCTCTCTTCCTCACTTCTTCTTCCACTCTACCCTGTTGTACCTTCATTCACATATGCAAACATACACAGAGTGACAAGTGCAGATCCCCAGACGCTGGTCTTGCGTCACAGGAGCACAAGCCGAGCCTTTTTTGTATGCAGTTTAGCCAGCTCAGCTGTACAGCGTGCAGACGGAGGAGGAGGAGAGGAGAGGCGGGGGCTTCAAAATCATCAGGTGTGCAGAGAGACTGTGTGTGTGTGTGTGTGCAGGGTGAATGATCGCCTGGATATTTCACAGAAGATAAGAGGGATACGGATCTGCAAACCTCGGATAGCACGTCTGGACAGTTAACTGCGAAGGAACTGATGTTTTTCCAGTCTTGACCATGCATCTTTGTTAACAAAATCCCCAAAAGTCATTGCCTTTTTCTGCCAATCAAGCTGTGACAGGGATATCTACATGATCTGGTAAGATTCAATGCTTTATATTTAATCTTCAGTATAAAATATATAGGGAGAATATAATATAATTGTCTGCGGTGCCTTTAACTCACTGCAAACATTAGTATTAACCAATATTTTTAGTTGTTTTTTTTTAGTCTAAACATCCTCGTAACTAAGAAAGATGTTGTGAGAACATATTTTTTTGATTAAGTTTCAAATCATGTTTTCATGATTTAAGCATAAACATCACTAAATTCTATTATTTATTGAAACACACAAGTAATGATTGACCATTCTGGAAAAATACATTTAAATCCAGATGTTTTATATGAAAGTCTTAATAGTTCATGCAATTTTGATTCTCAAGTCAGTTTTATTGGAAATACTAGAAATCTTTTATTTTATTTTTATTTTATTATTCTATTATGATGAAGATAAACTCATTTGCTGATAGAATGTCATTTGTTCTGTCATTATGAGGTCTCACAATGCTCAATCTATAAAGAAACACAATCTGTTTCATTCCCTGATCGTTCCTTTTTATTTTATTTTATTTTATTTTATTTTGATGAAACACAATCCATTTCATTCCTAAACGTTCCTCTCTAATCAGACTGCTTAATTTGACTGCTTGTGGCAAAGTAAAAGAAACCTTTATTCTATTTCTATCCCATTATTAAACTTCATTACAGTGACTTGTCTGTTATAAATTTGCCAGCAGCACTTTTCTTTCTTAAGACAGAAATTAAACAGATTTTACGCAGAAATAACTATATAATCTTACAGTTTTCAGGTCCAATTTTCTCCAAAGACTTCTATACACTGTACTGATAGCTCACAAATACAAACCCCCATTTGTGTGATGGATGCATTTATGAGTTTTATCCTAAATTAGGAGCTGCAGCTGCTGTAGCAATTCTTTGTGGTTCTGTAAAATCCTCATTATTCGTGACCATCAGCATAACAATGATGATGTTGTTGGAGTTTTTGCTGTCAACAAAGGATGACTTTGAAAAGTGCAGCGTTAGAGATTGCTGCAAATAAGAACAATGGGTTCCTTCAGACTTCTTCTGCCTTTTCTAGATTTCTAGTCACTGCTGGTGCTTTGTTCCATCGGTCTCTCCATCTATCTTTTGGTGACAGTGCTCTGCAGCATATGGCTGTCGTAGGCAGTGCTTCTAACATGCTGTCTTGGTAGTATTAAGTTTTCCACCTGTGGCCCTGCACCGCAGATATCTGATACTGGTCTATAGGGCATAAAAAGATGCGGACAGTGTCACTTTTCTTCTGAATGCATAATTTATTCGCTGGACAGCTGGCCCTCATAATGAACCCCGCAGTAGCACAGTTTCAGCAACCGTCATTTATCTCAGGATCAGAATATCAAAGATATTTCATTTTTTTACTTGCAAAATGCTTTTTAATATTCATACACTGTATACAGTTTCTGTGTTTTGTGGGAAGCTTACATGACATGTCAAGGATGCCCTGCAAAGCACTATTTAAACTATTAATACTGTATATATATAATAATAGTAATATACTGTATACATATGCTGTATAACAATAATAATAGTTTAATATACAGTATATATATAATTTTTAATTTCATATATAGAGATCAGTGATTATTAAACAGCTGTCCGAAATAATATAGTTACATTTCATATATATGGTGATTATTAAACAGCTGTCCACATTAACTGATTTTAACTGGACTATCATTCACGTCATCCAGCGCTCAGATATTTCCTAATATTCACTGTCATCCATGGAAACGCCAACTTCAACTGGCATTATATCATAAGTATAATTACTTATACGTTTTTTTTATAGATTAAGAATATTGTTTTTTCTAACAGGTTTTACACCCTTGATATCACATTGCAGACTCTCACACTCTCGTTTTGCCATGGCAAACAAGAGATGAACAGAGAAATTACATAAAATATTTTTATATTTATAAATAAATAACTTATATTTATATTTTATATATTAAGTGTTGACCCATTTCTATGATTTTTATAGGCCTAAAACAACAAAGCGTTGACCAACGTGCTGTACATAGTTAAATCAAATTATAAATACAACCCCTACATTTTGTAAAAATCAAGAATCTGTGATTTGTTAATTCTCATATTTAACTGACAAAAGTACCACCCAAAAAAATCTAATGTTTTCACTGGCCAAATTAATTGTATTTTGTAAATATAAACACATTTTGATTTTGATGGCTGCAACGCACTCCAAAAAAGTTGGGACAGAGGCAAAATAAAAGTGAAATGATTAATATCCAAGTTAAACTGTTTTGAAACAGTCCACAATTAGCAGGTGAACTGGTAATAGGTGAGGGGATCGTGATTGAGTGTAAAAGAAGCATCCACCAAAGACAGTCTTTGCAAGCACAGCTGAGTTATGGGGCTCACCACTTTGTGCCGAATTTCATGAGAGAATCTTCAAACAATTCAAAAGTCACATTTCTGCAAGATTGCAAAGTAGGTCTTTCACCATCTACCATACCTCATATTGTTAAAAGATTCAGGGAATCCAGTGAAATCTCAGTCTGTGTTGAGCCAGGCAGGAGACCTCCATTGAATGTCCGTGACCTTCGAGCCCTCAGATGGCATTGCATGAGAAAGCATCATGTTACTCTGTTAAATACAGACATCGTGCTCGGGAGTACTTTGGAAAACCGTTGTCACTTAACACAGTCTGCCACTGCATCAAGAAGTGCAACTTGAATCTTTGTTATGCCCGGTACACAATGTAAGATTTTGGGCTGTCTCAGACAAAGATGACCAATCGTGGCGATTTCTGTGGTCGTGGCTCCTAAACGGTGGTCCTACGGTATACAGTGAGAGAGACGTTCAAAGACGGCCATTGTCACGGTCTTGCGACCAAAGATAGCCTGCAATAATTTTCTGACAGTGTCAGACATTTAGCATGATCATCTCACAGTGTGTTTGCTGCTACGACCTACGTCTACTGACTAGCCAATAGAAATACAACATGAAATGGCGTATTGATCAACGCGACATGGCACTAAAACTTAAAACTACTTACCTCAAGCTCCATTTACAAAATTGCCATGCCAAGTTGGCCTCTTTTCTCTAGCCACGACAGCGTCCATACTCTCCTCTTGTAATGATCAAATAGGATTGCCAAAATCACACAGTCTGTAGCAGGCATTATGCGAGGAGAAAGCTATACATCTGTTCAATGCAGAGATGGCGCGAGCTCATCTCAGATGGTCTAAAACACAGTGGAAATGTGTGCTGTGGTCAGACGAGTCCACGTTTCAGCTTGTAAACGTCAGATTAACTGACATTAAGTGCTCAGTCCCAAAGATGAAAAGGACCATCCAGACTTTCATCAGTGATAGGTGCAAAAACAAACATCTGTCATAGTACAGGGGTGCATCAGTGCAAACGGCATGGGTGACTTGCATGTGTGTGAAGGTACCACTGACGTGGAGGCGTGTTTTGGGATTGTGCAGAGACATATACTGCCATTAAAATGACATCTTTCCTGGGAAGCAAGACAATGCCAGGCCTTATTCTACATATGCTAAAACAGAGTGGTTTCTAGACACTCTACACCATGGAAGGGATGTGCCTGACTGCCTGCCTGCCTCCAGATTTGTCTTTTATTGAAAATGTATGGAGAATGAAAGGAGAATTAGACAATGACGACCACAGACTGTTGAGCAGCTGTCTTGTATCAAGCGAGATTAGGGAAAAATTCCACTTGCAAAACTTTAACAATTATTATCCTTAATTCCCAAACATTTAAAAAATGTAATTAAAATGAAAGGTGATGTAACACACTGGTAAACATCCCTCTGTCCCAAATTCAAATTTTGTTTATACTCACAAAATACACTTAGCTTAACTTAATTTTGAAAATCTTTCCTCTGTACTTTTGTCAATTAAATAAAGGTTAAATAGAATCAATAAATCACAGATTATTGATTTTATTGCATTTTACAAAATGTCCCAACTTTTCTGGACCAAGACATAAATGTAACAGAGCTAATAACACCATAATGATACAAACATAGTGGAAATATACGTCTTCTGTTTTCTTCTTTTAAGAAGGGTATTAACACAAAGGTAAATAAGGTGAAGTGAGGAGTTTAAACAAAGATAGGCGACTGCAACACAATTTTATAGTTTGTTTATGCCATTTCTTGGCTTTGGGTTAAAAATAATTTGTAAGACTACAAAACAACTAATCTGTGATTAAATAGAGAATATCTTAAAAGAAACAATGACCTGACCTCACATCACCTAAAATGAAAATATTCTATAATCTCACAGTTGAATTACCTGCAATGCCACTGCAAATCACCTCATAAGCACATGCTGAGCAGATGTAGATCAAATGGCTGAACTCATGGGAGAAAAGCAATTGAGTGAGCAGCAGTGTACCTAAATAATTGGGCACTTGAGGAAATGGTGACGAATGTCTCTTAACACACTAGAAATGCTTCATGCAGCATTAGAAGACTCTGCATACGTAAGCACAGTACATACCGCAGCACATTTACACTATGTTTACGTAAAAGGGCCCTTAAAGATGCAAGGTTAAAAACAAATCCATTAAAGTTGCAGTTAGTAGCACCATACCATATTATTGAAGATTCTTTCTCTTTGTTTCAGGATTTTCTTCCAGAGTCCAACCAGGCAGCTATGATGGTTGGAAAGCCAGTCAGGCATTGGAGGTCCATCTGTAAGGGACTGATCCTGGGCGTGCTCCTCACCACCTGCATGATTCTTTTGTACTGCCTGTCGGCCCCAGAGGTCCAATTTGGCCTGCAAGAGTGAGTCCCTTCATGTAGGCTACTTTGAACAAGAACAAGTCAAAGTTTCATTGGATTATAGCAGTATTTTGCCATGAACCTCATCAAGAAAATGAAGCTATCTTTTATCTTTTCAAGATAATTTCGCCCTAAATTCTTGTTCCAATATATCCTGAAAGAAAACATTTTTGAATTATAATTTTATTTAAATGCAGTAAAAATACTAGTATTTCATACTTACAATTTTCAATTTTACCTTATATAATTTACAAAGCTTATATATAATTAATAATTATATATATATATATATATATATATATATATACTCACAGATCAGGCATAACATTATGACCACCTTCCTAATATTTTGTTGGTCCCCCTTTTGCTGCCAAAACAGCCCTGACCCATCGAGGCATGGACTCCACTAGACCCCTGAAGGTGTGTTGTGTTATCTGGCACCAAGACGTTAGCAGCAGATATTTTAAGTCCTGTTAGTTGCGAGGTGGGGCCTCCATGGATCGGACTTGTTTGTTCAGCACATCCCACAGATGCTCGATTGGGTTGAGATCTGGGGAATTTGGAGGCCAAGTCAACACCTCAAACTCGTTGTTGTGCTCTTCAAACCATTCCTGAACCATTTTTGCTTTGTGGCAGGGCGCATTATCCTGCTGAAAGAGGCCATAGCCACCAGGGAATACCGTTTCCATGAAAGGGTTTACATGGTCTGCAACAATGCTTAGGTAGGTGGTACGTGTCAAAGTAATATCCACATGGATGGCACGACCCAAGGTTTCCCAGCAGAACATTGCCCAAAGCATCACACTGCCTCCGGCGGCTTGCCTTCTTCCCATAGTGCATCTTGGTGCCATGTGTTCCCCAGGTAAGCAACGCACACGCACCCAACCATCCACGTGATGTAAAAGAAAACGTGATTCATCAGACCAGGCCACCTTCTTCCATTGCTCCGTGGTTCAGTTCTGATGCTCACATGCCCACTGTTGGCGCTTTTGGCGGTGGACAGGGGTCAGCATGGGCACCCTGACTGGTCTGCGGCTATGCAGCCCCATACGCAACAAACTGCGATGCACTGTGTATTCTCACACCTTTCTATCAGAACCAGCATTAACTTCTTGAGCAATTTGAGCTACAGTAGCTCGTCTGTTTGATCGGGCCACACGGGCCAGCCTTCGCTCCCCACGTGCATCAATGAGCCTTGGCCGCCCATGACCCTGTTGCCAGTTCACCACTGTTCCTTCCTTGGACCACTTTTGATAGATACTGACCACTGCAGACCGGGAACACCCCACAAGAGCTGCAGTTTTGGAAATGCTCTGACCCAGTCATCTAGCCATCACAATTTGGCCCTTGTCAAACTTGCTCAAATCCTTACGCTTGCCCATTTTTCCTGCTTCTAACACATCAACTTTGAGGACAAAATGTTCACTTGCTGCCTAATATATCCCACCCACTAACAGGTGCCGTGATGAAGAGATAATCAGTGTTATTCACTTCACCTGGCCATAACCTGGTATAAATTCTTTTGTAACATTATAAATAAATTTTCTATCATTTTTATCAATTTCATGCTTCCTTACAGAATAAAAGTATTCATTTTACTGACCCCAAACCATAGCAAGATACATTAATCTTTGTTTTCTTTATATATCATTTTTTTTTATATAATTTCCTAAAATATGGATATAGATTTTCTCATAGCAACATATTTTTGGTAGGGTTTATTTATCTGTTTTAACTAGTGCTGTCAAATCGATTAATCAAATCTAACATAAAAGTTTGTGATATTTGTGTACATATATATATACAGTACACACACACACACACACACACACACACACACATATATATATTCACAAACTTTTATGTTAGATGTGATTAATCACAATTAATCGATTTGACAGCGTTAGTTTAACAACTCATTCTAAAGATGATAAAAATATATATAAAAATAAATTCAAATGACAGTATTTTTGTCGATTTTTGTTTACAGGGTCCCAGTGCCTTACTCATGTGCTCATCGCCCTTCTGCCGCCCACTCCTCAACAATCTCAAACGACTCCCATCGTGCCTCTGGGCAGAGAATCTGCTCTCTAAAAGTGGACATCATGTTTATGAAAACCCATAAAACAGCTAGTAGCACATTTCTCAACATCCTCTTTCGCTTTGGTGAAAAACACCACCTCAAATTTGCCTTCCCCAACAGCCGCAATGACTTCTTTTACCCCTCCCCTTTCCATCGCTCACAAGTGAAGGACTACAGGCCTGGAATGTGTTTTAACATCATCTGTAATCACATGCGTTTCAATGCTGCTGAGGTGGCCAAAGTGCTTCCAGCCGACACCTCGTACATCACAATCCTCCGGGACCCGGCTGATCTTGCTGAGTCCTCGTTCCACTATTTTGGACGCATTGTACCTCTCACATGGAAGCTTTCTGGGGACGATAAGCTGAGAGAATTCCTGACTGATCCAAAGCTTTACTATGACCCAGAAGGATTCAATTCTTTCTATCTCAAAAACTTGCTTTTCTTTGACTTCGGCCAGGATAATAACTTACATCCAGATGACCCAAAGGTGGATGAGGCCATTCGTGCAATCGCCAAGCGCTTCCAATTGGTAATGCTTGTGGAGTATTTTGAAGAGTCGCTCATCCTGCTCAAGGACAGCCTCTGCTGGGACATGGAGGACTTGCTTTTCTTCAAACTCAATGCCCGGAAAGGTTCAACCATTTCAAAACTGACTCCAGAGCTCAGAGCCAAGGCGCTGGAGTGGAACGCAATCGATTGGAAGCTTTACCAGTATTTCAATGCCACCTTCTGGCGTAAAGTGGACGCTTACGGCCGTGAGCGCATGGCGAGAGATGTCGCAGAGCTGCAGCGCAGAAATGCAGAAATGGCTTCCATTTGCATCGAAGGAGGCCATGCCGTTGATGCAGGAAGCATCGTGGAGACTTCCATGCAGCCGTGGCAACCTATCGGTGAGAAGTCGATTATGGGATACAATCTGAAAAAGAATGTCGACAAAGCACACCAAAAGCTCTGCAGGAAGATGCTCACACCAGAGCTGCAGTATCTCACCGAAATGGGCGTCAACCTGTGGATAACGAGACTGTGGGGTCACGTAAGAGAGATCATTCACTGGTAGCACAGAGGAAAAGTTTTGCTTAGGTGAAAGGTCAGCACTGACTAAAACCTCTTTTTCTGTGTCAGAAAGAAATAAAAACATTAAAATGCATGACTGAATAAAACATTTTCATATTTATATGAATCTTACTCGAATAAGTGGTGACAGTCACATCTTTAACATGTTAGTTTTGTGTTCATAAACGTACTGTAAAGGCCCGTTGACGCCAAGAACAATGACTATAATGATATCTATATTATCATCCACACCAATATTCAATAAGTTTGTCAGTTATGTCGTCTGCTGCTTTAAAATCTGCATGAAACAGAAGTTGCAATAGTCTTTTCTTCCCTGTTGTGATGTATATCCGAGTGAAACGGCTTCTTGAAGAAAAAAAAATGTAGTATGGAACTTGATTTTGTCCATCAGGAATTGATTGAATCGATGTTGACTGCTGCTATCTCATGTGAGTGACTGTTTGTCCTGCCTTCGCGCCAAAAAACACATCATCAGAGATGAGAAGAGATGTTGCTGCAAGAGGGAGGGGAAGTTATTTTGATTAAGGTTTACGAGTGCACATGAATTTAAAAATAAATAACGATGTGCCTGGATAAATCATTTATAATAAATAATGCAATATTCCATTAAAAAAACAAGAAATTTTGAATTCATGGGGATTTTAAATGCTCAAGCTATTTCCCTTCTGAAAGTAAGTAAGATCTGAACGTGTTTCCAACGAAATCGTGTACTAATTGTTATTGTTGTGGTGCTATTCACTCTGATTTTTAAAACTATATCTTTATAGTTATTGTCCTTGGTGTGAATGGGCCTGAAGTCACCACTATGTATTACATAGTGTGTGGGTGCTTGAGTCAATCATAAAAATGAATCAACTACGCTTGTTACATGACCTCATTCTTTGAAGCTCTTATTGTTGGTGCCAATGGCAATAGCAATAATTTTCTTATTTCTTAAACTGGTTTAGACTTATTCAGAACTTGAGCTTTACTGTTATCATCACTTGAATGATGAGTAACTCCGACTAGAATGTTGAGAGGAAAAGTGATTTTAAGCTGAAATGTGATTCCTGTGGAAGAGGCCACTGAGGAGCCCTGAAATCCACAAAAGATGACAAAATAAAAACTTTATGTAACACACACGTCTCGTTTATTTTTCATCACTTCATCACTTTTCATCGCTTACTTGCGCAAATCCTGTCTTTCAGAGTTCAGAATGGATAAATGAATAAAGACATTGATTTATTTTGTTTATATTGCATGTGAACATTCACACATTCTCTTCTCACAACAATAGAGCAGAAGTGTATTATGAATGTCATGAGCCAGGTTAGACTTATGCATAAAAACCTGGCAATTGCAGTTTTTGATAATGCACACTGACTGATGCCTGAAAAAGAAAGGATCTGCAGTGTTCCTCGGCAGACGATAACCACTTTATAAATGCATTTCAATACATGCACCTGGGCAAAAAAATGGGCCAAGCCCAAAATGGTTGAACACTAAGCTTTTAATTAGCCGCTTTTCCACTGCCGGGCCAATGTGAGCCAAGGCCTTAAATGGGCTGGGCTGGGCTAATAGCCTAGGACCTGTAGCACCAAGCCCAAAACCACACTGTGTTTCCACCGTCGGGCTAGAAACTCCGCAGCGTTTCACTAAAACCCGCTGAAGGGGGGGTGGGATGAGAATCCCTTGTCTCTTATATATATATATCCTTCTGAGTGGTTATACTGCATCTATATAAATTAATAATCAATGATAATCATTTTTATATAATCATTTCTATATTCAGTGAGTGATTCAAATATATATTTTAATCATATGTTTGCTCTGAGTGTTTAACCAGTCTTTTCAGGTACATTCCGATGTCTGTACTTGGGCCTTGCTGACATGCAAAGGGGCCTTGGGTACTAACAGGAGCTTCACTCTGATGTCGAGTGGGGATTAATTATACTAAAGTATAAGAAGTCGCTGATAGCGTCGTTAGAGGCAGCAGGCAGCGCAACGCACAAGTAGTGCAAATAATTATGCTAAGAGTATAAGAAGTCGCTGATAGCGTCGTTACGGTTAACGGCAGCAGACAGTGCAATCGAGCATACTTAAGCGGGGGCCCCAGCGGGCATTGGTGTGACACCACGTCCCTGGATAGGAAGGTCCAGTGGTACTGCGAACCTGCTCCATCTCTTCCATCTCAGATAAGGGTACCCCGAAATTAGATATTCAGGCAGTGAGGGATTCAAATATTAGTTAAACAAAATAAAAATAGATACAGGGTTGTTTGCCAGGGTTGCATCGGGAACGATCCCAAGTAAGATACAAATTGTGACCCAAATTGGCATTGACCAGTATATGTGACTTGGAGATTGTAAAGCATACTTTGTGGTTTTATTGTCTAGAAGTCCAGGATTGTTGTTAACAGATTTTCTGCTCTAAAATCATCTTTGTTCACTGCTAATTTTTTCTATAGTGGTTTTCAACTGTGACCAAAAATGACTGATAAAATAAATAACCTAATTAGTCATGCCCAAAGTAATGAGACAGAAGAGAGCACACACTGTAAACAGCTCTGCTCTGGTGCTCTCACTTCAAAGAGATATGCTAATTAAGAAAATGGTCATCCAAGGCTTTGATTCCGATTGGAAAATCACACAACAGCTTGACTGGCTACAAATAAAAAAAAAGAGCCCAAAAAATCCAAATTTCTAGCCGTTTTTTGCCTATTGTCTGTACTTGGGCCTTGCTGACATGCAAGGGGCCTTGGGTGCTGACAGGCTCCCTGGAGTGAGAAAACAGATTGTGAAAGGGGTTCAAAGGCCCTCAACATGTGTCATCCATATATCTGTTTCTAGCTGACGAGTTAAGGTTACAGGGATCAAACTATAAGTGACTTCACCTGATTTACAGAATTGTACCTCTTTCATGTGTATTTCTCCAGTGAATAAAGTGAATATTATCTGTACTTCTTTCTGAGGAGGGAATGTATTACCAGTATGTTTTGGTAGTTGGTCCTGTTGATAGTTAGCTCAGGCCCTCTTCAACCTTGAAGAAGCTGCGATTCCCTAGTGCTTTTGTGTATGCGTTGAATGTTCTGTGCAGGTCATGTATTGGAGCTATGAGACACTTCGGCATGCGACAACAGACCCTAAGACGCCTTTCTACAACCTCCGAGGTCACCGCAGACCTAAATCTAGGA
The DNA here is from genome assembly GCA_039654105.1 of Coreius guichenoti. Lineage (NCBI taxonomy): Eukaryota > Metazoa > Chordata > Actinopteri > Cypriniformes > Gobionidae > Coreius > Coreius guichenoti. The sequence goes on from CM077169.1 coordinate 8,772,231, forward strand.
ATCGTGCGACAACTATCTTGACTAATGGCTACATGCTCTCCTACCTATCCATGTGTGGAAATTTGCTTAGATTGTATGTGTTTCTTAGCCAATCAGAAGTAGTTAACCTGTAAGCAATGATGTAACCAGTGCCCTTGGAAATGGTATAATTGGGGTGAACTTTTGTGTAAGGTAGAGTCTGGCCTGCGACCTCCTCGAGAGACTCTGATGCTGGCTCTACTGATGAAACTGCAAACTATTCTTCAGTAAATTTTTCTCTATTTAATTGAACATCTCGACTCCTGGTCTTCTTTCAAACATATTTGGTTCCTGGGTCCTGAACTGTTGCCCCCAACATCGCCCTTTACACGCCTCTCTGGAACACAAACTGTCACACAAACCCATTATTTCACCAACAAACGGAAGTTTTATCAGAAAACTAATCAGAAAGAAATTACCGGAAACTCCGCCTTTGTTCGTAAACACTCTCAAGCCTGAGCTGGCCTGCTTTGGACCAAGGTATTCGGCAGGCCAAAAAAACCCTGGCCGTTGGCCCTGAGGAAGCCCCGATTAGGCCCGATCAAGCCCCGGAAGTGACAGTGGAAACGCGACCTGCCCTGGCACGCACTAGCACTAGCACAGTGGAAATGCGGCTATTGTCTAAACCACAAATTATTGGTCAGAAAATTGGCAACATTTAAGCAAATGCACTACTTAAAAAGCCATTGCTGTCTCAGAAAAACATCAAAGACAGAATTAAGTTTTTGGCAGAATAGGGGAAGTTGTGTGTGAATCACAATGAAACACGAGTTCTTTGACATGTTCATGTTCTAGATGACTAGTCTACTCTTGGGTTATGGTTAGACGTCTATTCAATTTTCACTGACAGCCCAAATTTTGCCTTGTTTTAGCCTAGACGTCAGGGCGTCAGACGTCTTTTAAACACAAAATTGCTTGCTGGTTGCAAAGATAACCAAGAAGTGGCTTGGGAACAAGTCCATCAGGCTCATGTTTTGGCCTGGTCAGAGTCCAGATTTGAACCCTATAGTGAATATTTGTTCTCACATTAAACTCAAACGAACAGAATTTTTCAACTACTCATAAACTGTTTGAAGCCATTAATATAGAGTGGAACAACACTGAATCTTCTTCCTGTAAAGAACTGTTTGCAAGTTGCCCTTACGAAAATGAACCATGGTTTTACTACAAATAAAACCAAAAAAACATGATTATAGTTAAACCATGGTAACCACAAATTAACCATGGCTTTGATACTCTAACCATAGTTTAACCATGGTATTTGTGGTAAAACTGTGGTTATATAAATGTTAATCAATTAGCCAAAAAAACATGGTTACTACACTTTTACTATAATAAAACCATGGTTAATTTTCGTAAGGGTGGGGAAGGCTATTCCGTGCTAAATTACTTTATCTATAGTATTTGTGCAATTTCCTGACTAGAGATTTGTGATTAAAATGGTTAAGACCATCAAAAGACCACTAAATATTGTGTAACTTTTGGCTTAGCCCATTTTTTTTTTTTTTTTTTTTTTTTGTATGTCATGGACATCTTGTCAGTAAGCCTATAAGGACCATTTTGGCGTTTCAAGGGTAAGGAATTAGTCATTAGTTTTAGTTAACAATAATAACCTTGGCTAATCATTAAAAGGAATGCAATATAGGCAAAAGCAAATATAACGGGCACAATAATCTTTCACATGATTGACCAACACATTTGAACTCAACAGGACACAGGCCTGTAAATGCATTGACATATTCCTGTCAACAAACACACAACATAGTAATGGTAAACAAAAATAAATAAATAAATATGTACGCCTACGCATATTTATATTATACAGCCCCGGTGCTAAACAGCCCCCTAAATTAAATATCATTATTGATAAATATTGATCATATCCATCACAAACAGACTGCTGTTGGTACAGATATAATAGTGTCTCAGTATGTATTGAAATCACTGCTACGGGATTCCGTACCGAAGAGGCACAATAAAAACGTTCTGCCGTTTCACTTCGGACATATTTTACTGTCGCGCTGAACGCTAACCGGAAGTGTGTGTTTTAAACAGTCGGAGGGTTTGTGTTGGTTGTTTATGCGTTTGTAAACTTTTGTTATTTTATTTAATAAAACCTCTTCGTCCACAAAAATGGGGAAACGACAGCATCAAAAAGATAAGATGTAAGTTGAAATTAAATATAACGCGAGTAAAACGACATGTTTTGCAGCTCAACACTAACTATCGAGCATTATATATTATTATATTATCTGATTATTTCACTGAAAATAAAATAAATATATATATTTTTTTGCAATGATATCGTGTTATGTGTTATCTGAGGTTTATAATGTATTTGTCAAGCCCAGCTGTCATTCTTGCGTCTAATCTTATTTTGTAGTTTTAGCGTTGTAATAATATAAACATAGTATTTAGTAGTGAGCTGTTGCACATTTCTTTCTTATTGTTTCATTTCATTCTGATTCTTCAATAAGTATAATAATATTATTCTTTATATCTGTCTGTTTCAGGTACATCACATGTGCAGAATACACTGAATTTTATGGAGGGAAGAAATCAGGCAAGTTACTTACGATAGTCTGGATGTATTGCTCTGTTTGTATTAAGAAAATATCTGTGATTGGTGCTTATTCCAAATCCATATGTATAAATCGGGTAACCAAAGGGTGTTCTACTTCTAAGTACATGAAGCTAAAATGTATATTGTGCGGTTGGTTAGTATGATATTAACACAATATGTACACAATACAGTATTTGACAGTAAACACAAAGCAAGCATTGTTGGATACATATTACAATATGTGTAAAACAAATGAACAGTGTATTCAGAGATGAATATACGTTTGTGGTTTAGATGCAATATGTCATATTGCAGTATTTTACAGAAATTAAAATGTAGTGTCCTGTGGGGAAAAATATGCGCATTGCAAATGATTAAACTTTAAATTCCAGGGTTTCCACAATCATGGAAAATGTCAGAAATTGTTTAAATTGTGATTTCCAGGCCTTAATGAATAAACAAATCAGGTTCTTGGACACGTTGTACACTGCCGTTTAAAAGTTTGGGCTCTTTTTTTTTTAAAAGAAACTTTTATTCAGTAAAAATGCATTAAATTGCTCAAAATAGATTTATGTTACAAAAGATTTCTATTTAAAGTAAATGCTGTTCTTTCGAACTTTCTGTTCATCACAGAATCCTGAAAATTAAAAGTCATGGTTTCCACAAAAAATATTATATTTCATATAAAATAGTGTATGTAATGCTGTTGGTTTTGTTCTCTCTCACTGTGTTGTTTGATTGATTGGACCACATATAGACTTATTTTGTGCACTTTCGGTTTGATATTGCTGATGCTTCTCTGCCGAAACTCCCTACGGTCAGTAAAATAAGCCTTTTGTTGTCTTGTTTATAGAAATCCCTCGAGACAATTTCAGACGTCTGCCCTTTGATCATTGCAGGTGAGTTTAGAAATGCATAACACTTCTTTCATGTTTGATAGAAAAGTCCTTTGTGTTTCTTGTTTTCCCTAATTTAGGTCGAGTACAATAGATCCTGCTTTCTTAACAGCTGATCTGGGGTTTCAAATAATGCTGTCATTGCTTTTATTTGAGGTAAAGCTGCTGTGTGTCATTAGTTCTGGAAAAAAACACACAACAACACTGAATAAAAAATAATAATAATGTGCACAGATATATAATTTATAATTAAATACGGCAATATTTCATAAAAAATAAGAATGGTAAAATACTCCTATTCCAGTTTAATATGCAGAGACAACTATTAGTAAGTAGGTTGACTTTCTTAAAACTATTCTTCCAAAACATTGCTCTCTTTGTTAGAGCGTCCTAAAGCTCAAAAAAACCATTTGAGTTTGGCACAGGGCTTTTCGTTTTTTTCAGTGGAAGACGAATAGACTGTTCATGAAACTTGTTTGGAAACCATCAGTATGTTTGCAGATCCGTTTGGGGGTTCAGAAATGACACACAGCAGCTTTAGTGTCATGCTATATGTATGAGTTTATGAATCTTTAAATGTTTGTCTCTTATCCCTCACATAGTTTGTCTCTTCAGCCCTTTGAGTATCCCATGTGCACAGTGGATGGGGTGGTTTTTGACCTAATGTGAGTATATCACTCTCGCCAACAGCAAAATGAGCCATTTGTAAATCATTCATGATTTTATAGTAGCTTACATTTATTAATTATACACTTATTTATAGCACCTTATATTTATTACTACATACACTGCCGTTCAAAAGTTTGTGGTGAGAAATTAATACTTTTATTTAGCAAGGACGCATTATATTAAATTGATCAAAAATGACAGTAACAACATTTACATCATTATAAAAATTCTATTTCTATTTTTGAAATGTCTATTTATCAAAGAATCCTGAAAAAAAAGTTTCCAGTCAACTAAATCAGCATATTAGAATGATGACACTGAAGACTTTGCTATCACAGGAATAAATTACTTTTTAAAAAATGAAACAAAATATAAAACAGTTATTTTAAATTGTAATAATATTCCACAGTATTACAGTTTTTACTGTTTTTATCAAATAAATGCAGCCTTGGTGAGCATAAGAAACTTCTTTCAAAAACATTTTAAAAAACTTAACGACTCCACACTTTTGAACAGTATTGTATGTATTATCTTAAGTGGCGTAATGATTCCAGAAAATGATTAACATTTGTTTTCTCTTTAGGAGCATAGTGCCTTGGATTAAGAAGTTTGGTACCAACCCCATAACTGGAGAGGTATTTCCGTTATTTCAACTTATTTATTTGATGCCAGGGGCGTGGAAATGGGGGTTGGGGGAATCACCACATTTGAATAAGAGACAATATCGAGTCTATAAAACGCATCAACTCCATGAAGCACAACACGTGTGTCGGTGAGAACACTCATTTAAACAGCATACACACTGGGACATTTGACTACACATCACATTTTTGACATTATTGATACTGTTTGCATTCGTGATGCAACGGGCCGGTCGACGGCACATAAATTAAGCCTTTAAATAGAAGGGTTTTTGAGTTGTTTACACTGTCATATACAACAAAAGAGCCCGTACAGCGACAGGAAATCCTGCATGGATTACACCACTAGAGGGCATCAGACTCCGTTTGAGGAAAAGCCAAGCACTTCAGCAAAGGCTAAGACTGATGACACCAAGTAAACTGCAACATCGTTAACTCCAGATGATGCTATCGCACGTTTATCATAGATAATCCAAAGCTACAAGCCAGAATCTCTGGTTGTGTGCGTGTTGTAAAGAGCACTGTGGGTAATTTTAGAAGAAGAAACCTTTTCAGTGGTGTTTTCTAAGGCAAGCTTGTATTTTAGGGTTAGAAAATCTCTAATAAACTTGTAGTTTGTTTATGATACAGACCTTAAGTATACCTAAAACCATGCGACTTGACTAGAGATCTGCGAGTACTTATGAATATGCGATCCATCTTATGATTTTCAACTTAATAAAATATATAAATAAAATGGGCCAAAAACCCCATAGACTTACTGTACATTGAATTACATACCTTGAGCCTCTTTTAACTTTGGCCAGAAACTAGTGTTGTTATTGTTCGCTAAAAGGGAAACAATTAAAAATCATTTGCTGTATTTGGAAATAAAGCTAAAATAAAATATAAATATTAGATGAAAAAAACTTAACCAAAACTAAAACTGAATTAAAAATACATTGATGCATTAAAACTAAAGATAAAAAATGAATAAAATGACAAAAGCACATAACGAAGTTAATAAAATGAAAATATAAAAATAAAATCTAATTCAAAATAACATAAGAATACTATAATAGCTTATAAATAATATAAAAAACCCTGCCAGTAACCACATAGCAACAACCCAGAATACATTTGTAACCACCGCTCTAAAAAACATTCAACACACTCTTTACCTAGGTTATTTTGTGTTACTTTGGAAAGAAATTGCCAATAAAATGTTAACATAACCAAAAGCCTTTCATAATCACAATTTCATTGCATATTTGCCAAACGATAGGTATTTTTTGCTTTGAGAGTTTCATTTTATATTTCGAAGAATAGTCAAGCTTCAGAAATTCACTTATGTGTCGCTTAGAGGGAAAATACTCCATTACTGTAGCCATCTAAAAATCATTATTGAGGCTATATGAAGATATTTCACAGGCCTGCTGATGGTGGCTAACAGCGTTCAGTGTGCCAGGAGTGGATGTGGGTGTAAATTGCTGTGTAATCAGTTCACTCGACGCACATCACTGCACTCTTAATTTATGGAATAGGAGTTATAGGATCTCTGCATGTGCGTGCTGCATGCATAAGCAGTTTGCACTAGCATCAGCGAAAGTTGTGTGAATGTTTACAGAGAGTGTTTCTTGGGTGTGATGCAGGACGTCCTGTATTTACTTGCTTCAAAATGCGTGTGTGTGCAAAATGCATTTACTTGCAATGCAAAATGCAGTGTCCATTGAAGCACATGGCTGTCATCTGTAATTCATCTTTACATCTTCACAGCTATGCATCTGAGTGAGTGCATGTCTGGACATGCCTCCGTGATTGTATGTGTGTTTCTGTTCGTACACACAGTTTGACTGTGTTATCTGAAGTATTCATGATTGATTTGTCTTGCTAGATGGAGAGGAGGAGAGTAAGTGCTGGAGTTGATGAGGGGTGACTGTGTGAAAACAGACTGTGTGTGTGTGTGTTAGAGTGACTTTTACAGAGATCTTCTGGACATGCCAGGACTTGTTCTCCAGTGCAAACATTATGCTCTCATGTGTTCTGCTTTACAATTACTATTTTATAAATAAGTGGGACACAGTAGGATGCAGCACAATGAAATCACAAATGACCTCATTTATTTGTCTAATAAAGACCTTTTCCTGTGCCAAATACATGAATGCAATTTATTCATAATCATTTATCAGAATATAATGCATTTTTCCACCTGTTCTGCTGATTTAAGCAAGGCTGGGGAAAAATAATAGCCAATACTATCAAGCCAATGAGGAACTAATTAAATCCTAATGGATACAATCCATTCAGCCAATCTGATTGCAACTGGTGATTTCAAGTAGTTCTTGCCATTTTTGTGTCCAGTATCCATCAGGTTTTCCACAGTCTGTAGTCTTGAGGAGGAGACTAGCAGTCAGACGCCCAGTGTTTTCACCACACTAGCTACTGGGTTAACCAGGGAGGGAGAGGCTTAAGAGAAATAATCCTGTCTCAGTCTGAATCAGTGTGTCACTGGATCACGGTGTGGTCAGTTTACATGTATCCTGCAGGCAGAACAGTCCTCGGTCACAAAGTTAAAACCCCTAGCGACACTGAATAGACTCGACCATGAATGGTTTACTTACAGTTTACCTGAATAATAAGCTGTATTAGCATTGAAAAATGACACTACCATTCAAAAGTTTGGGGTCGGTTAGATTTTTAAAATATTTTTGAAAGAAGTCTCACCAAGGCTGCATTCATTTAATCAAACATGCAGTAAAAACTGTGAAATATTATTAGAATTTAAAATGACTTTTATATTTTAAAATATGTATTCCAGTGATGGCAAAGCTGAATCTTCAGCATCATTACTCCAGTCTTCAGTGTCACATGATCCTTCAGAAATCATTCTAATATGTTGATTTGCTTGCTTAATATTTTTGTAAAAATTGTGATAATTTTTTTTAAAGTGTTCTTTGACGAAAAGTTCAAAACAACAGCATTTACAAAGGAATCTTTTGTAAGATATTAAATGTCTTTACTGTCAGTTTTGATCAATTTAATGCGTCTTTGCTGGATAAAAGCATTGTTTTTTTTTAAACTAAAAATCTTACTGACACCAAACTTTTGAACGTTGTTGTACATCTCCTTTAAATATCGTTTTACAGTTACTATATGCTAAAAAAAAAAAAAAACTGTCCAACACTAAACAGCACTTTATCTAATTAACTTAAGTCTTTTTTTTTTTTCTTATCTCACAGGAATTGACTTTTTAATTTCTCTAAAACCATACTTGATCCACAGCATTACGTGATGGTGTTTAAAATGAGTGGTATTCAGTTAGTGCCTTGATTTATTACCGCCCAAACACGTCCTATATGAATCAGCTATTTCATGCTAAATAATTAAACACAATTAGACATTCACAGGGTGTGATTACATTATGATTAAAAATCTAGGTGTGTCTGAGAGCCAAAGTCTGTCATATATAGTTACAAATTCCCTAACTTCCTGAATCTCTCTCTCCTTTCTCTCCTTAGAAGCTTGAGGCTAAATCCCTCATCAAGCTTAACTTCAGCAAAAACAATGAAGGTAAATATGTTTGTGTGACGTTTGTGTGTGACTCTTTATCCTCTTACCTGACTTGCGTCAACAATGTGCTTATGACGAGATAATGGATTGAAATCCTCTACAGTACATATTCTGTCTTTCTCTCCTGTACTTTAGGGAAGTACCACTGTCCAGTGCTCTACACAGTGTTCACAAACAACTCCCACATTGTTGCCAACAAAGTCACAGGGAATGTTTTCTCTTATGAGGTAAAACACGCTACATCCTAAATGTTAAACTTAAAGGGACCATAGTCTACACGTCTGTAGAATTTTATGTTTCCCCCATGAAGTCCACTTATAATGTTTTTCAAGGTTTCTTGCACCCAAACTAAAGGAATAGTTTACCTAAAAATTTAAATAATAATTTTTACTTATAAAAATGATTATAGAAATATTTTTAAATGTATATTGTTTAACCCTTGTGCATCAATTAAAAAAAGTTACACATTACATCAATACCAACACACCCACACAATTATAGCTGCATAATTTATCCAATTGGCTCTATAATATGCAGAAGCAAAAAACATGAATAAAGCGAGCATTGCATTATAGGCGAAACCTGAGAGAATTTTTACCAGATGGTGCCATTAGTAAAAATTAATTTTGAAGCCTTGTCAACAGAATGAAAGCCTATTAACAAAAATTGCATCATTTTATAGTTAAATGGACCTGGGATGAAAAATTGCAGTTTTAATGGGTTCCAATGGGGACATTTTTGTCCTTAAGGTCCTGAATGTAACTGTTTTGTGTTACTATTGTAAAATAGATTTATTAAAGGAATTGAGGGTGAAATAGTAAAATTCCAATAAAAAGACACAATGTCAAAATGTATGCAGTTGGCATTAACACAGGCAAAATTGTCAGAAAAACAAAACTGAAAAAGACAAAAATGTCCATAAGATTGCACAAGGGTTAATTATATAAATAAAATAATAAATTAATATATTAAAATTAATTCATTTAAATTGATGAAGAAAATAATTGTATTTTATTCATTCATTTAATTTGTTCATGTTGACTAAAACTTGGATTTTTTTCTTCTTCCATGAAACACAAATGATAATTTTTAAATAAGTTAATGTTGCTCTTTTCTATTCAAGCACAGTGGCCAGTGAATCTTGAACTCTAAAACAGGATCATAAAAGTAGTCTTTTGAATCCATTTGATGAAATTTAAGTCAATGTGGTTGTGACGTCACACCAGTGATTTCTGAATTACCCATTTTTGCAGTTCAGTTTCCATGCATGGTGGATACATGAATAGTCAACATGTGAATGTGTTTTGTTTAGGCAGTAGAACAGCTCAACATCAAGACAAAGAGTTATAAAGACCTGCTGACAGATGAACCATTCACCCGCCAGGATCTCATCACACTACAGGTGACACACAGAGAGTGTGTGTTTATGACTGTTAAGGGAAGATTAAACAGTCACATGAGTGCAGTTATGTTAGCATGGCTGTGATTTAATACAGCTTTTCTATGCACAAGTTAATATCAAGCAACTCATGTTTCAGACAACAATTGCCTAGTTACATTTTAGTTTGTATGTGGCTGTGTATCAAAACTCTGTGCTTTCTGTGTGATTTCAGTGTTATGAAATGTCAGGTTAAAGCCGGTTCACATGCACTACAGTGTTTAACAGCTGTCAAGAGAGAGAGACAGTCAGACTGATCCTGATGACAGACAGACAGACAGGGATCATTTGCATGCCACAATTATAAATATCTACTCAGCTATTTTAGTATTCATAGCCTGAATGGGCTTTTTTATATGTTCAGTTTTCATTTTAAGTTGTTTGTTTTTAGAATTGAAGAACTTTTTTTAGAAAAATGTTTCATTTTTATTAGCTTTTTTACATTTCTATATAGCTTTAATAAATTTGTATGATTTATTTTAGTAATTTTATTTCAGCTTTAATTACCTAAAACTATTACCTAAAACTATTTTTTGTTAACTGTAACACTGGCCCTTAAGGTTGTAAAAAAAAATAAAAACACTATAGTAGATGTTTTGGGGCAAATCCTTTCATCAGGATAGATGTTAAAATGCTCACTTTTCCAAAATAGCCACATGTTAACATGAGATTTGTGTTTTAAAATGAATCTTTAAACCTTCATTCTTCCATTGGGTAATTTTGACCCGAAACTCATTTTTAAAAATGTTTTACAAATTGAGTGTTCATCGGAGTGGTCCAAGACTTCAGGACTTTTGTCACACTTGAACCACGAATACACACAAAAAAATTGACTGGATTCGAGGAGTGTATGTGGTTGTAATAAAAAAGTAACAGATCCTTCCCTCGTGGGTCAATTTGAGGAATGCTTCAGTATACATAGAAAAACCTTAAAAATGCTCAGAATTAAAACTAAATATGCTAAAACTTTACCAAAAAATGATTTTATAATGTCTACACGTGTATCTGAATGCGTTCTGAAGAGAAAAACTTGAGAACTGACTTTAGGGCCCAGCGGAACAGCTCATTTGCTCCATATAGAGCTATAAGGCCATCTAGTGGCAAGAGTCATGAAATATCATGTTATATTATTTTTTTCCACAAGAGGTCGGCAGAAACATCCAAATTGACCCAATGTTAGATATTTTGAGCTGGTTATTGCATGTATTGAGGAGTTGTTTTGAATTTAAGTTGAAAGAATGTGCTTAAATTATATTATTTTTGATCAAATCTAGTAATTTAAAGGTAAATAAAATAAAAAAATCTCCAAAACAATTGCATTTAAAAAATAGGAAAAATATTATAAAAATGAAATGATATAAGCTTTCTGGAAAAAGTATAATTTTAGGGCTTCGGGTCATTTTGACCCGTGAGGGAAGGATTTGTTACAGGATGTGGGGGAAGAATGAATTCTCTAAAACTCATGCATATAACTAATGACCCCATAAAGCCTGTAAACCTGGCAACTTTTGCAAGGGTTTCCAGAAACTGACAGAAAATTTCACCCACAGTATTGACATCCGTAGCATCTAACCACTAAAGGATGTTTGGACAGCTTTAAAGCTGAAATAACACACATTTCTGTAAGGACAAATTAATATGAACCCTTTAACAAAAATATGAGCTGCACATTTCTGCTTTCAAACCTTCTGTGGAATGTCTTGCCCCATTGACTTCCATTGTAAGTGCTTTACTGTAAACACATCCCTTAGATTGTGAAAACAAACAAAAATCAAGGTTGTTATTGTATGTGGTAATTGACAGCATGCCATCGATTAAGCTAAACTTGTACTCAACCCCAAAGATACCATTATAACCTGAACATGCTTAATGAAGAAGGCAGTAAAGCACTGATCGAGAAACTGCACAATCTATGAATCAAACATAGCCTGTTTCTGAATAGATGGGATTAAACATTAGAGCAGCATGTGGCGACTGTCTAAAGTTGTGTTAAGCTTCGCTGTAAATTCATTTGAGTGTTAGAAAGGACTTATGTAACCAGGGTTAGATTTCTATCAACAAATCTATACATGGCGCTGGCCTGGCATGTTAGGATCTGTGTAGTAGGTCATGTCCACTACCATTCAATAGTTTGGGGTCAGTAAGATTTTTCTTTTTTGAAAGAAAATATATTCAGCAAGGATACATTAAATATTGACTGACAGTACAGACATTTGTAATGTTACAAAAGATTTCTATTTCAAATAAATGCTGTTCCTTTTAATTTCTTTCTATTCATCAAAGAATGTGACACTGAAGACTGGAGTAATGATGCTGAAAATTTAGCTTTGCAATCAGGACTAAATTACATTTAAAATATATATGTGATCATATTTGATAAAAAGTTTGTTGTTTTTGATCAAATAAATGCAGCCTTGGTGAGCATAAGAGACTTCTGTTCAAAAACACAAAAAAAGTTACTGACCCCAAAACTTTGAACAGTGTTGTATGTTCAGGCTCCATACAGATTTGCCTTGAGTTTTATGTTTGCATTTCCTGTGCATTTTATGCAATAATATGGAAATTAAGAATCTGTTATAATGACTGATTGACAGCCCTTATACAAGTATAGAAGTCTATGGTATTCAGCCAGGGAAACGTGGGTGTGTGTGAAAGAAACTGTAAGCTGAATTAGTGTTTTCTGTGTGTGCGCATGTGACCTACAGTGGCCAGTATTCATAGAAAGTCCTTGCATGGTTTATTTTTGGCCAGGGAGATAGTTGATGGGTGTTATGGGGGTGTTCAGAGAAATAGAAAGGAACTTGGAGTTATTTTAGGGTAAGATTAGGCCATATGGCTCAGAGTGGGAGCTTTGGACGCGTCTATCTCTGGAGCTCGAGGAAGGGCAGGTCAGGGAGGTGTCGGGCTGCATAGTTTAAGGGTTAAAGAGTTTTTGAGATGGACAGAAGTTATTTTGGGTGCCATGTGGGATGGGAAAGCTGGGGGAGTTTTAAAAAGGATAGGGTGGAAAATATTTGAAAAGAGAAAGATGGTTGGGAGTTTAGCTGAAATAGCAGGACTGAAATGAGCTGAGGTATAGTTTCACTGTCTGACCTATTTGGAACGGATACAACGGTGGGTCAAGCAAAGAGCGGAGGAGAGAGAGAGATGAGAAGGTCCTGAACTCTTTTGTTTGTGTGTGTGTGTGTGTGTGTGTGTGTTGCAGCGAACAAGCCCCCAAACTGTCCAGTCAGCAACATCTACACTAAACTGATAAAACATTGCCAAAACAAATTCATTTTTAGAGTGTTTACTTGTCTTTCTATTTAGGGAAAAATATTATACAAGTTATTTTATACCAGTTGTGTGTATATTATGATGTGTGCATAGTTTGTCAGCAAATCTGAAGTTGTCATATAACATCTCACTTTTTCACTTTATATCCCAGGATCCTACAAATCTGGATAAATTCAATGTCTCCAACTTCTTCCATGTGAAAAACAATATGAAAGTCCTCGACCCTGGTGAGTTCAGTGTTTTGAATGCAGTACAAAAAGTTTTTATCAAAGATTTGACTGTTTTGAGGATAGCATATTCTTACTCATAGTATGCAGTATGTTTAGTGTGCAAATCCTGTGTTGCATTGTTATTGTTAACCAACACTAAAACTATTAAAAAATTATTTTCGTTAATTGAAATAAAATCAAATACAAATATTAGATGGAAAAACTTAAAAATGTGAAATTTTAGAAATGTAGAAAAATTAGTTTGTTTTTCATCTAATATTTGTATATACGTGCTAAAATTACTAAAACTGAAATGAATGAAAGCTAAATAGAAATATGCCAAAAAAAAAAACAACTTAAACCCTAAATTAAAATGGAAAAAAGGCTAATTCAACACATTAATAAATATGATAATACTAAATAAATAATACTAAAATAACACTGATGTGCAGTTTACAACAGTGCACACTTTACTGGGTACTGTATTCCACAATAACACAGATTGAAAATGAATAATTGGGAAAAAAAAATAAAAAAATGACTGTCAATCAGTTAGACTTTACCTGTGAGACTGAGAGTTGAATAATTTAGCTCCAGGCTCAGGTGTGCTATTTTCACATTATAGTCCCTATTCTTTACATTTCATTATGTAGCCATATTACTTGCGTTAGCCCAGCCGTGATGATTTTAGGAAATCAATTGATTAACGAGGTAGCACTTGGTGCAATTCGTTAGGGATTCACATTGCATAACAAATTAGCTAAAGGAGTGTATTTGCCAAATGATGTGAATTCAGTTGAATCCCTGAACATGATGTACTCAAAAGGCCATAAAAATAACCATCATGACAGGAATGCAAGATTGTGTGTGTATGTCTGTGTATGTCTGTGTATGTCTGTGTGTGTCTGTGTGTGTATGTATGTGTGTGTGTGTGTGTGTGTGTATGTCATCGCAGACTGTAATCGCTGACCAGCGGTCTTAAATTAGCCGGAGAGATCCATATTACTGACAGCACCGCAACACTGTCTGCGCTGCTGTTATAGCAGATCTCATGATGTGGCTGGTTTACTCTGTGCAGCTTAGACATTTTGATATCTTAAAAACTCTGAAAATCAGTTTTTATTGTGGGGTCCTTCTTTGAAACATCCTCAGATGACTGGATGGTAGCACTTTATTGAATCCTATATAATGCATTTTAATATTCTTTATGCATTCAAATGTTATTCATGTCATATAATACACACTAATTCATTGTCTTTTATAATATTAACATCATATAACATCATATAATGTCATATAATACAGAGTCTAATTCATTTCCAATAAAATATGTATATATTATATATGCTGCTCAAGAAACATTTCTTATTATTGTCAATGTTGTAAACAGTTGTGCTGCTTAATATCTTTGTTTTTTTGATTTAATAGAAAGTTAAAAAGAACAGCATTTATGACATCAATAGAACAGCATCAATAGAAATATGTTGTATTTACTGTAACTTTTGATCAATTTAATGTATCCTTCCTGAATAAAAACCCCAAACCCCAAACTTTTGAACAGTATTGTGTATATATTTGTGCACATAAAGGCTTCAGATAAAAGTCAACCATACCAAGTGTTTTCGTGAATCTGGTGACTGTTGTATTGTGGTGATGTCACTTTTATGAGCCCCTGTCCATTTTTCCTTTCTCTACAGATGAAGAGAAAGCCAAACAGGACCCAGGATACCATCTGAAAACCACAAACCTGGAGACGCGAGAAACACTGGCAGAGCTCTATAGGGACTATAAAGGAGATGAGCTGTTGGCCTCCACTATGAAAGAGCCAGTAACCAAAAAAACAGACAAGTTCAATGCTGTGAGTGTTTCATGACAAAGTGTTTTAAGATATTGCCTTTCTAGCTATAATCAATGGCAGATTCTTCTCTCTCCTCTTTGTCTTCATTGATTCTATATATATATATATCTCATTGAAAACTCTGACTCTAATACTTTTCTGAACTGGCTGAGCTTCACAACCCAGATTTCACATTGGACCCAACACAGAACCAAAATTGTTTCTCATACAGAAGAAAACAAAAATTATATCCAATCATAACCATGTCATCCAGACAAATTACCGGTAATTTACATATAGAAGTCTTAACGGTAGCAAACACAACCTGTTTAATTCTAAAAGGTTGAAGTAACTGCTGCAATTGATCAATTACAGCTGTTTTTGGTGCAGGAAACCTTGATATTAAAGGGTTAGTTTACTCAAAAATGAAAATACTGTCATTAATTACTCACCTTATGTCGTAAGACTTTCGTTCATCTTCGGAACACAAATGAAGATCTTTTTAATGAAATCTGAGAGCTTTCTGTCCCTCCATTGATGGCTACGCAACTACCACTTTCAAGGCCCAGTAAGGCAGTAAAGACATTAAAGTAATCCATGTGACTCCAGTGGTTTAACCTCAATTTTATGAAGCGATGTGAGTGCTTTCCTTGCAGAAAAAAAAACACAATTTACCACTTTATTTACAAAATATGAGTCTCTAACGTGTTCACGCAAAAACGTCTGCTCTCACATCCACACTCTGATGAATGCTCGTTGAAGATTAATATCTTGTAAAGAATGTTTTTTTTTTTTTTTTTTTTTTTTTTCCTCAAAATGAAACTAAACATTTCTGTGATAGTATCACAGTTTCCACAAAAATATTAAGCAGCAAAAATTGTTTTCAACATTGATAAGACATTTTTCTATATCAAATCAGCATATCAGAATGATTTCTGAAGGATCATGTGACACTGAAGACTGGAATAATGATGCTGAAAATTCAGCTTTGCCATCACAGGAATAAATTACATTTTTTAAATATATTCCAATAGAAAACCGTTATTTTAAATTGAAATAATATTTCACAATATTACTGTTTTTACTATATTTCTGGTCAATTAAATGCAGCCTTGGTGAGCGTTAGACTTCTTTTAAAAACATTAAAAATCTTACCAAACCTTTACTTTTAGTGTAATAATTATGAGGTAATAATGGGTTCTAATGGGGTCTCCTGCGAGGTGTTTGAGGTCAGATAAAGCAGTTCTGTGCAGCGCTGTTTGGGTCACAGTGAAGTGTCTTGCTGTGTCTTGTGTGTGCGTGTATGTAAAAGTGTCTGTGCATTACGAGGTGATTTGCCTCTCAGACTCTACCACCATCACACAGCAACTGGAGCAGAAGAAAATGCCTCGCAGGATCCTCAACCGACCACACACACTCAGAGCAAGAATCACAAGTTCCTGTGAATGTCATGTCAATTTTTTGTCTAAATTTATCACACCAATTACTCACGTCCTGGGAAACGCCAACCGCACCAATACCTGGTATCTAAATAATGAGTTTTTTTCTTCCATGCTTGCTCTGCGGTGGTCCTAAGTGCGTTTGTGGCCGTGTCTCAAGCCATTTAGCCCAGGTTGAAGTGTGTCTGCACTGTGCTTTCAGCTATATTAGCTTTGCTTGCTCAGCCCATTCACAGTGCAGGCATTGAGTGTAATTGGCTCGACTTTTGGCATGAATGCCAGTCTATTTCAGCCCTAGCTATGCTGGATTGGTATTGTGATGCTGAAATAGACTGGCATTCAAGCCCTCTCGCCTACTGATTTAGCTTTGCTAGTTCTACACCATACTAAGGCAACTATAATATCCCAAATACAAAATGTGTTTTTTTTTTTTGGTTAATTCTATAAGTGATAGATTTCAAATTCAAACAAAAATGCATTACTCATTGAGCGTACATTTATGCTACAGAAATGAGTAATATACTGTGACTATAATGCAAAATAATTTGAGAATATAATGTGGCTTGTTGCAAAGAGCTAACTTTTTAAAATGATCTGACTTTTTATGCCAAGACAATAGCGTCCACTATCCAGTGAGACAGCCTCTGCGTGGAGAGAGCCCTTCCTTTCTGCTGCCCTCCGTAACAGACAAAGAGCTAGTCTGAGGTCCTGAAACACCGCGTTCTGTCTACGTAAGCTCGAAGGGTGCGTACTGGACAGAGCAGTGCCAAGGCTGGGTCTGCCGCCTCCAAGGGCAGTGCTTGCAGTTTCACCACCTGATCCCTGAAAGGAGTGGTGGGAACCTTGGGCACATATCCAGGCCGGGGTCTCAAGATCACGTGAGAGTTAGCCGGCCCGAATTCCAGGCACGCTTTGTCAACCGAAAATGCCTGCAGGTCCCCTACCCTTTTGATGGAGGCCAAAGCAACCAGGAGCGCCGCCTTCATAGAGAGGTATTTATGCTCGACTGAGTGCAATGGCTCGAAGGGAGCTCTCTGCAGTGCAGATAGTACCACTGCGAGGTCCCAAGAGGGCTTCTGTGGAGAACCTCTAAGGAACCTGACGACCAGGTCAAGCTGTCCTACCGTCTTAGACTCCACAAGGTCGTGGTGTGCAGAGATCGCAGCCACATAAACCTTCAGGG
This sequence comes from Coreius guichenoti, assembly GCA_039654105.1. NCBI lineage: Eukaryota > Metazoa > Chordata > Actinopteri > Cypriniformes > Gobionidae > Coreius > Coreius guichenoti. Next base: position 8,789,949 of record CM077169.1, read on the forward strand.
TGGAAGGAGACAGCCTTCGTTCCAACCCTTCTTGGAGGAAGGCGAGCACAGACCCAATCGGGCATTTTCTGGGATCTTCTCGGCGAGAAGAACACCAGGTGACGAAGAGGTTCCACTTCAGAGCGTAGGCATGTCTCGTGGACAAGGCTCTAGCTGAAGTGATTGTAGCCACCACCTGAGGTGGTAGGGTACTCAAACCTTCCGCGTCCTGTCCAGAACCCACACGTGAAGGTTCCAAAGATCGGGACGCGGGTGCCAGAGGGTGCCCCGTCTCTGAGAAAGGAGGTCCTTCCTCAGAGGGATTGGCCAGGGAGGGGCTGTCGCATGGAGCACCAGTTTGGAGAACTAAGTCCGGCTGGGCCAATGAGGCTCAACCAAAAGGACCTGCTCCTCGTCCTCCCTGACCTGTGCGAGAAGGCTCACTGGGGGAAACGCATACTTGCGGAGGCCCCATGGCCAGCTGTGCGCTAGTGCATCTGTGCCGAGGGTCCCCTCGGTCAGGGAGTAAAACCAGCGGCAGTGGGAAGTGTCTGGGGAGGCAAACAGATCTACCTGTGCGTCGCCGAACTGTTCCCAAATCAGCTGAACCATCTGGGGATGGAGTCCCAATTCCCCGGGACATGGGCGTTGTTGTGAGAGCTTGTCGACTGCACGATTGAGCTCGCCCGGAATATGAATGGCACCACAGACGCTTGTGACTCCATAACATACGGCAGGAGCGCAGACCACCCTGACAGTTGATGTACACTACAGTCGCTGTGTTGTCTGATCGGACTAGTACGTGCTTGCTCTTGAGCAACGTCTGAATACGGTGCAGAGCTAAGCGTACTGCCAGCAACTCGAGGCAATTGACATGCCAAAGGCTCTGGGGTCCTGTCCAGGAGCCTGCGGCAGCATGTCCACACCCGTGGCTGAGGCATCTGTTGACTCAACAACATGCCTGGACACTCGTTCTAAGGGCTCTCCGGCCCGTAGAAAGGAGAGGTTCGACCACAGGGTGAAGGTCTGACGGTAGGCCTGAGTGACTGTTACCCGGAACGTGCCCTGTTGCCATGCCCATCTCGGGACTCGATCGCGAAGCCAGTGCTGAAGCGGTCTCACATGAAGCAGTCCGAGTGGCGTGACCGCCGCTGCAGACGCCATATGCCCCAGGAGCCTCTGAAATAACTTCAGTGGAACCGCATTCGAATTGACTCAATTCAGCAGTGACTGCGCACACTCGCTCGTAAGCTGCGCGTACATAGCGACCGAGTCGATTTCCATACCGAGAAAAGAGATCCTCTGCACGGGGGAGAGTTTGCTCTTTTTCCCAATTGACCCGAAGGCCGAGGTGCCGGAGCACCAGATCCCTGTGTTCGCAAACCTGCTCTCGAGAGTGAGCTAGAATCAGCCAGTCATCGAGATAGTTCAGGATGCGAACCCCGTGTTGCCTGAGTGGCACAACGGCTGCTTCGACGACCTTCGTGAAGACACGAGGAGACAGGGCTAACCTGAATGGGAGTACCGTGTACTGGTATGCCTGCCCTCGAAAGCAAACCGTAGAAACGGTCTGTGTCGAGGAAGAATGGAGACATGAAAGTACGAGTCCTTCAGGTCAATCGCTGCAAACCAATCCGATGGACGAATGCATTCGAAAATGCGTTGAGCTGTCAACATCTTGAATGGAAGCCTGTGAAAGGTTCTGTTTAAGACGCGCAGGTCCAGGGTTGGTCGTAACCCACCACTCTTCTTGGGTACAATGAAGTAGGGGCTGTAGAAGCCGGACTTCATCTGGGCTGGAGGGACGGCCTCGATCGCACTCTTCGCCAGTAGGGTGGCGACCTCCGCACGCATGACAGGGGCATTGCCACCCACCATGGTATAGCAGACTCCCCGAAAGCGGGGAGGAGACGGTGCGAACTGAATCACATAGCCGAGCCTGATTGTTCGAGCGAGCCAGCGATTGGGAAGCTCTAGCCAGGCTCCCAAAAACTGAACCAGCGGGGTCATGAAAACCACAGGCGTACCCACGATGGAGCAGCGAAGCAGAATGACCGGCCCAGACGTGGGAGGCGGAGCATCCCGGAGTGGGGGCGCGGTCATGTTCCGCGCCCTGACAGAGGAGGCCAGGGGGTCTGGTGACCGAGGGGTACAAGAGCGGCGAGGCAGGCTGAGGCGTCTGAGCCGGCGGCTGGGTGGAGGCAGTAGCTGGCTGCCAGGGCAGAATGTTTAATAGCCTCAGTCTGCTTCTGGGCGGCCGAGAACTGTTGGGTGAAGTCCTCGACCGCGCCGCCAAAGAGCCCAGCCTGAGAGATAGGGGAGTTGAGGAAACGTGTTCGCTCAGCCTCCCGCATATTTGCCAGGTTGAGCCAAAGGTGCCTTTCCTGGACCACACAAGTGGACATCACCTGACCCAAGGAACGCGCCGTCACCTTCGTAGCCCGTAGGGCGAGGTCGGTGGCGGTACGCAGCTCTTGCATGAGCGCTGGATCAGCCCTGCCCTCGTGCATGTCTCTGAGCACCCGTGCCTGATGAACTTGCAGGATGGCCATAGCATTCGAGGAGGTGGTCTGCCCCGCAGCTCTATAGGCTTTGGCCACCAGAGTGGACAAAAACCTACAGGCCTTGGAAGGGTGCTTTGGGTCACCGTGCCAGCTTGAGGCGCTCTGGGGACACAGTTGCATCGCCACAGAATGCTCCACCAGGGGGACCCCAGTGTACCCTTTGGCCACCGCCCCATCGAGGGCAGTGAAGGCGGAAGAGGTCGCTGAGCGATTGCGAGAAGTCAATGGAGACTTCCACGATTTCATGTCCTCTTCATGCACTGCCGGGAAGAAAGGAATTGGGGCCGGGTGCAGACGGACGTCCGCACGCACCGCCCCCCAAAAACCAAACGTCGAGCCTTGAGTGCTCGGGACATGCTGGAGGGTTCCACTCAAGCCCGATGCTCGCCGCTGCCCGGGAAAGCATGGTAGTCAATTCCGGATCGGACTCGGGCAATGCTGGCACCCCCGAAGGAGGCAGCACAGCCGAATCTTCATCTCCAGATGACTCAAGTCCACCTTGTGATGCGGCGATAGACGTGGTGGAGGGGACTCTACCTCTGCGGAGGTCATCGAGTCTCGATCCCAGCATCGCGATGGTCATCTTCCCGCAGTGGGAACATGACTCATCCACGAACGCTGCCTGAGCGTGATTCAAGCCCAAACACGCCAGTCAGCGCTCGTGCCCATCAGCGAAATCAATCCATCTACCACACCCAGAAATACACGGGCGAGACATCTTGAAAAAGACGCGCCGCGTGCAGCTCTTTTAGAGAGGATAAAAGCAGTGCTGAAGCGCGCAGGGAGAAACACACACTGTTGGCAGATCACTGCACAGACCAGCAGCAGGAATGTGATCTCGCTGGAACACGCCGTCTCACCAACACCGCTGAAGAGTCGCTTGTCTCGTCTCAGAACTCGTAGACAGCTTGCAGTGGAGAGAAGTGAAGAAACATAATGCGAGATTGCGTGCGCAGCTCCTTATATACCCACGCGGGTGGGCGGAGTTCGCTATGCAAATTCCGCAGACCCATGACATTGTCTTGCCATTGACTCATTTTGTAGAACTCGAAGGTGATAGTCTTCTAAGCGAACTCCATACCCAATATGCTAAAACCACTGAGAACCCCGTAGCATTGAGGAGGTCATTTGTTATTCAGGAAATGTAAAAATCTAGTTAGTTTATTTGTATAGCACATTTAAAAAACTCGGGTTGGCCAAACATTCCAATAGCATAAATAACAAAAATACAAAAACATGAAACACAACCAAAAATACTGCTAGCTCAACCATATGCCTGGGCAAGTAAGTGTGCCATCAAATGTGATTTAAAAAAATAAATAAATATATATGTATATGTGTGTGTGTAATGTATATGTGTGTGTGTGTGTGTATATGTTAAATTATATTTATGAATATACACTATTATTTTTTTTGAAAGAAATTAAATAATTGTATTCAATAAGGATACATTCAGTTTGAATTAAATTAATATTTACAAACATCAAAAACAGACGATAACAGACAGAGACCATTCATATAACAGAAATCTGTGCAATATGTAAAATGAAACAAAAATAAGACAAAAAAAAGGAGTATGACGATATACAAGGCCAACCTCTCCTACAAAGTGTAATCACAATAATTACAGAAAGTGATTGTTACAAGTCTGAAATAAATAAATAGATAATTAGTCCTTATGGCTCGACAAAAATGTAAAAAATTGTTCCCACATTTGACAGTAAAGACTGTTAACAAAAAAAAATTCAAATAACTGCTGGTTTCCACAAAAATATTTAGCATCACAACTGTTTTGATGATGATGATGATGATAATAATAATAATAGGAAATGTTTATGAAGGTTCATTACACTGAAGACTGGAGTAATGATGCTGAAAATTCAGCTTTGCTATCACAGGAATAAATTACATATATATTACATATACACTCACCTAAAGGATTATTAGGAACACCTGTTCAATTTCTCATTAATGCAATTATCTAATCAACCAATCACATGGCAGTTGCTTCAATGCATTTAGGGGTGTGGTCCTGGTCAAGACAATCTCCTGAACTCCAAACTGAATGTCAGAATGGGAAAGAAAGGTGATTTAAGCAATTTTGAGCGTGGCATGGTTGTTGGTGCCAGACGGGCCGGTCTGAGTATTTCACAATCTGCTCAGTTACTGGGATTTTCACGCACAACCATTTCTAGAGTTTACAAAGAATGGTGTGAAAAGGGAAAAACATCCAGTATGCGGCAGTCCTGTGGGCGAAAATGCCTTGTTGATGCTAGAGGTCAGAGGAGAATGGGCCGACTGATTCAAGCTGATAGAAGAGCAACTTTGACTGAAATAACCACTCGTTACAACCGAGGTATGCAGCAAAGCATTTGTGAAGCCACAACACGCACAACCTTGAGGCGGATGGGCTACAACAGCAGAAGACCCCACCGGGTACCACTCATCTCCATTACAAATAGGAAAAAGAGGCTACAATTTGCACGAGCTCACCAAAATTGGACAGTTGAAGACTGGAAAAATGTTGCCTGGTCTGATGAGTCTCGATTTCTGTTGAGACATTCAGATGGTAGAGTCAGAATTTGGCGTAAACAGAATGAGAACATGGATCCATCATGCCTTGTTACCACTGTGCAGGCTGGTGGTGGTGGTGTAATGGTGTGGGGGATGTTTTCTTGGCACACTTTAGGCCCCTTAGTGCCAATTGGGCATCGTTTAAATGCCACGGCCTACCTGAGCATTGTTTCTGACCATGTCCATCCCTTTATGACCACCATGTACCCATCCTCTGATGGCTACTTCTAGCAGGATAATGCACCATGTCACAAAGCTCGAATCATTTCAAATTGGTTTCTTGAACATGACAATGAGTTCACTGTACTAAAATGGCCCCCACAGTCACCAGATCTCAACCCAATAGAGCATCTTTGGGATGTGGTGGAACGGGAGCTTCGTGCCCTGGATGTGCATCCCACAAATCTCCATCAACTGCAAGATGCTATCCTATCAATATGGGCCAACATTTCTAAAGAATGCTTTCAGCACCTTGTTGAATCAATGCCACGTAGAATTAAGGCAGTTCTGAAGGCGAAAGGGGGTCAAACACAGTATTAGTATGGTGTTCCTAATAATCCTTTAGGTGAGTGTACATATAAATTACATATACAAAATATATTAAAATAGGAAATGTTTTTTTTTTAAATTGTAATATTTCATAATATTATTTTTTTTTTTACTGTATTTTTGATCAAATAAATGCAAACTTGGTGAGCATAAGAGACTTCTTTCAAAAACATTCAAAAATATTACCAACCCCAAACTTTTTAGTGGTAGCTTAGTTTTATCACTTTAAATTCATTCCATTAAATACAGAAAATTTTAAATTGTAAAGAAAAGGCTGTTTTTTTTTTTTTTTTTTTCACTATTTAAGAGTAGTGAGTCAGCTGGGAACACAGACCTGTTGAGAAGACACATCTGCTGCACATAAATGCATCTAAACACACCTGGATTGCCCCACAGGAATAAATAAACACATCCTCCTGTCTGTCTGTCTTCACAAAGAATGGGTGATAAACTTTATTATGAAGTGTGATGGATACATTAGGAGGTGTATGAGTGATGTCATGCATGTGAAGATCATTTAGTCGTTTCGGATGGAGGTGTTAGGGTTTATTTAGTCTTATCTAGAGAGTCTTATCTGTAAACCATGTCTCTCTCTCTTCCTCCAGGCTCACTATTCTACTGGAAGAGTGTCTGCCTCCTTCACATCTACAGCTATGGCTCCAGCCACCACCCATGAAGCAGGTAATGGAAATGAAACTTGCTTTCCCTGCTTACACATACCAAACAAGTCTGATAGGAGCAGACAGTTTTTGTTTGCATCAGCTGGTCCATGGATCAAGGTTGATACTACTCAGTATATGGCCAAGTCACAAACTTCCCTTTAGTCTTCTCATGGTTCCTTCTCTTTTGTTGTTTGCGCCGACTGCTGATTCTGATTGACTCCATTAAGTTATATTGCTGGTAATGCCCACATATCTTGAATGCAGTCACTTTGGGTAAAAGAGTCTTCTAAATGTGCAAATGTAAATGTCATCATGACTGGTGATGCACATAACAAATGACACCATTTCCGTTTTTGTTTATGCTGGGAAGAAGTTGCATGCATTTCATAACATTGCATCATTGCAATACCTGAAACTCCTGCCAAGTATTAGTGCTGGTTTGTATTTTATACTCATTTTTAGTATATCATATCTTCAGTATTACTCAGGAAACCATCTGGCAACTGTCAAATCGGTCCTGCATACCTGTTGATTCTCTTTCAGACGAGTTTAAGGCTATTCTGATACAAAAATGTCTGTCTGCAGCAGAGTCATTCATGAATGTAAAGAATGAAAATATTTGTCTTTGTGTTTTCAGATGCTATTGCAGACGATGCCGTTCGCTACCAGTACGTTAAGAAGAAAGGCTATGTGCGCATACACACAAACAAAGGGGACCTAAATGTGGAGTTACACTGTGATAAGGTAATGCAAAGTGAAATGATCAAACAGTAATAAACCTTGGTTGGGCATCGGGTGGATTTAAACTTTTTCATGCAGTGAGTCCAAGCAGAATTTTACAAGTTTTTCTTTTCAGACGTATTATATTTCTGTAAACATTGTTTAGCTTTTTCGTCATTTGTGCTCATCATTTAAATGGGATTTTTCTGGCTGTGTTTGACATCTTGTTTGCTGTCACACTTAATCAGAGCAAGGCCAGAGCTGACTAATTACCGAGTGAAGGAATGAGAAAAGAATTAAAGAGTATGTGATGCTCAAACAACGCAGATTATATGCAGTGGTCCACTTTTGGACACTTAAAAATGTCACTGCATTAGATACAAAATAGCAAAGCAAGCAGCATCTGCAAACAACTAACTTGCCATTTCTGTGCCACTTTTTCAATTATTTTTAACCAGTTGGTCTCAAGGTTACACAAATTACATGCGGTTAATCTGCTAGGAAACCTATGTTAACATGTTCCACAACGTTTGGTAGTATAAATATTTTCATATATTTATACTACCGTTCAAAAGTTTGGGATCTGTACGATTTTATTTTAAAGAAATTAATGCTTTTGTTCAGCAAGGATGCATTAAATTGATCAAAAGAGATAGACATTTATAAAAATTCTAATAAATTATATTCTTCTGAATTTTCTATTAAACAAAAATCCTTAAAAAACATAGAAAAGTTATTTTAAATTGTAATAATATTTTACAGTATTACCATTTTACTGTATTTCTGATCAAATAAATTCAGTCTCGGTTTGCAGAAGAGACTTTAACATTGAAAAATTCTAACATTTAACATTGTCTAAACTCTTAGCAACCCCTTATTTTTATAATTTATTTTTACATTTTGAAACCTAACAAACTTTGTGAACTGGTTTGGTTGAAAATTGTGCTTGTGCTTTTGATATTTTGTATGGTTTGTATTTTGTAAATACATTTATACATTTTTAACTGTGGCTTAAAGGTGCAGAATTTTGGCAAAATCTGGCAGGCAAAAAATGTCCATTGTCAATGGTGTAGTGATGCACAAAGCACAGCTTGCATAGAGGTTACTTTCAAACAAAGTAGCTTTCTATTGGTCAATGCAGGAAATTTGCTATATAAAAACAATTAAACTTCAATTTAGACTAACTGCAGACACTTTTAAAAATATACAGACTGTCCCAGATATTTATGGATTGAGCAGGGGTGTGGTGTAATGTACTTGCTCTGTGTGTAGTCTACAGGCCGTCCTGTCTTTACATAATATATAATTCATCCATTCAGAGTGTCACACTGCAACTGCTGACCTATATAGATTGACTTACTCTTTTTCTATTTCTCCTGTATTTCTCATTTTTATGTTGTCTTGTTTTTGTTGTCTGTTTTTGCTGTTAATGTCAGATTCTTTTTTTTATTCTTTGTGTCCTTTTCTAATGTGTTTCCTCTCTACTCATTTCTTTTCCTTGATGTGCTCTGTATCCTACTGAGCTTATAAAATCATCCCTGCCATAAAACACTTCCTCTGAAAAATTGTTTGTTTTGGCCCTGTGCTGGCAGTAAAACCTACCCATAGTTCTCTCTCCTCAGCGGAGCAGATGCAGCGTCCCCGTTCTTATTTATGTGAGAGCTCGTGCCAGGCTCTCACTCCTGGGTCAAAGCTGCACATGAATCACTTTATATCTATCATTTAGCGTTTCACTTTAACACGGTACAGAGCTTGGTCTTTACTGGCTTTAATTACATATTTAAGATTCTGTACATTTAAATCACTTCACGTTTTTTGCATTTTAGCACTATTTTATCACTTTCATGAACACTTTGGCTCAGTCTTGCACAAAAGCAGCAGATTCATTAAAGGAATAGTTCACCCAAAAATGAAATTTTGTCATTTAATCACCCTCAGGTTGTTCCAAACCTGTATGAGTTTTTTTTCTTCTGCTGAACACAAAAGACGATATTTTGAAGAATGACGATAACCAAAAAGTTGATGGTCCCCATTTTCATACTATAGAAGTCAAGGGGCCCGTGAACTGTTTAGTTCCCCATATTCTTCAAAATATCATCTTTTGTGTTCATCAGAAGAAAGAAATTCATACAGGTTTGGAACAACCTGAGGGTGAGTAAATGCCTAACCCTTTAAGCCTTCACAAGGCCACATGATAAAACATTTAATTTGGTTAGAAAATTCCTTGAAATTTAGATTTACATTTAACTCAAATTTAGAGAACACATTGTGAGTTTAAAGCTGAAGACCTGAAGTCTTTGTCCTATTCCAGCTTAATGTGCAGAATAAGACACACCCTTTAGAAGCATGTGTGTGTGTGTCAGTGTGACTTGGGAACCAAGGTAAACACTGCCCAATGGACACAGAAACAGCACTTCATGGTCTTCATAGTCCTAGTAACTAGCTGCTATTTTTGTGTCTTTTCATTGGCTGTGTGCTTGTCAAATCAGGATAAAGAGAAGAGGTCACATTGATAAGAAGATTAACCTCCTACTTTTTTCTTCCTCTCCTCCACTCCCTCCCTCCTGCGGTTTGCTTGCATTTGTGATGATTCTATTTGTGGTGCAATGTTTACAAAGTAGTGGCCTTTTTATTTTATTTATATATATATATATATATTTATGTGTATATATATATATGTATGTATATGTGTGTGTGTATATATATATATATATATATATGTGTGTGTGTGTGTGTGTGTGTGTGTGTGTGTGTGTGTGTATATATATATATATATATATATATATATATATATTTTAGTGTAACACTGAATTTATGAAAGGAAAAGACAAATGTCAAGGTCAAACGTCATTATGTATATATTTAACTCCTAAACAAAACAGAATTCAAAAAAAAAAATTTAACTTAAACAATTAAGAATTTTTTTTTAATGTATTACAGTTAGAAATAAAATGATGATTTCCTAAAATTAAACAAACAATACCATACATTATATAGACTATATACACATTACAATTTAAGTAATATTTATTTATTTAGCATTACTGTAATAAGAATGGGATTTTTTTTTTGTTTTGTTACTGTGGTAATGAGCATGTGAAAATGTGCATATTATTTTGAAAATAAAGTCAATGCAAAAAATCTTAATGGTCTATAATCATTTAAAAAAAAACCTGGGAAAAAAATCTTAATGGTCCTAAAGTAGGCATTTAGATTGGAATGTGGACAGTTATGTAACAATGTCAAGTCTAGATGGAGCAGATGATTGAGATCTCGCTTGACAACTTTATTTTTGTAGGTGTTTTGTGTGTCTGTGTGCTTTTCATGCATGAGTGTGTGACATTGAAATCTTACTGTTTTTTTAAGTCTTGACATGCTTGACCTCCTCTCAGGGTAACTTATAAAACTTTAATGTGGAAATCGCTGCTGCATCTCCCAATAAGGCACACAATGTCTTTCCTGAGCACAAAATCAGTTTATTACTCACAGAGGTTTTATTTGAAGAGAGGGATGTCTGATCGTCATAGAAACAAACAAATAAACATTTACACAGCGGGAGAGGAAGCAACTCCTTAAACTTTGTGCTATGTTTTTTGTACATAAGCAAGCCTTTCACTTCCTGAATAACATAGCAGATTTAAACTGCATTCAAAGATGCCAGATTTATTGCAAACAAACCTAATTGTTTATTGGCCTTTATTGCCCACAGACGGTCTTTTTGGTAGCACACAAGGGATTTGATAGGCTTGTACAAAATAATTAAGTCATCATCTGAATTTACAGTGGACACACTTCCTGTAATATTCATAAGTGATTTAAAGTTGCAAGCTGTAGTTTGTTAATGTGAATGTTTTGCAGTCCCTTAATTTGGATTAAGAAATATAATGCATTTCACCCCTATATCGTAAGAAAAAATAAGTTATATTTTGCATAAAGCAAATTAAGCCTATTTTAGGATCATTAAGATTTTCTTAGATTGTTGCATTATTTCCATGATTAAGCACATTTTTTGTAATATAATAAGGAAAATCTTTCTTCCTAGACATTTTTTAATGCAATAAATTGTTCCATGATGTATAAATACTTCTATATATTTAATATATTAATTTAAATAATTCATCATTTTTCTTGAATTACAGTAATTAAGGTTGTTTTTTTATTATGTTTATAAACAAAATGGTGTGAAATGTGCTTAATTTTCGATATCACAATGAAAAAATATTTTGTAATTTGTTGTTTACTTTTAATTTTGGGGTTAAACATTGACCGGTTTCATGAGATTCACCCACTGTCTAGTTCCCATAGATTGGGTTCATCAAGTTCATCAAGAGAGCTTCAAAAGAGTGTCTTTGATTTTCCTGTGATACTTTTGTTCATGTGATTTGTATGGTTTCCTGTGTCCCACAACCACAACAAATATGTATTTGTAAATGTCTAAATTTCTTCACACCCTCTCTTTTTTTTCATCAGTTTAGCGGGCTGCTATGCAAGTGTCATTATAATGACAGTTTTCATAAATCACATTTGCTGACATTAAAACTGATATTTGTTTTTTTTACTTGCAGGTACCCAAGGCTGGAGAAAACTTTATTAAACTGTGTAAGAAAGGATATTATGATGGCACAATATTCCACCGCTCTATTCGAAATTTCATGGTAAATACATTTCACTTAATTTATTCTAAAATGTTGACTTTAATTAATTTAAGATGCTACCTTTTCCTGCAGTATACTCAGTGTGTGTCTGAATGTGTGTGTTTGCTAGCGTTAGATAACTACCAATCATTATAGCAATTATACATTACATTATATTAATGTAATTGAGAGGGATGTCGCTAAATGATTAAATGTAAAATGTGAATCTAGGGATATATATATATATATATATATATATATATATATATATATATATATATATATGTATATATATATATATGTATATATATATATATATGGGGAGAACAAGTATTTGATACACTGCCGATTTTGCAGGTTTGCCCACTTACAATCTAAAACGAAAATCACATTGTATGATTTTTAAATAATTAATTTGCATTTTATTGCATGACGTAAGTATTTGATCACCTACCAACCAGTAAGAATTCCGGCTCTCACAGACCTGTTCGTTTTTCTTTAAGAAGCCCTCCTGTTCTCCACTCATTACCTGTATTAACTGCACCTGTTTGAACTCGTTACCTGTGTAAAAGACACCTGTACACACACTCAATCAAACAGACTCCTACCTCTCCACAATGGCCAAGACCAGAGAGCTGTCTAAGGACATCAGGGATAAAATTGTAGACCTGCACAAGGCTGGATGGGCTACAGGACAATAGGCAAGCAGCTTGGTGAGAAGGCAACAACTGTTGGCGCAATTATTAGAAAATGGAAGAAGTTCATGATGACGGTCAATCTCCCTCGGTCTGGGGCACCATGCAAGATCTCACCTCGTAGGGCATCAATGATCATGAGGAAGGTGAGGGATCAGCCCAGAACTACACGGCAGGTGACCTGAAGAGACCTGGGACCACAGTCTCAAAGAAAACCATTAGTAACACACTACGCCGTCATGGATTAAAATCCTGCAGCGCACGCAAGCCAGCGCATGTCCAGGCCCGTCTGAAGTTTGCCAATGACCATCTGGATGATCCAGAGGAGGAATGGGAGAAGGTCATGTGGTCTGATGAGACAAAAATAGAGCTTTTTGGTCTAAACTCCACTTGCCGTGTTTGGAGGAAGGAGGATGATGAGTACAACCCCAAGAACACCATCCCAACCGTGAAGCATGGAGGTGGAAACATCATTCTTTGGGGATGCTTTTCTACAAAGGGGACAGGACGACTGCACCGTATTGAGGGGAGGATGGATGGGGCCATGTATCGCGAGATCTTGGCCAACAACCTCCTTCCCTCAGTAAGAGCATTGAAGATGGGTCGTGGCTGGGTCTTTCAGCATGACAACGACCCGAAACACACAGCCAGGGCAACTAAGGAGTGGCTCCGTAAGAAGCATCTCAAGGTCCTGGAGTGGCCTAGCCAGTCTCCAGACCTGAACCCAATAGAAAATCTTTGGAGGGAGCTGAAAGTCCGTATTGCCCAGCGACAGCCCCGAAACCTGAAGGATCTGGAGAAGGTCTGTATGGAGGAGTGGGCCAAAATCCCTGCTGCAGTGTGTGCAAACCTGGTCAAGAACTACAGGAAATGTATGATCTCTGTAATTGCAAACAAAGGTTTCTGTACCAAATATTAAGTTCTGCTTTTCTGATGTATCAAATACTTATGTCATGCAATAAAATGCAAATTAATTACTTAAAAATCATACAGTGTGATTTTCTGGATTTTTGTTTTAGATTCCGTCACTCACAGTTGAAGAGTACCTATGATAAAATTACAGACTTCTACATGCTTTGTAAGTGGGCAAAATCGGCAATGTATCAAATACTTGTTCTCCCCACTGTACACACACACACACACACACACACACACACACACACATATATATATATATATATATGTACATACGTACGTACGTACGTACGTACATACATACATACAGGGCCTGGTGTTAACACCTGCCAAATCCGGATGCGGGTGGATTTCAGCAGTGGCGTGTAACGCAGTCACTCCTACTAGCCACTTTAGCGGGTTGAATTTTATATATAGCCTAAATATTAATTTATCAGTTGTAGTCTTTTAAAAATGCATCTGAAATAATAAACTAGGAGCAATTTTGTCAAAAATATAGATTTTTCGATACTGAAATACCTAAAACGATTCCAATACTTATTTTCCGCAGAATAGATGCATAATAGCAGCTGCGTTTTCTCGCTCTCTCCTCTCTCTCAAACCCGCCTCCCCTCACTCACTTGTTTCATTTGCTTCGAATGAATATTGTTGGTGTTATAGGGTTTAAATTGCAGCGTGGGATTGCCCGATTTTGCATAATTTTACTAATTTCCACTGATTTTGTGCTCACGCCCAAAGTGCGTGCACATAAATCCACCTCTCTGTACTAAATTGTGTGTATTTGACCATTTAAGCGCAGTAAGCAGCAAAAAAGAACTCAAAATAATGTCAAAATGCCGGTCTTGGCAAGTATTCACATAAACAGTTATGTTATAAGTGAACGTAAACAGTTCAGAAAAAAAACTTGATTGGGACATCAATAGTAATTAAAGTCGTTTATTAATTTATTTATAAGTGTTTTTGTAAAAATTATGCTTGTCTGTATCAAACCATTAAAATGGCATTTTCTGTGGCATTGTAGTGCCCATAGATTGCTAGCCATTTAAAGCCAAAGAATTAGCATAATTTTTTTATTATGATGGAAAATGTGAGATGTTAATGTTTTTTTTGTTATTCTTTGTTTTTAGATTCAAGGAGGAGACCCTACAGGGACGGGTACAGGTAATCATATTAACATTTGTTCAGAATTACTTGTCATTTTGATCACTTACGTATAACAGTCTGAGAATGTGTCTTCAGACTCTCACATCAAATTAAATATGGCACCTACTCTCGCCATAGTGCATCATTTTAGTTATGAATCAAAGTCAACACATTTTTGTGATCCTCCTTAAAATGATCAAAGAAGGTTTTTCTCAATCTAGTGGAAACAATTACAGGAAGTTTAGTCTTTCATAAAATGGAAAAAAATGGCTCTAACAAATCAGATGAGAATTTCATTACTTTCTCAGACTTTCTTGAGCAGTCTAGACAATGTGACCTCAGCTTTCTGAATGCTGCTTTGGTGCACATTTGCAAGGGATGTTTTCCTGTGGTCATGAGTGTTAAAAGGTGCAGGTCTAACTGATGAACACAAAGGCTAAAGAGCTTGTGCACTCTATAGAGCTCCGGACGTCACGTGACCCATTCTGTTTACAACGCCATATTGGCAGGCAGGAACAGCCGGGAGCGAATATGAAATGAATGACGCCAGCATGAGTTTCAAGGCAACAGAGTTCACTGCGTACTTTAATTCAAAAGACATAGACCTGTACATAGCAAAACTTAATAGATTAAACATAACATATCCATATAATGCCCCCAGGGTGCTTTTCACGTGTATCAATAAAGGAATGGATAGCTTTCCTGTTAGGACACCTGTTGCACCAGCTGTGCGCAAGTTACAACTAGCCTAGTTTTGACGTAAATGAGCACTAACTTATGCACTACTAAATATTTTTGCGTTAAACTTAGTTGAAGCCTAACTCTACGTATAAACTAAATATTTACGGAAGCCTCCGATCAGGAGTAACGTTAACGGATAGAATAAAATAGCAGACAGACTGAACCTGCATCAATACGCTCTTGTTTTACATGACAGACTTCAATTCTTTATGCGTATATGATAATGCTGACATATACATGCGCTTACATTTTAAGAGAGAAAACATGTGACTAGATTACTATGTTAGCGGTCCAACTATGTTACATAGTAACATAGTTACTAACATAGTAACTATGTTACACAAACCCGTCCAAAACAGCACGCCGCTGTGTGCATCTGTCCCATCGGTCTGTGTTGTGCATGTTAAATAAAATCAGTCATAATCAGTAAATGTAATTTCTTATTTTTTTGTTTCAGTATTTATTTATTGATCCTTAATTTAGTTTCAAATAGCCTACAATTTCTGAATGTTATTTATATATAAAAGCGTCATCATTAGTTACGTGAGGCAGTTAGAATGAAGAATAAACTGAAATTCACGGCATTTCAACAACTTACTACGATAAAATGATTTCCCCTTTGCTTACCCCCGCCTGTTCTGGCATCCTGGCGCACAGCAGCTGTCCATCATGTTGAAATAGTAAGGTTTATACAGTCTGGTTTTATTTTTCGACCACTATAGATACCAATGCTACAGCCGCTCTAGCGCTCCCCGATTGCCTGCCAAAATGGTGGAGTTTAGGCTGCGTCAACCTCCGGAGCTCTATTCCCTTGAATGGTCTTGTACATATCTAAAATTCAATCCCATAAAAAATGCACCAGCCTCACCTGAGACTCTTGTGTAGAGAGAAAGACTCAGAGCAAGAAGAGAAGAGGGAAGTAGACCGGATGATTTTTCATGAACAGAGATTGAATTTAAAGTGTCGAGTATTAGACTTGAAGGTCAGAAGAAGCTTCTATCTTCCAGCCATTCTCACTCGTGTATTGTCATGCACATTGAGACAAGGTTTGCAATTGCATTTGACCTAAAAATAGGTGCAAATAGAGGGAGAGATTTTGCATCAGAGCAAACTGTTGATTGCCTGTCCAAAATGTGTGCTTTTAGTCACTTAATTGAATGTTCACGGATGTTAGAGAAGAGTTTGCGGTGTCCTCAGTCACAAGAGAATAGTTCACACAAAAATGAAAATCGTCATTATTTACTTACTTCATGTTGTTCCAAACCTGTATGACTTTCTTCTATAGAACACAAAAGGAGAATTTAACAAATTTTCTGGCTACTCTTTTCAATATAATGAAAGCAAATGAGGACAAAATTACAAAAAGCACCATAAATGCATCCTAATATTAGTCCATATGACTCCTGTGCTATTTTCTAAAGTCTTCTGAAATCATATGATATGTGACAAACAGACTAACATTTTAGTTGTTGTACATTGAAAATCCATCCTAGTTCTCCTTTGGCAAGTTGTGATGTCCAATTTGGGAATGAATCAGTTGAATCTTGATGAATCTGTTCATACAGCATCAAATAACAACTTAAAGTCCATCTGTTCTTCATACAAAGGTATTGTATGACATGCAAAAATTATATAGACACATTTATGATACTTTTAAAGTGATTTCACGTTTGAACTGCATAGATGACCAGTACATTATTAAAATGTGTGCTTTAGTAGGAGTCAAAGGTTTGGAACAACATGATGGTGAGTAAATTTCTCAGAAAAATATCCCTTTAATTATGAACCATTAAAATATATGTACTGATAGATACTGATGTTATACAAAACCATAATACACTCTCAGAAAAAAGGTACAAAATCTGTCACTGAGGCGGTACCCTTTCAAATGTTACTAATATGTTCCATTTAAAGGGATAGTTCATCCAAAAACTATCATCATTGTCATCATTTATTCACCCTCAAGTTGTTCCAAACCTGTAAGTTTCTTTCTTCTTTCGAACACAGAAGATATTTTGAAGAATTGTTGACGGCACCCGTTGACTTCTATAGTATAGTATTTTTTTCCTTCTGTGGAAGTCAATGGCTACTATCAACTGTGTGATTACAAACATTCTTTAAAATATCTTATTTTGTGTTCAAAAGAAGAAAGAAACTTACAGGTTTGGAACAACTTGACGGTAAGTGATGACAATGTTCATTTTTGGGTGAACTATCTCTTTAAGTTACTAATATGCACCTTTTGGGGTAAATAAGGTACAAAGGTGTACCTTTTGAAAAGGTACCGCCCTATTGACAGCTTTTGTACCTTTTTTTCTGAGAGTGTAACATGGCTTAGTTAAATTATTTTGAAGGCTTTGATCATGTGTTCAGCCATCCTGTTTTCTTCCATTTAGTTGAAAAATAGATAATATTAACCAAATTATCCAAATGTGTTTTGGATGCTGCAACGAAGTCATGAGTGTGACAAATCACACAATGTTCCTTTGAAGAGACGCTGCGTTCTGTAATAATGGTGCCGTTAGGCTGTGAATGAATGTGCAATGATTATGATTCTGCAGGATTCGTCTACAAAATTAAATCAAGGCATCTTAGGCAGCAGTTTGGTATCAGTGCAGCGGAAAAATCACGTTGACATCTGTGACGTTTTTAGATGTGTATGTGTAGATTTAAAGGCATACATGATTGGCAAAGAAAAGGAAATCAGGAAAAGCTCACAAAATCTTCCCAATATGACACAGAATATAGTACAGAACATAGAATTTAAAGTATATGCTTCACTTCTAAAGACTATCCTAGTTCCAGTTAGTTTTGTGGCAGTCGTCGAATGTGATGTACTGTATTTATTTGCAAAGTGTCTTTGTTGTTATTTTGTTAAAATGATGGCAGTCATACAATTGCATTTATAATCAATTTAATTACATGAATTGCAAGTTAATTAATCAGATTAATCACAATTAGTTACATATTTCCATCTGAAATCATTTTTTCATTGCTCACTGCAGACTCAAAACATAAAGGTGGTACTTCAAGCTTGAATTACTCAATTGCCTTTGTATTAAATTATTTTTTATGTATGGGTCAGAGGACATGATTCATTGTTTATTGCATTATTTTTTAGGTGATTAACAAAACAATTGAATAAAAAATACTAATTAATGTTAAATTTAATGTTTAAAATGAAAATATATGGCATGATTATTATTCTTCAGCTCTCATTTAAAGGAATATTACAGGTTCTATACATTGCTGTCAGTTATTCAACAAAAAGTTTCAGCTTGGTCCTCGGTTTGTAAAAGTTAAAAACAACACGTTCAGAAATGCACTTTCAGTGGAAGTCAACAGCTGTAATATGTTTTCCCCATAGACTTCTAGTTTTGTCTTCTATTCTGTCTGTGCTAATTCACAGCATGCCACAGATCCTTGGTTTTAACCTTGGATTTAACCATCTACCTTTGGATTTTATTATGTCTTTAATGTAGTCCCTCAGGTGCTTAAAATTAATAAATCACTTTTTCTTGCCATTGTTTTTAATCACGTCAGCCTTGTTATTTTGTCCGGTTGATTTTCATCCACTTCCTATAACCCTTTTTAATCAAGGCAGTGGCATGGGGGTAGGAAATGTCAGCAAGGGCATAAATTATGCAGAAATGTCACCTGGGGAATGTTTATGAGGGTGTGCAAGTTTTCAGAGGTAGATTGGTGCACTGTAAAGCCACCGCTCCGCAACGACACCAGCTGCTGGACGTTAAAACGCCTTCCTGCTCTGCTACATCTAGAATCAGGTGCAACTCTTCATTAAGAAGTACAAAAGGTTTTAAAACTCGCATGACTTTGTGAATTCATTAGTGCAGGTGTCACAGAAATCTTGCAGTTGAGCAGTCTCATGTCAGCCTCTGCACGCACACGAACACTCGCTGAGAGAGCTGCACCCAGCAGAGCTTTTGATGGAGCGTGATGAAACCTTAATTAGTGTACCTGATTTGGAGGCTTTTGACATGAGGTGTTTGTTTATGGTGGCAGAAGACGATGCATGGGGCACTGGGGTAGTCATTTTATAAATGATTTGAAATGATTCAAAAAGGCAATCTGGGTCAAGTTCAGTGGAACTTATTTAATATTTCAGTGTAAAATCTGTGGGAAGACTAGTCAGACTACTACTAGACTGCATTATACACTAACGTTTAAAAGATTGTTTTTGGAAGAAGTCTCTTATGCTTACCCCAAGGCATTTGATTAATGCAGTACAAACAGCAATATTGTGAAATATTATTACACAGAAATCATTCTCATATGCTGATTTGATGCTGAAGAAACATTTCTTATTATTATCAGTGTTGAAAACCGTTGTGCTGCTTAATATTTTTGTGGAAACGGTGATACATTTTTTTCTTTAGATTCTTTGAATAGAAAGTTGTAACATTATAAATGTATTTACTGTCACTTTTGATCAATTTAATGCATCATTGCTGAATAGAAGTATTAATTTCTTTCAAAAAATCAATTTCTGACCCCAAATGTTTGAAAGGTAGTGTATGTTTTCCGTGGCTAATTGATTGCTGTATGTTTTTCTTTAATTGAGCATATTGCTGATTCTTATTATTTGAGATTTGCCCAAACCACTAAACCTACTGAAATCCAGTACATAAATTGTCTCACCATCATTTGTGCTATGGACATGAATTTATCCTCAAATCACTTGGATTTGTTTAAAAGCTGTGCTGGCACTTTTTAACATAGGCAGGACAAAAATTTCCCAAAGACATTGAATGAGGGACCTGAGCCATATCTGGGAACCAAAATATGTTTTTGCAATCCCGTTTGGTGCCGCTAGTGTCATAGAAATGACAATTTACATTTAAACTAATGTATTTCTGTGTGGTTAAATGTAGTTGTTGTTTTTGTGTTGTGCTGGATCTCTGGATTTGTTCTTCCAGTGCAATTATACCAGACGTGATAGCACATACAGCAGGGTTGTTATTGGCCCGGTGTCTCTTAATCTCATACAAATCTTTAATATTCATATTTTTCCCTCCTGTCAACCCTCTTTCTCTCGTTGTGTGTATCAGGAGGTGAGTCTTTCTGGGGAAAGCCGTTCAAGGATGAATTCAGGCCTAATCTGTCTCACACGGGTCGTGGTATTCTGAGCATGGCTAACTCAGGACCCAACACAAATAAATCCCAGTTGTGAGTATGCGTTTCATCTGCTCATTACAGGGATTGTCAGGCAGGACTGTATTGATATCAAACGTACTGGTTAGAGTTTGTTCTAAACCCCTTAAGTATTAAACTTCTGCAATTATTTCAGCCCAAGCCTCTTAACATACAGACTCCATTCAAACTTTGGATCATAGGCCACTTTAGGCTACTTTTGGTTTTTATAAACCTGTCAGTCTAGTATTTGAATACTGAATTCTGGTTGATTTTCTTTCTTATGGTATTTGCATACTAAATTGTGATTGGTCTTTGTTGCGTTTAACCCTTCATAACCAGCAATGACAAATGGGAAGAATCAAAGCCTAAATTTACCTTAATCTTCAACGCTGTTTTTGTTGCCTTTACAAGCACTGGTGTTTTGCTCATTAAATGCAAATAGTTTAAATATGAATTTACCCTGTTGTGAAAACTGTAGGTTCACACAAGAATATTTTTCCTGTTTCCTTTCAGCTTCATAACATTTCGCTCGTGCGCATACCTGGACAGGAAACACACAGTGTTTGGAAGGTAATTTTATTTATGGATTTATTTGTCTTCAGTAATAGATTTGACACATGTACATTCACATTCCTCAGACCTAAGAGTGTATTAATGGCTGTTTGAGGCAGTTGTGGCCTAATGGTTAGAGAGTCGGATTTGTTAACCTGAAGGTTGTGGGTTCGAGTCTCAGTACCACCAGGAAATGTAGGTGGGGGGAGTGAATGAACGAACAGCGCTGTCTTCCACTCTCATTACCCACAATTGAACACACATTCTCCAGGCGCCGCAACAAAAATGGTTGCCCACTGCTCCGGGTGTGTGTGTGTTCAATACTCACTGCTGTGTGTGTGCACTTGGATGGATAAAATGCAGTATTTCTTTCATAATTTCTTTCATAATAGCTGTGTATGAGTTTCACTTGTCCTGAGTGGAAATGCTGGATCTCAACATCATACAGCCATTTTGAGGTGCCATTTTGGTCTATTTTTCAGTTGGTCAGCTTCCTGGGGGAAAGCTTGTCTTCTGTTGAATCAGAACATTCCAGCACACACACACTTTCACTCTGAGGGAAAGTCTTGCCCATTTGGCATTGAGTTGAAATCCTTGGACTCTAGCTGTGGAATTCAGAGGCTTGTCAGCATAAGCCTGGACTAAACTGCTGTGCACACTCACATGCACCCCTCACCCCACAGCAGCAGAAAGTCTATGTAATGTACTTACTGAGCACGTGCGGTGAGAACGCACACACACGCCCCTCGACCCTCAGCTTATGGGGCACCTAGAAACCTGAGCCCCTCTTAAAGAGGAAATGTCCCACAGAAATAGCTGTGCAAAGAGAGAAAGTACACAGCATGTGTACATATAGATCTAACACACAAACAACGTTATGGATTTGTTTTGCACATTCTGAATTTGTTTTGCTGTCCACCAAAATGTAGAAAAGTGTGATCGAGTTTGATGCAGTCTCATTAGAGATATTATCACAGCTCGGCACTGAGTCATAACTTTTTTTTAACTTTGCAGCTACAGCTACTTAAAGAAAGAGTTAATAAAATGTTGTTCTAAACCTGTGACTCTTCTGTGAAACACAAAAGGAGGAATATAATGAAAGTGCACTGTGACTAGGGCTTGTCAAGCTCCAAGAAGGACAAAAAGCAAGAAATGATCATAAAAGCAGTCCATACAACTTTTGCACAATTTTCCAAATCTTTTGATAGCTTTGTGTGACTGAAGCCATTATTCACTGAAAACCAGGAGTTTTATTTTAGTATTATTTATATACTATTATAGAATTTATCAGTATTTTGAATTAGCAGTTTTCCTTTTAGTTTCAGTTAATTGTCAAGGCAACATTTGTATCATATTTTAATTTATTTCAACTTTATTTCTATGATTGAAGTTTTAAATAGTTTTAGTTTTAATAACATTGTTAAAAGCTGTTGTATGATTTCATAAGACTTAAAATATAGCAAATCAATCATATGGCCTGCTTAAATTGTACACCTTTGTTCCTTTTTTGCCCTTCTTGGAGCATAACAGCTCAATATGAGAGTAAGTAAATTGCATAATTTTCATTTTGGAGTACGTTGTTTCTTTAAGAAAAGTTCAAAATTGTTGGCTACAGTGAAAGAGTTTGATCCAGTCTCATTAGAGATATCATCACCCCTTGGCACTGAATAATACCTCATTTACTCTTTGCAGCAGGATTAATAAGTTTCTGTTCCTCTCTTGCTCTCTTTTAGAGTGGTTGGTGGTTTAGAGGCTCTCACAGCGATGGAGAATGTTGAAAGTGATCCGAAGACAGACAAACCCAAGGTGCTGAAGCCATTTATTCCCCTTCTGTGGCATCAGAAATGTATGATTCGGTTGCAGAAGCGTATGTCAGCTGTGTAGGGTTGTGTGTGCTTTATGTTGACTCATGGTACTTCCTGTTTGTTTATACTGTTTTACCTGCTGTCAAGTCCAAGAATGCCAAAAGAGAAATAGTCCAATTTAAAAAGACACATTTATTCTTTACACTTGTTTCCCTTTTTATTTTCAAGCATTTTTGTCTGCTTTATGTAAAATGCAAACTGTGTTTAGCTTGGGGCAGCAGAGTTTTTGAATACTTCACTTCAGTACTTTTCCCCCCTTTTCATTTCTTAAACGGTAACAGCATGCTAATAGGTGAAGTGTGTTTTCTCAGTCTGAATCTCTGTTTCTGTTTCACATTCTCAGTCTGAGATAAAGTTGGTGAGCGCTACAGTATTTGTGGACCCCTATGAGGAAGCCGATGCACAGGTCAGCATTTGTGTGCATGTATGTAGTCAATGTCGTAATTGTTGTTTTCATGCCGTGCAGTCGATGTGACACTGTGTGTGTTTAGATTGCAGCCGAGCGAGAGAAGGAAGCACAAAAACAGGAGGAAGAGAGAGCACAAACTTCTGCTTCAGTCAAAAAAACAGAGGACAAGCCTAAAGTCTTCAAACCAGGAGTGGGCAAATACATCAACATGGCTGCCACGTGAGTTCACACACATCTGTGATGATGCACAGTTGCTGAATATAACAACCTTATTATAATATTGCAAGACTTTTTTGATCTTTATATATTGCAAGATATTGCATTGATTTATTTCGGTTGTAAATCCACAACTTTTTTTTCTCACAACATGTTCTGGTAATGGAACTCATATTTATTACATATTATCATATTTAATATCAAATAATGATCATTATTAAGGTAATAAATATGAGTTACATTACCCGAACCTTTCCTGCAAGCACACAAGTGATTCATTCTGAATACATGGAGTCTGTTGACTTTTATAGTCTTTTGAAATTTACTCCTGGTAATCCTCATCTTTACCACAACAAGCTAGTTATTAAAAGCAATATTTCACTGTTTGTTTTCTGAAAATAAAAGTTATTTGTTGATATTTATCAAAAGGTTATAGGATTACAAATGTGTTTTCAGTCACTGCTGAATCTATAACATCAAGGCAAAATAAATTAACTTGAATTGGTGTAAAGAATCTTGCAAGCTACAGCAACATGAGGAACTTTGTTTTTTGTCTTTGTAATATTTCTGGTCAAAAAGATTTAAAAATTATTGATATTAATCAAATTTTGGCCATTATTTACCATGGTATGTATGGATGGTAAATTACTGTGGTGTTTTTCAGTTATTTACCATGGTTATTTTTTGATGGATGGATGGATGGATGGATGGATCCATGGATGGATAGATAGATAGATAGATAGATAGATAGATAGATAGATAGATAGATAGATAGATAGATAGATAGATAGAAGGATCCATAGATGGATGGATGGATGGATGAATCCATAGATGGATGGATGGATGGATGGATGGATGGATAGATAATAGATGGATGGATAGATATAGGTAGATGTATAGATATCGATAAATACTAAATTACTATGGTATTTTTACCAGTATTTGCTATGGTAATTTTTTTTCATTTTTAGATTGATCACTAATGGCAGGATCGTTATTATACTAAAGCTTAAAGTCATATTATGGCAAATTAGTGTGTTTGTGAGTGTCACTGGTGAGGGTTTGTCCCACACCACAGCAGG
Organism: Coreius guichenoti; assembly: GCA_039654105.1. Classification (NCBI taxonomy): domain Eukaryota; kingdom Metazoa; phylum Chordata; class Actinopteri; order Cypriniformes; family Gobionidae; genus Coreius; species Coreius guichenoti. Next base: position 8,814,403 of record CM077169.1, read on the forward strand.
GCTCAGGATATGAGCAAAGTTTACTGAGAACGGCAGGAGATCTTTCTAATTATCCCTCACAACCCCACTGTTACACACACACACACACACACACACACACACACACACACACACACACACACACACACACACACACACACACTCTCTCTCTCTCTCCCACTCCCTAACACACTGACTGACTGTTAAAGAGACAAACACATACATACAGAGCAATGTGAACATCTGCTGCTCACACCCAAGATCTGGAACACACACACACTCTTAGGCTTATAGGATTATAAAAGTGTTTTCAGCCGCTGCTGAATCTATATCAAGGAAAAATTAATTATATAACACGAATTGGTGTAAAGAATCTGTCTTTGTAATATTTCTGCTGAAAAAACATTGCTTTGAATAAATTTTTGGCCAAAAAAAACACTTTTGGTAAATATTGATAATTAAATAATTCAAAGAACTGGCAATTGAGATTCTTTAAGATGAAAGGAGAAAATGATAGAGGGAAGATATTTAAAATGGTAAATTGATAAATAAAATATTTATTTTTATTTTTATAATAAAAAATGTATATTATTATTTATTTATTTTTTACATTTTCAAAGCGTTTAATAAATGCAAATGTTTAATAACCATTACAGGCTGTTTGTACTACTGTACCTTTAAGACCACTTTATGTAAAGGAATTCTGTTGGCTATCCTCTTTGCATGTGAAATGAGTAATAACATTTATGTTCAAGTTCCAGCTTTTTGTTTTCTTCAACGATAGCCTCTTTGCAAGGTTTGCATTTATATTGTAACAGATTCACAAAACATTGTGCTCTGAAATGTGCCAAACAAACTGCTGAGGTCGGACTCACATAATCACTACTGAATCAATTACACAAACTTAATTAACTCTAATGTCTTATTCACTCTCCTTCATCAGGAAACATTCCCACCCAGATGGTGACAAACCCTCCACTAGTGAAGCTCCTGCCAAGAAACCCAAAGGCAGAACAGGTTTTGGAGACTTCAGTTCCTGGTAGAACCACCGTACCGTCCCTCCTCACAAACAGCTGATTCTGGGTAAAATATGCGATAATGGACAGATCTTATTCCGTGCAAACCTCTTGGTCTTTCCCCTTTATGTTTTCTCTTTTGAAAGTTTTTGTATTTTAAGGTAATTGACGTGGCAGGGGTTGTTTTGTTCACATGTAGTTTGGTCAAGTCTTTCTTTATATTGAGCCCTGTAAATAATCATTGTTATTTTTGGCATATTAAATGATTGCATCTAGGCATTAATAAATGTTTATGAGTGTTTTTATTTTTTGTGTTACTAGTCTGACTCCCTAACCATTAAGTCCGAAGTATACTTCACTTTTTACGCGTACGCAAGGGTCAGTGTACAGTGCGCATAACGCAAATTTTACTGAACGCACACCGCCGGATTTTTGTAACCGTGCATACTTTGTATGCGCAGGTTGCATATGCGCATTTAATTTTTTTGCAGTATTTACATGGGTTGTAACTCATGGCAAGAGATTGCTCAAAACTGTGCATGTGTCAAACGCCTGTGTACGCTTATGAGTCAAAAGAAGTAATTTTCTTTTAATCTCAGTCTCACTTTATTAACCAATGTCTTTGCTGCTGACCTTCGCTGATCCAATTCAACCATACTAAGCAAAAATGACTTCACATCACATTTGTTTAATTGTTTTGTTTTTATTGCTGAAGTAAGAGTCTTGAACTTTGAAGTGTTTTTTTTTTTTTAGCTGCACCCTTTACTGTACAGGTGTGAATATGCATTTCCTTCAGTCTGAGCTTATTTCACCTTTAGCCACTTTTAGCCATCCATCCATCCATCCATCAAAAAATAACCATGGTAAATATCTGAAAAACACCACAGTAATTTACCATCCATACATACCATGGTAAATAATGGCCAAAATTTGTAGGGCCTTTACATTTGGTTTTTTTTTAAATTTTTTAAATTTGTTTTAAAAACAAAACAAGCAAGCCCAGCCCAGGTGAGAAAAAGTAATGTAACGCATTATTTTCCATAAAAAGTAACCAAGTAATGCAATTAGTCACTTTTTTAGGGAGCAATGCAATATTGTAACACGTTACTTTTAATAGTAACTTTCCCCAACACTGATAATGAGGGCGTTCCTTACAATGTCTCATTAAATAAAGGTTCGTACCAAAGTAATAAAATGATGTTTTCTAACTGAACCAATTACTGGGAGTCAGTTCAATTCCTCTTCTACCTTTAGTGTCATGAGTGCAGGTATTGTAGCATTGTGTTTGTAGCTAGCACGAGTCCTCTAATGGGATGTACAGTTCCAGAATGTTGAATAGAAAATCTTTGTAGTTCACACAATAGAGGAGTTCTGCGCTTGTAGTTGTTGTGTCTGCAATTTTTTAATGTCTTTTCCTGGAGGGAAAAGTTTCCTGTGTTTGCTTGCTTTGTCCTCGACTGTTCTTGCTGTGTGTAGGGTTTCTTTTTTTTGCTGCTATGACCCAAGCGTGTTTTTTTTATACGGCCCCAGGGGGCAATTACACAAGCTTACTGTTTCTGAAAGTTATTGCCCCCTTTCCTTTCTTCTGTTGGCGTATAAGGATTATATATTATATTTCACCTCAAAATCGAAATTATAAATAAATTATATTTAAGTATTGTGACTTTTATTGTTATGACCGTTAATCATGTTCACATAAAAAATGACTTTATTAGTAATGAGACTCACCACTGAGAATAATTGCTGCATTACAATAATGTGAATTTGTGTCATGAAAATGTTTAAAAATTCCAAATGTATTTATTTTAGGTGAAATATGACCCATATACACATTACCGCTTAAAAGTTTGGGGTTCGTAAGATTTAAAAAAAAAAAAAAAAAAAAAATTAATCCTTTTATTCAGCAAGGACTCTCATTAATTTGTTCAAAAGTGACAGTAAAGACATTTATAATAGTTTTATAATTTTATAAACGTTTTATATTTCAAATAGATACTATTCTTTTAAACTTTCTATCATTAAAGAATCCTAAAAAAAAGTATCAGTTTCCAAAGAGATATTAAGACGCATGAAGTTTCTTAATAAGATTAGTGTATAAAAATGTTTATAATAATAATAATAATAAATGTTTCTTGAGCAGCAAATCAGCATATTAGAATGATTTCTGAAGGATCATGTGACACTGAAGACTGTAGTAATGATGCTGAAAATTCAGCTTTACATCACAGGAATAAATTAAATTTTTAAAATATATTCAAAATAAAAAAGTTATTTGAAATGATATTTCACAACATTACTGTAGTTTTGATCAAATAAATGCAGCTTTGGTGAGCATAAGAGAATTTTCAAAAACATTATAAAATGTTACAAATGTTTTGGACTTTATAAGTGTATAACCTGTTATGAGATTGAAGCACAAACGAGCTGGTTTGTCATGTCTTTCAGGACACTGAAGTTTCTGTGATACAGGCAGGTGTGTGGACAGGTGCTGTGATCATGTCCTGGTAAACAACTTGTGGATCTCTGAGGTGCCCTGCTCTTGTGTGTTTAGAAGTGATCAGGCACACGTTTTCTCTGTGCATCAGTCTCATGGCACAGATGGCGGGTTTACAACATCACTGCAGTCAGGCAGGCTCGTCTATTTAGTGTCAGAGTGCAGGACGGAAGCTAATGCCAGTGCAATCTGTCACTGTTTACAGAATAGTCCAACTTGCCAACATATTTGTTAAAATAATGCACTGTTCTGAGCGCCACATGTTCCTCCTAAATGGCATAAGCACTATTTGTATGGGTTTGTACAAAATTAGTTCTTTAAAATATTTATTTTTACATATACTGCAGTGACTGTAGTTCAGTCACCGTGTGGTGTAGAGTTGTAAAAGAATTGTATTAAATGTTTAATTGCACATTTTGAGGCTTCAGCATGAAGTGATACCAGAAATATGTTCATGGAGAGAAAATCAAATGTCTTTTTGCCTAAAACACATGGGATGGATGGATGGAAAGATAGAAAGAATGATAGACAGAAAGATGGATAGAATGACAGAGATGGATAGAATGACAGAGACAGAAAGAACGATGGATGGATAGATAGATGGATGGAATGACAGTGATAGAAAGATGGATGGAGAGATAGAAAGAACGACAGAGAAAGAACGATGGATGGATAGACAGAGAGAGAGAAAGAATGATAGACAGACAGACAGAATGACAGAGATAGAAGGATGGATGAACTCATCTTAAGCCAGAGGAAAGAAACTGATGAAACAGATTAATCTTAAAAAGGATAAAGATTACATTCTCACAATTCTATAATTCTGTTGCATTTATAAGAGTATCAGATAGTTCCAATGTCTATTATTGTGTGTACATTCCTAAAAGCCCCTTCAGTGAAGCAGCACCCATCTGTTCCTTACAGAGCATCCAGGAAAATGTCATGTTTTGTGCCATTTCTTTGATGTCTGAATGCCAGAGTCTCTTTGGATTATGTTTAAACTGTGATGGTGGGCGGCATGTGACTTGACTTTGGCATTGAGACAAATGATTTCACTTATTTAAAGCCTGAGCCGCTTCCTCAAAGTTTTGAGAAACAGTCTCCATGAGCTGGCATGTGCAAATTATGTTGTGTTCACTGTTTGGAAAAGAGCAACCAAAACAATCTACTTTTAAAAGACATACGGCTGAATAAATGATGACATTTTTATTTAGCCTTTATGATCCTGACGCGTTGTGTGGATCAGATGTGTCACCTGTTCTGATGTCATCACGAGCATCTGTGCCTTTATTAGATCGGTGTGTTTGAATTTGTTGGACAGTGCGTTGAATCATTGTTGCAGATGCACTCTGTGGATCGATGATACAGCTGTTCAATGAAAAATGATCGGTAGTTATCAATGATGTGTGTGTTTCTGAGGGAGAAGACTGGCAGATCTGTCCTGGGAATCAGCTGATATGGGGGCATTGGCGCTCTCTCTCTCTCTCTGTGTGTTTGTGTGTGTGTACACCTCTCACAGGCTGTTTTGCTGACAGAATAGATGACAATGGCAGGAGCAGCTGCTGACAGTTGGGAACTTTCCAGCCCTGTCTGGTCCCCTGCCACCCCACCAGTGCCGACCATCAGCACTGCACCAGATTACATGTGTGAGAGCACACGAGTGTGAAAGAGCTGCTGGGATGTCTTGTATTTGAGCTCTGAGTTCTTGTTTGAGAAGTTGGTTTCATATGACACCTCTGAGTATAAGAGAGATGTGTGCAGAGTGCAGAACACACTTGTTTAATTTAATTGATTTTTTTTTTTAGTTAAAATTAAATAGTATTTTTATTTATTACATATGATTTTTTCATTTTGTTTTTGTATTTTTATTTCATTAACTTTATACCATTTTTATTTATTGTAAAAAAAAAAAAAAGACTTATTTTCATTGTTTTATAACTTTTTATATTAATATTGTATTTTATTTCATTTAATTAAATAGTATTTTATTGTAGGATATTAATATTTTTTACTTTTTATTTTATAAACGTTTTATTTGTCTTTGTTTTATGATTTTCTTTTTTTTTTTTTATATATATATATATATATATATATACATATACACACTCACCTAAAGGATTATTAGGAACACCTGTTCAATTTCTCATTAATGCAATTATCTAATCAACCAATCACATGGCAGTTGCTTCAATGCATTTAGGGGTGTGGTCCTGGTCAAGACAATCTCCTGAACTCCAAACTGAATGTCAGAATGGGAAAGAAAGGTGATTTAAGCTATTTTGAGCGTGGCATGGTTGTTGGTGCCAGACGGGCCGGTCTGAGTATTTCACAATCTGCTCAGTTACTGGGATTTTCACGCACAACCGTTTCTAGAGTTTACAAAGAATGGTGTGAAAAGAGAAAAACATCCAGTATGCGGCAGTCCTGTGGGTGAAAATGCCTTGTTGATGCTAGAGGTCAGAGGAGAATGGGCCGACTGATTCAAGCTGATAGAAGAGCAACTTTGACTGAAATAACCACTCGTTACCACCGAGGTATGCAGCAAAGCATTTGTGAAGCCACAACACGCACAACCTTGAGGCGGATGGGCTACAACAGCAGAAGACCCCACCGGGTACCACTCATCTCCACTACAAATAGGAAAAAGAGGCTACAATTTGCACGAGCTCACCAAAATTGGACAGTTGAAGACTGGAAAAATGTTGCCTGGTCTGATGAGTCTCGATTTCTGTTGAGACATTCAGATGGTAGAGTCAGAATTTGGCGTAAACAGAATGAGAACATGGATCCATCATGCCTTGTTACCACTGTGCAGGCTGGTGGTGGTGGTGTAATGGTGTGGGGGATGTTTTCTTGGCACACTTTAGGCCCCTTAGTGCCAGTTGGGCATCGTTTAAATGCCACGGCCTACCTGAGCATTGTTTCTGACCATGTCCATCCCTTTATGACCACCATGTACCCATCCTCTGATGGCTACTTCCAGCAGGATAATGCACCATGTCACAAAGCTCGAATCATTTCAAATTGGTTTCTTGAACATGACAATGAGTTCACTGTACTAAAATGGCCCCCACAGTCACCAGATCTCAACCCAATAGAGCATCTTTGGGATGTGGTGGAACAGGAGCTTCGTGCCCTGGATGTGCATCCCACAAATCTCCATCAACTGCAAGATGCTATCCTATCAATATGGGCCAACATTTCTAAAGAATGCTTTCAGCACCTTGTTGAATCAATGCCACGTAGAATTAAGGCAGTTCTGAAGGCAAAAGGGGGTTAAACACAGTATTAGTATGGTGTTCCTAATAATCCTTTAGGTGAGTGTATATATATATATAAAATTTTATTATAGTATTTTATTTCATTTGTTTTATTTTCATTTTAGAAAATGTTTTTTTTTTTTTATATTGTTTTATAATGATTTTCTTTGGTGTATATATTGTTTATAATAGTATGTGAACCGCTTGCAGAATCTGTGAAAATGTGAATAATTTTAACAAAATAAAAGAGATCATACAAAATGCATGTTATTTTTTTATTTAGTACTGTCCTGAATAAGATTTTACATAAAAAATGTTTACATATAGTCCACAAGACAAAAAAAAATAGCTGAAATTATTAAAATGACCCCGTTCAAAAGTTTATGAACCACTGATTTCTCAATACTGTGTGTTGTTACCTGGATGATGCACGGCTGTTTTTTGTTCTGTGATGGTTGTTCCACTGTTTGTCCTGAGCAGTTAAACTGCCCAACGTTCTTCAGAAAAATCCTCCAGGCCCTGTACATTCTTCAGTTTTCCAGCATCTTTTGAATATTTGAACCCTCTCCAGCAGTGACAGCAAGTGTCCTCAGTGTGGAAAGATGGATCTCAAAATCATACAGTCACTGCTGGAGAGGGTTCAAATATTCAAAAGATGCTGGAAAACTGAAGAATTTGCAGGGCCTGGAGGATTTTTCTGAAGAACATTGGGCAGTTTAACTGCTCAGGATAAACAGTGGACTCAAGAACAACCATCACTAAACAAATAAAACAGCCGTGCATCATCCTGGGAACAACACACAGTATTAAGAATCAATGGTTCATAAACTTTTGAACGGGGTCATTTTAATAAATTCAGCTATTTTTTTGTCTTGTGGACTTTATGTAAACATTTATGTAAAATATCTTATTCAGGACAGTACTAAATAAAAAAATAACATGCATTTTGTATGATCTCTCTTAGTTAATATTATTTACATTTTCACAGATTCTGCAAGTGGTTCACATACTTTTTCTTGCAACTGTATATAGTTTTTGCCTTTTTTTTCTCTTCAAATTAAAATTATTTGTTAATGCTTGTTTACTCAATTTCCACTGTTGTTATTTTACTTAATTCTACTTATTTTGCATCCTTCTTTGGTCATACAAATGCCATGCAAGTTTGACTATGATTCAGAGGTGTGACTGACTGACTGATTGTGCTCACATACACATTATATTAAATGCATGTGTGTTTTGGATAAATATATAGATAGATGGATGGAGAGAGACGAATGAGGCAGAATTGGTTCGTCGAGCCTCAGCTGGCATTTGTGTCGACTGTAAAAAATGCCTGAGGCACAAAATGTGTGCATCTATTGTGTCTCTCGCTGATATAAGTCTGTCATTTTAACAATCCATAGCATCGCCAAATGAACACTGATTGGAATATATGCTAGTAATACTTTAAAGACCATATAAAAACAAATTCGACCCCATTTAATTTCTTATAAGGTAGCTGCTGTAAGCATTTTCTTTAAGCATAAAATATCTTACTTGACAGACAACTGAAATAGGTGTCCTGAGAAATTACACCTGTTCCTGTGACAGCTCTAGACTCTGTAAGCCAAGTCAAAAAATGTTTGTTAGTCAGTCTGAAAACGGAAGCTTGAGTTTGGGGTGAGACGGTCTCTTTGCTGAACAATGGTAGATGGAGGGAGTGTTTGGGGAAACTGTTTGGAAACAGTCATTATTCTAGCAGCAGCAGCACACAATTGTTTAATGCAACCTTTTTAAAAAATAAAAAAAAACCCTCTTACTGGGTGTGATTCTTCAGTACATGTTCATTTTTTTTCAAGAAAAAAATAATTTTGATAATTGGTCATTAAGGGTTAGGCCTTTATTAAATTTTATTCAATATATTTTCTATTTGAAAAACTGAAGACTTGGAGAAATGATGCTGAAAATTCATCTTTGCCATCACAGGAATAAACTACATTTTAAAATATATTCAAATAGAAAAAAAAAAAATATTGGCTAAAAGTGAATAATTAAGGCTTAACCCTAATGACCAATTATCCAAAAAAAAAATTCTTGAAAAAATGAAAAACACTTACTGAACAATCACACCCAGTAAGAGGGGATTTCACATGATCCTTCAGAAATCATTCTAATATGCTGATTTGCTGCTTAAGAAACATTGGTAACACTTTATTTTAAGGGCCTGTAATTATGTGGTAGTTAAGCATTAACACTGCTAGTTGATGATTAACTGAACATATAGTAAAGTCATATAAGTTATTTATGCAGTAGTTAAACTTAAACAAACCAGTAATTAATAGTTGACTGAACATATATTAAGGGCATATTAGCATTATTTACAACTTATCAAACATTTTAAGGATAAATAAGCAGAAATAAGCCAATAATTGATTAACTGAATGTACAGTAAATAACCCCTTTTGGGGTTACACTTCATTTGATAGGCAACTTTTGACATTCCTTTGCCACTATAGTACATGTCAACTAACTCTCAGTAGTAGACTGTATTATAGTATACAGTATAATACTGTATAGTATTAGAAGACTCTTAGGTTAGGGTTGGGTGTTTCGGATTAGTAGAATAAGTTGAAGTAGTTGCAAAGTTACTTATAAGTCAGTAGAATGTCTGTTGGAAGAGCATCAAATTAAATTATTAGTAGATTATTTGCTTAATATCTCTAATTAGAGTTAGTTGAGATGTAGTTGCAAAGTTACTAATAGTTAGTAGAATGTCTAAAGTGGACTGCTGATATGTCACCCCTTTTAACCATTATTTACAACTTAAACATTTTTTTCTGTGTAGTAAATGATTCGCATAATGTTATATTTCTGTGATTTACCATTTATTAAGTAAACTGAACAATATGAATCATTGTTTAAATAGTGCTGGTTTTACAGTTGAGTAATAAATTGCTAAAATTGTGTAGTAAAGACAATTTAACCCCCTATTCTAAAGTGATAAGTATATCCATTATCATTATTTTTTTATTTGTATGGAACTCGTTAAGTGATGTTCAAGTTTATTCACCAGAATAAGCCAGTAATTATAGCCAGGTTATACAATACAGTACTACTAAAGACACTTTCTTGTGTGTTCATGCTTAACTACAGCATAAATAGTATTCTAATTGAAATATACAGCATGGGTGACATTATGGAAGTTTAATGCACTGCAAATACTCATTTATTGCGGTCTCTGAGTAACAGGATAACAGCTGTACACTTTTAGTGGTCGTGCAGATCGTGCTCTCTGTGTCTCGCGGCTCACACTCACTCCTTAGTCCTATCCGTTAATCCAAAGTCACCAACACTAATGTGTTTAGACATATCAAAAGCTCATATTCTCCAGCACGAATGTGTGATGTTGTAACGTGGATAAATGAGTGGAATACAGGACTTTGGAATAATGAAAAGCCATAGAACATCATGTTCTAAAGCACTCAGAGAGAGTATTGGCCGCTCGTTGCGTTCCCCTCTTTCAGCTGTTATTATCCTTCTGAAGGGATGAGTCACCCCTGGTGCTGTCACTATCTGTCTGCCTGCTTTCCTGCCTGTTTACGCGTTTCTCCCTCCATATAAATCAAGAGACCCGACAGCATCACTGCCAGTACACAGCTTTTTCTTTGTACAAAGCCCAGCAGAGCATTCAATATACTTGAGTTTTGTGTATTACCAGCATAGGGTTTGTCCTGCGTCACTGCTCTGGTTTCAGATTCCCTATTCAGAGGTGAACAACAACCAAATACATGAAAATATTCTTGTAGTAGGATAATAAATATAAAACATCAGCGATCTGAACTCCATTTTCAATGAAAGATTCCTTTTATATAGAACATTTTTACCTCCAGAATTCCTTTTTAGCAACATTAAAACATTTGATGTCAACATGGAATGACAACATTTTAGTGGTAGGTAGTGATGTTCACTAGGGCAGAACTAAAGTATATTTTAAACTTATATTTTAAATTGTAAACCATCACTTCCGTCCAGCGACCATATACAGGTTCATGAGTTCACGCTTGATTCACATGCTGTCAGAAACTTCCTACTTCCCAATTCTGAAGTCGTGATAACGAGCTCGTCGCATTCAAGTGCTTTGTTGTCGGAAAAAACAGGAACCATGGAGGACACCAGGTTTATTCTTGGCTATTAATTGTTGGGAAAATCTTATTAAAGCCAACATTATATTTAGCATCCCATTCATTGACAACCATATAAACACCATTCACCACACTATCTATAGTCAGCTTGCTGACGATTCTGGAATTTTGGTCAAATACAGGTTATTTTTGCTGTGTATAATACATATAATACGCTTCAAATGATTATTCATATACACTCACCTAAAGGATTATTAGGAACACCTGTTCAATTTCTCATTAATGCAATTATCTAATCAACCAATCACATGGCAGTTGCTTCAATGCATTTAGGGGTGTGGTCCTGGTCAAGACAATCTCCTGAACTCCAAACTGAATGTCAGAATGGGAAAGAAAGGTGATTTAAGCAATTTTGAGCGTGGCATGGTTGTTGGTGCCAGACGGGCTGGTCTGAGTATTTCACAATCTGCTCAGTTACTGGGATTTTCACGCACAACCATTTCTAGAGTTTACAAAGAATGGTGTGAAAAGGGAAAAACATCCAGTATGCGGCAGTCCTGTGGGCGAAAATGCCTTGTTGATGCTAGAGGTCAGAGGAGAATGGGCCGACTGATTCAAGCTGATAGAAGAGCAACTTTGACTGAAATAACCACTCGTTACAACCGAGGTATGCAGCAAAGCATTTGTGAAGCCACAACACGCACAACCTTGAGGTGGATGGGCTACAACAGCAGAAGACCCCACCGGGTACCACTCATCTCCACTACAAATAGGAAAAAGAGGCTACAATTTGCACGAGCTCACCAAAATTGGACAGTTGAAGACTGGAAAAATGTTGCCTGGTCTGATGAGTCTCGATTTCTGTTGAGACATTCAGATGGTAGAGTCAGAATTTGGCGTAAACAGAATGAGAACATGGATCCATCATGCCTTGTTACCACTGTGCAGGCTGGTGGTGGTGGTGTAATGGTGTGGGGGATGTTTTCTTGGCACACTTTAGGCCCCTTAGTGCCAATTGGGCATCGTTTAAATGCCACGGCCTACCTGAGCATTGTTTCTGACCATGTCCATCCCTTTATGACCACCATGTACCCATCCTCTGATGGCTACTTCCAGCAGGATAATGCACCATGTCACAAAGCTCGAATCATTTCAAACTGGTTTCTTGAACATGACAATGAGTTCACTGTACTAAAATGGCCCCCACAGTCACCAGATCTCAACCCAATAGAGCATCTTTGGGATGTGGTGGAACGGGAGCTTCGTGCCCTGGATGTGCATCCCACAAATCTCCATCAACTGCAAGATGCTATCCTATCAATATGGGCCAACATTTCTAAAGAATGCTTTCAGCACCTTGTTGAATCAATGCCACGTAGAATTAAGGCAGTTCTGAAGGCGAAAGGGGGTCAAACACAGTATTAGTATGGTGTTCCTAATAGTCCTTTAGGTGAGTGTATGTAACATGCAAAACAAGGCGACATGGCGGTTTTTTTTTAACACGAACTATTTTTAACTGATAAAAATAAATGTTTCTTGAGCATCAAATCATCATATTAGACTGATTTCTGAAGGATCATGTGACACTGAAGACTGGAGTAATGATGCTGAAAATTCAGCTTTGCATCACAGGAATAAATTATATTTTAAAATATATTCAAATAGAATATAATTATTTTAAATTGTAAGAATAGTTCACAATATTAAATTAGTAATAATTTAATTAATATTAGTTTTTTTTTTTTTTTTTGGTGCGCAAAAGAGACTTCTAAAAACAAAAACAAAAAATCAGCCCCAAACTTTTGAATGGTAGTTGAATGTTTACAGTATACTAAATATGTTAACTGAAACGATCACTAAAAATTAAATATAAAATATATAAATTAAAATCTTGTATATAAAAAGTATTTGCATTATTTCACAGTTCATTGCAATGCATTCTGATTGCCTTTGAAGGTTACATGTGACTGCCTTATAATTTAACCTAAAGAAGGTAGCATAATATTAGCATATTTTTTTGGTAACACTTTACAATAAGGTCTCGTTTGTTATATCACATTAGTTCAGAATGCATTAAATAATGTTAACAGATAGATCTTTATGAAATTAAGATTAATGAATTGTTCATTGTTAGTTTAAGTTGACTAAAATGGTTTACAAATTGTAAAGTGCTACCATTTTCTTTCTATTTTTGTTTCTTTTAAAAATAATTTCTCCAAGCAAACAGTGTGGACATGACTGAAATCAATGAGGCCCATAAGACCTGCAGCTGGATTTGAGTTCTCCCCTGAGGGCCTCTGGGACTGTGTTTCCTCTGTATGACAGTACATGTACACAATCAGTGGGAGGGTCTCTCAACGGCCCTCTCTTTTGGCTCGGTCACACAGCCAAATGATATATTTTCTTTACCGCTACAGCAGAGACCAGTCTCCCCACAGTAAGACTTTTTATGTGTGCGCATGTGTGTGTGCAGACCACATGCTACTCCTGAAATAAACACTCTGCTAAATTTAGCATTAGCTCTGACCCTAGAGGCAGTGACTTCTAATGGATCACTAATGCAGCATTGAGACACCCGCCTGAATTCATATGATGCAGATCTGCGGAGGGAGTTTGTTTAGCTACTCGTTTTTATTCCTCCCTTTCATTTATTTCTCTCTCTCTCTCTATATATGCAGTGAAGGTTTAGGCGGTGTGTGTGTTGTGGATCTGGAATGATGCCAGTAGCTTGGCTTGACTGGATCACGGGCCTCTGTCCTGACATTGAAGCAAACGGGTGGTGGAGTGTGTGAGAGTACGACTGTTTTCTTTCTGAATCTGAGGGGTTGATTCAGTACTTTTACTCATTAATTTTAATAATTTAACTATAAAATGAATTTTCAGAACCATTACTCCAGTCTTCAGTGTCACATGATCCTTCAGAAATTATTCTAATAGTAATATGCTGCTCAAATATAAAAATTCTTATCAATGTTAAAAACTGTTGTGCTGCTTAATATTTTAGTGGAGACCGTGGTACATTTTTTTCAGGATTCTTTGATTAATAGAAAGTTCAAAGGAACAGCATTTATTTGAAATAGAAATATTTTGTAACATGTCTTTACTTTCACTTGCTGAATAAAAGTATTAATTTCTTTAAAAAAAAAAACCTGCATTATTGTATTTCCAAAGAAAAGTACCGTAATAATAATTTGTTACATTTATATAGCGCTTTTCTGGGTACTTACAGCGCTTTACATGGAAGGGGGGAATCTTCTCAACCACCACCAATGTGCAGCATCCACCTGGATGATGCGACGGCAGCCATACTGCACCAGAACACACACCAGCTGATTGGTGGAGAGGTACAATCACTGTACCCTTACACAAAAGTATTATGACGGTATCATATGGTAACACATATGGTATGGTCATATGGTACTGTGAAGTATACCATGATATTTACATGGTACTCCACTATTATACCACGACACATATCCAAAATACCATGGTAGTACCATGGGTTACGTGTCTTGGTAAAGAGAACAACTGAGTCATGATGTTTAAAACAAATTTCAAGTTGGAGCCATGGCTTGGAGCCTGTGATTTGTAGACAGAGAGTCGTGATGCAGGTTTCAAATTTCTTGTCCCAATTCTGTTCTAGTTTTGCTATCAATAAAATGGCAAAAAGCCTTCAAACATTTTTCAAAAGCAAACATCAACAGCTTTAAATCAGAAACAGCAAAACAACAGATTGAGGGAGAGAAGATTAACAAGACTCTGATGAGACTGATTAGTTTAGAATATGAAGAGTTGGAGACTAAAGTAAAGACAGAATTCAGTGAAGTAAAACTACAAAACTACTTTAGCGAGAAAAAAATTCTGTTCTTCTTTAGAACACAAAATATAAATTCTTCAGAAAAATATCCTGGCCACTCTTTATTATTATTATTATTATTATTATTATTATTATTATTAACTACTATAAGACCAAACATATTAACACTGTCATATCCATTTACCATGCCAAACACTCCGAGAGTTGTCATGACAGAACTACATTTATAATACTATTTCTGTTTTGGACATTTTGGAGCTTGTCAGTCCCAGTCATCATTCACATTCATAGTAAAGAGTGACCAGGATGTTCCTCATAAAATTCATCTTTTGTGTTCCAGAGAAGAAAGTAAGTCAGTTTTGGAACAACATGAGGGTGAGTAAATAATGACAGAACATTCATTCATTCATTAGTTCTCTAAACTAATCCTTTAATAAAAAGACACAGTAGGTGCGTCCCAATTCGCGTACTTATGCACTATTCGTTCTATGACGTTTTTAAGTATAAATAGTGCGAGTAGTGTGTTCACACTGAAAATTCCAAAAAGAAAAAGTGCACTTAAAATGCCCGGATGATGCACTAAATTAACGGAAAAAAATAAGTGTGGTATGTTGGACACTTCATGCACTCGACTGTCGCAGCATTAATTACGTAGCGGAGGGGGAGGGGCTATCAGACTCCATGCTGAATGACAAAATTACCATATGAAGTTCATACACTACACGGTTGAGTACATAGTGTATAAGTGCAGTGTATAGTGCGTGCGTCATTTGGGACCCAACTTGTCTGTGTCCTTCATCTCTTTCTCTCTCTTGTATGTTTTTCTAGGTAGGTGGATGAGAGGAGAGATGCCACCAGCTGCTCTCAGAGTAAAAGATCTTTTTACTTTCCCTGCACAGTTATAACACCAGCCTTCCCTCTGTTCCCTCTCATTCAATAACCCCATAAACTACCCGGCGTCAAACAACATTAAAGTTACTGTCCCTCTTTTCTTCACGGAACAATAACCATAGTCCTGTGCTTGAGGGCGTAAGCTTGAATCAAGATAATTTCTGTATCATTTAATACTTGTGCGCAAAACAGAACAAGTACATGTGTCAGTGCCGTCACCATGGTAACAAAAGATGTTGAGCGCTGGACCCACTCTGAAGTGCGTAGGATTCTAAAGTGTGGTGACATCATAGGGGAAGACAACTTCCTGTCCAAACACAGGTCGAAATCAATGACACAGGTCGAAATCACCATTAGTAATATGAACATACTACAGATAACATGAACATTATGCAGCAAAAGGTATTAAATAGTGACTGTTCATTTGTAATGTTTAGGGAATATGTGCTTTTTACTGCTCTACAAATGCAAGTTTATTGTACATTGTGTATGAGTAAAGGAACAATCACATATACAGCAATTTAGATTGATAAAACATTGATGTGACAGAAAGAGAAAATTGAGAAAAGTTTAACTTTATGCGATGCAGTGACTACGAGTAAATACCATTACCCATATATTTAATTTTGGAAAGGAACATTGCAGTAGCTACACTGACTTTTCTCTAAATCTAGTTGAGCCAAATCTGTCTGTTACAGGATCATCATTTTAACACAAAGTGTAAGTTGCAGTGTTTTGCCTTTGCATGGCAGTATTCCTTTAAAGAATCAGTGTATATATTTATTTTATTTGCCAGGGCAGTGGCCAGGTAATGAAGTCATGTTAATTGTTTTAAAGTGTGTGTCAGGTTATGAGTCATGGCATCTTGAATCTTGTTGCCTGGGCCTCCCTATGATGTCAACAACAGCCCAAAATAGCCGTGGTACTAAAAGCTAGTAGGAGCCAAGCACTCTGGACACTTCATCTGTTTAAACACTCCAGAGAGGAAGAGTGAGAATGAAATCATAGACTAAGAGAGCAGGATAGATATACAGTTATACAGCAGATAGAACAGCATCCTATAAATACTCGAGAGTGAGAGAAAACAGGAAGAGCACTTGGAAAATCCCTCTTTTTGGGAGAAATGGATGGGATGAGATGAACCAGACTTCCATCATAAAATTTCCAGATTACAGTTCACTCTGGCAGTTCAGTTCAGTTCAGTTCACTCAAGAACAGCTCAATTAGATTGTTTGGTCGACATGCCAAGTGACCCACCACACTTTTGATTAACCCATTTTTATGTGAAGTTAAGGGATACACTGCTGTTCAAAAGTTTGAGATCAGTAAGATTTTTTTTTTTTTGGACAAATTAATACTATTATTCAGCATGAATGCAATAAACTCATCAAAGGTGACAGTAAAGACGTTTATAATGTTACAAAAGATTTATATTTCGAATGCTGTTCTTTTTAAGTCACAATTAGTAGATATAAACTGTAGTTGCAACTGTGAAATCTAAAGTCAAATTGTGAGATAAAGTCCCAATTATTAACCTTTTAGACAGAAATGTGCTTACATACTGAGTGTCTCAAACTAAATCAGAAAGATTTAGAGTGAAACTTCACATCCAAATCCATCTACCCGATTAAAGCTTGTCGTTTTAAGAAAAGACAGCCCAGTCCACGCGTTTACCATGTGAGCCTGATACTAGTTAAATGGCAGATATTTAGTTTTTTCTCTTTCTATTGATCAACAAATCCCAATAAAAAAAAAAGATGAGAATGTTCTCAATACTGTATTACACTTCTTGTTTTTTGTTATAGTAAACTAACAGTCCCCTGTCTGGTATAATGGGTTTCCTGATACTCTGGCACACAATGTCCAGACTACTGCTATGGTGGAGGAAGTCATTATGTCATCAGGACTCATCAAATCTAGGTGAAGACATCATCTCATGTCCTCAGTATGTACTAGTTTGAGTGTGTCTGTCTGACCTCCCTCACACTAACAGAAAGACGTTCATGCTACTGCTTTCACTAATGTGATAGAACTGGCATTTACTTTTGAAAAATCACCTAATAACGAGAATTATTGTTGGCAAAAATATAATATTATTGTATTTGGACAAGAGATTTTCGTCCTGGAGGGAAGGTGTTTGTATGTAAACAACAGCCGTGCATTATTCATTATATCTTGAATAATTATCAGTGCATAAATTAACTTTTTTCTACACATTACTGTTATTATTTTATTATTACTGCATGCGGGCAGAGATACACTACAGTTACAGAAGTTTGGGGTCAGCAAGTCTCTTATTTGACCTGTTTATTTGAACAAAATACAGTAAAACAGTAATACTGTAAAATATTACTGCAATTTAAAAATAACTTTTCTTTTTAAATATTTTTTAAAATGTAATTTATTTCTGTGATGGCAAAGCTGAAAATTCAGTGTCGGATGATCCTTCGGAAATCTTTCTAATATGTTGATTTGCTGCTCAAGAAACATGGCTTATTATCAGTGTCAACAGTTGTGTCGCTTAACATTTTTGTGGAAACCATGATACTTTTTTCAGGATTCTTTGATTAATAGAAAGTTCAAAAGAACAGCATTTGAAATATAAATATTTTGTAACATTATAAATGTCTACTGTCACTTTTGATCAATTTTCTTCAATTCCTTGCTGAATAAAAGTAATTATTCTTACATTCCCAACAATTTTAACAGTAAAATCATAAATATAAATCATAAAGAACAGGGAAAATGCTCAGAGTAACATTAACTTCTCTGCCTCACTGACATCGACTTCACTCCCACTGTGTCGCTTATTATATCATAGAGCTAAACTTTTCTCAACTTTTCTGAACATCCCCTATCATGTCATCACTGTAATCATCTCAGCAGAAATTGGTAGTTCTCACTCAAATAAATGACTTTTGGATGCCTTGTCACTGCAAATGTCTGTTATTGTGAATGACAGTTTCACTTATGAGGGAAGAAAAAAATGATCTTGCATGTTTTTCAATTTAACATGCCATTGTTGCTTTTCCTGTGAAGTGGGTGCAGTCAGTGAGGCATGGTTGACTGGATCTGTGAATGAAGAACCTTCTAATGTTAATTTCTATTCTATTCCCTCTCTGACTTTGTCTCTAACATTCATGCACATCCTCAATCTACAGCTTTAACTCTGCTGTTGTTAGTGGCAAGCGTCACTGTTATTATGGACCTCAGTTAGGGTACATGCATTTAATTTGAAGAGAATGAAAATGAGGCTGGGGAATAGAAGTACAAACTGTTCAATTGTTTTACAGTTGTTATCTGGATAATTCTGCTGTCAAAACACTGAATATATGCATATCCAAAATATGGTCTGTGCAAATTGGATGTTATGTAAGCCCTCATGACAGGATATCCTGTTAAGCAGGATGTATGTCTATACCTCAGTCTCATTTTCATTAATGTCAAATTAATAACCTCAGCTTTTTGACAACTCTTAAAAGTAAAGGTTCCAAAAGGGAGTTTTCACACCGATGCCCTAGAAGATCCATTTCCGGTTCCCTAAAGAACCTTTCCGTTGGACAGTTCTTAAAAGAATCATTTTCTGTGTGAAGAACATTTTAATAATCTAAAGAACCTTTTTCCACTATAAAGAACCTTTTGTGCAATGGAAAGGTTCCGTGGATGTTAAAGGTTCTTCATGGAACTATC
This sequence comes from Coreius guichenoti, assembly GCA_039654105.1. Lineage (NCBI taxonomy): Eukaryota > Metazoa > Chordata > Actinopteri > Cypriniformes > Gobionidae > Coreius > Coreius guichenoti. Next base: position 8,833,671 of record CM077169.1, read on the forward strand.
GATGCCAAAAAACAACCTTTATTTTTAAGAGCGGACATAACCATAAGTAAACAATTTGTAGGCTGATTTCTATTAAAAAGTGTAAACACTGAAAGCACCTAGAAATGCCCAAGCAACACCCTAGCATCATGGCGGAGAGATATGCATTGGCAAGCACCACTCACAGTTTCTTTAGATAATATATGTGACCCTGGTCCACAAAACCAGTCATATGGGTCAATTTTTTTAAATTGAGATTTATACTCAACTCAGCTTTATTTATATAGCACCATTAAAAACAACAATTGTTGACCAAGGTGCTGTACATTATATCAAGTATCAGCAACATATAGCACCATGTAAAAACATAAATTAGGACACAAAACAGACCAGACACAGCACAAATCAGCTACAATTAAAAGCCAGAGAAAAAAAGATTTGAGTTTTGCTTTAAACTCATGCAATGTAGAGGCAGTTCTATTAGAGACAGGTAAGCTGTTCCAAAGTTTCAGTGCAGCAACGGCAAAGGCACAGTCTCCTCTCAGTTTCAGCCTAGACCGGGGAACATTTAACAGTCTCTGGTTGATTGACCTAAGAGACCTTCCAGCATACCCGTGAGGAGCCGAGCAGCTGCATTTTGTACCATCTGCAGACGGTTCAGAGATGCTTGATTAATACCCATATAGAGGGAATTACAGTAGTCCAGCCTTGTTGAAATAAAAGCATTGATCACCCGTTCAAAATCCTTAAAAGAAAGAAATGATTTTACTTTAGCAAGTACTCGGAGATGAAAAAAAAAAACTGGTTTTGACAATGGTATTAACCTGTTTGTCAAATTTGAGAGCACTATCAAAAAACACACCCAAATTTTTTACTAGTGGTTTCACATATGAAGACAAATGACCAAAATTTGCGCAAGGGGAGCTAGCATCTTCTGAAGATTTAAAAATTATAATCTCAGTTTTGCCTTCATTGAGGTGAAGAAAATTTAGGGACATCCAGGCCTTTACATCCACTAGACAAGCCAACAGGGTATCCAAACCAACATTATTCGATCCCAGAGGCAGATAGATTTGGATATCGTCAGCGTAGCAATGAAAGGAGATGCCATGTTTCCTAAAAATCGACCCAAAGGGGAGCATATACAAGGAGAACAAAATCGGAGCAAGAATAGAGCCCTGAGGGACACCACACATAAGAGGAGCTGCATTGTAAGTAGATTCACCAATCCTAACAGAGAATCTTCTACCATTCAAATAGGATTGAAACCATTTAAGGGCATTTCCCCGAATGCCCACCCAGTGCTCCAATACATACATCATCTGAAAGCTGAATAAATAAGCTTTCCATTGGTGTATGGTTTGTTAGGATAGGACAATATTTGACCAAGATCATTTTGACCCATACAATGTATTGTTGGCTATTGCCACAAATATACCCGTGTGACTTATGACTGGTTTTGTGGTCCAGGGTCACATATACATATATATATATATATATATATGTATATACACACTTTTGTTAAGCCATTCATCTTTTTGACCTTCATGCACATTTGGAACAACTGTATTCATTAGCAGCTATGTAGAAACCACTGCACGCACAACCTCTCAGCACATGTCCTCAAGAACAGTCCCTTTAATAGAGCCACACACTCGGATTTAGGCATACATGGCACTAATTAAGATCTTAATCTGAGAGGATGTGGAGGGCAAGTTTCATGAGGACAACACACATACACAACGTTTGAGGAAGTACACAAAGCTAGTGGAAGAAAAAAACATTCAAGAATAAGATGGAGAAAAGTAAATACGCAAGCATGTCATTATGGATCCCTTGGGTCTAGAAGGGACCATTTTATTTTACATTAGTGGTATTTAATGATTTATCAGAAAAGTGTCTTGGCACCAGTGGATCTGGAGTGGCTGTTTATGCAGATTTCGTCATTCATAATGTCTTCGGGTGAGAAAATGGACTTGATGTCAGTGTCTGGGATTCTAGGTAAATTACCATTTTTCAGTGGACATCAAAATTACTTCCATCCACCTTTATAAAAAGGAAGATCATGGCTTTGTTAAATGGTTTAGGGCCAGTGACGCAGGTAATCTAGTTGAGCTGTTAACCCTCTATGGTGCAGATTAGTGTAACAAAGGAATATTTTTTGCATATTGTTTTTATTAGTGCACTTAGAAAAGTAAAAAGAAAGAAAGATCTGTGTGTGTTTAGAAATATGAAGTATGAATTTCCCCTCTTCTTCTGAACACTCAAAACATAAATCATAATGTATTCATAAATACAGCTATATTACTGTAAACACATAAATAAATAACTTCAACAATATAATTTCCAATGAAGTCATTCTACTGTTATAAAGAATTGCCATGAGGTAAGTTTATCTGAACAAAAACATCTATTCATCTTATGATGATTCATCTAGATGGCGTGAGAAAATCCAGATTTAGGCAAAAACATATTAAATGTATCTATTGTAATTGAAAGAGTGACCTCAGAAAAAAGTAACGGAGAAAAAAAAAAAAAAAATCAAATGTCATGTGTCATGTTTCTTAAAAGCATATTATTGGTTGCTTAAAAAAAGGCTGATCTTATAATTCCAAATATACAATATGTTGTACTTTTTTGAGAAAATTAAGGGACAGTACGTTGCCATATGTCAACTCCATACCTGAATTAAAGGGTAAGTTCACCCAAAAAATTTAAATTCTGTCATCATTTACTCTCCCTCATGTCGTTCCAAACCTTTTAAGACTTTCGTTCATCTTCGGAACACAAATTAAGATCTTTTTAACAAAATCTGAGCGATTTCCGTCCCTCCACTGACAGCTGTCGACTGCTCAGATTTTATTAAAATAACTTCATTTGTGTTCCGAAGATGAACGAAAGTCTTACGGGTTTGGAATGACATGAGGGTGAGTAAATGATAACAGAATTTTCGTTTTTGGGTGAACTATCCCTTTAAAGAGTATTTTTTAGCTGCAGGCATTTCTGAAAAACACAGGAGGTAAGAGAAACACGTGTGAGGCCCGCACATGCTCACGTTTCAACACCTACAATCTATAGGTTTTCAGGAAGCAGCTCTATTGTTTACAGTAATGTGACATTTGACGCAATGTGGTGTTCAGTCTTTGCTGTTGTGTGTAATGAGTGTATATGTACAATGTCAATGCTGTATTGATGGGCGGACAATGTTTCATTGATTGTTTTTGCGGTGACCTTCAGCTCTGTGCGGACTGTGTCAGCTGCAGGCCTGTACAAGTGAACACACAAGTTCCACTTACACTAACACACTGTCCCCAAGATTTTGATGATAAATACCTGAGTTTATATTGAAATCTTTGACTTTTGATTGCAGACTTGTTATCTTGGCAAATCTGAGCATACTATAAGACATTATTGAGAATACTGACATCTTTTTCCAGTAAAAATAAATCTGAGAAACATGAGACTTAAGGCCCGTTGACACCAAGAAAGATAACTATAATAGCGTCCACACCAGCAGACGCTATCGTTCTGTTCATTCTAAGAGCTTGCTTGTCTGCCGCTTTAAATGCTCGAGTTCGTTACAGCAGAATAGATTCTGATTGGCTGTCATTCATCAGCTGGAAATCTGAAAGTGATTCCAACTATATAGTTTCTCTGTGCCATTATCGTTATCGTTATAGCTGTGGTGTGAACTCTGCTATTCATTAATATTGAGAACGATTTTTAGAACTACAGCCTATCTTTATTGTTATCTTTATAGTTACCGTCCTTGGTGTGAACGGGCCTTTAAAGTGAGATTTTACCCCAAAATATATATTCATATTCATATATGTCATTATTTACTCGCCCTCATGTTGTTCAAAACCTGTATGACTTGCTTTCTTTTTTTTGTCACAGAAAGCTTTCAGATCTCTTTAGAAGACTTGGATCAACTCATCATGTCCATATATCTCATTGCTGTATAGAAGAAAGTTGAGAATCTTTTCTATGGGAATCCAAACAAGAAGGAACTAGTCATATGTTTCTTTTGTCTTGTTACCCAACAAAGTTGGTAATGTAATGCAGTGCAAAACAAGAGAAATAATCACAATGGATTGAGCTTGTGCCAGGAAAAAATAAAAAAAAATACTCACAGTTTCCTTTTCAGTTAATGACGCTGGGGCAAAGGGGGAAATCAGAAAGAGTAGAGCATGTGATGAGAACATTTTGTCAGTCGATAATGAATGTGAGTATGTCCTCTCTCAGACCGTTACAACACAAACCAGGCAGTGTTATAAAAACAAAACTATTCTTTCTTTGCTTTTAGAGAACCTGCTTCAAAATATGGCCACTCTGAGAAAGGGAAGAGAGAGAAAAGCGGAAAAAAAAAAAAGTGACGTCAGACCAATAAACAATGTGACACTGGTGTCTAATCACAGGACGTCTAACGGGATATTTTAGTGCACCAGTGTCATCAAAATATGCATATGAGTGATGGTTCGGTTATTATATTCTGGGTTTAATATCACTTCAGCTACATTTACAGGATTCGTAACATATGTCAGTTATCTCGTTATCTGTCCCCCAGTTTTAAAGGCAGAAATGTGAACCTTGTATTTTTGTCAAAGCATTTACGTTTATTATTATGTAAAAAATGTTTGATATTTTGAGCTGTGAAATCTAAATTGGCCTTTTGAAAGGAGACCACAAGTGAATAAGCTTCTGGTGAAGTCAATGGCTAAAGCAGAGGCAGGTTTTTAAAACAGGGGTTTGTGAGGGAACTGCAGGGGGTTTGTGCATTAAAGGGTTAGTTCACCCAAAAATTTAAATTCTGTCATTAATTACTCACTTACTGACCACTTTCAAGGCCCAGAAAGGTAGTAAAGAGCGTTAAAATAGTCTATGTGACTACAGTGGTTCAACCTTAATGTTATGAAGCAACGAGAATACTTTTTGTGTGCAAAAAACAAACAAAAATAACGACTTTATTCAACAATCTCTTTTCTTTCGTGCCAGTCTCTTACACGATTCACGTAAGCACCACAACGCATGATTGTGCTCGACCAATAGTGAGCCGGCGTTGTGCCGTAGAACCCGGAAGCGTTGCACTGTGTGAATAGCCGTAAGAGAGTGACAGGGAAGAGAAGACATTGTTGAATAAAATCTTTATTTTTGTTTGTTTGTTTTATGCGCACGAAAAGTGTTCTTGTCGCTTCATAACATTAAGGTTGAACCACTTTCATATGGACAATTTTAACGATCTCTTTACTACCTTTCTGGGCCTTGAACGTGGTCATTGTGTTGCTGTCTATGTGGGGTCAGAGAGCTCTCGGATTTCATCAAAAATATCTTTATTTGTGTTCCAAAGATGAACGAAGGTCTTACGGGTTTGGAACGACATGAGGTGAGTAATTAATGACGGAAATTTCATTTTTGGGTGAACTAACCCTTTAATGAAAAGCGAATAATTCATTAAATTAAATATGCCATTAAAATAAACAGATGGGGCTGTAAAATTATTCAAAATAAAACAGAAATAGTGATCTTATCAAATCACAATTATAAAATCAAAGGCTGCAATTTAATTAAAAAGTAGGCCCATATAGTCTGTTGAACTGCGTGTTTCAGAGTGAAGAGCTGAACTGTGTTCATTTACACACGTTATAATACAGTGTTTTCAGAGTGGCTCGATTCACAGTAAAAATGTTGTTTCTCATGAACTCATCTGAGTTTTTACATGCATTTGGACTTTAAGTAGTATTTTTTAAGTAGTATTCTAAGGGGTTCGGCTGACAAAAAAGTTTGAAAACACCTTGGATAAGGCATTGCAATGGAATAAATGTTAAAACTAAACCATTATCATTTCAAAATTACAGCAAAACATTAAACGTGTTAAGTGGTGTGGTAGCCTATCTTACCCTGTCTGTGTGAAGTCATATTTAATCTTTCAAATTAAAAAAGAAACAGTAATACAAATAAAATTAACACACAGTTTGGTTGTTTATGAAAGTGAAAACCGACTCAACTCATCACACCCGTATTTTCGGCGAAGCCCTTTGTGAAGAAACCCTACTGGACTGAACAACTCGTGTCACTAGTTTGTTTGCTCTGTGCTGAACACGTGCATATCTACCGTGTGTTGCGTGTTTTCACGTGTGGATAACTCACAGAAACCGAGATATGAGCTGTTCCTCATCTGAAGGTTTTAGATCCAGTCTTCCACCAGAGCTGCTCCCGCCTCGCGCAAACGCTGCGCTCTCCAGTCACATATAAAAGCTGTTGTTATTTAAGATTTGACGCTTGCGCGGCGCGCCTCCATTTACCCTTTTCACAGACTGTGATGACGCGTTTTAACGGTCATCAGCACCGTAAATCCTGCAAAGTTTTTTTATATTTTCATTTTTTAAAACAACGTATGTACATTTGTAACACTATACTTTGTATTATATTACCTTTGCATCAAATTACAAAAAACTAGTTAACGCTGCTGCAGGGCTGCCAACTTTTCAAAAAAACTTGGAGTGAGATTTGGTGGGGCGAACCAAAATTTTGTCGCGTACAAAGCAAAAAATTGGCTCATTCAGCATCATTATACCGTACACACAAAAAATAAATTATATATATATAAAAATACACACACACACACATCAGTGGTTCACCACAGAAAATACTCTCTCCACATCAGCATTTGAATGGGGTAGCACCAGGACAATCTTTGCAATGGTGGCAAGCCTCCGGAACAGGCTTACACCTGTCACCTGTGAAGAATGAGCCAAGAACACAGTGGAAATAAGCTCTCAAGTAGTATTGTTTTGTTGTTGTTGTTTTTGTAGCTATACACTACAAGTTACTATCAAAAAGTAGCTAGCTACATTGAAACTACTTTTCTTTTCTTTTTTTTTTACAATGACATTGTTGCAAATAACTGAATAATTGTTAATGAAGAATGTTATAATATTTGGGGTTTCAAGGAACATAATGCAATGTAATTATGATATCAAAGAGTATGGGGTGAATTCATGTTGTTTGGGACACTTTTTCCCAGTCATTTCAATGGCAAAAACTGTCAGAATCATTTGATTTTGTAAACTATCCGATACACACAATACTCAAATATAGCCTATATCTCAAACTGGCTGTCAAAGTGCAAAATGGCTACACATTTAACATCAGTGCAAGAACAAAATGTATGCAACTTAAATTAAATAGTCAGGAGTCAGGATTAGTCTAAGAATGCATGTTAAACTCACAGCACAGGCAGTGATGAAGCGCAGCATTCTGAACAAAAACGCTCTGAGACGCCAGTCATGAGCTGCTCGCGTGAACAGTGCACATTGCTTGACTATTTCTTTTCATTTCGAATTGTTTCGTTTAAAAGTAGACATTTCAAGCTTTATATACACATATTTCTCATGTCTGTGAGGCAAGTAGCCTGCTGAGTTTTGGTTTATTTATGAGACGTTCAAGAGCAATGCAAGTGATCACTCCGGCGCCTCCATGTCACGATTATTGTCTGCTATAGCCTATTTTGCTTCTTATTTATAAAATCCAGGCAATTGGCTGATGAAACATTGATTAAAATTAAGATACAATTTATACAAAACGAAATTCACTTTAAAGAAAGGCTTTCTACAAAACAAAACTTAATGAAGTGGTCAAAATCATTTCTGACCCCATGTCTTTGACATATATTACGCATCTTTGCACTTTTCATAATCAATATAGCCTAGATGAATTTTAAAAATAGCATTATAATATTTAAACATAAATATGAAACAAAATACATTGTTTAATGGCTACAACAAATAGCTACAGTGGGGAGAACAAGTATTTGATACACTGCCGATTTTGCAGGTTTGCCCACTTACAAAGCATGTAGAAGTCTGTAATTTTTATCATAGGTACACTTCAACTGTGAGAGACGGAATCTAAAACAAAAATCCAGAAAATCACATTGTATGATTTTTAAGTAATTAATTTGCATTTTATTGCATGACATAAGTATTTGATACATCAGAAAAGCAGAACTTAATATTTGGTACAGAAACCTTTGTTTGCAGTTACAGAGATCATACGTTTCCTGTAGTTCTTGACCAGGTTTGCACACACTGCAGCAGGGATTTTGGCCCACTCCTCCATACAGACCTTCTCCAGATCCTTCAGGTTTTGGGGCTGTCGCTGGGCAATACAGACTTTCAGCTCCCTGCAAAGATTTTCTATTGGGTCCAGGTCTGGAGACTGGCTAGGCCACTCCAGGACCTTGAGATGCTTCTTACGGAGCCACTCCTTAGTTGCCCTGGCTGTGTGTTTCGGGTCGTTGTCATGCTGGAAGACCCAGCCACGACCCATCTTCAATGCTCTTACTGAGGGAAGGAGGTTGTTGGCCAAGATCTCGCGATACATGGCCCCATCCATCCTCCCCTCAATATGGTGCAGTCGTCCTGTCCCCTTTGCAGAAAAGCATCCCCAAAGAATGATGTTTCCACCTCCATGCTTCACGGTTGGGATGGTGTTCTTGGGGTTGTACTCATCCTTCTTCTTCCTCCAAACACGGCGAGTGGAGTTTAGACCAAAAAGCTCTATTTTTGTCTCATCAGACCACATGACCTTCTCCCATTCCTCCTCTGGATCATCCAGATGGTCATTGGCAAACTTCAGACGGGCCTGGACATGCGCTGGCTTGAGCAAGGGGACCTTGCGTGCGCTGCAGGATTTTAATCCATGACGGCGTAGTGTGTTACTAATGGTTTTCTTTGAGATTGTGGTCCCAGCTCTCTTCAGGTCATTGACCAGGTCCTGCCATGTAGTTCTGGGCTGATCCCTCACCTTCCTCATGATCATTGATGCCCCACGAGGTGAGATCTTGCATGGTGCCCCAGACCGAGGGAGATTGACCGTCATCTTGAACTTCTTCCATTTTCTAATAATTGCGCCAACAGTTGTTGCCTTCTTACCAAGCTACTTGCCTATTGTCCTGTAGCCCATCCCAGCCTTGTGCAGGTCTACGATTTTATCCCTGATGTTCTTACACACCTCTCTGGTCTTGGCCATTGTGGAGAGGTTGGAGTCTGTTTGATTGAGTGTGTGGACAGGTGTCTTTTATACAGGTAATGAGTTCAAACAGGTGCAGTTAATACAGGTAATGAGTGGAGAACAGGAGGGCTTCTTAAAGAAAAACTAACAGGTCTGTGAGAGCCGGAATTCTTACTGGTTGGTAGGTGATCAAATACTTATGTCATGCAATAAAATGCAAATTAATTATTTAAAAATCATACAATGTGATTTTCTAGATTTTTGTTTTAGATTCCGTCTCTCACAGTTGAAGTGTACCTATGATAAAATTAAAGACCTCTATATGCTTTGTAAGTAGGACAACCTGCAAAATCGGCAGTGTATCAAATACTTGTTCTCCCCCACTGTATATAGTAGGCTACAGTACAGATAAATTTCATGTCTGAGCGGGATTTGAGCGAACGTTGTTTTACCGGTGAGCGCGCGGTTCATGAGTGGAGCGCGCCTTCATAGAGCAGAATACTGAGCTGAGCGTCACACCGCTCCGCTTCGCTCATTACAGGCTCGTTCTCGTCAGAACCCAAAACAGAATGTAGATTTTGGTCATGCTACGCCGTATTTATTTGCACATTCATCTTGAACCCCTCACCGAAAGCATAACTAGTCGATCACGAGTGGCTCAACAGGTAGATCTATAGATAAACTCATCTTTCAGGCATTTGACCGACTGGGTTGACACTTCAGCGCGATAAATCGGGAGTGTGGCGTGTGAAACCAATCAAATGCGTGTCTCACGGCCAATGCGTGAGAGTTGGCAGCCCTGCTGCTGTGTGAGGCTGTTTTACAGCGGCTGTGGGAGTGTCTTTCTTTCTTCTGACTACTGTTATCAATTTCTCTCTATTTTTTTATCCTCTTTTTGAAAGTTGTGAAAACACTATTGTGGAGTTTTTCTTTTGCTATTTGAGCTAATGGGAACACAAAAATATATTTAAATGTATTCTCTCATTCACCATTAGAGGTTATCACAACTATGACGAATTCCGCTTCTGAGAAACTCGAAAATGTGAAAAGGGTCAACTGGACTTGTGTGTCAAATTTGATAACAATTTCCAGTTATGTTTTAAGTGAATGTAAACAGTTGAGAAAGAAAACGTGTGTAACAGTTTAATGGATCCTTGCGTCAGGTCTTAAAGTGACAGCAGCCTAACATACCTGCTGCCAAATTATGAGATGATATTTAAATTATCTATATGTCAGTTTTCCCCCATGGTATCAATGTCAAAACTGTGGCCAGTGAAAATGCTGAGTGGCTAGTAACTTTGGAAAACCACTAGCCACAGTGGCTGGTGAGCAAAAAAGTTAAAGTCAAGCCATGGTGACAATTATAACATAGCCCATGATTGTAATAAAAGAAGAAATGAGAAATCAAGGAAGAAAAAAAAACTTGTATGCCTACCTTTTCGTAGTAACCATGTCGTACTATATGTTTTGAATTTTTATGACTTCACATGAGCTGGGGGTTGCAAATATAATGTGATACTGTTTTAGATAGTCATGACATGAAAGATCATTATAAAAATATGACTTTTCACAAAGTCACAAGATATGCGCAGGAATACTAGCAAGAATGTTGTAGACTAACTATCCCAAAAATACGGTTTACATGGAGCAAACGCCACTCACATTAGAAATTAACCCGCCGAGAAAAGTAGTCCTACCTAAAAGCTCAATGTGTCGGATTTAAATCATCTAAATGCTTTTACAATCAACAACATTTTCTGAGGAATAAGACAACATTTCTATGGTTATTGATACAGCCAGGTTTTTTAACTCAGGATATTCCTTTAAACATAATTTTAAAGAAGGAGACAGCCAAGTTCCTCACATTTATGAATTTATGTGAGTGTGTTTTTTTTGCCCTGAAGCTCTAAAATCACAGTCCCTTCTGGATTACCTAAAAAATTTTGGCCATTATTTTGGTTTTTGAAGGTTACCATGGAAACAGCACCCTGTAGCAAGGCAACACAATAATGGTTGCTTTTTCACGATGATAAGCCAGTGTAGCTAATGCAACCGCTAGACTGAACTAATCAAATCATGATCTCTGACGATATTTTATAGAGTTGCTATATTTATTTATTTTTAAAATCCACCTTCTCACCCTCACTCCATTGTGCTCACTTTGCTGGCACCAGGAAAAGCATCTTTCCCGTAGACACGTAATAATTATGCATTAGAGTGCATGTTAATGCGTGCGTGTGTGTTCGCACATGGTCCAAGTAAATCATTCAAAGCTGAAATTGGAAACAGGGAGATCATGTCACACCTGGTACATTGAGACACAAAAGTCTCTTACACGCACAAAGAATGGCCTTATTTCAATTCAACGTAAACTATTATATAAGACTATAAAAACAGACCTTTCTGTACCCACAATGCATATGGATACTGAACATTTACTTAGTTTTAGTCGCAAAACGAGTGTACAAACTACATTAAGCAATTGTTTTGATTAAGTTATCCATGCAACTCTTCACCTGTCTTCATTTAAAGCCTGGCAAATCTGTTAGTCAGTAACTAAAAACACTCACGTCCTCTAAGCCACACAGCAATAAAGTGCCGGTCGCTAGGAAACCAGAGAATATTCTTAGCACAAAAAAGGGAGTGAGAGGTTGAACATCCTCAGCGGCGAGGGAGAGAAAATCACGTCTTATCTGGTTGAACCAGGCACTTTATCCAACGGCCATCGCAGTTCTTTGTTCCCCAATCTGGAGTCATGCCAGCCGTTGATAAGACAAAGGCGACCTCCAGACCTCTTAACGCCTGTGCTCTTCATTAGTGTGTCACTTGCTCATATTACACACTTGATTGTCGTGTTCGGCTGTTAATTGAATATGTCAGATCAGGCCAGTTTTGGAATGGAACGTAGCGGATCCATTGTCAAATAACTGAACTCTTGCCATATGTTGTCTTGACATACAAGTTAGTTGACATGAATACTATTGTGTTGAACATTAAAATCTGATGTTCAGTCAACCTCGAACTTTCAGAGCAGACGTTTCTTGAAGATAAAAGGAGAAAAAACACATAGTAAGAGGGAAGTTCTGTTTTCATATGATACAGTGATATTAATAGGGTTCGTACAGATACTTTAAAATGAAATTCTAGGACTTTCAAGGACTTTTCAAGCACTACTTTTTTGGTTTTCAAGGACTAATCAAACAATATCTTTATTATCTTTCAAACCCTAAAAATAATAACAGAAGAAAACAAAGGGTTTCATTAGTTAAATGTAAAGCATTTCAATGTAACTAATTACAAAGTAATTATATTGCAATCTAAATAGCTTGTTTGCACTGAAAATATAGTTTATTTTCTTGTTTTTTTAACTCAAATTACAGATATAAGATATCCAACATACTACTTACAACGTATTTAATAATATATATATATATATATATATATATATATATATATATATATATATATATATATATATATATATATATATATATATAAGTTTGTAATGTCTATTATTATTCAACAAATAATATTTTATATAATAATGTTGGCATACTAATCCCCTTAACAATTGAAAGGATATGACAAATATATTGCTTTCCTCATTCAAACTGATTTTTTTTCCTCTCATCAAAATATGATTGACCTGAAAAATGAAAGCTGTATCATATACTTATATGAGCAATATCACACTCATCATCATAGCCATGCGAAATGGCTCTATATCTCTATCAGACGGGCTGCAGCTTTAAATTTGTGTGAAAAGATTTACGTTTGTTCAAAAAAATTAAACACTAATTTCATATATATTGTCTTTCAATAATTCAAGCACTATTCAAGTACCTCTTCATAAATATGGCTGTTTTCAAGGGTTTTCCATTCATGTTAAATTCAAGCACTTTAAGCACCTTGTGCGAACTACCATGCATCCCCTCAAAAACCCCACAGGCTTTCAAATGTTGTGTGCATGTTTAGTACTGATACTGGGTGGATCTGCTCTCACCACAGGCCTGTTTCAATTTTCCATTGTGAAAATTGTTTCAGCAAGTATATGCAAAGACTAATGATTAATAGTGACTAATGTTTGCATATACAGTATAAGAGATTCGGGTTTGGCATTAGTAGTGGATGATTCCTTTAATTACAGAATAATCACTTCAGTGATTGTCCATTTCAAGCTTAATCATTACACATATGCTTATTATATTAGCATGCAGATCTAAACAGGTCTAGTGTGAATACAGCCGTATAGTCCACAATGACTGACTGGTGTTTCAGGTCAATGAATCAGTTCATCAAGGACTTTGCCATGGATGAGAATAAAAACTCTACTTTACTGGTCCGACTAAACATCATTAAATACTTTATTTTCCTTAGTTTACCATCCAACTTTAATATCTGATAGATGCTTTGACTTTAAAAGGAATATTAAAGGGGTTCAATAACTTCTCTATCAACAACATCAAAGGCATGCTGTTGATTACTACAGAAAGTAATTTCGACTTGTGCCTAAATTTATAAAAACAGAACATTTTAAAGTAAATACACTATTGAAGTCTATAGGTCGATCACAATAAATGTTTAAAATATGAGAGAAGAAAATGGTTTATATGGAACCTTAAAGGGTTCTGTCAGACTCCGCTTCATATACATAAGCTTTTAGGGGTTCCCCACTGTAAAAAAAAAAAAAAAAACATTTGTTGTTTCAACTTAAAAAAAAGTAAGTGTTTGTGCTGCCTTAAAATTGTTTAGTCAACTCAAATATCCAAATTGTCGCTTAGTACAACTTCACATTTCAATATAAACTAAAGTTGAAACAACATTTTTTTTACAGTGCATAATTTTAGTTAATTAATTTTCTTTTAAGTCATTTAAATTTTAATTAAAGCTCATAAACATACTTTATCACTAGAAAAAAAAACCCCTGTAAAACATGAAAGTATGCAATCATTTAAAGGTGCAGTGTGTAATATTTATGAGGCTCTATTGACAGAAATGCAATATAATATACATAACTATGTTTTCAGTGGTGTATAAAGACTTTACATAATGAACCATTATGTTTTTATTACCTTAGAATGAGCCATTTCTATCTCCATACACCGCGGGTCCCCTTACAGTGAAGTCGCCATTTTGTGCCGCCGTGTTTCTACAGTAGCCCTAAACGGACAAACTGCTCTACAGAGCGCTAGCTACTCTCTGCTGTCTCAGAAGACGACATCTTTGTCCTGTGTCGGCCACCGTAGCTTCTCTATGTGCTTCTCAAAGAGAGGGGTGAGCGGTGGGCAGTTGCAATTCGCAACATCACTGCTAGATGTCGCTAAAATTTACACAGTGCACCTTTAAGATGTTTCTCATATAGAACCTTTTGGTATACTATAAAGGGTCAAGAACCCTAGGGTTCTATATAGAACCCCATTCAACCATTGTTTTCTAAGAGTGTAGCACTAAAACATTTGTTAGTATGAGAATTGTGTGATAGAATCCAGTCCTTCAATTCATGCCATGACACACGCACACAAAAAATCTATTAAACATGGAACCTTTCACTTCAAACGTGCAAGTATTACAATAAGTGACATAACTATGCATACAGCACTAATTTATACTTTATTTATACTTATAATAATAATAATAAAAAAAAATTCAATCTGTTCACTAGACCTTGTAAATGCACGTACAAACTGAATTTATGCTATTGATGGAATATTCCAAGTTAAATTAAACTTTTTTTTAATAGCCTGCAAGATAGATTATGATATAAATCTAGACCTTTGTGATATCAGATATTACTATGTCAGCAATAGTCAAATGCCAATGGGCAACGAGATTCAGAAGTGATAAAAGCATTTGCTAACGTTTCTGACAATGCATGGCTTTATTGATGTCACGACTTTTGAATTTTAAGCCAACATGCACAGTGGGTGAGTGTCAAAAGACCAAAAAGATGTTTGATCAACAGAAGAATAAAGTCCTACAACAGTAATGAATACAGACAAGTAGTATTAGACTAGAAAATGTAATGAAAAACTGCTTTTTGATCAGTTTTTCAAAGGACAGCTGAAGGATACTATTTAAAAAAAAAATAAAAAAAAATAAATAATAATATTCCAACAAAGCCACAATACCATTTAAGCTTTATTGTGATATCTGATAGTTTACAATACAGTGAAAACAGACAAATGTGACTTTTCTTTACTAGGACAGAATGCAAAGCAATGTAATCAAGTAAAAAGAAGAAAAGCTTTTTTTTGCATTGAAGAAGTAAAAAAAAGAAAAGAAAGAAAAACAGGCACGACTTAATATAGCCATTATAAACACAACATGCTTTAGACCTTATATTTTAACAGTCCTAAGAAAAGAACTCTGCAAACTTATACAGTCGTTTCCTTTGCATACCACCGTCGCCTAAACTAGATGTCGTCTGAATGTCAAATCTCAGATTAACAGCTCTAGAAATGTTTGAAACCAGTGTCACCAAAAGGAAAAAAAGGGAAGTAAACTATCTTTTCTACCGCCAACAACTCAATATGTTGCTGTAAAAGACAACTAACAATTAAAAAAAACCTAACAAATATTAATTTCCCACTTGGTATTAAGAGAGGCCACAAACTCACTTTTTGGTTTAACCAAGTGATTCAGTTTCCATATTGGTAATATACGTTAAAAACAACGCTCTCGGCTGAAAGGTTTCGTTTGAGCGATGTCATATTTTTTGGTGCACACCTACAGTGACACTGGCTTCAATCTAGTTCTGCTTCTTAGGGAAAGCTGCTTTTGTTAAACGGTCTGGGTCGGTGTTTCTATTGTGAAATTTCGGCAGGTGAATCCAGCTCACCGCTGACCATGATGCTAAAACCCAACCAGCAGACATTCTGCTATTAGGCTCTCAACAGGAAACTATTGAAGAATGAAAATCAACTTTAATATTAAAAAACAAAACAAAGCTCATTATCATCAAGCTAAGAGAGCACACATCAAAACACGCTGTGAGACAGCAAAAGAAGTGTCGTAAAGGAAACAACACAGAGGAACTAGAGAACAACAGCAAAAACGGCTACAAATAAAGTGAGGAAAGTAAGGGAACACACATACATGCATCCACACACACTCACTCAGTCTCTCTGTCGTCAATCACACACACATATATAAAGCCAGAGGTACAGTGAACAAAAGTGCTTCAAGTCGGGGAAGTAGAGAAACTAACCCAGTAGAAATATGTATAAAACCTTAAATATGTTACTTTATGTACAAAACTGTGTGAGAGGGACAATGTATTGTCTGTAACTCTGTATCATCTTTCAAGTAAGATATATCTACAACTATTTTGTTTGCATTGTCTTTGACTGATTCAAAGGTCAAGTGACCTGACTGACCTTATCGGTGACGAACTCTGACTGAGGGTTCGCCACTCATTCTACTATTGCCCGCCGTCCCACCCGCCCTTAAGCACGACAAAACCTCGATATTTATTCGTATCATTCATTATATATATATATATATATATATATATATATATTTATACTTGATAGAAATCTACATTAAATGCCCCTCTTTACCTCTACAGGAAGCAAGCTCCGCCCCCTCCCGCTCCAACCACCCCCCGCCCCCTTTTATATACTTTGCAGAATACAACCACTGTTTCATAGCATCTCTAGCTTTGACATAGAACTATGAAAAAATACTGGATTATATTATGCTTCGGTATCGACTTTCAAGTGGATAGAGGTTCTGTGAGGTTCGTTTCCAAGTTCGTGTCGTTTTCGAGTTCGAGCTCTCGCAGAGCTTCTTGTAGATGTGCTGGGTTCTCGGAGTCATGCACCGCACAACATAGGAGAGGGAGATTTCTTTTTTTAATCTTTTGAAGAGGCACAAGATTCATGCTGCTTAGAGGCAAAGATGTGGAGAAAAGCTACGAAAGGAACGCATCGGCTCGCATGCTCTCAGACAGTCCGGGGTAAAGTGCAGAAGGTTTAAAAGTGAAAGCTCTGGATTGCATTTATCTCTATTAGCAGCAAAAGAATCACGTAACGCCACTTTGAATGGTGTCTGATTGTAAAGTTTGAGACCTGTTTCTGATGTGCGCATCCAATTGAGCAAATTACGAGCGTAGCGAACAGGTCTGCTAGCCTGCGGAAGAAAGAAAAGCAGCAGATTTTGTGTGTTCGAAACTAGAGGGAGATGATCAAGCCAGCAACCACCCAACCCTGCAAATCATTCAAAGCATCTAATACAATCATTCGATTATTCTCAATGAAAAAAGGCCATACAATGGACAGACTTTTGCCTCTAAACCCATGAACAAGGCCTCTGCAAAGTGCAAACAAAGTAACTGCATTCAAGTATGCCATAAACATAATGCGTAAAAACACACAGAGCAAACATGCGTGTGCATGTCCTAACATGTGGTTTAACACATGAATTACACATAGCAATGAACATACACATGATTGTAATATCAACAACAATAGTTTTGTAAAATCATTTGGCGTGAAGGGGGATGAAAACGTAATGCAAACATTGTTCCGAGGAGGACACTAGTTTCAGTTTTCCCTTAATGTCCAGTGCATCCAACCGGCTGTCGCTTGTCTTGTGTTTTTCTCTCGCCTATAGTACGGTTGCAAAAATGGAGCCTGCCACAAATGCCAACTCAAAGACGCGTGTTTGTGTAATCTCACCAAAAGCACCAGAGGCAACTAAAGCTCCTGTAGGGGTCAGACGCTACTGCTGTACCAGAGTGTCCCACGAATTGCACAGTGAAGTCATCTGAGGAAGAAAAAAACATTTCGATTCGGAAATAAAATGGTTAAAACGCAAGGGAGATCATAAATACAAAAAAATGCTATGCCACTGCAATGCTGAACGCCCACCCCATCCAAAATATACTGCTACATAGCCTCTAACGTATGTCAATCATGTTGGTCGCTACCCCAACGTGAATGGAAAGACAATCAGAACTGGCCGGACTCAGAGAAGGAGAAAAATGCTAACCAGTAACATCAGTCCACCAGGAAGGACTCGAGATTCCCATCGAAAAGAAAGTACACACACTAAAACGCACGCCTCCCGCTTATTCACAAAAAGAGCGGAGGATGTTAAACGGAAAAAAGTGAGACTGTCTTCTGGATACTGTTAACAGCTTACGAGGAGCGGTTACACATGAGGAGGGCCGAGCACACCGAAACCAGTTAATGGGGCGGAAACTGAGTCGAACAGGAAGGGAGAAGGTTCACATCCCAAAGTGTTGACATGTACATCTCTGAAAAGGTCCTAGAGAGTCTTTCAGTGACTGTAGATGTCTTTGATACGCTTTCCGTCACTCTGCCTTTGAGTTTTGTGATGACCCAGTAGACATGTCTGGATGTGTCATGGTTGACGTTGGCGTGTGTGTGCGCGCGTGTCTGTGCATTTTATTTTTGTTTGTGTACGTGTGCGTGTGGTGGTGTCACTCAGCAAAGTCCACAACAGAGCAGCCCAAAGGTCACAGAGGAAGTAGGCCAAGGTCACTCCCAGCCATTATCTTTGATCATATGAGCCAGCTCGATGATGAACTTTCCTTCTTTGTATTTCTGACTGCTCTCAAATGCATGCTCCTGTAACAGAGACAAAAACAGACAAATGTTACAACCAAAAAAAAAAAAAAACAACCCCCCACAAAGCAGTGTTGACTACTGAAATCAGAAAATATTTTTTTGTCTACAAACCCGATTCCAAAAAAGTTGGGACACTGTACAAACTGTGAATAAAAACAGAATGCAATGATGTGGAAGTTTCAAATTTCAATATTTTATTCAGAATACAAAATAGATGACATATCAAATGTTTAAACTGAGAAAATGTATAATTTTAAGGGAAAAATAAGTTGATTTTAAATTTCATGGCATCAACACATCTCAAAAAAGTTGGGACAAGGCCATGTTTACCACTGTGTGGCATCCCCTCTTCTTTTTATAACAGTCTGCAAACGTCTGGGGACTGAGGAGACAAGTTGCTCAAGTTTAGGAATAGGAATGTTGTCCCATTCTTGTCTAATACAGGCTTCTAGTTGCTCAACTGTCTTAGGTCTTCTTTGTCGCATCTTCCTCTTTATGATGCGCCAAATGTTTTCTATGGGTGAAAGATCTGGACTGCAGGCTGGCCATTTCAGTACCCAGATCCTCCTTCTACGCAGCCATGATGTTGTAATTGATGCAGTATGTGGTCTGGCATTGTCATGTTGGAAAATGCAAGGTCTTCCCTGAAAGAGACGATGTCTGGATGGGAGCATATGTTGTTCTAGAACTTGGATATACCTTTCAGCATTGATGGTGCCTTTCCAGATGTGTAAGCTGCCCATGCCACACGCACTCATGCAACCCCATACCGTCAGAGATGCAGGCTTCTGAACTGAGCGCTGATGACAACTTGGGTTGTCCTTGTCCTCTTTAGTCCGGATGACATGGCGTCCCAGTTTTCCAAAAAGAACTTAAAATTTTGATTCGTCTGACCACAGAACAGTTTTCCACTTTGCCACAGTCCATTTTAAATGAGCCTTGGCCCAGAGAAAACGCCTGCGCTTCTGGATCATGTTTAGATATGGCTTCTTTTCTGACCTATAGAGTTTTAGCCGGCAACGGCGAATGGCACGGTGGATTGTGTTCACCGACAATGTTTTCTGGAAGTATTCCTGAGCCCATGTTGTGATTTCCATTACAGTAGCATTCCTGTATGTGATGCAGTGCCGTCTAAGGGCCCGAAGATCACGGGCATCCAGTATGGTTTTCCGGCCTTGACCCTTACGCACAGAGATTGTTCCAGAGTCTCTGAATCTTTGGATGATATTATGCACTGTAGATGATGATAACTTCAAACTCTTTGCAATTTTTCTCTGAGAAACTCCTTTCTGATATTGCTCCACTATTTTTCGCCGCAGCATTGGGGGAATTGGTGATCCTCTGCCCATCTTGACTTCTGAGAGACACTGCCACTCTGAGAGGCTCTTTTTATACCCAATCACGTTGCCAATTGACCTAATAAGTTGTAAATTGGTCCTCCAGCTGTTCCTTACATGTACATTTAACTTTTCCGGCCTCTTATTGCTACCTGTCCCAACTTTTTTGGAATGTGTAGCTCTCATGAAATCCAAAATGAGCCAATATTTGGCATGACAAAATGTCTCACTTTCAACATTTGATATGTTATCTATATTCTATTGTGAATAAAATGAGTTTATGAGATTTGTAAATTATTGCATTCCTTTTTTATTCACAATTTGTACAGTGTCCCAACTTTTTTGTAATCGGGTTTGTACTTTTGTCTATGTTTCATGCTCAACTCTTTCCCCACCATTGACGGAATTTTCCGGCAATCCATGTTTTCACTTTTATACAGTAGGGGGCGCTATTACGCATCTTCTGAAAGCGTAGAGAATCTCGGGATCCAAAAACAAGCAAAGGAAGAAGCAGAAACAAGCGGTAGAAGCATTGCTAGCGCATATATAAGCTAACGCGATCATCAAACATTAAACAGCATATACACTCACCTAAAGGATTATTAGGAACACCTGTTCAATTTCTCATTAATGCAATTATCTAATCAACCAATCACATGGCAGTTGCTTCAATGCATTTAGGGGTGTGGTCCTGGTCAAGACAATCTCCTGAACTCCAAACTGAATGTCAGAATGGGAAAGAAAGGTGATTTAAGCAATTTTGAGCGTGGCATGGTTGTTGGTGCCAGACGGGCCGGTCTGAGTATTTCACAATCTGCTCAGTTACTGGGATTTTCACGCACAACCATTTCTAGAGTTTACAAAGAATGGTGTGAAAAGGGAAAAACATCCAGTATGCGGCAGTCCTGTGGGCGAAAATGTCTTGTTGATGCTAGAGGTCAGAGGAGAATGGGCCGACTGATTCAAGCTGATAGAAGAGCAACTTTGACTGAAATAACCACTCGTTACAACCGAGGTATGCAGCAAAGCATTTGTGAAGCCACAACACGCACAACCTTGAGGCGGATGGGCTACAACAGCAGAAGACCCCACCGGGTACCACTCATCTCCACTACAAATAGGAAAAAGAGGCTACAATTTGCACGAGCTCACCAAAATTGGACAGTTGAAGACTGGAAAAATGTTGCCTGGTCTGATGAGTCTCGATTTCTGTTGAGACATTCAGATGGTAGAGTCAGAATTTGGCGTAAACAGAATGAGAACATGGATCCATCATGCCTTGTTACCACTGTGCAGGCTGGTGGTGGTGGTGTAATGGTGTGGGGGATGTTTTCTTGGCACACTTTAGGCCCCTTAGTGCCAATTGGGCATCGTTTAAATGCCACGGCCTACCTGAGCATTGTTTCTGACCATGTCCATCCCTTTATGACCACCATGTACCCATCCTCTGATGGCTACTTCCAGCAGGATAATGCACCATTTCACAAAGCTCGAATCATTTCAAATTGGTTTCTTGAACATGACAATGAGTTCACTGTACTAAAATGGCCCCCACAGTCACCAGATCTCAACCCAATAGAGCATCTTTGGGATGTGGTGGAACGGGAGCTTCGTGCCCTGGATGTGCATCCCACAAATCTCCATCAACTGCAAGATGCTATCCTATCAATATGGGCCAACATTTCTAAAGAATGCTTTCAGCACCTTGTTGAATCAATGCCACGTAGAATTAAGGCAGTTCTGAAGGCGAAAGGGGGTCAAACACAGTATTAGTATGGTGTTCCTAATAATCCTTTAGGTGAGTGTACATTAAAACAGCCAAACTTTTCTTAATGAAATGTTGAACCCATGTATAGGACTGTGCAAGCTTTGGTTGTGTTGATGGAAGTGATCTATATTTTGATTATCGTTCTGAATCTGATTCGGTCATAATCTTTGACAAAAACGTGATTTTCTCAGCTTTTTGTTCAAAATGTTGCTTTTTAATGAAACTAACCCACATTCAAGTGTTGATTAAAAAAAAAAATTTCTTTTGATATGTCGAATGTTCAGATATTCTGGGGGCCTTGAAAGTTTGGAGAAAATTATCAAAAATGCTGGCTGGCAACATTTGACAATGCCGGGGAAAGAGTTAAAAGGTTATAATCAAGACAACAAGCTCCTTCACTAGTCCACTCAGACCATGTACTTAAGTTAAGCTACAAAAATAGACCATTTAGAAACCGCCATTTTTAAGATATCACAACTTGGGGGGAGTGGGGCTAATTGATTTTCTGATAAAAAGAATTGCGATTTAAAATGCTATTTTTTTAACAAACAAAAAAAAAAGATCCAGGTTTACTGTGCTTGTTTGTACGGCTACACAATTTGGCCAAATATTTTCTGAGTATATATCAATATAAAATAATAATAAATAGGGGGGAAATATAATTTTATAAACTTGTACAATATGAGCATTTTAATGCTTTCTGGACTCCCCTATTACAAAACATAGCATGCTGAAATTATATAGTCTTTTTAACCCCTTTAGGCTGTCTGAACCTCCTCTCACACCTGTCCATTACTCATCCCTAAATCGGCCCACTAGAGCAGTGGTGTGTCATCGTGCCTCAGGATGTTAAGCTACACTTCCAGCTTCAACTCAGTCGGCCTGAAATAGGAGCTGTTTCAGAGAGTTTCTCATCAGATGATGATGCTGAAAAGAGCTCAGAAAAACTGGTCTGTGATCAGTGTTCCAGAGTGACTTCAATCTGAAAGCTCTGTAATAAAACATGTGGAGACCTGAAGACTAACAAGATTGAGTCATGATGTAAAATCCCTCTTAACCAATCCTGAGACACGATTAGAGTTCCTGTGTAAATCAAGAAGAGAAATGACCTCAATACCTGCCATCTACAAAAACTGAGCTTTCTTTTTATCATTAGTTTTAGGTGAAATGATTAATATATTACAAAAAAAGCTTCTTGAATCATTTATTAACAATATACCAATACTTTCCAAAGCAGAGATACATTAAACTTAGCTCTCCTCCAATTAACAAGTCATTTTGGATAGGTTGGGATATATATGGCAAACACATTTTGCATTTATTTTAAGTAGCTCATTACTGATCCAAATGTACATTGATCAATATTAAACCACATTTCGTATTTATTTATAAGACCTTTCAAAAGTTTGGGGTTGATTTTTTTTTTAGAAAAAACTATTGTGAAATATTATACTTAAAGGTGCAGTATGTAATATTTATGAGGCTCTATTGACAGAAATGCAATATAATATACATAACTATGTTTTCAGTGGTGTATAAAGACTTTACATAATAAACCGTTATGTTTTTATTACCTTAGAATGAGCCATTTCTATCTCCATACACCGCGGGTCCCCTTACAGTGAAGTCGCCATTTTGCGCCGCTATGTTTCTACAGTAGCCCTAAACGGACAAACTGCTCTACAGAGCGCTAGCTACTCTCTGCTGTCTCAGACAACGACATCTTTGTCCTGTGTCGACCACCGTAGCTTCTCCGTGTGCTTCGAAAAGGGAGGGGTGAGCGGTTGCAATTCGCAACATCACTGCTAGATGCCGCTAAAATTTACACAGTGCACCTTTAATATTATTCATTTAAATATACATTTTAAAAAGTAATTTATTATATAAATGTCTTTACTGTTTGATTAATGCAATGTGACCTTGCTGAATAAAAGTATTATTTTCATGATATTTCAAACTATTTTAAATGCACATAACAGATCTGTTAAGCATTATATAATGAGATAATGTTTGTTTTAAGGACGTGTTCATGAACGTTATTATGAAGTATTACTGGTACTGATCTATTAAGTGTCTGCTGTTAGGATTGCATATGAAAACACAACAGCATGAACACTTACAGCATCAAAGTGGGCTGTGATTGAGCTGTGATTAAAGATATATACAGTATAGAGCTATATCTGTGCTGGACTGCAGTGAGAAGTCAATGCAAGGGGATGTTAATTCTGGTCACTGGAGCACAGTTAGGATACGTAACAGGATATCAGTAGACAAAAATAAAGAAACCCACACAGCTCAGATTAGCCAACTGCTGTCACTGCAATTGCCGAACATGCACTCTGACAAGCACATATCAGCAAAGTGCAACACCTCGAAACAGAAAGCAGCTTGTATTGTGATGCAAGGAAAAGAAATGCCAGAGTTTAAAATAATAGTCTATAATTTGAGTGTAATGGAAAGAGAGTTAACTTACGTATTTCCAGCCCAGAGTGGTTTTACAATTTTCACAGTAGATGTCTGCCACAGCATGTAAACCTGTTAGGAGAACCCTCTCCTCTGCTGGACCACAACCGACATTCACACTGAGGGAAAAGAAGTTAATCAGTGGTCAAAATTATGATTCATGTGACTGACCTGTTTTCTGAAAGTCATTGTGGGTAACCTTTACTGGATGAGTAGGTCAGAAGCAGTACTACAGCAGATGTGATTGCTAACACTGGAAGCGACCAACGGCCATGCAGACTTGGATACAGCTATAGGATAACTTTGCCACATTTTATTTGAACATAAATACACTGGCATAAAAATAGACTATGCATGATTTTAAAACAAGTAGTTTGCAAAACCATACATACACAAAGTGCAGCATTTAATTAAACGTAACTGACAATAGATTTAAAAGTGATTTACACAGAAATTCGTTCTGCTTGTCTTTAATGGGCCTCACTGACAAGGTTAGTAATGCTACCAGCGAGTATACATGAATTTAGAAGCAAAAGATTATTTAAATTAGTGGGTGGAGATCAGATGCATAATGAGCTGGCTTTGATGTAATAGTAAAAACATTTAAATACATAATGAATAAAATTCATAGGAATGAATCTCAACTTACTACCATTCAAACGTTTAGGGCTGGTAAGATTTTTTTAATGTTTTTTTTTTTTTATGTTCACCAAGGCTGCATTTATTTGATCAAAAATACAGTAAAAACAATAATATTGTGAAATAATATTACAATTTAAAATAACATTTACATTTTTATATATTTAAAAATGTAATTTATTCCTGTGATACTGATTTGATGCTCAATAAACATTCTTATTATTATCAATTCTGAAAACAGTCATATTTTTGTGGAGACCGTGATGCATTTTTTTTCTGAAAAAAACAAAAAAAAAAAAAAAACAATGAATAGAAAGTCCAAAGAACAGCGTTTATTTAAAGTAGAATGATTTTGTAAATGTCTTGTCTTTACTGTCACTTTTGATCAATTTAATCCATCCTTGCTGAATAAAAGTATTAATATCTTGAAAGAAAAAAAAATCTTACTGACCCCAAACTTTTGAACATAGTGTATGATATATCTGTAAATAATGTTGCATGCATAAACAGGCTTTTCCCGTGCATTTATAACACGAGTAATCTAATTTTGTTGCAATGCAATGCTCACATACACTTTCATAAAGTCTGTATAGGTAAATGTTGTATTATTCAGTTCATTTCAGTATTCAGAATATTTCACGGGACACCAAAACTCGCTTAGCAAAAGAATCTTTCTTGCGTTTACATTTGAAGCCGAAACTTCCACATCTGATGACAGCCGTCTCTATATTTTGTGCTTAACATTCGTGCACTGCTGTGCAGTCTGTGAATTGCCTGAGGAATGTCACAGTTCACTAACACAGACAGTCAACCTCGACTTTATCATCGTAATATCTCACACACACCAGAGCGCTAGCTTAAACACACTGGTAGCACAATGCTTAAATATGATGAATCATTAACTCGCATCATTAGATAGCAGTGCTATGTTTAGGCCTACAGCTCTTGTAATATGCAAAACAGCTATAGCCATTCCTCTATGAGTCTCAGACAGAGATATAAGGGATAATGTGCAGTCAACCGGTCATTATCGCAAAATAAACCCCTTCAGGGTGATACAAGACCCCTCTGCTTTGCACTCTGTCTGGGTTTATTTTGCAATAACATCCAGAAACATTATCCCTTATATACACTACTGTTCAAAAATTTGGGATCAGTATGATTTTTTTTAATGTTTTTGAAAGAAGTCTCTTATGTTCACCAAGGATGCATCTATGTGATTGTAAATATAGTAAAAACGGAAATATTTTGTAATATTATTACAGTTTAAAATAACTTCTCTACTTTAATATATTTTAACATTTAACTTATTTCTGTGATGCAAAGCTGAATTTTCAGCATTATTACTCCAGTCTTCAGTGTCACATGATCCTTCAGAATTATCAATGATGAATATATTTTTGAGGATTTTTTTTTTCTTAGGATTAAAAAAAACAGCTATTATTTAAAATAGAAATCCTTTGTGCCATTATAAATGTTGTTACATTTTATCATTTTTGATGCATCCTTGCTGAATAATAGTAGTAATTAAAAAAACTAAAATTACTGACCCCAAGCTTTTAAACAATAGTGTATCGTCTTAATTCACAACAAGAAAATGCTATAAATTGTTGATGTGAATGAGATAATTACTTACACTGAATTAAAGAGGTAGGCTCGTCCCTGGCTGCCTTGGAATGACTAGAGAGACAAAAAGAGAAATATAATGTTATGTATGAGTGATAATGTTAAGATCAGGATTCTTGCACACTCACAGATGCATTGGACTCGCACATGGTTTTCCATTAAAGACTCACTAAGAGGCAGTAAAAGAGTGCGTGTGGGCGTTATGGTGCTCTCTCTGTTTGTTTATGTGCGTGTGTGTGTGTGTATGTGTGTAGACGTTCACGGAAAGTCTGTCTGACACAAACTGTGTTTTGACAGCCAAGCTCTGGTCACAGGCCAACATGTGTATTTCATAAATGGGTCTTAGCATATGTGTGTGCAAGTATGAAACAGTGTTTCTCTTTAGAAAATGTGTGTGTATGTGGGTTTATGACACACTACATAATAAGCTCCACACATTGAGCTGACTAGCAGAGAGTGAAGGAACAGAGGTGCTTTTATTCCTCATCATAAAAATGGAGATAAAGCTGAACACTGAATGGAGTCACTTCTGTTGGGTTTCTATTCAGTGTTTAATGAGACAGTTCACCCAAAAATGAGAAGTCTGTCATCATTTACTCATGCTGGTCCAAACCTGTATGGCTTTCTTTTTTCCGCGGAACACAAAAGGTGAATTTTTGAAGAATGTCCTGGTCACTTTTCAATGTCATCAAATCTCAAGTCCCAAAATGGCAAATAAATAAATAGATAAATAATACAAATAAATTAATTTAAAAAAATCATCATAAAAGTACCGTAAGTGATCCACAATTCCTAAATTTCAGAACAAAGCAAAATTTCAAAAACCTTGAAATCTGCTGTACTTCTCCTTAGCATGATCATAACAGTTTATGAGAGAAGTAGTCATGTGCAATTTGTGAACACAAATCTCTTTTAGTCAGATCTTTTTAATGAATCAGTTTATCTAGTTCAGGGATAGGCAACTTCGGTCCTGGAGTGCCGCTGTCCTGATCAAACACGCCTAAACAAGCTAATCAATGTCTTCAGGATTACTAATGCTCTGTCCCAATTCGCCTACTTATACTATACCCTAAAAGTATGTACTATTTTTGTGAAGAAAAGTACATACTTTTTAGCAGAATAGTAGGCAAGCATAGTTTGGGACATACTACTTTGTCATAATTGCGTCTTTAACGGACAGCTCTGTCGCTTAGTTACGTGCATCCTGTCCCCGTTTAAACTGCCCTGTCAATCATCTTGTCACAGTTAAAATCCTTCACATTCTATTTCATTTCATTTCTTACCGTTTCGGAGAGAAATTTAGAAGCACATTGATCTGCCAGTCATGGGTCTTTCATGCCGTGAACTCTTCGCATGTGTTTGCAATTTGCATAATGATGCATTTAAAAGTTAATGACCAGATGTATCTTTACAAAAGTTCACAATGCTGTTACAGATGATATATAATGTGGATAACATTGAATAAATATATTTTCTTTCAGGTTAGATGCGGATTATTAATCACTCAAACCCTTTTATCTAAACGTACTTAACCGTCGGACTCGCACATCCGTCATGTGTGTAGTTTAACACTTTTTATTTGTGTTTGTAGTTCTGATCGAGTCCTTTTCCAATATTAGCTTTCCATCAGTAATATTTTACAAACTATACATTTTTTTAGCTAGTACTTTTCTGTATTTAAATGGCAAAAAAAAAAAACACAAAACAAATATTATGTGGCTGAAAACACTAAGGAGTTGTATTATATGACTAGCTCTGAGCACGTCTGTCTCTGGTTCAGCAGCCAAACTCAAATGCAGATTTGAATTTAGCAGTTGATCACGTGACGCACTGAGCGTTCTAATCACACCGGTGTGATCGTACGCTTCAAATGGTTAACTATCAAATGTAAAAAAAAAATATTACTTTTTTTGTCTTTTGGAAGCTGCATTGAAATCCATTTGGCTAAAAAATCTGAGGGGGCACGTGCCTCAGTTTGAATGGGTATATAACGCCTCTGAACTCAAAGCTATGATACAAAAAATTAAAATAGCGCACAAGTCATAGGGACTACTTTATGACTTGAAGCTTCTTTTGTGCTCCACAGAAAAAAGGAAACATGATTGTGAGTAAATGATGACAGAACTTTCATTTTTGGTTGAACTAATCCCCTACGTGTCTTTCTAATCATAAGTGTCACAAGTTTTTAAAGCTGTCTGTGTCCTTCTCTGTCAGTATCTCTGGCTCCTTAATCTCTCCTCTGGCCACTTTCTTCTCTCTACTGATGGTTTTAAAAGCATTAACCTGTTTAGCATCTACCACACCCTATTAACACAGATAATAGAGTTTAGTCCAAACAACCTGGACTAGCAAGTATTATGAGGGCAAGCATACTTCAGCCACGTACCCAAAAAGCACTGCAAAAGCATCAATGAACAGCATAGAAATAAAATGTATATAGTGTTTATATACTATAAAGTTTGGAACAATGCAACTTTCTTTAAATATTATTTGGTTTATTATTATTAGTGGTCGACTGGTATGGATTTGATGGCCGATATAACATTGATTTTAATTTAAAAAATGCTAAGTGAAATGAGATATATATATAAAAATTTTAAAAAAAATGATAAATTATATATGTATAATAATACAAATATACAGTACCGGTCAAAATTTTCAGCAGCCATTACTTCAGTCTTCAGTGTCACATGATCTTTCAGAAATCATTCTAAGAAGTTTTAGCTTTTTTCAACATTTAATATTTTCACCCTTAAAGTGCATATTAGTACCTTAGAGTAGCAATAATATGTACCTTAAGGTACTACTATGAACCTTTTAGGTGTAACAAAGGTACAAAGATGTCCTTTTAAGGGTACTGCCCCAGTGGCAAGCTGTTGTACCCCTAAAGGTACAATTTTTACACATTTTTTTCTGAGAGTGCAGCCTTGGTGAGATTAAGAGACGACTTTCAAAACATTAAAAAAACCTTAATGTATCCAAACTTTTGACCGGTACTGTGTACTGTGTTTTAGATATTACTTATGTTAAAATGCAATAGACTAGAAACGTTTTTATATTGAGACAAAGTTTTGAAAGGAATTTTGACAACTTTACAAGACACTTCTTTATCATGTTCACATTCAGAATGAGCAACAGTTAAAGTGACGCTTTCCTTTGCAAACACCACTAATAAATGGCACTTAGTGATGGTGAGGAGACTGTGAAAAAAAATACACAAGGGAACTTAGTCATAAGTCACATTTAGTCAAAGTCAGTCTGTATATTATTATAGTGCAATAGAAAGTCGTGTGCAGAGGTTACGCAGACATATTAATGGATGGAGCACTGAGTGCTCTGACAAACCAGCTAAAAATATGGATTACCAAGAACATGTGCAGTGCTTTTCAGATCAGGAAAGCTTTCTGGGGAAACTTAAAACGGTTAAAATAATGCACCACCAATGCATTTCGTCAAAAAAAACAAAAAAACAAAACAATACGTCCATGAATTTTCAAACTATACACGTTTGTATGTACATCCACGGGTTTTCTACAAATGCAGCACATGCTTGTTGTTGGTGTAGGTGGTTGGATTTAGGCCAGTGTGCTCCTGGTAACCAGCTGTCATCCTCGGACGCAGGAGCCGGGGCATGGGCGAATCAGCTTTACTTTTCCACTGCTGGTGACCCGAGTATAGCTACAAGCCTAATAAAGACCGTTAAAGCCCACAGCGGCTGTCTGTGCTCTTCTAAGAGGAGTGTCTAACCAGCTCGAGCTGAAGGCAAACGGGTAATTTTATAGGGACGTTGACACAATGAAAGGCCCCCGACTGTGTCGTTTAACATTGTGGGACAAGTAAATCTGGCTGTGGTTACAATGGCAGTATGTGCATAATGCACATGGGAATGAGAGGAGGGGCAAAAGCTGTGCATTTAGGAGGAAGAGAATGCATTCAAGCCAGATCAGTGAGATTTAATTACAGATCTGCCTCCATTATTATAATCATAATTACAAGAGACGTATGCTACAGTCCTGGGAAACATTCAGTGCAAATAAGCAAAGAGAAACATTAGCAGCTGTTAAAGTGTTTTAAACACACTTCCATTTCAGAGTATGAAATGATTAAGTTTTACTCTTTGGTTTCTCTTCATAATTCATTCATTACAGTTACTTTTTTTTCAGCAGAAATGACCATGTGGTGTTCCAAATGACTCGTTTCTTTAAGGTTTTTGACATGCCTTGAAGATATCTTGGTAAGTGTTGCTTGGTTTTCAACTACTGTAACCATAACAGCAGGCCACACAGAAGGGATCCCTGGGATTCGACAACTCGCTCATATTTGCCGGTGGTAAATTTCTCTTTTAAAGTGATTAATGAACACTTTAATGCTTTTTCCCCATGACAAGGGCCAAGGCTATTTAGGTTAACCTGCAGATGCAATGAAGTGTAGATCAATTATTTTAAATGGTGGTTTGGGCCGTGGGGCCTAACGCATAAAAGCTGCATTCAAAAAAGGGGGCTTTTGCAAGAGTTAATACAATTTCCGTCATCAGGATTTACAAAAAAACTTTCTACCAATACTATGTACACTTGTACTGGTGTTCTCATTTTAGAATCCAGTGGTCAATAAGCAATCTGCACAAAAAGATTAAAGAATTAACTTTAGCTGAATTCAACAGTCATTTTAAAGCCATTGTTCATTTTACAAATATCTTTGGCATAATCGTCAGCTGTCAAACTATGATTGCCTTTGGCCAAAGTAGTTGATAACTACATTTTAACTAGTAGCCACACTGACAATTCACATGGATTTTAAACAATCTCTAAGCAATTATCTGAACTGTGCCAACTAGCTATATTAAGACATCAAATGGTAAGAAAAGCTGTGTGCCAATTTAGAATATAGACATAATCCATAAAACATAAGCCGCGTTTCCACTCAAACTACCGGGAACAATCAGTCCCAGGAACGTTTCCACCGCAGGAAATTTCCCCAGGAACTAGGGGCTTTGGGGTGGTACTTGGTGTGTTTCTACCGCAGGCACCAGGGTCTAAATGAAGTTCCAGGTAAAATTTCCCCCTGAGAAAGTCCCTGCTTGCGAGGTAGTACTTTTTCAAAGTCCAAGAACTTTTGGGGGTTGGACTTGGGCGCTGAACATGCTGATCGGTTGAGTTCACGCAGCATTTTATTTCAACCACCATTTTTAAAAGTCTGTTGAGGTGCGGGCAGTAAGAGTTGTTTGCTATTCGAATCAACAATGAAGTTTAAAAAATACGACCGATGGACTGACGACGAGGTTCAGACTTTACTGGAGCCGGAAAGTCGTGCGCAGTCCTACGTCACTAGATCTTCACGGTACTTTAGATTGCGATGGAAACACAGACAGCAACAGGTCTGGGGGGGAAGTTCCTGGGACAAATTGTTTCGGGTACCATTTAAAAGTTTGTTTTTTTATAAGATTTTACTTTACTCTGTAAAGATGCATTAAATTGATCAAAGGTGACCGTAAATAAATTTACTAAACTTGAGACCCAAATCTGCATGATTAGAATGATTTCTGAAAGATTATGTCACACTGAAGACTGGAGTAATGATGCTTAAAATTCAGCTTTGCATCACAGGAATAAATTACATTTTAAAATATATTCAAATAGAAAAAGTTATTTTAAACTGTAATAATACCTCACAATATTACAGCATTTTTTACTGAAAAGAAAGCAGACTTGGTGAGCATAAGAGACACTTCTCTTAAACATCTTACTAAAACCAAACTTTTGAATGGTAGTGTATGTAAACAAAAAATGAAATGCATTCTGGCGTACATGCAGACATTTGTGCATACTTAAAATATATACTTCAGTTTGCAACAACATACAATATTAAGCCCCAGAAATGTTTACTTCATTCAGCGCATACTTGAAAATCTCTGAACCGCTGCACTCTAATCAATGGAGATTTGGAGCATGTGGCATTGTATCATCACTTCAAATACCAATCATTAGATTTATGCCATCAATTCACTGATTCATGCTCACATCATAAACTTTGACCAGTATCATCCACACACTTTCAAGTCAGGATATTTGGTCCACAACCGTAGAACATCAAAGAACAGACGTCTCTCAGGTCTTTATGCAAAATGTCTGCGATTCTTCCAACGCAGGCTGATTTTGATTGTGAGGCTAAAACTTTCCACCTGGCTTGAAAACAAAACCACCCATTCTTTCCTGCCCTCATTTATCTATTGGCTGAAGATCTACTCAGCACTGACTGGCTGACTTTCCTCCCTCTCTCACTGGCCTTAAACTCTTCTGCTAACGTAACCTGAGATTACTGTTGTTAAAACAGAACAAGTGGGTCATTTACTGTTCTCATCAAAGGCACCTGGCTCAGAGACAAACTGCAGTCAATGCTTGGTTTGTTCTAATTCTTTTCAATCACTACCTGATTGTGGGAGCAGTTATGAGGCACATCTGATAGTAGGAGTTTGGTAATCCACTTTAAATACAGAGGAGGAGAAATGGAGAGATTTACAGAAATGGGATCAGAACCTGCAACCCATCAACAAACACATGGGCAGCATCCTAACCAAGATGGGACTTCATTAACCTACACAGGCAGCAACAAAAAAGTATTCTATGGGACAGTTGTATTGTTAGCTTAGCATGTCTCTAAACGAACAATACTTAGATAAATACACAGCATGCTAAAATAGACAATTTTTAATTAGATATTAAAAATAGTAAATACTTTTCAGTATTAAAAGAAAAATATTTATAATCAACATTTCTCTCGCTTCATCCATCATCTCGGTTTTACTTTTTCACTAAATTTGGCATAATGCATTCTGGGATCATATTTTGGCAGTAATTAGATTTGTTCATTTACTGCATCGCTTTCTACATCTTATCACTTAATACAAAAGATAGAGCAATGTACTGGTCAGGTCAATTAATTGGACGGTTTTTGGTCAGTTTTCGAAAAATCGTTCAACCTGGTGTTACTTACAAAATCTACCAATAGCCATGTCAATATATGGTATACATTTTCTATTTTCAAATATTATTAGTGAATTTTGGATATATATAAATAAATATATAATATAAATGTATATGTGTGTGTTTTATATATATATATATATATATATATATATATATATATATACACATACACACGCATACACACACACACATACATACACACACATACATACACACACATACATACACACACACACACACACACGTGTAGGAAATTAGCTATTAATATTTGCTTTGCTGAATCACTGCAGTTTTAAAAATTGGCCCAAAACAACGTATCTTAGAAGGTAGAATAATAATGCTGCCAACGTTTTGAAGCGTTTTGAAGCATTTTTCAGGAAAAATATGCCTATGGTGCATTATAATTCTGCCAACTAGGTTTTGGAGCATTAAATATGCACATCTTCCAAGAACTTCCAAGGACTATTCTTTGGAGGCACCCAGTATAAGGATTTCCCCACTTAGACTTAGACTAGATTGCTTAAAGTAAAAAGATCCTTGATGTAGTAATATATGACCCAATGTCCCATCTCTGGAGCAGATGGGGTGTGTGTCTGTGAGCCAGAAGGGTGCTTGACGATGACTTACTGCAGCAAAGCCTTTCCACAATACTGTCCGCACTCCGTCAGTGATGCTTGATGCCGATCCAATAGTTCAGCATGCAATGCCTGCTTTTTGTTGGCTAGCACCATGCCTGCTAATCCTTTCTAATGTTGATCCAATTCTTGGCAGGTTTGTGACAGCATAATGCAGGACATCATGATACCTCACCTCCTTATAAAAGAATGCATTAGTAGGACAATATGCATCCTTTCAATGGGAGATTCACCACAATTAATATATCAAGAATGATTGCATTATATGAAAGATAACGAGAAGACTGAGAAAGATATCTGACATGGCAAGCCTCATCTATGGTGACCATGCTGGAAGAGTGAAAGTATGTCATAAACAAATTGACCTGCTTTAACTGTTAAAACAAAAAAGCCACAAACATTTTCCACTTTCAAGTGCTAACAAAGTCCTCCATTCTGAAATAAAGTGGGTCATCTTTAACAAAGCCATCTTTAGGCATCAGCTAAATGTCAGGATATGTAAGGAGCTTCTGTTGAGCTTTTCATTGTGTAATGTCTATTCTTGCCCTTAAAATCTCCTCACAGATGACAGCGCAAAAACAATGTACCCTTCATAATATACGACCTGCCACCAAGCAGGTCCATTTGTTAATGAAATGAAGATGCGTGCCATGAAAAGAGCCCGTAGGTTTGCAGTAGCTACAGGAGAAAGGTGCTGGACCCAGACTATCACACTCACCGAAATTACATAATCAGCTTAGAGGTAATTCTTGGCGCTGAGGAGATGAGATGGAGAAAGGAAGTTGCAGGCGAGTCCAATGCAGTCATACAGCAAAACCTCTTTTCACCCAGAGCG
Organism: Coreius guichenoti; assembly: GCA_039654105.1. Lineage (NCBI taxonomy): Eukaryota > Metazoa > Chordata > Actinopteri > Cypriniformes > Gobionidae > Coreius > Coreius guichenoti. The sequence continues at coordinate 8,868,541 of CM077169.1, forward strand.
ACACACCTCCCCAGAGCATGTGGTGTTTTTCAAGTGCTAAGAGCATTAATGCTTTTATTTGGACACACAGACAATCTGTGCGTGCTGGCTGAAGGAAAAAAGACTTTCTGAAAGATTCTGGAGGATGAATGCACTGGAGCTTGAGCTGAAGCCGATTCAAATATATTTTGCTTTGCTTACTGTGAAATTACATTTTTTGTCCTGAAGTTTGACCCTGGTCTACCGTCATGTCCAAAAAAAGATTATCTAACTGGCATGGGCGCATATAGTCAGTCAATTAATCTGCATGTAAGGAGGGCATGATATTACTGCTGCTCTCCACAGATCTTATTTTAGATTCTGTGTGTATTTATATACAGATTGCAATGCATCATCACCATTAAGTATTAACAAGCCATAACTTGGCGGTAACAGATTTCACACATTTCTACAGTATATTTTAGATATATAGAAATGTATTACTTAATATCACAAAAGACTATATTAAAAAGATTTAATATAATAAGTATATAGTCTGTTCACACAAAGAAAAAATGTCAAAATTGTACCTTTAGGGGTACAGCAGCTTGTCACTGTGGCAGTACCCTTAAAAGGCCATCTTTGTACCTTTTTTACTCCTAAAAGGTGCATATTAGTACCTTAGAGTACAAATGTGTACCTTAAGGTACTACTATGAGCCTTTTTGTGGTAAAAAAAAGGTACAAATATGTCCCTTTAAGGGTACTGCTCCAGTGAGAAGCTGTTGTACCCCTAAAGGTACAATTTTGACATTTTCTCTTTCTTTTGTGTTTGCACTACATGTTTCAGTGAAGTACGCACTTTGCTCACGCGATCAGCTCGTGAACCGGTGTTTTCCGTGTCTCCGAACGGCTCAGAACGGTGAGTTTAGCGTGCATTTGGGAACGGAGCGGGCAACAGTTACGCATTATTGTCACATTTGCATAATTTCCAACATTTGTGTGGGCAGATGATTACAGCATTTTACTTGATTTGTAAACCTGCTTTCACAGAAACGGTAGTTTTCTGCCAAAACAAAAGCTCAACTGCAGTTCCCGTCAAAATAAAAGCAAGGGTCTATCAAGTAAAGAAGTTAGGACAACAGTATTGTAATTTCCCTACTGTAGCGTAGCATAACATAAAATACAGTACTTATAAAATATTAATTTGCATTTGTTTCACAATATATAGGCTAATACTGTCATAGGAATAATATACAATTATTATTATTAAAAACCATTTGCATTTGTTACACAATATATAGGCTACTGTCATAGGAATAATAATAACAATAATAATAATAATAATAAATTATTATTATTATTATTATTATATTGTAATTGTTTGGCTTCCTACAACACCAGTGTGAATGTAATTGACTGAGACACTATACCACAACTAAAAAGAGGGTTGAGTCCCCTTTAAAGTTCAAAGTCAATGCACACACTTTTTTTCTTTGTTCAATTTTTTTGCACACTGAACATGGGTTGAAGCTCTTAATTTTGAACTCGCAAAGTGCACCAGACTGATGAATTTAATTTAAAAATGTACAACATTTTCTTACGAGGAGCCATGCCCCCGGACCACTAGAAGGACAGAGGTCCAGGCCCCATAGTCTCACAAAATCCTGTGGGATATGAGTACATTCAGCCTTGACTTCTTTGTAATCTTTATACAATACTACAATACAGGATTGCACAACTGCATCAACATAATCTATGACTTTAAAACAACAACAACAACAACAGTATGGAATTACAAGTTAAACAACATTCCATTCCTCAGGTCAAAATCATCAATAAAACATTGCTGAATCACTTAGCAACCCATGAAAACTTTGAGGACACGTCGAACAGCTTCAGATTTATGACCCATAAAGCAGCTATGACGTAGCTTCTTTTTGTTTGTGAGAATTTTAATTAGACCTTTTCCTTTACTATAAAAATGAGAAAACTAATCTAACTGGGACTGGATTCATGATATTCTTCTTAAGAAGCTAAGAAAAATTTTAAGATAAATTCTAAGAAGTTAATAAGAATGTTCTAAAGAGCAATTACAGAAAAATTCTTAAGATATTATCAAATATTTTCTTAAAGGGAGAGTTCACCCAAAAATTTAAAATTCTGTCATCATTTACTCACCCTCAAGTTTTTCCAAACCTGTATGAATTTATTGACAGCAGAAGAAAGACACTCATATAGGTTTGGAACAACTTGAGGGTGAGTAAATGATGACACAATTTTTATTTTTGGGTGTACTATCCCTTTAAGAAGAATTGTATTCTTAAGAATCTAATTTTCAAATCCCTTTAGCCTGGAAAACAAAAAAAAATAAAACAGGTTTACCAAACCACCTGTTCCTAGATTGTGTCTGAACTACAAGAGGGTCCGACTGATCCTGACAGGTGCTGTGCATACTGGGAAATGGATCATCTATTGCAGTAGCGTTAACAGCTTAGCCATCTGGGAGAGTGGCACGTGCCTCCTGTGTGAACATATCCTGCTAAATCCACCAAACAAGATGCAAAGTGTCTGCTGTGGTATCACAGTATACCATACACAAAACCGTACGTCAGTTAGGCTGGTAAACCTATTATGGGTGCTGTCAGGAGACTCAATAAGAGTCTTAGCACAGCAGAGACGTGACTTATAGCATGCTGCAAGGTAACACTATATTTTACAGTGTCTTTGTTACACATTACATGTAGTTAGTATAGTAATTACTATAAATTGTGCTTAATTACATGGAACTAACCGTAATCCTAATCCTAACCCATAGTAAGCACATGTAGTTCATTATTATTACTCAGTACTTAAATGTATAAATACACTGTAACACGGACACCTTAAAATAAAGTTTAACCCAGACAAATGTTATCTAGTTTATTACACACACATATACATATGTATATGAGCGCTGTCAGTTCCAAATGTGAGGATCGTTCTTCTCGAAACAACGCGTACTTGAAAACACGCAAGCGTCCTGTGGTTACTGCAAAAGCTACAATACTTTGAAAGAACCTGAGCTACGATCATAGTACTGAATAATGCAGTTCATTTAGTAGCATCGCTACTTTTAGTAAGTTACTCCCCAACACTGCCTGTAATCCATCAGAGTCTCCACTGACCTTTGAGATGAGCTCATCGTGATTGGCGAGATGTGCCCGGCAGTGGATGCAGCTGTAGGTTCGGTGACAGTTGGGCAGGTAAGCCTGGAAGGTCTTAGACTTTGTCATTTTGACCATCTCACAGTCGTGGTTCTCTTCACTGGGTTCCTCTGGGCTGGCACTAGATGAGTTGCAGCTCTGCTGAACTTGCTGACAGAAGAAACACTGGAAGATGCAAGCAAAAGCCGTCGTTGTTGTGGAGTGGGTGTGTGGCACGCTCCACACAGACACCACAGGAGAAAATACGACCTGGAAATAGAAGGCAAGAAAAGGAGGATGGAGAAAGTCATTATTCATTGGCTTCTACCAAGCTATAAAAGATAGGGTAACCTGAAACTGACCTTTAGGACTTAGTTCACCCAAAAATCCTCATGATTTTCATCATTTACTCAACTCATGTCATTCCAAAACCCTATGACTGTCTTTCTGCTGTGGAACACAAAATGAGAAATTGCACTGGTTACTTTTTCCACACAAATTCGATGAATGGGAACCAGAGCAAAAGCACATATGACTGTAAGCTTCACAAAAACATTCTTTTGAGTTGGTTCTCAAGTGATCCAGTTCACAAAACCAGTCTGAGGGAATATTTTAAGGATTGGACTGATTTGGTTCTCTTGATCCAAATTTCCTTGATTTAGACTCAATGATCCGTTGCAGTTAACAAAAGTTAACTAAAAGGGTGGATGAATAACTATTGTATGACTTCAGATGACTTTGTATATAGTGCACTAGTTATATGGTCTACTTTTATGATACTTTTATGGTACTCTTGCATTATTTTTGAAGCTTAACATTGCATGGAAAGAGTAACCATTAAATGATGACAAAGTTTTCCAGGTTGAACTTACAATTGCATAAATGCATTTAGCAGATACTTTTATCCAAAGCAACTTACGCAAACAATGCATTCCCTGGGAATCAATCCCATGTCCTTGGTGTTCCTAACGCATTGCTCGACTTGTATTAACTATTTTTTTAAGCACAAACAATTAATCCTAAAATGGCAAAACATATTTAACGTGCAAATGAGCAGCCCAAATCAGATAAAAGAAAAAGAAAAAGAAAAAGAAAAGAATTTCCCCTTCATCCTTGACAGCGTAAGCCTAATCAGCCTGTGAGACTGATGAGTGTGAATAATAATGATTTTCCCTCTAGGGAATACCACATATTTAACATTCACTTTTAGACAAGTTGTTTAAGCATGTCCAAAATGGCAGCTAGTTGCCCTGTGCACCAAGAGGACCAAGCTAAGCTCTATTGCCACTGTGGGAAATGCATTGTCTATTACACAATAACATCCACATCATCTTGCTTTACCAGACCAGACTGCCCCCTTTTTACAGAGCCAAAATAACAGTGAATTAATTGTGGAAGGTTGCACTTAAATCAATTATTTTAGCTACAGCAGTTCCTTTGATTATCATGCAAAACCATTGATCATTAACATGGTTCCATGATGCCACTATATCATGGAACTTTTCTGCAGGGGAAGATAAATTATAGGGAATAATAATAATTACAAGCATTTTACACTTGCAGATGAACGTTTTTAAAGGGATAGTTCACCCAAAAGTGAAAATTCTGTCATAATTTACTCACCCTCAAGTTGTTCCAAAGTTGCATGAATTTCTTTCTTCTGCTGAACACAAAATATGATATTTTGAAGAATATGGGGAACTAAACAGTTGATGACTTCCATAGTAGGGAGAAAAATACTATGGAAGTTAATGGGGCCCATCAAATGTTTGGTTACCAACATGCTTCAAACTATCTTATTTTGTGTTCAGCAGAACAAAGAAATTCATACGTTTGGAACAAATTGAGGGTGAGTAAATGATGACAGAATTTTCATTTTTGGGTGAACTATTCCTTTAAGCACTGGCAGATTTTAACATGTGGCTTTTCTAAACGCCATCTATTTTTGGACATAACTCATTCCATAGTTCACATGCTGTTCACACAGACAATCAGAAAATAACAGGAAACTCTGTATAATGCGCTAATGAGGGGGCAACAACACTGTATGCAAAAGAAAAATAGCCACTTCCGCAATAGCACAGGAAGCTCCAACCATGCCGACCAACAAAGCGCGCGAGCTCTGCTCCTGTGGCGCCGCTGTTGCCAGATCTCGCTAAAAACAACCAACACACTCTTACCTAACCAAAATAAGTCTGAAGAAGCAACCCCATGCTGATTTTGTTTTGCATAAAACATACATTAATCAATGCAAAATTAATCTCACTCGTGCACACAGAGAATCTGAGAAAAGCAGAAACGGATGACGAAAGAGGAACGGGGCTCCTGCGTCCAATAATTACATAATACAATCATGGGATGCGTACAGCAGGTGGGAATATTTGACATCTGCTGCTATTAGTGGTCGGTCGATCGTACGTACGTCATTGTGATGTGAAGACCAAGTAGCCTACGTATCAATCTCAAATATGCAACTGCATTATGTCAACAAGCCCTCAAAACGGCCCATAATTATAAGCGACTTTACGTAAACAAAGCACAAAGTCGCTTATAATAAGCGGAGGTGGCAACTCTGTCGCGCGTGCATGAAGAAGACAACTAGAGCTCGCGCAGCGCGCGATGTGGCACGCTTCTCGGTGGAAATGAGAACTTTACCTATAAACATTATATCTATAGATATTCAATATGTACGATGTGATTGATCTTTTTTTATTTTTTTTTATTTTACAAATCTATTAATAACATAAATATGCCCGAAAAAAAGCTCGATATTATTACCTATACTTCATGTTTATATAAAAACACGAATTATAATGTAAACACAAAAATAAGCACATAACGTGCTCGCGCAAATTACGTCAAGCGTGCTTTTATAAAGTTATTTGGAAACAACACACACATCTCTAATATTGTAAAATGTGCGGAAAATACTGTTCATTTATAATATGTTTATAACTGTTCAATCTGTAAAAGCGCTGAAGTCATGAAATAAAACCAAAGGACGGTCGATCTGAAGGAAGATCAACAGCAGACAAACAAAGGAGGCTCATGCGCGCGTGTTAACCTGACAGGATAAGGCTAATCATGAGCATTATGGCTTAAGAAAAACAATAATAGTTGCTATAACAAAGCTAACCATTTAAGAGCTCGAATAGGCACGTTAAGCCACTAATCACTTATAAATCTAAGCAAGTTACTTATTCAGTGCAACTTATTCCGCATAAGCATCTATTTGTCTCTTTTGTTTTGCTTCCCTGCAAAGTGACAAACAACTAAAGCAAGATGTTCATAGAAGCAATTCAGTGCGCCAACAATAGGCAACCAGTTACAAAAGGTGCAAATTGATTGTTGTCAGCGGGATCTTTAGAGCAAACAACAAAGAAACCGTGAGACCAACGTGGATACAAAACAAAGGCTAGTGCTTTGACAAAACCAGGAAGCGCAGTGACACAGAGACAACATTTGAGTCTCGATATGTGCAAACACAAATGCCAACGTTAAATTGTCATTCCTTATGCAAACAAAATACCACATTTGTGTTTTTATACCGTACAATTAACTTACAAATCGCGTGCATGCGTCCAGCTCCATATTTTATCAATGGCAGACGAGAGATTTAGACAGGAAAGGTTTTGAGCTTGTGTACATTTACTAATAAGCACTCTAAAACAATAATCATATCAAATATAAAGGTATATTAGTTTGAAATTAGCAGAAACTCATCTACTTACCACTTGAACTGGATCTCAATGCGAAGTTTGGCACAGATTTTCTATAGGGAAGCTGAATATATTTTTTCCCCCTCAAAGTATGTTTTGTAATATTTGCATTTATTTTTGGTTGTCTTGTCTCGGTGCAGATTCCGCCTGAGATCTCAAACTGAGACTATCTGACAGTTTTGTGTGTCGGTTAGGCTGTACATTTCTCCAGTCTTTGTTGCACTCTTTGTGTTTGTGATGCTGCTCAGGGGTGGGCGGGGCGTCGCATTACTGGCGTGTAACGCATCCAATAGCTGGGCTGCGAGGGCGTGGCTATCGGCGAAGCGAAAATAATCCCGGATGTGTAAATAAAAACAACGCAACTCAACGATTACATAGGTTAAGATGATGACTTCATCGGATCCATGTTTTGCATTATGTCAAAATGGAGATCTGTATGTCTAATGAATAACAATTCCACAAAGTGTAATGGATTTAAATGTTTATATTTTTAAAATTAAATTCAGTTAATTGATTGAGTAGTTCTTAGAATAGATCTGTAGTTATTATAACCCTAGCTACTTTGAGCCCTATAATGTCACGGATTCCTTTTTATTATGATACACCCACAAAGACCACATGAGAAACATGCAATTCATGTCAACACATCAAGACATAATCATTATAGAGCAATATTGCTTAATAAATGGGTTGGGACTTGTGTAAGGGTGCGATTCACAGCCTGACAGCATTAAAGAAATTGCCCCCTCTTCATGCGTCAGGGAGCATCTGCTACGCCTTATAAATAATAAGTGAAGAGACTGCCTAAAATAAATGATGGTCACACAAAAAAAAAAAACAACCCAGTGCGCAACTATAACAGCAGATGCGATGCATAACATAAACTTAGCATGAATGTCATTGTCATCATATTCACTGACAGTGCGTTGTTCAAAGATAAATAACACATTACCTATTGACATAGGCAGGCAGACAGACACAGTGTTCCGACGATTATCAATATTGATCAATAGTTTCAAAAGAGAGCAGTAAGCGTGAATTCGTGGAATATCATCAAGTCTTCGGCTAAATAAGGAAGCCTGTCGCGTCGCCACCACTGTCCTGATGATGTCATATGTTTTCATTCTGCGTCCCATTTTATAACTCCGCGCCATGGTAACCCACAGTAAAGCTTTTCACACTGACACAAGGCAATTATTACCCAGCTCAGCAAATGAAATCAAAATACAGAGTGTTATGCTTGACAGCGTCGTGTTTTCACTTGCTGCCTGCTGTATGAATATAAAAACATAGCACTCCAATGTGACCTTCGCTGAGGCACTTAGGATGGAGTCCTCCTAAAGCAACTCACACGTTTGGGTGTTTACACTGGAAAATATCATCAAATCTAAAAAAAAGAAAACAAGCCAGATGTTAAACGACGCAGAATGCGATACCTTTTGGGTGGAAGTGGATCAGTTGTTCTCCCCACTGCAGGGTTTCTCATTCACGAGCTGAGGTGTCCGCATGTGTCACGACGGTCCAAGATGATGCTGTTGTTGTTGTTTAGAGACTACTGTTCATATTTCCTCCGCTCTGACACTCTTCTCTGCGGATTTTTCTTTCTTTCTTTTTTTTTTTTTTAATGAGACTGTGATGCGGTCACGTACTAGGCGGAGGTCGCTATTAGTGTGCGCTCCACGCTCACTAACATTTACATCTGTCCCATCTTCATTCACAAATATTTTGCACGCTAAACAAGCACGCGACCCTTTTATAAAATGCATCCACACAAAAAAAGCTGCATGGGAATTAAAAAAATAAAATTGTAAATTTAAAGTTTTAATTGAAAATGATCACATTAATTCAAAAAGAAGCAGTTTAAGCATTTTGTGGTTCACTTAAATTTAAATATTAGCTACATACACTATGCATAAAAGTGAAAAGGAAAATAAAATTTAAAATAAATTACATAAATAGGCCTAATGAAAAATAATTATTTATTTCGCATCTTTATAATTTTTTTTTTTTAAACTTAAAGAGAAATACTGTAACTGTTAGAATTTGGGGTTGTTAATAGTACATGTATGTGTGTTGGAATAAGCCAAAATTATAATAAGTGTGATTTCTTTAAAGATAATTTAAAAAATAATTTAACTGTAATGTACTACTCATTCAATTTAAGTATTTCTTTCTATTAGTATTTTAATTTGTAAACTTACTGACTCGCTGGGTAGAATTTATTGTGAACTTTAAAAGACACCTCGTCATTTCGGTTGTTTTGATACCATACGTTTGCTTTTAAACGTTTCCCTCGAAGATATTTGAGAACATATAGGTTTATTATGACGACATTCTCTTCCGCAGACATGACAACCAATCAGGTTGAGGATTATTTGTGTCAAACCAATCAGCTGCAGAGGCAGATCGCTCACAGAGCCAATCACCGCAGCCTCCGTGCTTCAGACAAACACAGAGCCCGCGCTCACAGCATCTCGCTTGTTTTCGATAATGCGCGTTCACTGCAGAGACACGTGCCAATTCGCACGGCAGCGCGCTCCAGTCCTTATAGCCATAACACGTGGTTCAGGTAAACAGCGCAAAATGCCCGGATGTTGGTGCGACCTTTATCGTTTGAATTAGACAACAACAGTGCCATCTGTTATAATGAAAATATGTGTTGTAAACGATCATTATAATACAGCCCTTGTGGTTATTATTATTATTATTATTAATAATAATAAATAAATCTGTTTTACGAAATGGAAGCTGTCTTGAATAAGTAATATGACAAACGATACGTAAAATAAGCAGACAGTCCTCTCACCCAATCTAACTCACATTCTCCATCAGCAGTTGTTTTTCAGAAACTACGGTAAATAATAATACGTATAATTTTAAGGAAAATGAAAAAAATTCTCAATTATAAATATAGTTAAACTCTGTCGCCATCTAATGTACCAACACTCCAATTGCTCCAAACGCTACAGGCATTTTCATTATGACAGAAATGCAAACTGCAACGCATTATGATAATAATAATAATTATAATTATATAGCACCATTTTAGCTTACAGCATTACTTGAAGAACTGATTAAGGGCTACTAGACAGACACTTCTGTTCAAGCAGGGAATTTTTAATAATAATTTTTAGACTAATTAATGCCAACTCACAAATAAAGATCCCCTTGTAAGGGACACCCTTCATAAATATATAAGCTATATATTTTCATGTATATATACCTCCTGCTTATAATGTGCGAGAAAAATAATATAAAGATGTTATGTATAATTATTTGCTTTTATTTGTCATTGAACTAAAGCCAAAACAAATTAGATTTTTTTAACTGATAGTACATTTTTGTTTATTTGTTTTCTACAGAATACATTACAATTTGCGATAACTTACCCCATAGTGTGACAACATGCCCTGCTGTTTTACAGGGGTTATTTTCAATGAACAGTATCTTTTTTTCCTGGCTGAAATGTTCAACGTTTTTTGTAGTCAAGATTTGTCTAAACAAAAATGAACCCTCAAAACAAAGTAAAATGTGACAACTAGCCCCAGTCTCCCCTATTTGTAATTGCCTACTTACGGTTAGGGGTTCAAATAAAGACCCTGCCATCATGCATTAGTGTTGGATAAGGATCTAAACATTTATGATGAATTATTATGTAATAATGCATGTCACTTTCTTACAGGAAAGGTTTTATCCTGTAGTGTGCTTGTCACTGTTAGCTGTTTCTCTTCTAACTCTGAGGGTTAACGCAGAGCCTATAGTTTATTTTTATTGAATGTCTAAATAGTTCTCATCGAGCTGTAGATGCTGCCACTGGTTGTCATGGATGGCAGGCTCTCACAGGAACCAAATCAGGCTCATGCTTGCTTTATTAAATCACTGCACTTTACCTTTTCTTATTCAGTCAATCAAGAGTGCAAAGAGGAGCACTTCTGTTGCCGTGCCAACCAAGACGACACAATGAAATCAGAGTATTACGTCGCTGCCCTACAGCCAAACTGAACAATACACCGGCACATCTGAACTCAGATAGACTTGTTTGTTCTGTCCAACGCATGAAATACTATACTCTAATAATAACAATTATTGTTGTTATTTTAATATAGCACTATTTTAGCTTACAGCACTTCTTAAAGGTAGGGTAGGCCATTTGTTTTATAAACACTTTTTGTTATACTGGTTGAAACTCATTTCACATCCTGATATCAATCAATAACAGAAGTCCTAAATATTTGGACATGTATATCTTCTGTGAAAGTCTCAGGACTAAAAAATGTTTGTCCAATGCAGTGATACGATGTCCTACCTGTCTGTCAACATATGTATTTCCATGCGTGCGTCCGCGCACCTGCTCGCGCAGACATCACACGTCATCAATGCATTCCGTAAGGCTATCATAGTTGTAGACAGACAGTCACCGAGCGCCAGAAACAAACAACAGCCGCCTTTTACAGTTCCTCCTGAGCCAAAACAACAAGCTCATGCTGTGTTCACGCCATATCATAACCATAATTACAAGATGGTAACCCGTGACGTTCTACCCGGAGCTGTTCACATCCTCAGACTTGGATTTCTGCGTTTCTATGCAACACTATCAACACTTAAATGAATCTGTAGCAGTCAGGTGGTACAACAAGTAAGAGCTCTGTACTTTATTTACGTTCATTATTATTGTAATGTTATGTGCTTTGAGACATGAGGTAATTTAACACCGTCTCTTGTGAGGCTTTGCAGACTCTGCTGTGTGTGTTCATGGCTGCATCCGAAATCGCGTACTGTGTGAGTAGGTACTACATTTGAATTTGAACGAACTTATGTATGAATGTAATCCGGACGTACTGTCATTATCATGTGACCTACCAGCATCAAGTTGTCCCATCACCTCCATTCATAAACACTCTCCCCTGGCCTCATGGGATAGTAAAGTGTCCATCATATGAGCGCTTCAGAATCTCTCTGGAAGTAGTAGGTCATCCGGGTACTTTTCGCCTACTGTTTTTTTAAATACTTTGAATTCGGACATACTACTCTGTTGGCGTGCTGTTTTTCGCATACTATATAGTAAAGAAGTATTCGATTTCGGACGCAGCTCATGTGTTTTGAAGGAGGCGTGGCTTTGGATACATACAGTCTTTGGTGGGATCTTATGTTTTCAAAGCTAACTTGCTATTGCTAGCCACTCCGCAATTGCCTACCCTACCTTCAAAAAACTTTAAGGGCAACTAGTTAGAGGCTTCTTTACACAACAGAGTTAAAGGGATAGTTCACCCAAAAGTGAAAATTCTGTCATTAATTACTCACCCTCATGTAGTTCCAAAGCCGTAAGACTTTCGTTCATCTTCAAACACAAATAAAGATGTTTTTAATGATATCGGAGCTATTTCTGTTCCTTCATTGACAGTCAATGCAATTGAAGCTTCAAAAAGTTCATAAAGAGATTGTACAACTAATCCATATGGTTGGTTTATTCTAAATTTTCTGAAGAGACACGATCGCTTTATATGATGAACAGATTGAATTTAGGCTTTTATTCACATTTAAACATTCATCAATGCACACATCAGTTGTGGTAAATGGAAGCTCAAGCATGTTCGCTTGACGTGCGAGAACCAATGAGGTTCATTCTCGTGTGTTACGTAGCACATTTGAGCTTCTGTTTATGTTTTCTGAATAATGTTTATACACTCACCTAAAGGATTATTAGGAACACCATACTAATACTGTGTTTGACCCCCTTTCGCCTTCAGAACTGCCTTAATTCTACGTGGCATTGATTCAACAAGGTGCTGAAAGCATTCTTTAGAAATGTTGGCCCATATTGATAGGATAGCATCTTGCAGTTGATGGAGATTTGTGGGATGCACATCCAGGGCACGAAGCTCCCGTTCCACCACATCCCAAAGATGCTCTATTGGGTTGAGATCTGGTGACTGTGGGGGCCATTTTAGTACAGTGAACTCATGGTCCAATTTGAAATGATTCGAGCTTTGTGACATGGTGCATTATCCTGCTGGAAGTAGCCATCAGAGGATGGGTACATGGTGGTCATAAAGGGATGGACATGGTCAGAAACAATGCTCAGGTAGGCCGTGGCATTTAAACGATGCCCAATTGGCACTAAGGGGCCTAAAGTGTGCCAAGAAAACATCCCCCACACCATTACACCACCACCACCAGCCTGCACAGTGGTAACAAGGCATGATGGATCCATGTTCTCATTCTGTTTACGCCAAATTCTGACTCTACCATCTGAATGTCTCAACAGAAATCGAGACTCATCAGACCAGGCAACATTTTTCCAGTCTTCAACTGTCCAATTTTGGTGAGCTCGTGCAAATTGTAGCCTCTTTTTCCTATTTGTAGTGGAGATGAGTGGTACCCGGTGGGGTCTTCTGCTGTTGTAGCCCATCCGCCTCAAGGTTGTGCGTGTTGTGGCTTCACAAATGCTTTGCTGCATACCTCGGTTGTAACGAGTGGTTATTTCAGTCAAAGTTGCTCTTCTATCAGCTTGAATCAGTCGGCCCATTCTCCTCTGACCTCTAGCATCAACAAGGCATTTTCGCCCACAGGACTGCCGTATACTGGATGTTTTTCCCTTTTCACACCATTCTTTGTAAACTCTAGAAATGGTTGTGCGTGAAAATCCCAGTAACTGAGCAGATTGTGAAATACTCAGACCGGCCCGTCTGGCACCAACAACCATGCCACGCTCAAAATTGCTTAAATCACCTTTCTTTCCCATTCTGACATTCACACCTCTTTATTTTAAGGTGTCCTGACAGTTCAGGAGATTGTCTTGACCAGGACCACACCCCTAAATGCATTGAAGCAACTGCCATGTGATTGGTTGATTAGATAATTGCATTAATGAGAAATTGAACAGGTGTTCCTAATAATCCTTTAGGTGAGTGTATGTGAATAATAGCCTAAATTCAATCTGTTCATATAAAGCGATCAAGTCTCTTCAGAAAATTTGGACTAAATCGCTCAATTCATATGGATTAGTTTTACGATCTCTTTATGAACTTTTTAAAGCGTCAAAGTGGTAGTTGCGTAGCTGTCAATGGATGGGCAGAAATTACACATTAAAAATATCATCATTTGTGTTCCAAAGACGAACAAAAGTCTTACGGGTTTGGAACAACACGAGGGGTGAGTAAATGATGACAGAATTTTCATTTTTGGGTGAACTAACCCTTTAAGGCTGCCCTGTGCCTGGTCAAAATTCTGTGTAAAAGATATAATGCTGCATACAAGCTAGACCAAATTATGCCTGCTCTGACCCACCTCAGCCCCTAGCATCAAAGTATACAGTTGAAATTGCTATGTAAATGCATTTATGTTACCTCTGATTGAGCAGCATTAATAAAAAGTCTGTGTAAAGACACCTAAATGCCACCTCAGTGTAAATTTAGATTGATCTAGACTGAGGCATTTCTGTTCATACAGGGACCTTTTTAATAGTAATTTTCAGACTAAATGCTAAAAAAAAAAAAACCCTCAAAAATAAAGACTTGCCTTGTGAGGGACCCCCTTTATGAAATATATATTTTCACATATATATATACCGCTTATAATGCGCAAAAAATACTATATAGGTATGTTGTTTCCAAAATTATTTGCTTTTATTTGACATTGAAGTTAAAACAAATCAGATTTTTTTTTATTTTTTGTTTATTGGTTTTCTACAGAATATTAGATTCTTTTCATGTCAAGGCTGTTTGCAGGCTTTACAGAAGACATTTTCAATGAACAGTATCTGATATGCTCAACACATTTGTTGTTGACTTTAAGATGGGTCTATACACAGTCCAACACATGAAAGCACTAGCACTAATATCAAGGAGGAGACATGAGACAGAATTATAATACAATTTGTTTTATTCTGCTGTTTCTAGGTTACATGACTTGGCAGATGCAGAGATCAATATCCTTAACGCACGTTGGCTGTCTTTTTGAGCAGTAAAAACAAGCCTTTGAGACAAAATGCCACTTTTTTCAATAGATTCAAAAGATTTTAATATATTTTTAGAATGTTTGTAAATCACAAGTTTCCCAAGTGACTTTACCGACACCCTCTGAAACACATCCGAGGGTCCAAAACCTGGGAGTTTCGAAGCTTGTAAGTGAAATTCACAACAAAAGTTGGCCATTGCTAACAAAAAGGAGATTAATACACAAGAGACATTTTTTACAAGATTAATAATAAATCACTAGACATTCATTTTTACAATAAAAACAGTTCTGCACAAAACTTCCAAGAACTGAAGGCAAAATGCAACAGGATCAAACCAAGCAGGGCAAAAATAAAAGGTGTATTTATTTTTCTTTATACTTCCTCAAACAAATCACAAAAAAAAAATCACAAAAGCTGTGACAAATCGGATTTAAAATTACAGTGAGAGTGTTGAGATTTTTTTTTTTTTTGGTTTTCAGTTTTTTTTATTTTAATTATATATATATATATATATATATATATATATATATATATATAAAATTTTAAGAGTATACCGCAAAAAAAAGTCACAACTGATCCCCAACAAAACAAAGCTGCATGATAAATGTATTCGTGATGCATAAAGGCACACAGAAACAGACAGGCTGCACACTGATTCGGCAGAAGCTATCTTACAGAGTTTTGCTTTTTTTTTTTATTATGTATGTAAGATAATAGCCCGTTCTCTCTTTGATCAACCCACATCTGATACCACCACTGGGTGGCGCTTTGCCAGATACTTATAGGCGAAAGTAACGTGGCTGTGGAGTTAGTAAACCAAAGAGGAAGCAAGTGTGGAAAAGAAACACTTCGCAGAAGCCATGCACATGTGCGCACATCAGTATCAATAACTTAATATCTTCGTCGACATCGACTGAGCTCCATTTTCACAAATGTTCCAAGTGCTATTTTGCTCACTAATTGCACAAAAGTATGCATTATAGCACGTACAGTTCCAGGTAGACATTCTCTTTCATTTCGCCTAGGTCTCGACGCGCCACATTATTCGTTCACCGGCGGAAAATATCTTATGATTGAAATGGATTAATAAAAGGTGCATTTCCATGGCTAGAGACTCCTAATTTCCATGTGGAATTAAACCTGACGTTCTGGTTGAGCTGGCTGATTTAGTTCATCTAAAAAGCTAATCTCGATTATTGTTTTTTTTTCTTCAAACACTGAAAGGAACCTGGATTTTGAAAGAAGTGCAACCAAAATGTACAAGCAAAATAAAGAGTTGTTTTTTTTTTCTTCTTTTTGAACGCATAATACTCTATATAGGAAATATGAGACCACAAAAGGTAGGTTATAACAAAAACCTGAGAGTCCAAATAGCGGAATCCCCAGCAGTGTGGCACTTCCATTTTCTTTGTATAGAAAGCTTTTTAACAGTCATGCAAGGGCACAGTCTTATTGATACAAGGCGGCTGGGGGTGGACAGGGAAAGCAAAAAGAGAAAGAAATATACAAAAAGAATGAATACAGATTAGCAGGCACTGTACTTTTTATAATAGACATCGATTCGAAATTCACCAGTTATGACTGAATAAACTCGAGATTGTTCTTTGTCCCATGCCAGAAGTTCCTCTAAACCTAGCTAAGTGATAAAGTCCAGTTCCTAAATGGACCTACATGCATCTTTAGATTCAAAAAACACCTGGATTTTGGGAAATACATTCACCTGCATAGCACTTTTTTTTTGCAGGTAATGTGAGGGCTTAGGTCAACCTTTGGACACAAGTGGTGTCGTAACATCTTCAAAACGGTCTTTTCTTTGGTGCTTAAGCAAATTTAGTCTCTTTTCTAAAAGTTATGATTGAGAATCAATGTACAAATTTATATTTTTTATATATTTCTATATTCTATATCAGTTACATAAGATTGCCTAAAGGCACATCAAGGGGGATTGGAGGAGTTAAAATGTACAAAAAATAATTTGATAAATTAATGAAAGATTTAAGCAATTTTAAGGGGTCATTAGAAATTACATATTTGCATTTATGGAAATATATTAAATCCTTAAAAAGACACCGTGGCAAATTTCGAGCTCTGTGCACTTTGAGGAGATTGGCGATGCACAATGTAGATAAATGCTTGTCCACTGCATGCATATGCATATATATATATATATATATATATTATATATTATATATATATATATATATATATATATATATATATATATATATATATATATATATATATATATAATAAGAGGAGATCTGAGCCCTCATTTCTCTCCCTGTTTGACCTCTGTGGGACTTCAAAATGGCTTACAGACACCTTAGAAAAGCAGCTTGTTGGAAATATTAACAGGAGGCTAAAGAGAAGCACGACACTAACACAATCATAGACGTTTCTTTTTACTTAAGTGTATCAGGACCAAGAGGAAAAAAAAAGGGTTAATCGGAAACGAGAGGGGTCCACAAACACACGCAGGCACACTTTCGCACAGATAAGCAAGAAGAGAGAAGGATGAGATGCAGAGGAAGAGTGTGAGAGAAGCTCTGCACTTTTCTTCCATTGTAATGAGATTTGAAGAGAGCAGGAGGGTGCAGGAGTCCATGTTTTTAAAATGGGGTCAGATGAACTTTGAGGGCTGCCTGTAGTTTTAGGGTTCAGGAAAAGGGGGAGATAACGATGATGATGATGATGATGATGATGGCGATGAAGACCAAAAGAGAACCACAGCGCACAGTGGTGTGGAGACAGAAGCATCAGCATGATCGAATCCAGACCAAAACCTACAGACAGAAAAAAATAGTTTTAGTTATGGTCGAAACGGAACACAAATGCAAATAAAAATCTAATTCCGGTTACACTTTATTTTAAGGTGTCCTTGTTACAGTGTAATTATATATTTAAGTACTGAGTAATATTAAATAACAACATGTACTCACTTTAGGGCTTGGTTTTATGGTTAGTTGCATGTAATTATGCCTAATTTATAGTTATTACTATAGTAACGTGTAACAAAGACACTGTAAAATAAAGCGTTACCCAAATTCCATCTGGGGTCTAAAATTGATGTTTGCAAAGTGCCAAATGAGAGTAAAAACAGGCTTTGCAGAGTAAATAAAACACATTAGCAGGTACACTAGTATTCAAAAGTTTGGGGTCAGTATGCAAGTAGCCATACTAATAATTACTAATAATGTTCTTGGCACTGTTTTGTAATCCAGGAAGTGTAAAAGGAAGAGCTGCTCCTTCCAGAGAATCATCTGGAAACATTGCATGTCTTTACGCTACTGACAAACACATTTAATTCTTTATTTTAATCACATTAACTAAATGTGTTTAAAAGTTTGGGGTCCATAAGATTTTTTTCAGTAAGAAATTTATTTATTAAGCAAGGATGCATTTACAAATTTTACATTGTTACAAAATATTTATATTTAAAGGGGACATATCATGAAAATCTGACTTTTCCCGTGTTTAAGTGCTATAATCGTGTCCCCGGTGCATCTACTAACCCAGAAAACGTGAAAAAGGACAACCCAGTAACTTTTAGTAAGCCTTTTTCTGCAAGCATGTGAAAAAACGAGCCGCTCAATTTTCTCTCCCCTTCTGACGTAGGAAGGGGATCTATTATAATATTACTGCCCCTTAATCTGCACGTTTCCACCCACGGCGCTGACAGACTGTTTCGTATTAGCATAGTTTCCGCCCTCAGAAAGTTGCACACTGTCCGCCATTTTCTCCGCGCTCGAGGAGCTTTAGCGACAACAATGTCTTGTAAGCAAAGCAGGTGCATTGCCTGAAAGAGGGACAATTCAAGGCAGGTTTTGTTAAAAAGTTAAAACTCAAGGATGGATCAGTACCAACTTTTCGTGATCCAGCTTATAGTCTCCAGAGCGACACTGGTCACGGCAGTAATGAAAGGGAGAGTGCGCACTTTATAATAGTTTATTTTAGAGTTGTTTTACGGATATAAAGTTGACCCGTTTATTAAGCACCCCCTGAAAAGGCATAAGGTCTGTATATATTTGTTTAATGTTAGTTGTAAGGAGTGTTTTTGTGTAATTCACTGTGTATGCTGATCATAATGCAAGGGTGAAAGAGTGTTTATGGATAAGACTTTAATGAGCACTTCTTGTACTGTGTTTTATTCAGCTGTACAGTGATTTCCTGGAGTGAAAACAGACGCGTCATCTTTTGTGTGATGAACAATAAACTTAAAAAATTCATCAAAGTTTTGGCCATCATTCGGACAGGGTCCGCTACAACATGCTTGTACTAATAGTGGATAAAAGCAAGATGGCAACATAAGTTTAACCCGGAATTAAACTAAATTATACCTGTTCTATCTCCATGCAGCATTTATTCTCTGGCTCTGTAGGCATTATTGTCCGAGTCCGGTTCGAACTGAACACCGTTAGTTTGACATGTTCTGTTGATGTTGTTGCACAAGCTATTGAAGCTCCGCCCTCTTCTTGAAAGAACTCATTTGCATTTAAAATAAATCTAAGTGTCGTACACACGTTCACGAGAGACTGGCGTTCCAGCGTATGACGTAGGACGCAGGCGTAGCGTAAGTTCCGGTGACGAACGCGGAAGTGCAGAGAATAGAGCAAAACAAAACTTGTTTCTCGTGAGAACTAGCATATTCTCACCAGAGTGTCCTACGTAGGTCTCACGTGAACGTGCGTACGACAGTACGGAAGTTAGAGATTACAGTTTGTAAAGTTTTAAATATGGATATTTTTCTTACACAAACGCATCGCTTTGCTTCAGAAGACCTTTATTAACCCCCCGGAGCCGTGTGGAGCACTTTTATGATGGATAGATGCACTTTTATGGACTTCAAAACAGAAACAGCCATTCACTGCCATTATAATGCTTGGAAGAGCCAGGACATTTTTTAATATAACTCCGAGTGTATTCGTCTGAAAGAAGAATGTCATATACACCTAGGATGACTTGAGGGTGAGTAAATCATGGGGTAATTTTCATTTTTGGGTGAACTAACTGTTTAAAGAGCTCAAAATTACTTGATCCTTTGCACTTGCTCATGGTTCATGCTTATTTTCCAAAATAAACTGTCATCCTTTTTTATTTGACCATGTGATTGAATCTTTTGTCCATTTTACCCAAGCATTTGGCTTCAGTCTGCAGTTTACCTGAGTGATAGGCTATGGTCTGAAGGCTGTTTGAAAGCGTGCAGTTTCTTCAAAGATTAGCTCTTTCAAAGTCTCTTTGGGCAAGTCATCCAGCTCCATCTCGAACTTAAACGGAGCCTCAGCAACAGGCTGTTAAGAAGAAATAAAGCATGGGATCATGGGATAAAATTCTTTAACCACAATTCCTTTGCCTATACCTGTACAACAATATTAATCACTAAAGCTGTTTTTCAGTGTTGGTAGATGAAGTCCTACATACAAATCGCAAATGATATTCTTAAAGTACTGTGTTCAGTGTAGCCATTTGTGCAATAGGACGGGTGCTAAACCATGCAACAATGTAATTTGTCATTTTTGTATGTTATAGACACAATAAGCATCAACAAAACTGCTGTTTTGAAAAAAGGCACAAACAGAAAATGTGACATGGTAGCACCAGTAATCTTGCATTCATGCTAAAACCATCAATTGCATCTTAACAGACACTCTATAAATAGTCAAAGGTTATTGTGGTCATGTGACTAATAAAGTGCACTTCATAGTGCTCTTGTTTGAAACGCTCAACCTTTGATCACTATAAACTCTTAAGATAAGCAAGAGTGGAGAACATGATGAAGCTAGTGTTCTTGAAAGCAGAGGACAGCAGAATAGTTTTTACATTTATCCTTTACTTTATTAAAGTCGGTCACCCAGAATCACAAAATGACGGTGACCGGGAGGGGACATGTTCGGTTCACATAGTTTTGTCGTGGCCACAACATATTAACTTGTGGGAACGTGATATGTTGTGGCCACGATTTATTAATTTGTGGGAACGTCATATTAACTTGTGGCCACAATTTTGTCGAGGTAACATCCTTATGTCCTCGAGATCCTATGTTGAGGGAACGACATCTATTTCTCGTGGCCACGAGCTGAAAGGGGTCATAAACTGGATTTTTTAAAATAATTTTTCTTTTTAATAACATAATTTTATAATTATAAGGTAATTTCCTGAGGCATAGTTGTAATGTTAATATGATTTTACATAAAAAAATGGTCATAATTTAGAAATAATTGCCATACTGATTTTAGCCCTCTGATTTGAACGCTCTTTGAAGGGGCGTGTCTGCTGTGACACTTCAGTGTAAACACCCACTGCTGTGATTGGCTGACATCTTTGCATACACGCTGTAAATACAGTGAGAGATTCATTGTGAAGTGTAAGAGCATCACTATAACGGGAGTCTTGGCAAGTGTCCAGATAAACTCGCACTGCGTGATCGACAGATTCAGCCATTATAAAGAGAGCGTTCTTTGAAGTAAAAATACTAGGATTATTCATTATGAATTTAACCATCATTACCAGTTTACAAATAAAATATGTTGCTTACAGTTTGTGGGGTCCTTGCTGGTTCCAGAACAGTTGGCACAGCCTGATTTTTGAGCAAAGCCAGTATCGTATTGCGACTCAAAACAGTCGTTGGTAAAATGTATGGTACAAACACACAACTCAGCACTGACGTGACTAGGACGTTCAAACAACAAAGAACACTGCGCGCAATATAATATAGGCCTAATATAATAGTATAATATAGGGTAATATAATAATTTCTTAATTCCATACTTTTTTGTCATCAATTCAAAATGAACTATTAATTTATTAATAATATCCTTTTCAGATAATCCCAGGTTTGTTTACACATTAAACTCGTGGCCACAAGAAAAATATGCCGTTCCCTCAACATAGGATCTCAAGGCTATGACTTTACGTCACGTGGCCACAGCATTAGGATGTCGTTACCTTGACAATGATCTTGTGGCCACGACATATCACGTTCCCACGAGTTAATATGTTGTGGCCACGACAAAACTAAGTGAACCGAACTCGGTCACCATACAAAATAATCCATGCCAGGGTTTATTTCATTATGATGACTGATTGACTATAAATTGAAATTGCACCAGAATGCTTAATTCTAGTCAAATCTTTGGTATAATGACCACTAAACTCTTTTTTACTCTCTCTTTTCATATAAACGCAAACTGCCATCATCTTGTGACTGTAGTAAAAATGTCTGTGGATGACTTCAGTATAATAATAATAATAATAATAATAATAGTTGTTTGCAATGTTTGCCCTGTTGCTCTTATTGTTTCTTATAGTGCATTTTTACCCTGTAATAATAATAATAATAATAATAATAATAATTATTATTATTATTATTATTATTATTATTATTATTATTATTTAGCATGTGAATGGAAGATTATTACTGCAATGTTTGTCTTGTTGATCTTATTGATTCTTAGTGCATATTTATCTTATAACAACTATTATTATTTAGCATGTGAATGGAAGATTAAGATTATTTATAATATTATTTTTGCAATTTGTGTCTTGTTGCTCATTGTTTTCTTAGTGTAGTTTTTATTTTTAGTTATATATTTTTTCCTACATACTTTTTGGAAAGATGCTATTATCAAAAGTTATCCTGTCGGAATTAAGAAAGAAAAGTAGTAGTGAACTGACCTCATCTGTGGGGTCATAGTACTGTTCCAGGTATGGGTGAGCAAGTGCCTCCTCCACCTCAATCCTCTTATGAGGGTTAAAGGTCAACATCTTATCCAACAGGTCCAACGCTACAAGAAAACAAAGTCAAAGATATTCAGTACTCAAACCCAAATATCACACAAAGTTCATTAAAAACAAACTTAGTGGATGCTACTTATTTTTTAAAAGATGTTACCAAGTACACTTTTGTTTTTAATTGTTATAACCAAATATCAGTTGTAAAATTGCTTGCAAGTCAATTGTAAGTCTGCATAATGGCATTTAAGGTGGCTTTGCCTCCAAATTACGAGGACTAGTTTCCTTTTATCAAGCTGTGTGGAGTTGAACTCTGACCTTTAGGATCTGCGTTAGGAAACAGGCGGTTCCAGGGGACTTTGCAGCGGAGAGGAAGTGACAGCAGGTAATTCCTCGCCTTAATGTTGATGATGCAGTTGAGGTCCTCCTGAGAGGGGGAGCCCAAAATACCTACAGGAGAAAGAAAAGAAATAAAACCGATTAGAGTATGAAGGGAGGAGAGGACAGAAGGAGAAGAGCAATAAGGAATCAAGAGGATAAAACAAAAATTAGTATAGAAATTATGAAAATATAAATGAGTGCAAGGGAATAAAAGCAAAGGAGATGAGGGGAAGCACTCCTTCCTTTCAGATGTGCTTAGTTTTGTTGCATCATTCTTTGCCATCCTGGCCAGCTAAAACAACTGCAACTTTCTCAAGTTTCATACTTTACAGCATCACTATTAAAAGATTATCATTTGTCTTTTAAAATAAGAGTTTGATATACACTACCGTTCAAAAGTTTGGGGTTGGTAATTATGTTTTTGAAAGAAGTGTATTTTCCTCACCAAGACTGCATTTATTTAATCTAAAATACAGTAAAAACAGTAATATTGTGAAATTATTATTACAATTCAAAATAAACGTTTTCTATCTTAATATATTTTAAAATGTAATTTATTCCTGTGATGCAAAGCTGAATTTTCAGCATCATTACTCCAGTCTTCAGCGTCACATGATCCTTCAGAAATCATTTGCTGCTCAAGAAACATTTCTTATTATTATCAATGTTGAAAACAGTTGTGTCGCTTAATATTTTTGTAGAAAACGTAATATATTTTTCAGGATTCTTTGATAACTAGAAAGATCAAAAGAACAGCATTTATTTGAATAAAAAATATATTACTGTCAATTTGATAAATTTAATGCATCCTATCTGAATAAAAGTATTTCTTTACCTTAAACTTTTTTTTTGTAAGTATACTATGTAAACAACCCAACATTCACAAAACCGCTTCCTAAATATAGATTCAGACCATTTATGAAAACTCAGATGCAAAAATGGTTCATTCTAAAATGGTATTGACATCAGAACCATGAGCTCATTAACATATAACTGCTCATGTTTACATAACTATTCAGTAGCTGTGATTAATGACAGTGTGACTATACAACATGGAGATTAGCCCATCATAAAGGAGGCCATTTGCATGTGGAAATCTTTGAAGTACAGTAAGAAAAACGGCCTATTTAATTTGAAATGACAAAACGGCAAATGCTGCAGTTGTAGAATATGGCACATTTAATAACCTAACTACAAGGTGACACTTATTTTTGCTGTGGACACCAAATTTAATATATGCAAGAAAAGAAGTGTTCAGAGAATGAAAGACGGTACAACAATAACCCAGTGTGCCAAGCTAATGATGTGCACGCTCAATGAGGAAATAAGTAGCGTTATCAACAGGGAAACATCTGCTCACACAGGCCACACGGGTTCAAACACACATGTGTTAATGGAAGAAAGTGTTACTACACAGATTGTCTCTTCAGGAGCCATTACTATGGGTTTGATGGGAAAACACACACCCTCAAACACACGTAGCAGCATGGACAACGTTATCAGCTCGTTGCAGGGTCAAAATCAACAGCATCTCTGACAGGAAACACTGAGTTTTTACCTCATGCAACAGACGGAGAAAGGAAAAATAAAGAGAAGGGAAGCAACTGACATCTGATTTGCTTCGACTTGCAAGGGAAATGATGATTAAGCCTTTTTGGCGATAACTTATCTCAGTCTTACGATGCAAAACTGACCACAATGCATCATGTTTCAACCCAGAGATGAATGGCCTATGCTGAGCTTTTGAAGAGAGCGCAATGTACATCAATTATTCAGAGGGAGTGAGCATGTTTCCATTACAGATGGGCAGCTTTATGAAAACTATGGGGAAAAAAATCTCAAGTATCTTTAGAAGATTTACGCAATGTAATTGCGATTTTTCAGATAAAAATTGTGATTTAAAATGCAAATTTTTTTAAAAAAGCTCCAGGTTTGCTGTGCTTGTCTGTAGGGCTGTACAATTTGGCTAAAAATGTACCAATATGACTTTTAAAAAATTATTATTTATTTTTATTAAATAAAGTAAGAAAAATAAAATAATAATAATAATTTTATAAAACTAATATTTAGTGTTCATTTCTTCTTCCACAGGGAGCCCTTCAAGCATCTCCTTTGTTGGCAACAGGTTTATAAATGCTATAATACCCAGGAAAGATATCCGTTAGAGTTCCTGTTCATCTCAATGCAGCTCTGGAAGTATATGACTTGAAAACTACAGCTTTTTGAGTTCTAATCAGTTAAATAAATCAGTTAATAAATGTCATGTGTCTAAAGACTATACTTACAGGAAAATGACATCATAAACCCAAAACCTTCACTAGTGGGTACCCCTGAGCTGTGACGTCAAAGGCTGCAGGCAGGGAAATATAAAGTCCACAGGGTTGTTTACCTAAGATGTGGTTAAGCTGGTCCAGATAGTGTTTCCCAGGAAAGATGGGTCTATTCGAAAGCATCTCAGCCAGAATACAACCAACCGACCATATATCAATGGACTTAGTGTAACCCTGAGAGAAAGACATAGATATAAGAAGACTGCTATCAACAATTACACAAAGGTGTTTTTATCATGCATTTTTGGGGGTGTACATATAGTAATATGATATGGTAATCTTGGAAGTACCACGGTACATAATATGGTACCATATTTACAATCAAGGTGGCATTGCAAATGAAGAAAATTTCAATTTTTGTGTGAACTATTCTTATAAGAAAAAACATCCGTTTAAATTCAGGGGTTTTATCGTTAACTAAACTAAAAATAAAACTATTAAAAAAATTTTTTAAATTAAAATGGTAACACTTTACACTATGGTCTCATATGTTAACATTAGTCCATGCATTACCTAACATGAACTAACAACAAACAAACAATTTTCACAGCATTTATTAACCTTTGTTTATGTTATCAGTGCATTAACTAATAAAAAAAAAAAAAAAAAAAAAAAAAAAATTTAACTTTGAAATGTATCAATAATGCTAAGATTATGCTAAGATATGCTGTAGAAATATTAGTGTTCATTGTTAGTTAATGTTAACTAAAGTAGTTAACTAATGTTAACAAATTAAACCTTATTGCAAAGTGTTAGCATTAAAATAAAAATGAAATAAAATAAAATATGAACATTAGATGACAATTAGAAATGTTGCTTTGGCAAAGTAACTGTAATAAGTTTAAGTTCAAGCACTAAAATTACTAACTGGAAATTAAAACTGAAAAATAAGTTAAACCTAAATAGTATTATAAATGACAAAAAGCACATAATAAAATTACTAAAAATTAAACCTAAATTAAAATGAAAACTAAAAATATAAAGATAAAAGCTATTTTGATATCTATAATAGTTTATAAACAATACTAAAAGAACAGTTTAAATTCAGCATAAACATGTTTTTACATGTCTTCTAAGGATTTGAACATTGAGTAATACTTCAGGAGAGAGAATACAAACATGGCATTAATACGCAGACATTGCCAGAAACCTTAATTAATTTCTTATGAATACAATGGTCGCACAGAGCAACCAAACAAACGTTTGAGACAATAACGCTGTTAAACAGACTAAACCAAATCTGTGTTTAAATGATCAGTCCAACAAAAATTTGAAAGATCAACGCTGATTTCTCACCTTAGAATTGAGCATAATCTCTGGTGCGCGGTACCAACGTGTGGCTACGTACTCCGTCAGGAAGCCGGTGTGGTCATGGTCTGGATCGGCCACCCGGGCGAGCCCAAAATCACAGATCTAAGATGAAAAGCAATAACACAGAGGTTACAGACATATGTGAGTATCCAGCGATATCCTAGATGAGCCTGCTGTGACTTTAATTCAATAATGGTATGGTGACAATGAAGTTAAAGGTTTAAGGGCAGGGCTTGACATTAATACCCGCCAAATGCAAGTGGATTTCAGCAGTCGCGTGTAACACAGTCACTCCCACTTTGGCGGGTTGAATTTTATATATAATATATACATTTTTCAACTGTAGTCTTTTAAAAAGGGATCTGAAATAATAAACTAAGTGCAATGTAGTGTTGTCAAAAATATAGATTTTTCGATACATATCAATAGTGAAATATCTGAAACGGTTCCAATACTCATTTTCAGCTGCGTTTTCTCGCTCTCTCATCTCTCTGACAGCGAGTTGACACACAAACCCTCCCCCCCCTCATTTCTTTTGCTCCGGACGAACATTGTTGGTGTTACAGGGCTTGAATTTCAGCGTGGAATTGAGCGTATTGCGCATTATTTTACTCATTCCCGTAGATTTTGTGTTCATGCCCAAAGTGTGCGCACATAAAAGCTGCCTCTCAGTACTAAATTAAGTTCTTTTTCGCTGCTTATTGCGCTTAAACATTCAAATACACACAAAATAATGTCAAAATGCTGGTCTGTTTTAAGTGAACAAACAGTTGAGAAAGAAAACGCATGTGTAACAGTATAATGGATCCGGGTATCAGGTCTTAAAGTGACAGCAGCCTAATATACCTGCTGCCAAATTATGAAATAATATCTATATGGCATCCCCATGGTATCAATGTCAAAACTGTGGCCAGTGAAAACGCTGAGTGGCTAGTAACTTTGGAAAACCACTAGCCACAGTGGCTGGTGTGCAAAAAATTAATGTCAAGCCCTGTTTAAGGGTGTTATTTTTCCTTTGTTAAAGTACTTTCTCATACTATACAGCTATGTCTGAAACCGCAGAACAGTCTAAAATGACTAAATTATAAATAATGTTGAAGAAAAAAAAAATACAAACAGTCTTAAGTGTTAAGCCTAAATTTTTGACCCAAATTTTATTTAATTTCATTTACATTTTGTCTAGACAAGCTGTTATGTGAAATGGAACAGCTTCATATTTAACATTTATAGAAAATAATATTAGTAAAATGGAAGTTATGTGCATTTTTGGACAACCAATGGGTGCAGCGCTCTGAAAACATTTGTTCAATTCCATTTGGTGATGCAGAAATGACACACTTCATCTTTAAATGTGTTTAAAAATGACATGATGGCATAGAACCGCAATGTGCTTCACCTTGAGGTCGCAAGTAGTGTTGAGCAACAGGTTAGATGGCTTCAGGTCTCGGTGGAGAACGTTTGCCGAGTGGATGTACTTCAGGCCACGCAAGATTTGGTACAGGAAGTAACAGATGTGTTCATTGCTCAAGTGCTGCGTCTTCAACAGCTTGTATAAGTCTGTCTCCATCAGATCCTGTACAATGTAGCTATGGTTTGTCACTGTCAAGGTCAAACACAAAGCTTGGGGTTCAGAAAAGGTTTCATATAAGAAATGATAAAAGCTTTAAGTTCATGCTACATTCACACACTTAGACTGGAGATCTTAGCCAGTTGAAGAAACACATTTCATTTGATCTTCTGAACACTTTTTGTACTTTAAATCAGATTTTAAAAAAATCCATGTTCTTACTTCCACCATACGCAACTTCTACACATTAAATCTGAAAATACCCACCTACCTAAGGCCCTGTTTACACCTGGATCACAAGTAAACGAGGCTGACACATACCCGTTTACACCTGGTATTTTCACCTCTTTTGTCCACTTTCAGCCAGTTCTGTCCCGATTTCTTCGAGGGGAGGGTCTATGGACAGGTAAATGTATGGGCTTTTCAGATCTTTTTATCTAACAGACAAAATAAGCTAACGCAATTTACATATGAACGTGACCGGAGATGACGGAAAAACAAACGGAGAGCATCAGCTTTCGTTTCTGCTCTGACAGCAGAAAGATCTCGCGGAACGCTGTGAGTGTGTGTTAGAAATCAGGAATGGTGAGAGAAGATTGTGCTTGGTACATTTTGTCTTCAAACCAAACTTGGCACTCCAGCCAAAAAAGTTTAAATCCCGTCTGGTTAGCGCACTTCCCCTAATGTTTACGCATTAGGTCAGTAGGCGGAGAGTAGGTGGTCTTTTGCGGCTGTTCGAACACATTTGACCACATGCGCGTCTACACCAGTGATTCTCAACCCTGTCCTGGGGACCCCCCACCACTGCACATTTTGTATGTCTCCCTCATCAGACACACCCACTTCAGGTCTTGCAGTCTCTACTAATGAGCTGATGAGTTGGATCAGGTGTGTCTGATGAGGGGAAACATGCAAAATGTGCAGTGGTGAGGGTCCCCAGGACAGGGCTGAGAACCACTGGTCTATACTATGAAAGCAATCTGATCGAATGCGTTTTCAACTACCTCTGGAAGTGGTCGAAAAAACATTTTTTCCACATGTATTTAGCTCCGTCCACTTGTGATCCGATCGACTTAAAACGCGTCTTAATACCAGGTGTAAACAGGGCCTAAATGTTATTTGAAAGAGTTTTTGGGGTTTTATTCAAAGTCTATAAGCTTTCAGGTATCTACACTACTGTTCAAAAGTTTGGGTTCAGTAATTTTTTTTTAAACAAATGAATAGATTTGAGCAACAATGCATTAAATTGATGAATAGTGACAGTTTTCAGCATTGATAATAATAAGACATGTTTCTTGAGCATCCAATCAGCATATTAAAATGATTTCTGAAGGATCATGTGACACTGAAGACTGGAGTAATGATGCTGAAAATTCAGCTTTGCCATCACAGGAATACTTTTTATTTTAAAATACTGTTTATTAATATTTGTAAAATATATTATCATTTTAAATTATGTTAAATATTACAATATTATTTTTGATCAAATAAATGCATCCTTGGTGAGCATAAGAGACTTTTTTAAAAATCTTAATAGACCCAAACTTTTGAACGTTAGAGTATATGCTAGTTAATCCTAAAAACAAACCATTTTATATATGATATATTCCTCAAAATTACAAAAATGTAAATGGAATTACTATAGAAATGGAACAGTTTTATAGAACAGAATCAGAACTAGTTAAACAGCTCACAATTTCCATGCCTACCAACAATGCTTAGTTATCTTTGTTTATTTCAGGCTGTGACAAACTAAAAGCTAAAAAAACACCTGGATATTTAAAACAATAACAACAAAAAGCACAAGCCTTTTGATATGTTCGGTATTAATTTCAGCAGGAAATACAGAAGCACAAGAAAGAAAATCTTATGTTTCTACTCCCTTCAACAGCAGCTCTGGCATGATGCTAATCACACTAGAACAACACAGCGATTAGATCATACAAAACTACTCTCACTATCCACACGCCTACCGACTATTGATTTCGGTCCTAAAATTAACTCTTTACTAGAGATTTTTGCATTGTCTCATCCTACACAGTTGGAAAAGATCGTTGTATGTGCCAGAGGCCGTATTTTCAGCCTGAACATGTATATTTAAAAAGCTGAACTGAAAAATTGAATGAATTTGAATTTAAATACATCCTAATATCTCTCTTTTTGCTTGAATGATGGCAACACTTGAACTGATAAACATAAAATCTGATGATAATGTTCTCCAGCATGAAAAAAAAAAAAAAAAAAGAGGAGCTGAGTGTATAATTTCATATTCATGTCATAACTTTGTTTAAATGTTTCAAAATCCCAAAACGTTTATTTCCAGGTTAAATTAAAAAGGATACACGTCTTTCATCTGGTCGATGGTGGGTGTGCGGATGATGTCATTGATGCCAATGATGTTCTCGTGCTTAAAGCGGAGCAGGATTTTAATCTCACGGAGTGTGCGCTGACAGTACGTCTGGTGCTCAAACGGACTGATCTTCTTTATTGCCACACGCACTTTATTATCACGATCATATGCTGAGCTGAAAAGAAGCAAAAGAGGAGACATCATCAGATCAAGCATCTTTTTTCTTAAACCAGGCACAGACTGTACGTTTTATAATAGTCCTTAATGACTGTTGCTTGTCAGACTGTATGAACATGATCCCCGCTGTAAGACATGTCACACTGTAGGATCTCAGTTATCAATGTCAGACTGTACGGCACTCAAGACACATTAAAAAAAACTTTTTTTTTTTCCATCATCAATCCGTGACAAGTTCAGTGACTGAGCTGCATTTACATACGGCATAGAAATTGTGGCTATCAAACAAAAACAATCTTTAACGTTAAAAAACGTTAGAAAAAAAAAACTTGAAAAAAAAAAAACAGATGATGTGTGTGGAGCAAGTGGTGTTTTTTGTTGTCTGACTAATTGCATCGTCAGGTTCTGTGTTCCTACTGGTTATTGATTTGACGCTGTCGTAGAAGTCACACTACAGGACTGCGTGTCAAAACTTTTGCCAGAATTTCATCAGAGGTAAAATGTGATCACAATGGTCAGTAATCGGCTGTTGAAGAACATGTCAAACTAACGATCAAAGACTTTAGATTTCGGCCTAGGACCAGAGTAATCTTTTAGGATTCTCAACATTTGACTCAGGCGGCCAAATCGTACAGTGTGAATCCAACTTTAGTTACAAAACATAATAGTTCATTAATCAAAGAATAAAAGAAAATGCACAAAAAATATGACATTTTTACCACGATATAAGAGGTGTAATACACTGGAAAAGACAATGTGAACATAGATGGACTTCAATTTTGGGCACTTTTGCTTCTGTGGACTTTTAGAAAAGTTGCTTTAAAACAGTTACACAAAATGTAAATGTGGACAACGGGTCGTGGT
This sequence comes from Coreius guichenoti, assembly GCA_039654105.1. Taxonomy (NCBI): domain Eukaryota; kingdom Metazoa; phylum Chordata; class Actinopteri; order Cypriniformes; family Gobionidae; genus Coreius; species Coreius guichenoti. The sequence goes on from CM077169.1 coordinate 8,900,067, forward strand.
GGAAATGAATGATGCTTGAAGGGCTGAAGAATGGTCAAAACGTGTGTAAAACATTTATATAAAAATCACTTTCACGCAATACATATTAAAAATGCATTAACACTTTACAATAAGGTTTCATTTGTTAACATTACTTAATGTATTAACTAACATGAACTAACCATGAGCAATACATTTGTTACAATATTTATTCATCTTTGTTTATGTAGTTAAAAATACCGTCATTGTTTGTTCATGTTAGTTTACAGTGCATTAACTAATGTTAATGAATACAACTTTTGATATTAGTAAATGTTGAAATTAACTAACTAATATTAATAAATGGTGTAGAAGTATTGTTCATTCTTAGTTCATGTTAACTAAAGCAGTTAACTAATGAAACCTTATTGCAAAGTGTTACCACAATGGCTTATGATTATTTCACTCTTTGTTTGGATTTATCATAGATTTTTTTTTTATTTTTTTTTTTAGTACAAATATTTTTATGATGATTCATATTTTAAACATTTCAGACATAGCAAAAACAACTGTCTTGGAAGCTTTTTATTAAACCATGCTTTTATGACCTTCATCATTTGAAAAGTTGCAAAAACATAAATGTGACCTTCATATAAAAGAAAAACATAACTAAATAAATAAGTTTAAATGATTAATATTTTAAGCATTTGAGAAGTTCCGAAAAAACAAAAATGTTTTTAAACATTAAGTTATTTTCTAACTAACTAACTGGAATAATAATAATAATAATAATAAAAATAATAATAATAATAATAATAATAATAACAACAATTTTAATGATGGACATACATTTTTGGGGCATTTGAGAAGTTGCAAAAAACAAATGAAATTAAAGTTTTCAAAAGGAATAATAATAATTATTTTAATGATGGGTTTTCATATTTTAATTATTTTTTTAAAAACATTTTGAAGGAGACGTTAATATAAAATAAACAGTTATTACAGTTTAAATAAACGAATTAAATAAACAAATTAAATAAACGAATAACTAAAATAAATAAAGAATTTCCAGTCAATCACCCCTAACCTTCAGCTAAACACGGCTCTGCGTGTGTCACTCTTCTTCATGAGATGCAATCTCATCTTCATCGTAACCATGACCTGATTCAAATGGTTTCCCTGAACTCTCTGCATTGCTGACACATCGTTAATGCCAAATCTGTGTCAGGTGCACAGATAATGCAACACCCAACCCATTTCCTCTTGCACAGCAGAAACATGGTCAAGCAGGTCACAATTTATGACGGAACGGCTGTATTTAAACTTGCATTTTTCCACATCACGGCTCAATATGTCTGGAGTTTTTTTGTCGTCGTTGCTGACGCAGATTTCGATCTTGAAAAGTGTAAAGTTCACGGATCAAGCATCTGGCTGGCACTGTACACACCACACTCTAAAGGGCAGAAAGTGGAGAAATTACGCAGAGGTTAAGAAAGACCACAAAAGAGAGAGAGAAGCAGAGATGGAGAGACATAGCAAGATAGCAGGGAAAAGAGAAAAGGAGAGAGGCATGGTTTCCACGGAGACGGACAGGCGAGACTTTGTGGTTAGGAGTTATGCAACAGGCTGTTGCCATGGTAATGTGAAGAAGGGGGGCAGAGACAGGCTGAACGTTCGTAGTGAATTTACACAATGCTCTGACAATGCCAGATACCCTTGGTGCGAAAGAGGAGGGGGAGAAAGACGCTCCAATGGCGTGCTGTCATGCCACCAAATAATAAAGATGTCTATAAATAAAGCTGGGTCTGCGTGGAAACTGTTGAGGGGAATGACTGTTGCATGTGAACATCTTGAAGACTGAAAATCAGCACAGATGTATTGTAAAACACAACAAAAACTCCCTATTTTAGTGTTACTTGTGTGTAAACCCTCGGTGTGGTGTAGCAGAAGGTCTGTTTGAAACGCAACTGGACAAGAAGGCAAAGCAAAGCCACTCAAAAAGACTTTAGTATAACTGATTTAACTTATGAACACTGTGAGATTTGGGTAAAGCTCGTTTAAAAAAAAAAAATCATAATAATAAATTATTTATTTATTTATTTATTAGACCATTACAATTATTTACATTGTGACTTCATCATGATTATTAAGCAAGCACATTTCTTTGCCCCAAATTCTCTAACATAATGGGTCCAAAATATTTTTTTTAATAATTTTTTTTTTTTTTTTTTTTTTAAATTAGCAGACGTTAAAAAGGCAGTACAACAAACATTACAATGCATAAATACTTTTATTGTTCAGGAGAATGAGATAAGTTGCATTAAGATAATGAGAACTGGGAGGAATGTGCTTATTTAATTTCCAAATTAAAATAAATAATATTAATAATTAATAAATATTTAAGCAATTGAATAATAATTAAATAAACCTATAGGCCATTAAAATGTTTTGCATTGTGACATTTTCATAACTATTAAGCAAATTTTTTTCACCCCAAATTCTCATTACCATAATGGGTCCAGATGTTGTTGTTTTTTTAAACCATATTTTATTCTAATAAAATCAGCATACATTAAAAGGCAGTACAACAGATATGCATAAATACTTCATGTGTTTTTTTTGTTTGTTTTTTTTTCACAAGAATTAGATAAGTTGCATTACAGTATTGAGAACTGGGAGGAATGTGCTTATTTAATTTCCAAATTAAAATAAATAAATAACGACAATATTAATAATTTAATGAATATTTAAGCAATTAAATAAATATATAGGCCATTATATATATATATATATATATATATATATATATATATATATATATATATATATATATATATATATATATATATATATATATATATATATATATTTCATAACTATTAAGCAAATTTTTTTCAACCCAAATTCTCATTGCCATAACAGTTCCAAAAATATATTTTGTATTTGAATTATTTATGCAATATTTGTTGTACTGCCTTTAACGTCTGCTGATTTTATTAGAATAAAATCAGCAGACGTTAAAGGCAGTACAACAAATATTGCATAAATAATTCATAATTTAATGTGGGGTTTTTCACATTAGAGTAATGAGAATGAGATAAGTTTCATTACAGTATTGGGAACTGGGAGGAATGTGCTTATTTCATTTCCAAATTAAAATAAATAAATAACAACAATATTAATAATTTAATGAAGATTTAAGCAATTAAATAAATATATAGGCCATTAAAATGTTTTGCATTGTGACATTTTCATAATTAAGCACATTTTTTCACCCCAAATTCTCATTACCATAACAGGTCCAGAAGTTCTTTTGTTTGTTAGTTTTTTTTAAACCATATTTAATTCTAATAAAATCAGCAGACGTTAAAGGAAAATACTACAATGCATAAATACTTCATAAATTAATGAAGAGTAATGAGACTGAGATAAGTTGCATTACGGTAATGAGAACTGGGAGAAATGTGCTTTATTTAATATCAAAATTAAATTAAATAAAATTAAATTTAATTAATTAATATCAATAATCATAAAAACAACATTAATAACCAAGCATACTTTTTCCCCCAAAATGTAATTACCATAACAGGTCCAGAAGGTTTTTTTTGACCATACTGTATTAAAATAAAATAAGCATACATAAAAGACAGTTCAACACTTATTACAATGCATAAATACTTGCTAATTTAAATGTAGTTATTTCTTACAGTAAGGAGAATAATTTGCATTAAATTAATGAGAACTGTCATAAAAAAAAATAAAAAAAATCATAATAGTGACTGAATCCTAAAAATTATTTTCATTTGGTTTTGGGGTGAAACATAACACAAGACAGGTTCTCGGTTTCATAATTTTCCCCCATTTAGATGCGTTATGCAATATGGCATTATATATGTGTTTAACATGCCCATTTGTGCGTCATAAGATCCCTTTTAGCATGCTTCTCCAAATGCTTAAAGAAAACAGAGATGCTTCTATTTCAATACAACTTCTGAGGGAGAAGGCGCTTCTAAGGCTCGTCAAAATGGGGCCGGGACACCACAAGGCTGGATAATCCTTTCTTTACTGTTCCTAAGAACGCCTGCACATTTACAGCTGTGCCAATATGAAGCTTTTCACATTCTATAAACCAGAAAATCTTAAAGACATTAACTAGGTTGAACGGTTTCACCATTCTTTGGAGACTGAACAAGCGGATCAAAAAGGCCTTACTTCACAAAACTAGCTTTTTACATTTGAAGGAGGAAATGTGATGGGAGTTTGCCAGGGCAAAGTCATCACCAGGATGCTACAAGAACCCTAGGGCTCTTAACTCAATTTAAAAAAAATTCTATATAAGGCGATGGGATGTGAAAAGGTATGAAACGCCTGACAGAACACAATGTTTTACAGCAAGTGTTTATAAGCCATTACTAGAAGGTTATTAATGGTTGTACCAATAGTGAAGATTGCCTTAGAAATTTAGCAAACACCACTAATAATAAATTAACCATCTTGAATTGCAACCATCTTTTACTAACCTAAAACAAGTTATTTTCCACCCTTATATAGACATATTCTTGACATGCCTTGTCAAAGCCTGCAAAAGTGACTAACCATGCAAATAAAAAAATAATTAAGCACTCTCTCTGTCCTCTGCTTGCTTTCGTTCCTTCGGTTGCCTGCTCGTTCTGACACTCCTCCCAGTCAGGCTGGTTCGTGTGACGGCGGATTGACGTCCTTGGCAGAAGGGTTGCCATGGAGACTGGCACCGTGGCAGAGTTTGGCATGGAGGCACGGCCCAGGCAGTAGCCACACAGCCTGCATTCAAACAGCATGTGTGTGTGTGTGTGTGTGTGTGTGTGTGTGTGTGTGTATATATAAACACAGGCATGTGTGAGCTTGTACATGCATTGGCTAATATATTTGTCTGTACATTTGTGCACACACAAGGGTGCATAAAAGAAAGTGTAATTATGTGACTAATATCCCTCACTGCATATACAGCAGAGTGCAACAGTTGGGTTCCGGAAGTAAAAACTCCATTCATTTTCTCCATAAGGACATTGATTTTAAACGATAACTTATAAACCTTTACAGCCCTACTGTGAGCTACGAGGTTGTCAATCCATGGTATTTGCTTCTGTTGAAGCTGTCAGCTCACATTATTTCAGCTTATTTTTAAAATAATTGTGTTTAACAGTGGAATTCCTGGTGAAAAAAACTACATTACCCATGACGCTGTACAGAAAATTACACCAATCAGAGAGACGAAAAAAAGCATCATGCTCCAAAATAGCTCTTAAGATCCGCCCAGTCTCATTAAGAATTACATCAGTCTCTCTACACTCTCAAAATACTGAAATGTTTGTATGTATGTGTGTGTGTATATATATATATATATATATATATATATATATATATATATATATATATATATATATATATATATATATATATATATATATATATATATATATTATATTTATATTTATATTTATTTTTTCACAGAACCAAGATATGCTGTTGTTGTAATGTTAGCTTTAGTAACAGGACAGTTTTGAGTGTCATTGTTTGTCTGGAGCTGCTGGAGACTAACAACTAGGGATGCAACGATTATAGATTTTGCTGGTACAATTATAGTCTGAGAAATAATCATGGTTTCACGGTTATGATTATTATGCATTCATTAATTTCACAACAATGTATAAAATCACATGAACACTCTTTAGATTTTAAAGTGTTATTTTTTGCTAGCTTATGAACCAGAAATAACACAGTAACCAAATAATACAGCACAAAATAATAATACAGACAAAAGTCCATCTCTCCCTTTGGAATTAAAGAAAGGTGACCTCTGCTCTGGGAATAAACTGAACTGTTACTGTCACTAACTGTCATCCATACGTATTCATTTTAATAATCTTTTTAATAATTCATCTAATTTTACATGTGGCCTGAGAAAGTCATGTCTATTATTTTGGTTTGTTTGTTTGCGTCACTAATAAATTCTGGCTGGCGCTGAGCCAGAGACGACTCGCTCAGTTTATTTGAGGTTTCAGAGATTTAAATAGACATTTAAATGAATTACTAGCCTATATAAAAAAGACATATATAGTTTGTTAAATTTAAATTCCATACATTGATATCTATGGAAAGCTGCAATAATGATGCTTTCAATTATATGTTTTATATGTAAATAAATGTTTTATTCATATCAGATACAAATTGTGCATGAAACAAAGTTTGTTCTTCTCCCATGTTCACTGGCCACTTAAAACACATTCACTTCCACGTTTGACAATCGGAATATATCAATTCATGATATAGTTAACAATTTTGTAAATATTTTGAATAAAAAAGGAAAACGAAATAAACGCGATACTTATCTGTATTGTGACTGCATGACGCGTCGGCATGGAAATAATACGTTCTAAAATAACGGTCCCTTTTGAAAAAAACTCACGCTGGGGGCTCAGCTATAGACTGCCGACTTCAGGCGTTTCTTCGGTGGAAATAAAGCGTCGCTGTTTGGTCCCTCTGCCATAGTTAATCCAGTGTGTACAGTAGTAGCCTCCGTGTCTCTGATAAGCACGGCACTTTAAGCTGGTGCACCGCTGGTGTAACTTTGTTTTCGTTTTGTGCAAGTTGCAACAGTTCCGCTCCGTGCAAAAGAAACAATCGGTGTAGCAGCGCCTTAACCGTGACGTTTTTAAGCGTGGTTAATCGAGAAATCGGTTAATCGCTGCATCCCTACTAACAACTAGGGCTGGGTAAAAAAGCTCAGCGCAGCTCAGCTCAGCTCAGCTTGTTCTCCCCACTGTATATACTCTTGTGTACTGCATGTTCATTTATTGTTCTTCATCCGCTTTATTTTTCACAAAGCATTATTTTGCTTCACTTCAGCTATAAAGAGACATCCACTCTAGCATTGCGTGTTCGTGCATTTTGGGGGTGGAGCAATGAAGGGAGGGGTGTGTTTGATTGGGTCGACTTCAAAATGTCAACAGTTTCTCAAATTGATAACTGCACCTTTAAAACTTAGTGGAAAACTTTAAAACTGTGAAATTCCTAATATTATTTGTAATAATTTAAATCATGTTAATGTTTTTATTTTAAAATCGCAATATTTTATATTGTAGCACAAAGTTTGTGTAAGTGCATTTATTCAGCAACCACAATCGCAAACAATATAGTCGATATTCATGCTATGCAAATATCACAGATTATGCTTGAATAATCAAGAGAAGCAGAAATGGTAGTCACAATTAAAATATGATTAATTGTGCAGCCCTAAGGAAATTTATTTATTACATTACATTACAATATTTAATGTTGGCAGACCAAGAATCAAGTGCTCCAGAAAAAAATTCTTGACCCGTCTCAGCTAAAATCTAATATACAATTCTTAGCTATTATGCAAAAAGAAAAACAGAAACGTATAATTCTCATCACAGGAAATTCGACCTGCACAAATAGACTGCATTTACTCAACTCAAGCTCAAGTGGACAAACAGTCATTATAGTAATTATTAACGTAATTTGAACAATAATAAAGAGGTGCTATTTGCAACGAGGGCACAGAAGATCTCAATTTACTACAGCTATAGATACAAGCCTCTGAATGAGTGAGTCAACCTGCTAAAGCAAACAGCCAAAGAGAGATAAGACCTGGGTGACGCGTTTAATGGTCGCAGCTACAGGAAACTCTTACCCTCAAACAATGTAAGAAATTTGTATAATTACCTAATAAGCAAAAGAACTAACTGTGGTTATATTACTAAAAGCACAATATAACTGAGATGATTGTATCAAGTCACAATAAGGTTCAACATAAATTAACATGAACTAACAATGAACAATATTTCTACACAATTAATTAATCTGCTTATGTTAGTGTCAACATTTACTAATAAATGTAGAAAACGTAAAAAAATAAATAATTCAAAGTTAATGCACTGCAACTAATTAACAACAAAGAACTGTATTTTTAACATTAACAAAGATTAATAAATATCGCTCATTGTTAGTTAACGTTAGTTAATGCATGAACTAATGTTAACTAATGAGACCTTAATGATAATTGTCTTAAATATCTATTACTTATAAATGTCTGGCCTTCTGCATGCACAATGAAATGCTTTGGTAATTTGAAGTTTATGATGGAATATAACATGTCTCAAAGCATCTATGGGCTCTTTTCTGGAAAATGAAAGTGTGAAAGGAAAAAAATAAATAAATACTTAAAGCATTTATTCTTGGAGTGCTACCACAAAATTCTGAATCAAGTAATTTCACAAATTAAACCAGAGGCCAGCCAATTAGCAGAAGGACGGTTTTATGACATTAGTGAAAGCATTTCGTATAAAATAAAGAAAAAAAATGCTGTGAACTTAGTGCAAATTGAAATTGAGACTAGAGCATTATGTTCTGTATCTAACGGAAGATAATGTTTGGAAAACAAAATGTTTTTAACCCAAAGTAGCAATTTAAAAAAAATTAAAAAAAATAAAATAAATTAATAAATAAATAAATAAAATATATATATATATATATATATATATATATATATATATATATATATATATATATATATATATATATATATATATATATATATATATATATATATATAGACATAAAATAGCTGCTGATACAATTAGCAACAACACGTCTATGAGCTCCAGTATTTCCCACAGATGTCTGCATACTTTTGTGAAGTAATCAACACATACATTCACTTTTCCTTCAGAGTTATGTAGGGCTGCACGATATTGGAAAAAAACGACATTGCGATATTTATGATATACAGTATATTGCGATATGAAAATTTCAACAGATTACTTGAATCTATCTAAAAAAATAGAAAATAGTTAATAGCTCTATACTGTTTTTTAGGGGAGTGAATCTGCATAGAAAACAATAAATGAATTAGAAGCATAGATAAATACAATAGAACAAAGATACAAATGAAATAAACAGCGCTTTATGTTTTTCAGTTAAGTCTTAACAGTATTCAGGTACAGAAATTGAATCAAATGTAAAAACACATGGTCTTAACTATATAAATGAAACATAATTAATCTTTGTTAAAGCTACAAAGGTGCTTTTCTCTTTGTATTTTGTTGTTTGATTAACATTAACGACACAGGCAGCTGTCACTTTAAGACTTAATGCACAGATCCAATAAAATGACATGCATCGGTTTTCTTTCTCAATTGTTTACGCTCACGTAAGCCATAAGCGACTGTGTTTACGAGGATATTCACAGAGACGGGCATTTTGACAAAATTTTGCACGTATGTGTCCAAGCACAAATACACACGGAAAAGAACAAAATTCTGTATTCGCATGCAGTCTGTGCAGCAATGTGTGCGCGCACAGTAAACAGCATGTGATTTCCAAATTGACTTCTCTTTCGCATCTTCTTGCACTTAAACGGTTTAAAATAGCTTGAAGGTTTAAACTGACAGGACCTAAAACACGTGCAAATGATAAACAATCACTCTAAAATAGAGATGCACCGATCGACCTGCCAAGGGACCAGAATCGGACGATTTTTTGCCTAATCGGCCCAGACGCTTTCTTCTCTCAGACGGCGAAGTGACACACACCCGCCTCCTCTCACTCACTCGTTTCGGTTAAATAGTGCTTGTATTGCGCATAATTTTAGTAATTCATCATTTTAGTAATTAAACGAGTACCAAAATGAGTGGCTTACTGCGCTTAAACGGTCAAATACACACAAAATTATGTTAAAATGCCCGTCTTGGCGAGTACTGAGATAAACACAGTCAGTTTTGGAACCTAATTAGTTGAGAAAGATAAAGCAAGTTGTGTAACAGTATATTGGATCTGTGAATAAACTCTTAAAGTGACAGCATAATATTTCTTAATATTAATGTTCTAATGTTTCTGCTGTCTGTCACATTAATAAAAGAACAAAAGTCAAAGAAAATCACTCTCTACTCTTGACTGAATAACTTTTGTAACTAATTGTAAGCATTAATCTGTATTTAATTTTTACAATGAAGACTATCCAGTGTTATTTTACATTTGATTACTTTCATTTCTGTAGTATATCTTACCTGAATATACTGTATACCCACCTGAAAAACTTAAATCCATGTTTATTTCATATCTCTCTTTATTCTATTACATTTATTTGTGCTGTTGTTTGAAATTTGTTTATTTGCTCTTATTTTATTACTTTTTTATTATTATTTTATTATCGTTTTACTTGTTTTTTTATTGAAATAAAATTTTGCATTGAAGTAGATTTCTGTTCATATGCTGTCAATTATAGTTCTCTGAAAGAAAATCGGAATCGGCAAAAAAAACAAACAAAAAAAAAAACAGCCAAGACAGCTGCAGTCGATGCATCTCTACTCTAAGATGGTTAAACTTTGCAATTAATCTGAGAATCATGTGCGTTTCAAACCGTGGTGCCTGGCCTGTACGGATCACGGATCAACTGTGATCCCTATACTTGACATCTCACATTTTACAATGTGACTATCGCGGATGTGCACATCGCGATATAGATGCTAAAACGATATCATGCAGCCCTAGTGTTATGGCCATAGCACCGAGACAAACTATGAAGTACAGAGACAGGGTCATGCCCTGAGGAACTGGAACTGGTAGTCAATCCTGCAGCACTCCTCCTTATGGTTTAGAGCCACTACTCACAGAGCCACTTCTGCAATAACAGCACACCACATAAGTGTCGCAACCCTTTTGAGAATTAATCCAGCAAGTAAAAACGTATTGTAGTCAAAGTCAAATGATTAAAACGCACACAATATCTGCAGTCTTCAGAGCCAACAGCCAACAGGTATTGTGCATCAACTGAACGCCCCCTAATAAATAAATGCATCTGATCATGGTCAGGTAAACTGAAAAGCAGTTAAACAGAACATAAACATAAAATAACATAAAACATAAGATAACAATTTGTACATCTGAAAGGGGCACTATTTTGCTTTTACAATTCATATGGTCATCTAGGTGAAAAATGCAAATATATTTCTCAGAACAAACTTTTAATCAAATCATAAAATTGAGCCAAAGGCAAAAACAACCTACATGAACGGTCTCTGGAATATGTGATCAAACCAGAAAACTTTTAACAGAAGATAATTGGTAACACATAAGGTCACAATAAGGTTTCATTCATTAACATGAACTAACAATGAACAATACTTCTACAGTATTTATTCATTTTAAAATGTTAATATCAACGTTTATAAAATGCATTTTTAAAATGCAAAAAAAAAAAAAAAAAAAAAGTTTAAAACATTTTATCTGTTAACATTAAAGTCAGCATGGAAATGGCTTCTCGAATGAGAAAAACAAATGTAGGGCAGAACTTGAATTTGTCCATTGGGAATTAGGGAACAAAAGAACAAAGATGAAAACATTTTGTGAAAAATGTATTGCTTGTTGTTAGTTCATGTTAGCTAATGGATTAACTAATGCTAACAAATGAGACCTTATTGTAAAGCGTTACCAGATAATTGTTTTTTAAGTATCTACTACTTATGAACGCAAGGTCTAGCGCATGCACAATCAAATGATTTGGTGATGTTTTGAACTTGATTATGTAATATCACACATATCAAAGCATCTATGAACCCTTTCATGGACACTAAAGATCTGCAAAACGTTTCCAAGCTACAGCTATTTAGGCACATACACATTATGCCCTTTTAATTTTTCTTAGTGGAAGCGATATCCTCAATCTGCAAGTGTGACAACATGCTTTCAATATCAAGAGTATATTTAACATCTCGTTCATTTATATCTAAAACACTAAAAGCTGTATTTAAGTCTCAATAATACAGCTTAATTACACTTGCCATGTGAATCTACAGAGGACGTCACCTCCCATAATTAGACGCTGTTATGCAATAGGTTCAAGCGCTTGTACACACACACACACACACACACACACACACACACACACACACACACACGGACGTTTACGGGAATCACCGCTTCAGTGCAGCAGAACAACAAAATGGACTGCAGCCTTTTGCCTCACTTTCTCCATTCCTAAATCCACTTACCCGCCCCTTCCCTTCCATTTCCTGCCCTCACTCCGCTCATTCACTCGCTCTCTGGTTTAAAACTGAAACCCAGCCTGTTCCCAACCTCCCTCAATAACACAGCTAAACTCCACATTCTCCAGCTATTACATCACAGGGGGCCTCTCAATGAACGCCAGGCCGGTGGAAGGTATTGCAGGAAACTGACCCGCAGTTGCAGTTACTGGAACGGTTTTGTGTTTACAAAGGAGTCTGGTATACAAAGCAGATCCAAGATCATGGACGTCATCAGTTTAGAATATCTGCTGCAATGCTCCGGCAACTGTGAACATTCATATTCTAGGATTCAAGGAAATCAGTGTCTGATTGCGATCAAACAGCCTGTTGTTTATGACTTACATTACTGGTTTCCCAAAACGACTGGTAACAGCATGTCTTGTTTTGCATAATACAGGACAGGATGACGGTCACCCAAAACGCTTCCTCATGGACAGAGGAGTGTAATGCACAAAGCAAAATCCATTAGAACATCCAGAACTCCCAAGCGGCAGCGCAGCATTTAAAAGTCCGCATCTCTGGTATACACCAAAAAGGGGATCACCGCAATTGACAAACTGAATTAAAAGGAACTATTAGGTAAAATTTACTTTCAAGTGGGAATCAAAGAATATTATTATGACTCCTATAGATCAGGGTAGTGCCTTATTTAATTTTTGACAGGAATGAAAACAGTGCGTTCAACAGATTGTACTGTTGTTTAACAACATACCGATTGTTCAGACAAAAAATAAAAAAAATACATCAGTAGACAAAAACTCCATAAAACAGTTTTAAAAGTTGTGAGCTGTGAAAATTATGCGATTTAGGACCTTTCATACAATGCGTGCCATTGTACGTCTATCCCTCACAGCCTCATTTTTAACTGCGTTAAATTCAATATGGCATCTGATCTGACTAAGTATACCTGAGTAGACATCAGCAGCTCTCCATAAGGGAACTCCAAAACAGATGTCAGCAACAAAAAAAAAAAAATCCCTTTTGTGCACATGGAATGATTTCTGAAGGATCATGTGACACTGAAAACTGGAGTAACGATGCTGAAAATTCAGCTATATTCAAATAGAAAACAATTGTAATAATATGCAAGGAATAATTGACGACGGGCTGTTGAATTATTAGAAAAATTATAATAATTGTAATTGATAACTGATAAAATCATCAGAGCCGCGCTGACAACACGTTTCTGTGCGAGTGTGTGTCTGTACGGTATGTGTGTGAGTTTGAGCGGGAGAAAGAGAGCATGCTCTTTCCGTACATAATAAAACATAATTTTGTGGCAAAAAACATGGAAATAATTTATCGTTTTTATCCTATTGTTTACTATATTTATTTGCTCGGTCAGTGTCGTTGTGGGTTTTGGTTCTTTTGCTGTTGTCGGCTGTAAAGACATTTGAAATAACTGAAATCATTTGGCAAAGTGATATGCAGAGGTGGACAGTAGTGAAGTATTTTTACTTTCCAAGTAATCTTATTTTTTCAAGCATATGTACTTTATCACTGTTCTTCTTTGGAACACTTTTACTTCACTACATTCCAAAGCATACTATTGTACTTTTTACTGCACTATGTCGCATATTGAATATCATTTAATACTTAATTACATAAAAAAAAATTTACTTTTACTCAAGTAACAGTAATTCAAATTTTTACTTGAGTACAAGTAAGAAAGTTCTACATTTTTAAGTAATTAAGTATTAAAGGTAAAAAAAAAAAAAAACTTTAATTTATGAAATGTAGTGCAGTAAAAAGTACGACATTATGCTTTGGAATGTAGTGAAGTAAAAGTTTTCCAAAGAAAAACACTGATAAAGTACAGACACTTGAAATATGTACTTGAGTAGAAAGTAAAAATACTTCCATACTACTACTGTCCACCTCTGGTGATATGGAACTGTAATGCGGTCTGTCTGGAACTACTTTAGCCGTGCGTTTCCCTGAAAATAATTGCACACCTTAGAACGTTCATCAATCAGTCAGATACAAGCATTTAACAGCCCCAATTATAATTCACAATATTACTGTTTTCACTGTATTTTTATCAAATAAATGCAGCCTGGGTGAGTATAAGAGACTTCTTTCAAAAACACAAATTTACCCACCAAACTTTTTTGTTTACACTTATGTATACACAAAAGTAGTACTATATTTGATACCATTTTTGCATCACAACTTTTTTTTTTGCAAGGGTACAACATTTAAAACACCTTGTCTTAAAGGGTTAGTTCACCCAAAAATGAAAATTCTGTCATCATTTACTCACCCTCATGTCGTTCCAAATCCGTAAGACCTTCGTTCATCTTCGGAACACAAATTAAGATATTTGATGAAATCCGAGAGCTTTCTGACCCCTCCATAGACAGCATTTTAATTATCACTTTCAAGGCCCAGAAAGAGAGACATCGATAAAATAGTCCATGTGACTCCAGTGGTTCAACCTTAACTTTATGAAGCATCGGGAATACATTTTGTCCACAAAAACAAACAAAAATTAAAGCTGCAAGCAGTGATGAAAGGGCCCTCGCACCCGGGAGCACCGCCACCCGGTGGCCTCAGGAAAACAGCGAATAGTGGGCGACATGCATTTAAGTGGGTAAATATAGGAGAAATATGGCAAAGTCACTTCAATGTGCCACACTTCCTGCTGCCAGCAGGTGGCGCTTTGACTATAACCGAATATTGGCATGTAGATGTCTTCAGGCCTGGACTATTATCAAACGTGAAGTTTGGGGCAGATCGGACACTGTATGCCTGAGTTACAACAACTTCCTGTTTTGTGGCGTAAATCGCATACATTAGCACTTAGCCAAGCTTTGCTTGATTTAATGTTTTTCTAGCATGTTTGGGACTTGATGGCATATTTAAATGTGTTCCTGGGAGGGAATTACAGTGTAAAGCATGCCATTTCCTGTTGCCAGCAGGTGGCGCTATGACTAACTAATATTGGCATGTAGATGTCTTCAGGCCAGGACTCTTATCAAACATATGAAGTTTGGGGCAGATCGTACATTGTATGCCTGACTTACAACAGCTTCCTGTGTCATGGCGAAACATCAGATTTTGTCAGGCCGTCACTGACACGCCCTTCAGCGAAACTCAAGATCTTCACAATTTAACGTCACAAAGGCCTTTAGATTAGACTGACCAAATATGATGTTGATCTGGTTAAATCACTATGAGAAGTTAATCACAGTGTAAAACATGCCATTTCCTGTTGCCAGTAGGTGGCGCTATGACTGTAACTGAATATTGGCGTGTAGATGTCTTAGGGCCAGGACTCTAATAATACATGTGAAGTTTGAGGCAGATCGGACATTGTATGACCGAGTTACAACAACTTCCTGTTTTATGGCAAAACATCAAACTTTGTGAGGCCGCCACGGACACGCCCTTCAGGGAAAACTCAAGATCTTCACAATTTAACGTCGCAAAGGCCTTTAGATTAGACTGTGCAAATATGATGTTGATCTGATTAAATCTCTAGGAGGAGTTAGTTAAAGTACAACGTCTGGAAATGGCAAAATTTGCAACAATTTTGCAAAGAAAATTCAAAATATCTCACTTCCTGTTGGTTTTCAGATTTCGTACTAGGTATTGGGCTTTTACATGTGTCTACCGAATTTCGTGAAACGTAGCGGGAGGGGCACTTCGTTGAAATGTTGTAGGTGGCGCTATCGAGCCATTTTGCCACGCCTAACTCTGAAACCCATATCAGACGTAAATTTTCACCACTTTTGACGCGTGTGCAAAGTTTCATGAGTTTGAGAGCATGTTTAGGCCATCAAAAATGTGATTCATTTGGGAGAAGAATAATAATAGGCTGAGCAATTCCAATAGGGTCCTCACACCATCGGTGCTCGGGCCCTAATAACGACTTTATTCAACAATTTCTTCACGTCTGTGTCAGTCTCCTACGCAGTTGACGTAGTAAATACAGTTACGGCAGAATTCCAAGTTACGTCAGAACGTCGGCTTACCATTGGCCGAAGCTGTTCACGTGAGCACCACGACGCATACGTGTGATGCTGACGCAGGAGCTGGCCAACGTAAACTGCGTAGAAGACTGACACAGACGAGAAGAAATTGTTGAATAAAGTGGTTATTTTTGTTTGTTTTTTGCGCACAAAAAATATCGCTTCATAAAATTAAGGTTGAACCACTGGAGTCACATGTAGAGATCGACCGATATATCGGTTTCCCGATATTTAAGCATTTTCACATAATCGGGTATCCATTTTGTAATATCGGATTCACCGATAACTGGCGCCATCTTTTGGCCGTTTTGAGAATTGTGCGCAAGACCGCCATTAAAGCACTCCGTCTGAGGGGAGATGAGTCAACAACGGTGTTCAAATGTAAAATAACTTTATTTAACATAACAGCCAGTAATGCACAAATGAGATATGCACAAATAAGATTAGGCTATGAATAAGGCTGTTATGTAGTTTAAACTTGGCGCTAAAAATAGAGACAAACTCACGAAGTCACGTAATCCGTCATGTCCCAATAAGACGTAACTTTACATGAATTAAATAAAACAGCCATGAATGAGAAGCATGTTGGAAAAAAAAGCGCTGAATTTAATTCAATCTCTGTTGTCTAAGCTCATCTCATGTAGTCGCGTTCAGCCGTTCACTCACCGGGTTGATGCTCCAGCATGGCCACCACAAGATCCACTCGTTTAAAACTCCTTAAAATTATATTAACATCTACTATATAACATTTATATAATAAATATCTAAATAATTACAGCTCTGAGGAAATGAATTATCAGGCCTATCTCCACGAGAGATGTTCTGTGTAAACGCACAGATGAAAACAGTGCTCTGTCATCAGCATCTAGACCGACAAAAACATTATTAATAATTATGATGACGTGCTAGATGAGATGGACTCTGTAGTCGCTGTTTTGTTTATTTTTCTGACAATGTTTGCGTATTCCAGAGAATATTCCAGCGCGTTCCGTTCTCTTCTCAGCCTATCAAACAACACATAAACCTTTTAAAATTGTAGTTTAAAACGAATGCTTATATCTATGCTTATATTTATGGGAAGTTGATAGACTGACTCACCTGTCATTTATTTATGTTCTCCATTTGAAAACATTAGACTTTGTAAATGTATTTTGCCTGTTGTTAATATGCTGTTGTTATAAATAAAAAGATGCAACAGCAGTAATGTTAAAAAGACTTTAGTGACAGTGCACTCTATATATATATATATAAAATTTTTGCACTCTTTCAGACTATTTATTGATGTAGAAGTGTGTTGTATGTAAGAAGGGAGTGAAATTGCAAAAAAGTGTTAAATAAAACAGTTTGTTCAGTTCAGTGCTGTTGTTATAATGGTCAAAAACAGAAATAACAATAAATAAATAAATATCGGTTCTATATATCGGTTATCGGGGACATAAACATGTAAATAATCAGTATCGGTTATAAAAAAACAATATCGGTCGATCTCTAGTCACATGGACTATTTTATCGATGTCTTTCCTACCTTTCTGGACCTCAAAAGTGGTAATTGAATTGCTGGAGTCAGAGAGTTCTCAGATTTCATCAAAAATATTTTAATTTGTGTTCCGAAGATGAACGAAGTTCTTACAGGTTTGGAACGACATGAGGGTGAGCAATTAATGACAGAATTTTAATTTTTGGGTTAACTATCCCTTTAATTAATGACAGCAAGCCTAACATGCATGCTTTTCCCTCCAGTATAACAGCGTATTGGATTAACTTATCAATCAACATTCTTCTTTGCTCAAACTCTTTTGCAAAGGCTGTTGTGATTCAAAAGCAAGGCTGAATTAAAGGCTTTAGTACTGTTACAGCCTGTTCAGCACAACATGTTACAGGCCTACACGTCCATATGACAGTCAACCCAGGGTGGCTTGTTCTACTCTGTAGCTGTTGGGAGTGGGTGTGAACCATTCATTCATCCGTGCGAGAAGAGCAAAACTAGGCCTGCCAGCGATGAGCTCATTCGTTTAGCCAACGGACTCCTCTCACCAGAACAGATGGGCGATCAGACTGCAAATTTGAGCCAGCAGTCTCTCAACTGTAACAAAGCTAGCTTGAAACTTAACCACAACAATTCTCCTTTGTTATACAATTTCAACACCACTGTATAAATCGAGCTGTATACATGTTTGATTTACAAATTAGGGAACATTCACCAACTCTTGGGAACCTGGTGAAACATTTATTCCTGGAAAAAATGATGCTCATCCACTCTAGTATACATAGCCAATTTTTAAATTTAGAGGTGTAGGTCCAACTCAAGGACTATCAAATTTCAACAGTTTTTCGTGGGCAGATCCAACAGTGAAATGCATCCAAGTGCCTCTTGTTCCTACCAGTTTTACACAACCTTGGGGAGCCCGCGCCCACGCCGCCCTGGAGAGCCCTGCCACCTTGACATTTCTGGAAAAAGCACTGCGCAAATTTCACATCTATACGTCCATAACGTTTTAATCCATGCCTTATGTCTGGTCTTAGCTAAAACTGTACAATATTGTTGTATTTACAGACTGGAAGTGCCCCACAGATCATGCACGAGTGCATAAAATAACATGCACGTTTCTGCAAATCAGTGCAATGCAAATGTGATATTAAATCTAGTGGGAAGTACATCAACTAAATTTAATTACAATGCCATCAAATTGATAGTTCAACAAGGAAACCTCATACCAAAAATATGTCTGACAGAGAAAAAAAAATGCATAGCCTAAAAACTAAATTTGCAATGCAAAATGATTGAATAATGAACTTCCAATAGTAGCATGATCAGAACTGCTCTGACAGATGTCAGACTCTGTGTGAACTTGTCTCTTTCAGTCAATGCAAATCTAAAACTCAAGAGAAAAAGGCTTAAAAGTCCAGCATAAAAAAGAAAAGTGCATGCAACTGGTTTCAAGCAAAAGCAGCACGTCCATGTTAACGAGAGAAGTGGGGTTGGTGCATAGCGCTGTGATTGAATGAACAAATCCAAGCAAGAAAAGGAAACATAAATTACAATACTCGAAAAAACAACGGTAACAAATGGTAACATGTTTACAAGTATAAAAGCCAGTCTTACCAAACCATGCCGTATGCACCTTCTCCGATGTACGAGAGGTTGCTGTAGCGCGGCCCGACATCGAAAGCCTGACCGCGGACCATCTCGGCACCGGATCCGGGGTTCGTGCCGCCGCCAGCAGGGGCAGATACCGCAGCTGTCGCCATTGCTGAGAAACTGGGCTGCCTTTACACGCACAACAAACGCGCTTTTCTTACCCAAAGCAGATTATAAAGACCAGGAAAAAGCTTCTAGGTTGAATAAAACACGGTAAGAGGCGGTATAAGGGACGTGTTTAAACGAAACCGAAGACTTCGCGTCAGAGTGAGAGGAAAAGGACGACTGGAACGTTGTTGACTCGCATATATATATAGTGATAGTAATCTGCGCGTGGTGAGAGTGACTGACTGCAGGCAGCAGAGGTAGCGCTAGCAGAGTGTTGCCGCAGGAAGTAACGGAGCAGATCACGTGGGCAGGGAGCGGAGAGTGGTTACCATAGAGATTGAAGTTACACTTCAGTTCTCAAGAGGTTTAAAGATGCGTTAATTCAGGGGTTTTCAAACTTTATGATGCCAAGGACCCCCAAATACGATGAATCTTTTATGAGGACCCCCTTCCTAAAATCCATCTATTTGTATGTAGGCCTATGAAAAAACATTTAAACTGATAGATAAATTGTGTGACATTATAAATACAAAATACTGTTTCCAAACTTAATAAATTGGCTTTACTGAATGTTGGATGTAAAAACCTGAAGAAGGACATTTTTCAATTACAAATTATTTGTATAAGCATCTTTCACAATAAATGTATGTAAGCATCTTACGTACTGCGTTAAGAATACTGCCTTACAACCCCAGTGAGCGAGATAAAGGGGACTCACTAGAAAGGTACAAAGCAAACATACAATTCTGGAAAGTAGCCTATATGGCAAGAAAGGAGAGAAACATTTAGAAATGAAACAGAATGTTCGGTAGACTTTATCCATTTTTGCTTTGTCTTTTTATTCTCTGAAATTTTCTGGGGACCCCTTAGGACCTTTTGGAGGACCCCTGGGGGTCCCCGGACCCCAGTTTGAAAACACCTGCCTTAATTTACAAAGTCAGACGAGTATAATCTGTTGATAAATCGGGATTTATGGTGGGTAGGTCATCCTGATTTTACTAAATTATGAATCTAATTATTAGGAAATTTAAACAGATCTATCATGTTGGGGAGGGAGAGTATTTGTAACACGAATTGAGCACTTATAAACAGTGTTGGGGAAAGTTACTTTTAAAAGTAATGTGTTACAATATTGCATTACTCCCTAAAAAACTTACCAAAAGTGAAATGAATAAATTGAATGCTGAATGAAATGCACCTTTCTCCTGATTTCTTTCAAAACGGGGGCAGTAGAGGTGTTACTATAAATGGGAAAAAGTTCTGGCGTATATATATATTAGTGCTGTAATCGCGATTAATCGATTCTAACATAAAAATTTGTTTATATAGTATATGTGTGAATATATATATATATATATATATATATGTGTGTGTGTGTGTGTGTGTGTACATGTCTGTGTGTATATATTTTCATATATACACACACACACATAGGCCTACATATATATATATATATATATATATATATATATATATATATACCGTACACACACACATATATTATATAAACAAACTTTTAGGTTAGATGCGATTAATTATATATATATATATATATATATATATATATACATATACACCGATCAGGCATACAGGTGAAGTGAATAACACTGATTATCTCATCATCACGGCACCTGTTAGTGGGTGGGATATATTAGGCAGCAAGTGAACATTTTGTCCTCAACGCTGATGTGTTAGAAGCAGGAAAAAAGGGCAAGCGTAAGGATTTGAGCGAGTTTGACAAGGGCCAAATTGTGATGGCGAGACGACTGGGTCTGCATTACTCAAAGGATATATTTAGGTGATTTGAGAGCTGGAATTTGGTCATGAAGCAAATAAATATGAACTGATATTCTTTCCCTATAAGACTTCAGTTTTTCTCTGTAGCCATTTTGTTGTGACTTTTCAATCATGCCTGTACACTTTTTTTCTCTGTGTACTAGATTTGCTTCATCTGCAAATCTTAAATCAGTCTGAAAAGTTCTCATGAGTGTGTAAGCTACTGTGAAAGGAGACCATGGTAAACTCAAGTACATAGTTTAGTGGTTTACTTGCACTAACCGCGCTAGAGACAGCTAAACTAAAACTGGCAAGTGTGTGAACCACTAATGCAGTCACAGAAGAAAATGTTGAATTTTCAGACACCAAACTGATGTGAAAAGTACTTTATTCACATTATATGAGATTAAAGCCCAATGTTTGGTTCCATGTCCATGAAAAGATGCAAAGAAATGCTTCCCAGAATTGCAGGGAAATGCCACACAACAGCACTCATATTCAACTATTATGTTTTAACAGACATAAAATAAGTCGCTGACATCAGCATTACCACATGCGAGAACATTTAGGTACACAATTCACTATGTATACTCAGTGTGGAATTGGTATTATTTTATCCAGTATAAAACTTCACGAAACGTTACTTGTACACAACATCAGCCAGTAAGGAGACAAAGTTAGGTCCAAAAAGAGTCTGATCCCTTAGGTTTATCAGTTAAGTTGACTGTACAAAAATGATTCAAAGCTGATTCTGAAAAAGTACATTGAGATAAGGCACTTTATCATGTACTGTGAGAGCAGTGTTACACATCCATGTGTTCCCCATGTTCACTTTTTAGTAATACAAACAGCAACCATTACAAAATGTCCTGTGAAAAAAAAAATGCAGGCAAAAAGTCTGTATAAAATTGCACACCAGCATAAAATCTGATGCATACGTTCAAGATTTCGTTATCTTTCCTTTTACTAGACAAAACACATGTAGTTTAGTGCTCAAACCCTTTAAAAATTCAACATTAATAATACTAAATGCAACAAATGCATTAGAGATCAAGATCAAAGCACATTTTGAATGAACAATTTCATTTGGCACTGCTGTGAACAACGTATAAGGAATAGTTCAAAATGGAAATTCTGACATAATTTACATCACTGACTAGATTATGAAGAATGTTTCAACTGCCCATGCAATTAAAGTCAATAGGGTCCAAAACAACATTTTTCAAAATATGTTCTGTTGTGTGCCACAGAAAAAAAGAGTCATACAGGTTTGGAATTATGCTGAGTAAATGATGACAGAACGATGACATTAAGGCATTGCACATTTAAACGGGAAAACTAGAATTAACTACTGTGAGATCACAAATTTCCCCATCCCATTTCCTAATAAACTCAGTGCTGATCCGGTGCACAGATTTTTGGCCTTTACAGTCATTGACAATTGCAAAACAGATACAAAGGAGAAAAAAAAAATTATACATATATATTCACATACTGCAGAATTACCATCCCACATCTAAACTGGAAGAGCAATTCTTATGTTTGTCAATATAAGGGAAATAACACCATATTTACAATATACAGTGAGGTCCAAAAGTCTGAGACCACTAGCAAATATGCTTTTACATCATTAAATCTGTGTTTAAAATTCGTTTAAAAAATAAAAATGAATTAAAAAAAAAATTATATTTTATATATATATATTTGGGGTTAATAAATTAATATTTGCATTCAGCAAGGATGCATAAATTTATCAAAAGCATCAGTCAAGATTTTTATAATGTTACAAAAAATTCAATTTTAAATAAATGCTGTTCTTTTAAAAATGAAAAAATGTATCATGGTTTCCACAAATATATTAAGCAGCACGATGATGCTGAAAATTCAGGAATAGATTAAAATATTTAAAAGTTATTTTAAATTGTAATAATATTTCACAATATTACTGTTTTATTGTATTTTTGATCAAACAAGCAACAAAAAAATAATAATAATAATAATAATGAGAGAAAAAAAATATTTCGACCCCAAACTTTTGAATGGTTGTGTAAATATTTTAAATCCCAGATTTTCATTGTGGTCTCAGACTTTAGGATGCCACTGTATATTTTGGAAAATTTTCAATATACTCAATAACGTGCATTGTAAGGTAATCTCAACCACTCTTTTTTTTTTATTTAAATATAGAAGGGACTGCATAGGACTGAACCTACCAGGGACAAACAAGACATTTTCCCCATACAAACACCAAATCAACACATCGCTCTGTCTTCACCTTCCTCATATGGTATCCATTAGGTTAGCGATATTCTTGGCCTTATCACATTATAGTGACTGTGCTACTATATCAGCTACTCGTCACAAGGCTTTCAAAATATTGAGCAGCTGTAATGTGAGACGACTTGCAGCATGCAGGACGTGTGGTTTGCAAAGTCTGGCTATGATAATACAACACGCACATGCCCAGTATTAATACTGATATTTAGGGGGAAAAAAGGCACTGCAACAAAACAAACAATGAAATGATATGCATAAATAAAGGTTTGCTATATATTTCGACAAAACTGCAGTCGCGTTCAGCAACTGAGAGACGATCTTGGCAAAGTCAGACTCGTGAATACAGTTTTGGCACATGAAAGAGTGCGTTTACACAGTAAAGTACAGCCATAAATAATTTTTTTTTCAAATAAATAACAGTCTTATATACTAACCACCTACAACACTGGATAAGTACATCTGCTGACAAGAGCTGAAGGCCTTACGGGCGATTATTTCATTATTGAAGCCGATGTGGTCCGAAACGCAATGCAATACTGTATCTGTTAAGACTATTCACATTAGTTTTCTCTCCGTTGTAACAGTCGTATCAAATAGGGAGCGCAACCAACAAACTACGTTCTGATCACATTTCCTTTACACATGTCTCAAAGGTAATACATAGTTTATGAGGTATTAAGCACCAGTAAATGTAAATATAAGCTGGTAAAAACAAGGCAAATAGTTAAAAGATGGAGACATCTTGTTTAAAAATGAAGGCAAGTTCAGACTTAGCAACAAAGAGAGTTAATAAATGACCAAGGATCAGACATTCTTGGGGGAAAAAAACAAGGAAACGCCTTTCACTGGCGTTCAATGCTTTCTTCTGAATGCATGAATGGACTCGTTTTGGATGACCTCAACAATCGCATATTCTTTTCAAATTCAACAACTCATATCATTTGAGATGGTGAAAAGACCATCAGCTACTATTCCCCTTTCAGATCACTGTGGCTGCAGCTGTAGCTCCTACTTCCTCTGTTCTGGAGCTAGTCTCTTGGGTCAAAATTTGCTGCGGCTCCTTCAGGAACACCAGAAGAACTGTGATATTATCACTGGATCCAGCAGCTTTCGCATGGGCCACCAGACTTTGGGCCACGTCCTCACCCGAGCCTCTGCCCTCCCTCAGAGCTTCCAGGACCAGCCCCGGGACGTCCCCAGGCCGAACCACGTCAAAGAAGCCGTCACAGGCAAGGAGGATGTAATCTTCATCCCCGTTCAGCTGGACCGATGAGCTGTCAGCTTCATTAGAGACATACGGCTTCTGATCAAAATCACCTTTTGAGGATTAGAAAAAATATATATAAAATTTATTTTACTAACTTGCACTATAAATAATTACTACAATAAATATTTTTTAAAAAAAAATTTAGACATTTTTTATAATAGCAGCAAATTAATCCATTTAGCTATAAATAGAACTGGGTAATACAACTAAAAATATATATATACATACATACATACATACATACACACACACAATACACTACCGTTCAAAGATAAAAATACACATATATAATATAAAAATACAGCTAAAAATATATATTATATATTACATATATATACACAATACACTACCGTTCAAAGATTTGGGGTCAGTACAAATTACAAATTTTCAGTACAAATTTTTTAAAGAAATTAAAACTTAATTAAATTAATAAAAAAAGTTACAATAAAGATATTTATAATGTTATAAAAGATTTCTATTTCATATAAATGCTGTACTTTTAAACTTTCTATTCATCAAAGAATCCTGAAAAAAAAAATGTATAAGAGTTTTCAAAAAATAATTAAGCAGCACAAACTGTTTTTAACATTAATAATAATAATAATAATAATAATAATAATAATAATAATAATAATGAGAAATGTTTCTTGAGTATCAAATCAGCATATTAGAATGATTTCTGAAGGATTATGTGACACTGACTGGAGAAATGATGCTAAAAATTCAGCTTTGCCATCACAGGAATAAAACACATTTTACAATACGATATAAAATAAATATAAAATAAAATATAATATATCTCAATATTTTTCAACATTTATCCTGATATGTATTTGCCCTGAATTACTTTTTAAATAATAGATTCAAAATGTTAATGCATGTAAGAATCTAGTTTCCCACACATTACATTATATGCACAAATATAGCATCATAATAATCAGCAATATTTACCTACATATATTTTAACACATTTTAGTAAATGAAAAAGACCATTTCCTGGAACATTTCTGAGCAATTACTGAATCTGAGTTTTGAAGTGATACACTGAAATGGGCAGTTTGAACTCATTCATGAACATAAATCTTCTCTTCCGCTACTGAAATTTAAATCAGAGACACTATAAAAACGTCCATATTTTTACCTAATCAACAAATAAAAAGCACATTAAAATCACTGAAATATTCACATTGATGAATATTCAAATATCTTGCGAATATTCAATATATATCGGCCAGCCAAACTTGTAAATACTTAAGGACCAGTTCACACTGTTAAAAACGCAAGAGGCGGGCCAGTGGAATGAAAAAAAGAAGTGCAAGGTCTAGAGACGTGTTTTTTTCAAAGTTGAACTACTTTTAACGTGAGTGCCACGTGTCATGAGCGAGATGCTGCAAAAGATGCGAGATGTGAACACAGCGGTTAAAGATGCTCAACTAACGCGTGTTTACATTGAAAAACAATGAAAAAGTAGTGCACTGGAATGGAAAAATGAAAAAAGAATGTTTTTTTTGGTTTGCTGTTGTTTTAAGGCTGTGAGACATTCACCTATCGCTCTGGAAACGGCGTAGGTACCATTTACCCGCCAACAACCCATGAAAGCGATGCATCCACCCAGATCTTCAATCCTTTTCTTCTCATCCTGCACAGAAGCACAAGCACAATCTTTCAGGATACAGTCAAAATACTGGAGCTTTTACATACTATAATGAAAACCCCTGTATTTACCTAATTACAAATCTCTTAATCTTTTGTATAACTACTTAAGTACTTATTTTGCATGCAGAAACACAAATTTGAAGTCAATCATTGCCTCTCTAAGGACCATTCTAATGCTTCTGGCATTCAGTCGCTGTAGTAAGTATGCAGCATACAGTGCTAATATTGATTCAGCATGTGGTCAGCAGTCAGTTCCTCTGTCTCACATTTCAGCTGCTCACGGAGAACAGATGAGCATCTAATACGGTCTTGTGGTTCTGTCTCTACTGGTCAGCAGTGGCTTGTAGTGTCTCATACCTCTCTCTCCGGTTTGTGTGGGTCCATTAGGGTCACTGGTTCTCCCTGTCGAACCAGCATAGCTTGAGAGTCGCCCAGCCAGGAGACAGTCAGGCGATCAGAGGTCAGTAAGACGGCCACACCAGTGCTGCCGCTGCGCAGACGCTGAAGACGACAGAAACAAAAGAATGTTTAGTTTGCCATCCTGTGGTCACTGGGAGTAATAATTATGATTCTCATTACTGGAATACAATAAAATAGTTAACATAACATTAAATAACATTAAAACAGTACTGTGATAAAATGTATTTTTAAATCAGCATAAACTGAACTTAGTAAAAGTTCATTGTAAATGAATTACAATGTCAAATAATTTAGCAAATAAATCACAATTTTGTTCATTTTTATTGTGCTATTATGTTCAAAATTAACTGAACTAAATTAAATAATGAATTGAATAAAATTGAATAAAATTAATAAAAGTAATATAATAATAAATTCACATTCTAACACTATTTTTGCAGCGGGTGCTTAATTGTCATGTAAATATTTTCACTATGCAAAAATATGTATGTAACCATTTATATTTAATATTTTTTAAATTGTGCAATTATGTTCAAAATTAACTGCACTAAAATTAAATAAATGTAGTTTTCCATTAAAATGTAAATAACATAATTAGCAAATAATAATTAGCAAATTAAAAAAAAAAATTTTATTTATATTTTATTCAAAATTAATTGCACTAAATAAAATACATTTAATTAAATAGAATTTAATAAAATAATTTAGTAGCATTTAATATTTTTATTTCATAAAAATAAAATTAATTTTTCATATTCTAACTGACTAAATATTTTGGCAAGTATTAATTGCTTGATAATTTCACAATGCAAAAAAATAAATAAAAATAAAAATCTTAATGGGTCCAAAAAATGAATTTGCCCATTTCTATTTAAATTACTCTACTACCCTACTAAATGTTTTTGCCATTTAATGACACATTCAACTAATTTGGTATAACTTAAGGCTTACAAAAATTAAATATTTTCATAAAAAAATAGATAATTACTTGTTTTATTAAGTGGTATTAACTGGTCCATATAAACTGTCAAGTGCATGTCAATTATTATCAGTAAAATGAATTCTTTTTTACTTGCACCGTCCGTGTCAACGAAACAGAAAGTGCTTACTCATAGCTGTACCTGTGGAGGCAGACAGAGACTTGCAGCAAGCTTGCACCGTTTTCTTATCATATATTTAAACCACAGGGGGAACATGGACTATATTTATCTGTATTTATTACAGTGTAGGAACATTAGATACACATAACGGTTGCAACTTAAGAAGTGGGAGAGGTGTGAAAAGATTTCTTTCCATCGTGAATTTCCACAGAATGCACAAGCTTGACAAATAAGGGGAAAGATAATCTAACTGCTAAAAAATGATTGTGCAGTGTTTTCAGAAGCAGAAAACCTGTTTAAGGGAAAAAAGTGTACTTTTTGAAGAAAGCCAACACAAATGTCAGCTCATTGAATGATGTTTTTAAGTAGTGCATGTTTAAAAGTGGTTTTGTTGCTTTGTCAGGGTTTCTGCAGGTTTCACCAAGTCAAATTTAAGACTTTTTAAGACCATTATGAATGAAATTTAAGACCTATATCACGCAATTAAAAAACGTACAAAGGAAATGCAGAATCACAAAATTACTCAAAGCAAATTAATTTATTTAAATTGAACAAAATATCAGTAAACTTGCACTCCCCAATAGCTCAATCCCACCAGGATTTCACTGTATATATATATATATATATATATATATATATATATATATATATATATATATATATATATATATATATATATATATCATTTTTTTTTAGATCAAAATGACTTTGGTGGTAAAATTTTGTGGTGGTCATTTCCAGAAATGTGCATGTTTTTTTTTTTTTTTTTTCAATAATTAGGATGCCACATTTACCATATTATTATGTTAGATGCACAATAGTCACACATGACAATAAAACAAACAAAATGCATAAATCTCTTTTGGTATCTTACAAAAAAAAAGGCTTGTCCAGTGGTGTGCTGTCTAGTTTTAATAACATGATTGCTTAGGGTGGGAAATATGACCAAAATCTTACAAGTAAGCCACAGCAATAAGCAGTTGCTTAATATAAGTAAAAAGTTCTCAAGTAATTAAATAATCAAGTAAACGGTCAGTAATAAAATAAGAACTTATAAACAAATGACAATAGGACAAATAAATACAACATAAAGATACAGATACAAACAGTGCTTTAAGTTTATGTACTGTTTTTCCCCTGTTGTTGTTGTTTGATTAACATTAACGACACAGACAGTATAGGCTATATTAGGTTGCTTTCACTTTAAGACCTACAGTAATGCGCAGATCCAATACTGACACACGTCCCAAATTTTTTTTACACACAACATAACCGACAATATGGACATAGGCATAATAATGTGTGTGTTTGATCGTTCAAGGGCAATAAGCCTAGAAATAGACATTCATATACTCACACGAGCGCTGACAGGCAGCAAACGCGTGCACAGAATCGCAGCCAGTCTGACATCGGTCCACGTGTCAGAACCGAACTGAGTTCGTAGTTTACAGCGCTTTTATTAACTCTTTTTTTAGTGCGCAATCGCTTCGTCCTTGACGCTTATGCGAGACGGCAGGTGAGAAAGATTCCCCTTCGCTTTCACGATCGCGGAACTGGAAGAACTGGAGAACTGTTAGCTGAAGAATAAAATCCGTTTTATGTGTCTTTGGTACAATCCGAAAGAGACTCGCGCCAATAACACGAAAGCTGATTGGCTGCATTATAAGATGCATGTTGGTCTCATTTGTAGCTGTAATACAGTGAATTATATTTGGACTAGTGAAAGAAAGAACTATAACACCCCGGAATAAAACACAAACACACACACAAAAGCGCTGCGTTAGCATTTCAATGAGCAATAGACCAATTATCAGCCTACGTCACACTGACCACACGCAGGTTCAACTGCGCATGTCGGTTGCAAAAGACGATAGGGAAAATGTCATGTTGTGCAGTGGGATGCCAGAATCGTAAATCTGTAAACAGTGGTCTTAAGTTTTACCGAATACCATCAACTCACAGTACTTTTAATGCCAACCGCAGACGTCTTTGGTTACAAGCCCTTAGAAGAGCCGATTGGAAAGAGGACCAAATTAAAAATGCCCAACTCTGCAGTTCACTCCCGCATATTTCGCGCTCACACACATACAGTAATAAAGCCGCCTCTGACATACAAGTGCAAAAATTAGCTCCTTTCCCCAGCTTATTAATGGTCAAATACACTCAAAAATAATGCCACAAAGCCCATCTTGGTGAGTATTAACGTAAACACAGTCTTAAACAGTTCAGGAAGAATGTTGTGTAACAGCAACAGTATTTTGGATCCATGCGTGCGTCAGGTCTTAAAGGGACAGCAGCCGAATATTGTTAATGTTATTCAAACTACAAAAAGACAAACGATCACTTAATGCTCGACTCATTAACTTGTGTAACTTTAATGGATTAATCTGTATTTAATTTTTTACAATGAAGATTATCCAATGTTATTTTAAATTTGTTGTCAAAAATTGTTTTTTTTTTTATTCAGTTTCTCACCTGAATACTGTTAGACCTACCTGGAAAATAAAGCAGTCTATTTCATTTGTATCTTTATTCTATTGTATTTATTTGTGCTATTGTTAGTAATTTGTTCATTTGCTCTCATTTTATTACTGTTTACTTGTCTTTTTAAATTTAATTTACCATTTGAAATCAAGCTTCCTTGTGCTGTGTGTAAGCTATTGCAACAAAATTACCCCATTGTAAAAAATACATTGAGTTATCAAATATTTGTGAGATAATTGTAATGGTAATTGATCGTTTAACCTATATATGAAGAAAAAAAAAAAAAAAAAAGCTTAAAAGCTTTATCAAATAAAGTTATCTTTTCAGAAGAAATTTTTGATTGCCTAGACTTTCAATAGATGGACAAAAAAATAAATATTAAAAATATCTATTTGACAGTATATGCAGCGTTTTTTCCCCGTGGTATTCACGTTTTCCACTGGATGCTTGGCCATTTCGTTTCATCGTTTATCCATTGACAAGATGGTATGGCAAACGGATCTGTAAGATTCCACTCACTAACGTTAATTTCGTTGAATAGCCTTATCGCTGGGTGACAAACTATTGTAATATGCGGACAACATTTTGAAAATAACATCTAATTATCTATAATTAGTCATCTATAAATATATATCTATAAATAATCTATAATCTTTTTAAATCTAACGATTTTGTACCGTATCCATGTAATTTTCTCTACGTAAACACTATCTCTCCTGGATTTTCTGCAACCTAGCTGCGCGCACATCCTGTATGTTTACAAATAGAAAATTGGCTATAGAGGTAGTGTTACATGGACGTAGGAAAATTAAGACCTGTTTAAATCATTTAAGACCTAGAACTCAATACTTTAGCGAATTTAAGACTTTTTAAGACCTAAAATTTTGATTTTTAAATGTAATACTTTTTTAGACTTTAAGACCCCGCGGGAACCCTGTTTGTTTATATGTTGCACATACAGTCTGGTTCAGAAGCCTGAGATCACACTAAAATCTGCTATACGTTTTTACATTTATTTAAAGTTCCCCAATTATGCTACTTTAAAGATTCCTCATTTTGTTTTGAAGTTCTCATACAATAGGTCTACATGCATCCAAGTTTTAATTTTGATTACAACTGTATATAGTTTTCTAGCACTCAAATTGATATGCTGACAATATAATTTAATTTTAAAAAATGTAATAAATTAGAAAAATGCAACCATTTGCATCTCTTTTGGTTGTTCTTACTTCTCTCTTGGCTTTGATCTTGAACATATCATCTGTTTTTGTGAAGCTGCTTTTGAAGGCTGTGGCAGCATCGCTTTTTAGCACCTCCTGCTGGCTCAGTATGATATGCAGGTGAGTGGCAGCATATGTGGCAGCATCCACCCCTCCATGTCCATCAAACACTGCGTAATACTCTCGATCCACACCATCCTATAGAAGAGAAACGGAAATCAGAATCATGCCTCAGACACAATTTTGGTCCAAGCAGAAAAGTATTTAAAGACAGCATTATAGGGATAGTTCACCCAAAAATGAAAAATTCTGTCATCATTTACTCACCCACAAGTTGTTCCAAACCTGTATTGATTTCCTTATTGTGCTGAACAAAAAAGAAGATATTTTGAAGAATGTTGGTCACCAAACATTTTCTTGTCCCCAATGACTTCCATAGTATTTTTTTTTTCTATACTATGGAAGTCAAATGGGGTCCATCAACTGTTTGGTCACCAGCATTCTTCAAAATATATTTTGTGTTTAGCAGAACAAAGAATTTCAAGCAGGTTTGGAACAACTTGAGGGTGAGTAAATGATTTTTTACTAGTGAGTAAATGAAATTTTCATTTTTTGGTGAACAATCCCTTTAAATATAAATTGACTCATTTACTTTGACCTTTTTATTTATTTATACGTACACTGTGTAAATTTTAGCGGCATCTAGTGGTAAGGTTGCGAAATGCAACCGCCTACCGCTCACCCCTCCCTTTCGAAGCACATTGAGAAGCTACGGTGGCCGACACAGGACAAAGATGTCGTCTTTTGAGACAGCAGAGAGTAGCTAGCGCTCTGTAGAGCAGTTTGTCCGTTTAGGGCTACTGTAGAAACATGGCGGCGCAAAATGGTGACTTTACTGTGAGGGGACCCGCGGTGTATGTAGATAGAAATGGCTCATATTAAGGTAATAAAAACATAACGGTTCATTATGTAAGGTCTTTATACACCACTGAAAACATAGTTATGTATATTATATTGCATTTCTGTCAATAGATCCTCATAAATATTACACACTGCACCTTTAAATGTCCCAAAACATCAGTCCAAGTAGAAAACATTTTAACTACCAATATTATCCCAGTAGTGTTCAGCTCATGAATACTGCATATTCGGATATATATATAGCACTATATATATATATATATAAGAGTGAAATATGCTTATTGGTTGCTTATTGGTATGGTATGTTCTTCATTCAAAGCTAGAGGAAATATGTGGCTGCCTTACCTTCAATCCCAGAAGCTGGTTAAACTCTTTCAAGATCATGTGACGATCCTCCATCTTTCTGCGAGTGTTTCTAATGGCGTGAACAGAGCAGCTGTGTGTCCGTGAAGACGAAGAACCAGGACTGGGCAGCTGTTTCTGCCAGACCACACCCACCTCTCTCAATTTATTTATAAAGAGGCGCTGCAGTGGCTCAGACTGTAACACTGAAGGGTCACACAGACACATACACTCATCATGATGCTACATTGTTTGAAAAGAAGTTCTTAGAAATCATACAGACTGAAATAAATGTAAAGAGTCAACAACACAGGCATGAAGAGATACGTTTTCAAACAATGTAAAAACCGTACCTTCCTGTACTACTGTTGTTTGAACACTAGAGGGCCACACAGACAATTAAAGGTGCAGTAAGTTATTTCTGAAAAACACTGTTGAAAGTGGATCGGACCGAGCAAAGACACTTGAAGGCAAGCCTGCAACCTTAGCCGAAAAAAGCTTAATGCAAGCGTAATTTTTTTTTAATGGATGTCAATAGAGGAGAGGCTTCACTACACTGAATAAACCGCTTTTGTGAGGAAATAGCTTATCATTTAATGAATCGCCAGCCCATCGGCTAATCTTCAACAGTTTTCTCTTAAACATTTGTTTTGGATTGATCTATTTTTAGAGTTTCGCCAATGGTAAGAGCAACAGACACCTCTCATCTCACAATAAAAAGACAATCTCTAGGACCGAGCACCACAACACACTTGTAGCAAATCAGCAGTAGGGGGCGTGTCTACTCATGATGGGGAGGAGAGAGAGTGAGCAAGCGGGAGATTTGAAGAAAGTCTGTAGAAAGAGAGATGGCCGAGAGACATTACAAAAGAGAAAAGGGTCAGAGGAATATTACTGGATAAAGAAGGGTTATGATCAGGCAAGAGCTTTAGGACCCGCATTCATATTTAAAAAGCTTTCCAGCGCTGGAGAGACCGAAGTGGGAAGGCCTGAAAACGGATGCAGAGGCTGCATTGTTTCTGCTCAATACATCCACATGGAGTTTGCTATATTTCAAAGAACTAAGATATGCTGTTGTTGTAAAGTTAGCTATAGTAACAGGACAGTTCTGAGTGTCATTGTTTGTCTGGAGCTGCTGGAGACAACCAACTCTTGCTTGTATATACTCTTGTGTACTGTATGTTAATTTTTTGTTCTTCCTTGTGTTTCATTCATTATATTTGCTTTATTTTTTCACGCAGCATTAATTATCTTTGCTTCAGCTATGATAAATAGACATCCACTATTGCATTGCGTGTTCGTGCATTTTGGGGGCGGAGCAATGAAGGGAGGGGTGTGTTTGTTTGGGTTGATTTCAAATATCAACAGTGTTTCTTAGAAATCACTTACTGCACCTTTAAATTTTCATTGTAAATTACTAATATTTATTAATTCATTAGGATTTTCTGACTATTAGTCACTTATTTTCTAAAGATAACTTCATATAAAAAAAATAATAGTGCATGGCCTCTAAAGACTTCAGTTTGGGGCAAAATAGCAACATATATTTTTTGTATATATTTTTATTTGTGTATATATATATATATATATATATATATATATATATATACACACACACTCACCTAAAAGGATTATTAGGAACACCTGTTCAATTTCTCATTAATGCAATTATCTAATCAACCAATCACATGGCAGTTGCTTCAATGCATTTAGGGGTGTGGTCCTGGTCAAGACAATCTCCTGAACTCCAAACTGAATGTCAGAATGGGAAAGAAAGGTGATTTAAGCAATTTTGAGCGTGGCATGGTTGTTGGTGCCAGACGGGCCGGTCTGAGTATTTCACAATCTGCTCAGTTACTGGGATTTTCACGCACAACCATTTCTAGAGTTTACAAAGAATGGTGTGAAAAGGGAAAAACATCCAGTATGCGGCAGTCCTGTGGGCGAAAATGCCTTGTTGATGCTAGAGGTCAGAGGAGAATGGGCCGACTGATTCAAGCTGATAGAAGAGCAACTTTGACTGAAATAACCACTCGTTACAACCGAGGTATGCAGCAAAGCATTTGTGAAGCCACAACACGCACAACCTTGAGGCGGATGGGCTACAACAGCAGAAGACCCCACCGGGTACCACTCATCTCCACTACAAATAGGAAAAAGAGGCTACAATTTGCACGAGCTCACCAAAATTGGACAGTTGAAGACTGGAAAAATGTTGCCTGGTCTGATGAGTCTCGATTTCTGTTGAGACATTCAGATGGTAGAGTCAGAATTTGGCGTAAACAGAATGAGAACATGGATCCATCATGCCTTGTTACCACTGTGCAGGCTGGTGGTGGTGGTGTAATGGTGTGGGGGATGTTTTCTTGGCACACTTTAGGCCCCTTAGTGCCAATTGGGCATCGTTTAAATGCCACGGCCTACCTGAGCATTGTTTCTGACCATGTCCATCCCTTTATGACCACCATGTACCCATCCTCTGATGGCTACTTCCAGCAGGATAATGCACCATGTCACAAAGCTCGAATCATTTCAAATTGGTTTCTTGAACATGACAATGAGTTCACTGTACTAAAATGGCCCCCACAGTCACCAGATCTCAACCCAATAGAGCATCTTTGGGATGTGGTGGAACGGGAGCTTCGTGCCCTGGATGTGCATCCCACAAATCTCCATCAACTGCAAGATGCTACCCTATCAATATGGGCCAACATTTCTAAAGAATGCTTTCAGCACCTTGTTGAATCAATGCCACGTAGAATTAAGGCAGTTCTGAAGGCAAAAGGGGGTCAAACACAGTATTAGTATGGTGTTCCTAATAATCCTTTAGGTGAGTGTATGTATATATATATATATATATATATATATATATATATATATATATATATATATATATATATATATATATATATATATATATATATATATACACACACACACACACACACACACACACACACACACACACACACACACACACACACACACACACACACACACACACACAAAACAAGAGAATCACTCACAAACAATTCCCTGTTCATCCTCCGGTTGCTGTTCAGGATCTTTGGGGCAGTAGTGAGGTGAAAGGTCATCTTTGAGCAATTCAGTGACAGCAGCATTGCACATCACTGTACCCAGCCAGGATGGGGCATTTCTTTAAAAAATAAAATAAATCTCAAATATGTCAACAGTGTGACAACAACACACACACTCAAGTAACTTGTATTACAGTTCCAAAGTTTGAGGTCATTACAATTTTTTATATGTTTTTAAAAGAAGTCTCTTCTGCTCACCAAGGCTGCATTTATTTCATCAATATAAAATACAAACAGTAATATTGTGAAATATTATTACAATTTAAAAGTAACAAAATGCTATTTGAATACATTTTAAAATTAAATGTTTTCCTCTGATGGTAAAGCTGAATTTTCAGTGTCACATGATCCTTCAGAAATTATTTTAATATGCTAACTTTTATCAATTTAATGTATCCTTGCCGAATAAAAGTATTAATTTCTTTGAGGGAAAAAAAATAATTTGAACAGTAGTGTACATAGAGCATGTTTAGGAAGTAAACATTTGGTTGACAAATGTAAATACATTTATTATGATATGTTCGTTTTTCTCTCACAAACTGTGGAGTAAAATGCACATCTTGCACTAGTGAATTTGTTCTGTTTTTATATTAGATTTAGCACTTTGCCTGCTGGAGCAACAAGTGGCAAATGGCCCAACCACCCACTCATAACAACACATCTATTTAAAAGGAGCATTTGGCTGCGTGAGATATCTAATGACATAACAGCAAGATGTCAGAAAAGAAACTCCCTTTTGTCCTACTTGTCAAGAGCTGTGGTAACATCATGCATCTCTGACCTATATCATATCATGAAAAGGGTTAAACCTGACAAATCTGCAGACATTTGCATTCGGCACAGCTTCCAACAAAGAGGAAATGAAGTCTAAATGTCAGGAAGTGGGTATAACAATAGTGATTCCACAGAAAGGAAGTCTGCCCTGAGAAATGCGTCAGGGGAGAGAGAGAAAAGGATACAGAAAAAGATAAAACAAAAACTCCATTGTTAATTTAAACTTTAAAACTTCTGCACCAATGTTTTCCAATGCTTGGATTGTCACTGATAGTCACTGGGAAAAAAAGCACCAAATCTCTTAATCAGCTCATGCATAGTGCAACATGCTGACCTGGGCCAAATACTGTCTGCAAATACCGAGAGAAAGCAAATGGGAGAGAGAGGCAGGAATGACAGGAATGAGAGAACGCTCCTCCTCTGGTTAAAGAGGACAGGTGTGTCGCAACATTTCAGGCCCACTTGTGGGCCTATTAAAAATCCTGTACATGTTTTTAGAAAATAAATTCAGGACATGCAAACACAAATATGAAGCCGTATTCATAGCTGAGAGAAGAGTCTGCCATCCAACAGAAAATATAAATGCATTTCCTATTCTGCAAAAACCTACATCAGGGGTTTTCAATCAGAGGCCCACAAGGGAGTGCTAGGGAGTTTGTGGAAATATTTAGAGAAAAACAGAGTAAAAATAAATAAATACATACATAATAAAACATAAGATCTATCTAACTAAATAAATTGATTAAAAATTATTAAAATAAATAAAATATGATAAAAATAAATAAGTTAATTGAAATAAAATATTCATATAAAAAAATGAGAGAACCCTCAGGAGCCTGCTTAGAGAAAAACAGTGTAAAAACATTTTTTTAAAAATGTTAAAAAAGATAAATAGAAGATATAACTAACTAAATAACTAAATAGATTAAAATAATTTATATATTAAAATATATTCAAGTAAATAAATAAATAATAAATGAGGGAAACCTCAGGAGTCCAGAAGGAAGTGCTAGGGGGTCCGTGGAAAAGTTTAGATGAAAAACAGTCATTTAAAATAATAATAATAATAATAATAATAATAATAATAATAATAAAAAATAAAACATAAGATCTAATTAAATATATAAATTTTAAATCAATAAAAAAATGTATATATAAAAATTAATTAAAGGTGCAGTGTGTAATATTTATGAGGCTCTATTGACAGAAATGAACCGTTATGTTTTTATTACCTTAGAATGAGCCATTTCTATCTACATACAGGGTCCCCTTACAGTGAAGTCAACATTTTGTGCCGCCATGTTTATACAGTAGCCCTAAACGGACAAACTGCTCTACAGAGTGCTAGCTACTCTCTGCTGTCTCAGACGACGACATCTTTGTCCTGTGTCGGACACCGTAGCTTCTCTATGTGCTTCGAAAGGGAGGGGTGAGCGGTGGGCGGTTGCATTTCGCAAATCTCACCGCTAGATGCCGCTAACATTTACACAGTGCACCTTTAAAATAAAAAAATATTAAAATAAAGAAATAAATAATTATTCAGATCATTAATATATAACAAAACAGTACAATAATAAAGAAAAAAAATTATGCAACAAAAGAAACTAAATATTTTCCATAATAACATTTTACACATTTATAATATTATTTTTTCACAATATAAATGGCATCTTTATATATGAAAATATTTAGCTGCCTTTAGATTAGATTAGATTAGATTAGATTAGATTATAGGATTGGGGTCCCTCGCACAAGGTTGATCACATTTGGGTGTCCATGGCATCTAATAGATTGAAAACCTCTGACCTAGATGATATGCAGATTACGCACGTAACAAACCTGGCTGAGAGCAGGCGGAGGCCAAGATCCAGACTCTCTCCCGTCACCTCCTGCAGGGAGACTTTGCGGCTAAGTGGACTGATGGGAAGCGGATCCTCTGTGCCAAGTGGGTTTGGAAACTCCTCCAGAAAACTCTTGAGAAACTTTGCAGCATCGCCTTGCTCCGCACAACTCATTGTATGGACCTCTACCAAGGTAGGATGTCAGGGATGTCCAAAGCAAACTTGGATATTTGACTCTACACAAAATAAATCAAATAAAATTAACACAATATAACTTCATGCATAACCACCTTCACCAGAACCTGTCTACTTGTAAAAGTACTTGCCTATATCAGTTCAAAAAGCAATTACTTTGCTATACATTTTTCTCGGCCTATGACAGTGTTAGAACAATCGGAGGTGACCCTCTGTCAACTTCAACCAATGGCGTGTGTTTGGGGAGGGGCTACCTGTTTGTCCGAACTATAAAAGACAGGGATATATATATATATATATATATATATATATATATATATATATTTTTTTTTTTTTTTTTTTTTTTTTTTTTTATTTATTTATTTATTTTTTTTTACGCTTGATGATTATTTAAATATAACGAAAGAAAACAGATGCATTGTGATATTACCATATTATCCGCAAAGATACGACAAGCCATTTACTACTGTTGAGGTGAGGAACTCTTTCTCTGTTGCAAAATGCAAATGTGCATCTAGAATGCAGTACACTAGACATACTACCTACATATTTACACGCTTTCGCAAGAACATTGCTAAGAACTTCTTTCAAACTGCAGTGCACTGCATACAGGTAATTTTGGTTAGTTTATGACTGCAAGGATTCATGGTGTAACTTAAGCATGACTTCTTACGAATACAATTGCACGCACTGTCGCCATTTGAAAGCAGAACAACCGGGCCTTCAACTGCAAATATCAACTGGTTAGTTTAATTAACAACATAAAAGAGAACATAGACATGCATGAAAGTGCTGTACATACCTTTGCGGATGGTTGGTGTTGCTTTATGCGCCGACACTCCCTTTTTTCCTGACGAGTGCGGTTTGAAGTGCTACGCATTAACGCACGCCCTTTCAGTCACTACACAACAAAAGCCAATCCATCTGCGGAAGTCACTGTGACAGAAAGGAAGTACAAACATAACGATGTACAAGTGAAAAGAATAAAAGTGTGAGGCGCGGAATAGAATTGTCAGAACTGGATGAAGTCGATCCGTTTGGTTGTCAGATCGAGTTGGCTGCCTGGGCGGAGCTAGACCTATCTTATGAATATTAATACAATCCTTTTAATGGGCTAGCCAATGAGCGTCCAGTCATTCATATACATAATTAATATTCATAAGCCAAGGTCTACCGTTTAATATAGAAATAAATGGTGATTTCTGTAATAGTGACACGTTTTTCATTATTATTATTTTTTCTTTGTATATGCAAAGTTGCACTAAGATGGACAAATGCCATTGGATAGAAAAAGAAAAGACATATTATACAATATTAATATTATTGGGTAATTTCAAAATATTAAAAAATAAAATGGCCTGTCCCTAAACATATGACAAATGACTCAATACTGTAGTGTTTTGTATAAATGTAAAAGCAAAAAGGCTATTCAAACATGTAGTATTATTATTAAACATGCTATTGATAGACAAGTGAAGTGGCACCTTTTTGTTTGAAACATTTTCTTTTATTTATACATTTTCTCTACTTATGGTTTGCATGATGTTATCAGTTAAACATTGTAAAATGTTGTTCAATTATATACTCTGAATTAACATTTCTTTTGATATTATGGTAAAATGCATATAATCATAACAAAAGTCTTAATCATAACATGGATGTACATACCCGATTCCAAAAAAGTTGGGACACTGTACAAATTGTGAATAAAAAAGGAATGCAATAATTTACAAATCTCATAAACTTATATTTTATTCACAATAGAATATAGATAACATATCAAATGTTGAAAGTGAGACATTTTGAAATGTCATGCCAAATATTGGCTCATTTTGGATTTCATGAGAGCTACACATTCCAAAAAAGTTGGGACAGGTAGCAATAAGAGGCCGGAAAAGTTAAATGTACGTATAAGGAACAGCTGGAGGACCAATTTGCAACTTATTAGGTCAATTGGCAACATGATTGGGTATAAAAAGAGCCTCTCAGAGTGGCAGTGTCTCTCAGAAGTCAAGATGGGCAGAGGATCACCAATTCCCCCAATGCTGCGGCGAAAAATAGTGGAACAATATCAGAAAGGAGTTTCTCAGAGAAAAATTGCAAAGAGTTTGAAGTTATCATCATCTACAGTGCATAATATCATCCAAAGATTCAGAGAATCTGGAACAATCTCTGTGAGTAAGGGTCAAGGCCGGAAAACCATACTGGATGCCCGTGATCTTCGGGCCCTTAGACGGCACTGCATCACATACAGGAATGCTACTGTAATGGAAATCACAACATGGGCTCAGGAATACTTCCAGAAAACATTGTCGGTGAACACAATCCACCGTGCCATTCGCCGTTGCCGGCTAAAACTCTATAGGTCAAAAAAGAAGCCATATCTAAACATGATCCAGAAGCGCAGGCGTTTTCTCTGGGCCAAGGCTCATTTAAAATGGACTGTGGCAAAGTGGAAAACTGTTCTGTGGTCAGACAAATCAAAATTTGAAGTTCTTTTTGGAAAACTGGGACGCCATGTCATCCGGATTAAAGAGGACAAGGACAACCCAAGTTGTCATCAGCGCTCAGTTCAGAAGCCTGCATCTCTGATGGTATGGGGTTGCATGAGTGCGTGTGGCATGGGCAGCTTACACATCTGGAAAGGCACCATCAATGCTGAAAGGTATATCCAAGTTCTAGAACAGCATATACCCCCATCCAGACGTCATCTCTTTCAGGGAAGACCTTGCATTTTCCAACATGACAATGCCAGACCACATACTGCATCAATTACAACATCATGGCTGTGTAGAAGAAGGATCCGGGTACTGAAATGGCCAGCCTGCAGTCCAGATCTTTCACCCATAGAAAACATTTGGCGCATCATAAAGAGGAAGATGCGACAAAGAAGACCTAAGACAGTTGAGCAACTAGAAGCCTGTATTAGACAAGAATGGGACAACATTCCTATTCCTAAACTTGAGCAACTTGTCTCCTCAGTCCCCAGACGTTTGCAGACTGTTATAAAAAGAAGAGGGGATGCCACACAGTGGTAAACATGGCCTTGTCCCAACTTTTTTGAGATGTGTTGATGCCATGACATTTAAAATCAACTTATTTTTCCCTTAAAATGATACATTTTCTCAGTTTAAACATTTGATATGTCATCTATGTTGTATTCTGAATAAAATATTGAAATTTGAAACTTCCACATCATTGCATTCTGTTTTTATTCACAATTTGTACAGTGTCCCAACTTTTTTGGAATCGGGTTTATATGAAATTAATGTTGTATATTGTTGCATGTGTGTGTTGGCTAAAATAAGAAGCCACATGTATGGACAATTCAGAGAAAGGTGTCTAAATATCATTTTGTTTTTCAAATGCATTGAAAATAAATTATGCAACTTTATTTTTAAAGTCGGCATGCAACGAAATTTGCGACAGTCTTTTCTTATCTATTGTGACAGTGTAAAAAAAAAAAAAAAGTGTAGCGGGACTTGATTTTGTAAATAATGTATTTATTGGATGGTTGTGGTTTGCTCTTGGTCGATCTCACGTGAGTAACAGGTTGTCCCGCCCTCACACCAGTAAGTAGGAGGGGAAGTTATTTTGATTAAAGATTATCAGGGCACACACTTTTAAAAAATATGCATGGATAAATCATACATAATAATCACTGGAGTATTCTATTAAAAAAAAAAACAAGATTTGTCAATTTTGATTTCTTTGGATAAAAGTGTCTGCTAAATAAATGTAAATGTATAAGCAGACAAGCAAAAAAAAAGAGAAAAAAAGCACAGCACAGACTCTGTTTAACTAAAACTTTATTGCCATTTTCATCCTTTTAGTTTGCACATTGAGACTAATTAAACTGGCTTTAATTTTCTACTACAAGACAAATCAGCTTTACAAAACATTTTATACAAAATAAGCTGCCAGGGCTGCCATTTTGTCTTTAGGCTTTTTAGGATTCCCTCTCCCCATGGGCCTCCTCCCTCTTCCCTTCCCTCTCCCTCTGCGGGCTCCTCCGGCCCGGTGCATGGGATGCCGCATGGTCGCATGTTTCAGCTCCACGAGATCCTGGAACACAGAATCGCAAAACACGCAGCCAGTGTGCTGTGTTTCACCATCAGGCAAAGGCGAGCGTGTCTTGTTGAAGTCCACTACAACCAGAGAGGCTTCGCAGGAATCACAGCTGTCCTGGGACACCTGCACTTTATGGGCGTGCTCAAAGAAATGCACCACCACGTTGCATTTGTTGCAGGCCATGCGCCACTTTGGGCCCGAAGTGGGATCGAAGACCAGGACGCCCGTCTCACATTCAACGCACTGACCGATCCCAAGAGAGTTGAGGGAGTGCTGACAGGAAGGGTGGGTGCACTCGTTACAGCCCATCCCTGAGGGAAAGAAAAATTACATAAGGGTTATTCTTTTAGGAGAACTTTTACTCTTTTTTTTTTTTTCTTGTTTTTAAGAGTGTTCTTCCGGTTTCAACAAGTAAGGTTACATTTGCCAGATTTTCTCTATCTTGGACTTCCCACACCCAGATGTTTTTACTTCACCTCTATATTAAATTTATTAAAAAGCTTATTTATTTATTTATAAATATTATATACAGTATATATATTTTTTATTTATTTATATACAAACCCGATTCCAAAAAAGTTGGGACACTGTACAAATTGTGAATAAAAACAGAATGCAATGATGTGGAAGTTTCAAATTTCAATATTTTATTCAGAATACAACATAGATGACATATCAAATGTTTAATCTGAGAAAATGTATCATTTTAAGGGAAAAATAAGTTGATTTTAAATTTCATGGCATCAACACATCTCAAAAAAGTTGGGACAAGGCCATGTTTACCACTGTGTGGCATCCCCTCTTCTTTTTATAACAGTCTGCAAACGTCTGGGGACTGAGGAGACAAGTTGCTCAAGTTTAGGAATAGGAATGTTGTCCCATTCTTGTCTAATACAGGCTTCTAGTTGCTCAACTGTCTTAGGTCTTCTTTGTTGCATTTTCCTCTTTATGATGCGCCAAATGTTTTCTATGGGTGAAAGATCTGGACTGCAGGCTGGCCATTTCAGTACCCGGATCCTTCTTCTACACAGCCATGATGTTGTAATTGATGCAGTATGTAGTCTGGCATTGTCATGTTGGAAAATGCAAGGTCTTCCCTGAAAGAGACGCTGTCTGGATGGGAGCATATGTTGTTCTAGAACTTGGATATACCTTTCAGCATTGATGGTGCCTTTCCAGATGTGTAAGCTGCCCATGCCACACGCACTCATGCAACCCCATACCATCAGAGATGCAGGCTTCTGAACTGAGCGCTGATAACAACTTGGGTTGTCCTTGTCCTCCTTAGTCCGGATGACATGGCGTCCCAGTTTTCCAAAAAGAACTTCAAATTTTGATTCGTCTGACCACAGAACAGTTTTCCACTTTGCCACAGTCCATTTTAAATGAGCCTTGGCCCAGAGAAAACGCCTGCGCTTCTGGATCATGTTTAGATATGGCTTCTTT
Organism: Coreius guichenoti; assembly: GCA_039654105.1. Taxonomy (NCBI): domain Eukaryota; kingdom Metazoa; phylum Chordata; class Actinopteri; order Cypriniformes; family Gobionidae; genus Coreius; species Coreius guichenoti. The sequence goes on from CM077169.1 coordinate 8,944,220, forward strand.
TTTGACCTATAGAGTTTTAGCCGGCAACGGCGAATGGCACGGTGGATTGTGTTCACCGACAATGTTTTCTGGAAGTATTCCTGAGCCCATGTTGTGATTTCCATTACAGTAGCATTCCTGTATGTGATGCAGTGCCGTCTAAGGGCCCGAAGATCACGGGCATCCAGTATGGTTTTCCGGCCTTGACCCTTACGCACAGAGATTGTTCCAGATTCTCTGAATCTTTGGATGATATTATGCACTGTAGATGATGATAACTTCAAACTCTTTGCAATTTTTCTCTGAGAAACTCCTTTCTGATATTGCTCCACTATTTTTCGCCGCAGCATTGGGGGAATTGGTGATCCTCTGCCCATCTTGACTTCTGAGAGACACTGCCACTCTGAGAGGCTCTTTTTATACCCAATCATGTTGCCAATTGACCTAATAAGTTGCAAATTGGTCCTCCAGCTGTTCCTTATATGCACATTTAACTTTTCTGGCCTCTTATTGCTACCTGTCCCAACTTTTTTGGAATGTGTAGCTCTCATGAAATCCAAAATGAGCCAATATTTGGCATGACATTTCAAAATGTCTCACTTTCAACATTTGATATGTTATCTATATTCTATTGTGAATAAAATATAAGTTTATGAGATTTGTAAATTATTGCATTCCTTTTTTATTCACAATTTGTACAGTGTCCCAACTTTTTTGGAATCGGGTTTGTATATATATATATATATATATATTTTTTTTTTTTTTTTTTTTTTTTTATATATACATATATATATATATATATATATATATATTTTTTTTTTTTATATATATATATATATATATACACTCACCTAAAGGATTATTAGGAACACCATACTAATACTGTGTTTGACCCCCTTTCGCCTTCAGAACTGCCTTAATTCTACGTGGCATTGATTCAACAAGGTGCTGAAAGCATTCTTTAGAAATGTTGGCCCATATTGATAGGATAGCATCTTGCAGTTGATGGAGATTTGTGGGATGCACATCCAGGGCAAGAAGCTCCCGTTCCACCACATCCCAAAGATGCTCTATTGGGTTGAGATCTGGTGACTGTGGGGGCCATTTTAGTACAGTGAACTCATTGTCATGTTCAAGAAACCAATTTGAAATGATTCGAGCTTTGTGACATGGTGCATTATCCTGCTGGAAGTAGCCATCAGAGGATGGGTACATGGTGGTCATAAAGGGATGGACATGGTCAGAAACAATGCTCAGGTAGGCCGTGGCATTTAAACGATGCCCAATTGGCACTAAGGGGCCTAAAGTGTGCCAAGAAAACATCCCCCACACCATTACACCACCACCACCAGCCTGCACAGTGGTAACAAGGCATGATGGATCCATGTTCTCATTCTGTTTACGCCAAATTCTGACTCTACCATCTGAATGTCTCAACAGAAATCGAGACTCATCAGACCAGGCAACATTTTTCCAGTCTTCAACTGTCCAATTTTGGTGAGCTCGTGCAAATTGTAGCCTCTTTTTCCTATTTGTAGTGGAGATGAGTGGTACCCGGTGGGGTCTTCTGCTGTTGTAGCCCATCCGCCTCAAGGTTGTGCGTGTTGTGGGTTCACAAATGCTTTGCTTCATACCTCGGTTGTAACGAGTGGTTATTTCAGTCAAAGTTGCTCTTCTATCAGCTTGAATCAGTCGGCCCATTCTCCTCTGACCTCTAGCATCAACAAGGCATTTTCGCCCACAGGACTGCCGCATACTGGATGTTTTTCCCTTTTCACACCATTCTTTGTAAACTCTAGAAATGGTTGTGCGTGAAAATCCCAGTAACTGAGGAGATTGTGAAATACTCAGACCGGCCCGTCTGGCACCAACAACCATGCCACGCTCAAAATTGCTTAAATCACCTTTCTTTCCCATTCTGACATTCAGTTTGGAGTTCAGGAGATTGTCTTGACCAGGACCACACCCCTAAATGCATTGAAGCAACTGCCATGTGATTGGTTGATTAGATAATTGCATTAATGAGAAATTTAACAGGTGTTCCTAATAATCCTTTAGGTGAGTGTATATATATATATATATATTTTTTTTATATATATATATATATATATATATATATATATATATATATATATATATATATATGTATATATAAATAAATAAATAAAAAATATATATACTGTATATAATATTTATAAATAAATAAATAAGCTTTTTAATAAAATATAGCTTTTTAATATATATCTGTCTGTTATTACATTAATAAGAACTGTGGCAACGTCTCCAATCCCTTTTTATTTTAAGAAACTTGAAAGATAGTTCAACCAGTATAAAAAAATTATTAATAGCATAATCAGATCTCGATTACTGAATTTGTGGGAAAAATGTTTACATATATGAAACAGTTTGAAAGATTCCTAACTGAAGAACCACCCAAAATCAAGTTGATTTGAGAAACAGAGCTTTTTAGTCTCTCCTACCTTTCTTCATGTCTCTGAAGGGAGGGTTGCCAAAGCAGTATGGACACACAGGGTAGCTTTTGCCACGAGACCCTGAGGTCCAGAGCACCAGCTCAAACTCATCCAGAGGACACTTGAGCTCTTTGTAAAGCTTAATGGCTCCGTTCTGAGGTAAACTGTACGTCTCGTCGCAGTGAGAGCAGTGCAGACGACTGGGTTTAGCCTGGGGGTGATTAGAAATTACAGTTTATACCATATTTGATACTACATCATGATTAAGCTGTAAAAAGCAGTCAGTATAAGTCAACTTTTTGTAGTTGTAGAACAAATTTTAGGTGCCTTTATTGGAACATAATATTTATAAAATATTTAACAATAATACATTTTTATATATTTAAGAATCATTTTCTACTAGGTCTTGCGTTTGAGCTTACTTTTTTGTAACTAAAGTTTCGCCATGTTACAATTCATAATTATTAGTGGTGGATAACACAAATCAGCTATCAGCATTGTCCAGAATTTATAATTTACCAATATATATTGCCCGGCCGAAAAAAAAGTTGCTGTTTGGATTTAAATAGGCTAGTGCTTAAGAGGTGCATCAACCAAAAATTGATGCACCTCTTGATGGAAATAACATCACAACATTTATTTCCATCAAGAGGTGCATCAGTTTTTGGTCAGGATCTTGTATTGACAATGCAAGAGTCCAGCACTCTGTAAAGTCTCCTCCAGCACATCCCAAAGACTTTCAATGAATTTAAGGTCTGGACTCAGAGGTGCCGATTCATGTGTGAAAATGATTCTTCATGCTCCCTCCCAACCATTCTTTCACAATTTGAGCCTGATGAATCTTGAAACTGTCATCCTGGAATACGGCCATGTCGTGTCGTCCTACATGGTTGTTTAAGAAATGAAAAGCTACACACTCCACCAGTTAGGGTTAGAGGAACTGTTGCCAAACATATAACATGCTAGAAACATGATAATCACTGCAATAATGATCCAATCATAGACTTAAGCATTTGCCTATTTAAATCCAAACAGTGACTTTGTTTTTGGCCAAGCAGTGTATTTAAGTTTTTCTAACTTAATTTTCGCAAAATTTGAAGTAGTAACAGCAAAGACCTCTATAATGTGTAAAGACTTCACTCAGTACACTTGGATGGAGAAAATCAGCATGCAAGCATTAGACATTGCAGCCCATTTAACAGTAACATTAGACCAAAAGCCTAAGGTGGTAATTGAATGATGAGGGACATTGATGAATAATTTGTGAGTTATATCACATTCAGATGGACAGAGGAGAACATTCAGGTAAAAGCTTCTTCTCTGAAGGTCATTTTCAGGAGCAAAAGTACAGGCAGACAGAACAAGAGAGAGATGAGAGTCTGTCTAAAAGCCCAGAGTGCATCACAGCAGAAAATAGATAAACCATGTGATTTATGCAACATGGCCATACGGATGGTAATTAGGATCAAAGTTAGTGTGTAAATGTAAATGCTCTGGGATGCAAAAGCTTGAAGTTTGGCTGCATTACTCACTGTGCATAATCAACATCACTGACCTCTCAACCTGACGTCAGATTTTTAAACAAGGTATTTTTGATGTACAAAGCATTTTGACTTTTTTGTGTTTTGAAAGAAACACTTTTAATCAGCAAGAATGCATTAAATTGATCAATTGGTTTTATTCAGATTGAGCGAAAAACCTAGGACTAGTTCGCAAAAATAATTTGTGTAATACATAATTCTGAATATTTAATGAACGATTTGATTTACAGCAGTGGTTCTTGAGGCAAAGTTGTTCAGTATGAGGAGATCTATCAAATGATATCAATATTGTGTGGATATGTGAAACCACGTGATTACAGAGGCATAAATGAGTCAAACATGCCCACAGAGTTTCATTCCGATCGGCCTCTGTTAAACCAAGGTGTGGTGGTAGTTGAGAGGTCAAAGTTTTAGGCTTGTAATCAGAAGGCCAAAGCCCTCTATGATGTGTCACAATCCTAACACAGGTCAATCAGGTTGGGTCAGGGTCACGGATCAAAGCCCAAGACATAGTGTTGCAATCCTTTGACTTGAGTGTGCAGAACTGAACTTTGCACACATTCAGACAAGCGTGTTTGGTTAAATATCTAACATTCCTCCATTTAATCCTACTGTCATCAGTTCAAACTAAGGTCAGTGTTAACAAAGAAAGTAGCTAAAACACAATGTCTGTACATGTTAGTTATGATCTGTCTACTGTGAAAACAAAGAGATGAAACTGTAAAAGAGTCATGCAAAGAGAAATGGACTTTTCCATGATCTTTTGAATTAAAAGAGTTCGATGCACTATGATTTTCATAGCTTACTGACATAAGCTGAATTAATACACTACTATTCAAAAGTTTGGAGTCGGTAAGTTTGTTAACATTAGTTAATGTTTTAACTAAAATGAACTAACAATGAGCAATACATTTGTTACAGTATTTATTAATCTTTGTTATTGTTAGTTAATAAAAATACCGTTAGTTCACAAAAATACATGTTAGTTCACAGTGCATTAATTAATGTTAACAAATACAACTTTTGATTTTAATAATGTATTAGTAAATGTTCAAATTAACATTAACTCAGATTAAGAAATGCTGTAGAAGTGCAGAAGTTCATTATTAGTTCATGTTAACTAATGTAGATAACTAATGAAACCTTATTGTTAAAGGGGGGGGTCAAATGCTATTTCATGCATTCTGACTTATTTACACTGTTAAAGAGTTGGATTCTCATGCTAAACATGGCCAAAATTTTCGGAAAGTTTTTTTTCGAGTATGGCCCTGTATGACGTCATAAAGGGCGGAATTGCTTGTATGGGCACTTCTCCCGGATGAGCGTGTGCACACATCAACCAGAGCGAGAGCAAGAGCCCGTCCATCAACGAGCTTCGTTCGGGTTACGGAAGTACCCAGCGTTACCAAGGAAACAGTGGAGTTCTGCAAGTGTGTTTGTTTGTTCCCGGTCAAAGTCGAAACCGCAGGCGGTGAGTGAAACTGCATCAAATGTCTTTGTTTTGTTGGTAAGTGCATATAATGTAAACAACACAAACGTATAGTGAAACAAAAATTATACAGGGATAATGCCATGCCATGATGTATTGTGTGTGTGCGTCATAGGTGTGTGCGTGCTCGTGACTCTTTAGCTCCGCCCACTGCACACCTCCAAGAGTTCGGCTGTTTTCGGAAAGAATCGGTACAGCGTATCGGTAATAATAATATAAAACTAAAGACTCTTCAGAGATATGAAGGATGCAATACTACTCTATAGGTACTCAAGATTAACATGAGATTGGCAGAAACTGTGTGTGTTATGTACCCTTTAAGTGTTTTTGAAGTCTTTTCTGCTCATCAAAAACAGTAATATTGTGAAATATTACAATTTAAAATAACTGTTTTCTATTTGAATATATATAATGTATTCCTGTGATGGTAAAGCTGAATTTTCAGCATCATTACTGCAGTCTTCAGTGTCACATGATCCTTCAGAAATCATTCTAATATGCTGATTTGATGCTCAAGAAACATTTCTGATTATTATCAATGTTGAAAACAGTTGTGCTGCTTAATATTTTTGTGCAAACTGTGCTGTTTTTTTGTTTATTATTATAAAAAAATATTATAAACATCTTTACTGCTACTTTTGATCAATTTAATGCATTTACATGTTAACATTTCTAGTATAAGAAAGCCAGCATTTCTTGACTATTAGGGCAATATGAGTCCTTACACACCTGGATGTACTTCATGAAGCGACGGCATTTGCCGCAGCGAGAGAGTGGTTTCCCAGTAGCAGCGATGGGAGAGAAGGACACCTCCATCAGTTCATCCATGCCTGTTAAATAAACATTTACAGAATGTTTTAAGAGTGAATTAGCAAAACCAAAATTATGCACATTAATATGTGATTAATAGTGTTAAAATGACATCTCTAATGCCAAATTTACACTGAAAAGGTGGTACAGAAGGACTTCTGAAATGGCATTCAGTTGTTTAATGCTGCTAATGGATGACAAATGCATTTACACAGCAATTATTTACAACTGTATACTTAAACATTTGGGGCTGAGGCGGGTCAGAGCAAACATAATTAACTTGGCTAAATAGACTGAGAAACAGTTTAAGCAAATCCCTTATCAAATGTGTCTTAATGCATCAAAAAACAGTTCAAGACCAGGTTTATTAATTAACTTCAACTAAAACCATAAAAATTTAAATTATTGGTAACACTTTACTTTAAAGTGTCCTTGTTAGACATGTTACATGTAGTTACTGTAGTAATAACTATAAATTATGCATAATTACATGCAACTAACCCTAAACCAAACCCCAATCCTAACCCTATAGTAAGTACATGCAGTTAATGAATCTTACTCAGTACTCAAATGTATAATTACACTGTAACAATGACACCTTAAAATAAAGTGTAACCAAATTATTTTATTTCAGCTAGTTATAAAATAACTAAAACTGATTTTTTAAAATAAAAACTATAGACATTTACAACAAAACAAAAAAAATAGTAGCAAAAATGACAAAAACACAACAGAATTACTAAAACTTTAACTAATGCTAAAATAAAAATGGAAAATCTAAAAATAAAAATGGACTCAAAATGTTAATACCTATAATAGCATCTCAATTAGGAACGTGCCCGAAGCCTAAATCCGGATTCGGAAAGGCACAGAAAATGAATGAATAAAGGGTGGTACATGGTTAGACTTGCTGCGGTAGTCGGTTACATTACATTACAGCACTTTTCACATGAAGACAGTAAGAAGAAATGACTGACAGGACGATGTCTGAGGATTTGGTGCGCAACAGATTGTGAACAACATTGACAAATATCTTATCTTGTAAATGTACAATGTACTTATCTTGTATGTGACATTACCTGCAATGGAGTCCACAAAGTAGTGAAACTTCCTCTTGAAGATGTCCAGAGTATGCTGCAAGACCTGCTGGAAGTTTGCCTTGCCTAAAGCTATCAGAGTGAGCTGCTTTTCCACAGCACTCCGGATTGTGGGCAGAACCAAATCTGCATCTAACACACACAGAGATGCACAAGGAAAATGATAAACATTTACAAATGAGTCATTGATCCAAAGCTTAATTTCAAAATAAGTTATTGCACACCTATCAGCTATGTAAAGTGCCTATAGTTCATGAATAGCCTCTTTTGTGGTTTGAACCTACAAACTTTCAGTTACCAGGCCAAATTTTTAACTACTAGGCTACTGACCCCATAGACACTACACAACCAATTAAACTGACACACACTAATGAAATACTTGTGGTTGAAATTTTTCCCCTTACCAATCTTATAGTAACCGTGAACCAGAACAATCCCCAGGTTGGTGGGTTTGAGTTTGCGGCCACTTTCAACCGTCACATAGTTCCTCTGGCATATGTTGTTAATGTGGACGGGGATGCTGGCATCCGTACCTAGTGAAAGAACCATTTTTAATGCAACTGCACATAATAATAACTTTCACAATTACCAACCAAAAATAGCAAAATGCCTTAAACATGTCAAACTGTAAACAAACATTGTATTTTAAGATCATTTAAAGTCATTATTGTGTTAAATGAGAAAAGCATCAAATAGACATTACAAAAAGTAGCTTTAGAAAAAAAAAAATTATTTGATTTCAACATAGAATTTATTACACAAACTGTGAATGATGACAATTTTCATTTTTGGGTGAACTATACCTTTAATGGGTTTTTATTAATATGTAAATTAAATTATACTCTTAATAAGAAACTACAAAACTGCCAGTAGGTGGCGGTAAATGTCTAAATGAGAAATTCATTGGGCCCTATTTTAACGATCTAAGCGCATGGTCTGAAGCGCATGGCGCAGGTGCACTTAGGGTGTGTCCGAATCCACTTTTGCTAGTTTAACGACGGAAAAAACGTTCTATGCGCCAGGCGTATGGTCCAGAAGGGTTGTACCTAGTCTCTCAATGAGTCATGGGTGTGTTTTGGGCGTAACGTGCAATAAACCAATCAGAGTCTCATCTCCCATTCCCTTTAAAAGCCAGTTGCGCTTGCACCATGGCGGATTCGCTATTTACATGGTGGAATTTGCGAGCGGAAAGACTGAACGCTTCTCCAGAGAGGAATCCTTTTATTTTTAATATTTAAAAATTTGTTTGTGTGCTGCTGCGTGTCCCTGTGTGTGTAACAAGCAGAGTGTACGCACGTTGTGCACCCGCTTATAGGCGCATATTACTAATGCACCCTTTAAATAACACAAAAAATACTGCGCTATTGGCTTTAGACCAGGTTTTTGTTGGTCAATTGCCCAGTCGTTTTCAGTTGCCTCAAAATACAAACCCGATTCCAAAAAAGTTGGGACACTGTACAAATTGTGAATAAAAAAGGAATGCAATAATTTACAAATCTCATAAACTTATATTTTATTCACAATAGAATATAGATAACATATCAAATGTTGAAAGTGAGACATTTTGAAATGTCATTTTGGATTTCATGAGAGCTACACATTCCAAAAAAGTTGGGACAGGTAGCAATAAGAGGCCGGAAAGTTAAATGTACATATAAGGACAGGCTGGAGGACCAATTTGTAACTTATTAGGTCAATTGGCAACATGATTGGGTATAAAAAGAGCCTCTCAGAGTGGCAGTGTCTCTCAGAAGTCAAGATGGGCAGAGGATCACCAATTCCCCCAATGCTGCGGCGAAAAATAGTGGAGCAATATCAGAAAGGAGTTTCTCAGAGAAAAATTGCAAAGAGTTTGAAGTTATCATCATCTACAGTGCATAATATCATCCAAAGATTCAGAGAATCTGGAACAATCTCTGTGCGTAAGGGTCAAGGCCGGAAAACCATACTGGATGCCCGTGATCTTCGGGCCCTTAGACGGCACTGCATCACATACAGGAATGCTACTGTAATGGAAATTACAACATGGGCTCAGGAATACTTTCAGAAAACATTGTCGGTGAACACAATCCACCGTGCCATTCGCTGTTGCCGGCTAAAACTCTATAGGTCAAAAAAGAAGCCATATCTAAACATGATCCAGAAGCGTAGGTGTTTTCTCTGGGCCAAGGCTCATTTAAAATGGACTGTGGCAAAGTGGAAAACTGTTCTGTGGTCAGACGAATCAAAAAAAAACTGAAAACTGGGACGCCATGTCATCCGGATTAAAGAGGACAAGGACAACCCAAGTTGTTATCAGCGCTCAGTTCAGAAGCCTGCATCTCTGATGGTATGGGGTTGCATGAGTGCGTGTGGCATGGGCAGCTTACACATCTGGAAAGGCACCATCAATGCTGAAAGGTATATCCAAGTTCTAGAACAACATATGCTCCCATCCAGACGTCGTCTCTTTCAGGGAAGACCTTGCATTTTCCAACATGACAACGCCAGACCACATACTGCATCAATTACAACATCATGGCTGCGTAGAAGGAGGATCTGGGTACTGAAATGGCCAGCCTGCAGTCCAGATCTTTCACCCATAGAAAACATTTGGCGCATCATAAAGAGGAAGATGCGACGAAGAAGACCTAAGACAGTTGAGCAACTAGAAGCCTGTATTAGACAAGAATGGGACAACATTCCTATTCCTAAACTTGAGTAACTTGTCTCCTCAGTCCCCAGACGTTTGCAGACTGTTGTAAAAAGAAGAGGGGATGCCACACAGTGGTAAACATGGCCTTGTCCCAACTTTTTTGAGATGTGTTGATGCCATGAAATTTAAAATCAACTTATTTTTCCCTTAAAATGATACATTTTCTCAGTTTAAACGTTTGATATGTCATCTATGTTGTATTCTGAATGAAATATTGAAATTTGAAACTTCCACATCATTGCATTCTGTTTTTATTCACAATTTGTACAGTGTCCCAACTTTTTTGGAAACGGGTTTGTAGCAAAGCGTCAACAATGCACCTGAACACACCTCATTTTCAGACCAGCACGCCCATGGTGAACAGATGGGCACGAATGCATTTACTATTTAAACAAGGTGGCGCTGGACGTGAAAATGATAATTGCGTCGGGCTGAAACTAGCAAAAAAAACAACAAAAAAAAACACTTGCGTCACGCTGGTTACGTTCAAACGGCTGATTCATTCAGGAATTAAGTAAATGGCTCCCTGGGCCACTGAATCATTGGTTCATCGATTGATTTGCTCAAAACGTGGATTCATTCAGAAACGAAGCACCGCTGTGTGCTGCTCGGAGACACACAACAGTTCTGCTCTGGCTTTATAGGTAATATTTCTGTTGGCAAAATTGAGCAAAAGCAGACAATATTGTGTCTAAAATATAACACAAAATTATTTATTGAACTGTTGTATAAAATCAATATCACATTTGCACCTGTGCTATTTGGGACAAAAACAGCGTGTGATATTGCGCTTGTTACTCGTGTGATATTGTTTAACTATATCATGATATAATTATGAGACAAAAACACATAAAGGGGCCCTGTTGCCCTGATATCTTGAATTTTAGGGGCATTATAACATTATAACATTCTATAGGCTCCACCATGCAGTGAGTTTTGGCCCTGCATCATGTTTGTCACCAATCAACTTGAAATGTAAGATGAATTACATAGGTTTGGGGCGGGGCGTGTGCGGTAACTGTGTTAATAATTTTAATGCATTATTTTTTCCCATTACTAATTAATTAAATTAAGTTACATCGACAGCCCTAAATATTTCACAATATTAGTGTTTAACTGCACTTTGGATCAAATAAATGTAGCCTTGGTGAGCATAAAAGACTTCTTACCAACCTCAAACTTTTGAACAGTATGTTTATTCATTCATGCACTAAAACTTGTATCAACATATAAAATAGCCTATTGATACAAAAAAGAAATGTGAAAATAGTCTATGATGTGAAAACCTGAGCTCCTGAAATGATAGCATAAAATGAATTATGCATGAAACTCTTTTTAGAATTCATTGTTCTGTGAATTCTTCATGCATGTGAAACTGTAATTAATTTAGCAGTGTTTTATGATACTGCACGCATAAAGTTACCCAAAGGTGTACAGTGGCTATAAACGGACCAACGAATATAATAATGTGCACGTCAGGGATAAAATGCATGATTCTCATGATTCTAATTCTGTAAATTTGTTCTCTAAAAAATCTGTTAAGGTTGTAAGCATTAATGAAACAGATCTTACCAATGCCGTGTTTCTCCATGAGTGTGATGAGCTCGGCCTCAGTGAGGTAGTCTGGTGGATTGGTCTGTTTCTCCAGTAGTTTTATCTCATCCACTGTGAATATGTCTCCTCTCTCACACACCGGCAAGGCCTCTTCCAGTGGAATACCCTGCCAGGGCATCACTTCAGTGTAACCTGAGATAGAGAGAAATGTTAATAAGCATCACCTCTCCACTAGAATATAATTTCAAAAAATGGCAAAAGTCAAAAAAAAAAAAAGTTAGGGTTAGGGTACGTACCAGTAGAGATGAGCGTCTTCCCGCTGCATGTGAAGCTCTCTGTGGCGATGGTGAAGGAAATCGTGGTCTGAAGGTATTTACAGTCGGGGCTGACTGTCGCTATGAAGTGCCGTGTGATGTAATCATACAAACGCCAGCCATCGCTGCCTGCAGAGAGAAAAAGATAGATGGCCTTTTATAGCTCTGTTGTCTTAGATCTTTTAAAGATTGGATTCTAGAGTTAGGATGTTCCTGCAATATGGCCCCTGAACTGTATTTGGTTCATAGGCTGCATCCGAAATCGCATAATTCCCTACTATATAGTAGCCAAAAAACAGTGTGTGACAAAAGAAGTATGCCCGAATTCAGTGTACTCATAAAAGAGTAGGCAAAAAGTATCCGGATGACCTACTTCTTCCATCGAGATTCCGAAGTGTGCATATGATGGACATTTTACTATCCCATGAAGCCACGGGAGAGGATTTGTGAATGACAGTGATGTGACATCTGACGCTGGTAGGTCACATGATGATAAAAGCATGGCAAATGTAGTATATCCAGATTGCATTCATACTATATAAAGCATACTTTTTTAGCAGTCGTAAAGTAATGACTTATTCAAAACGCAGCCATAGTTAAGCTACCGTTAAAAAGTTTGAAGTCTGTAAGATTTTTTAAATGTTTAAATGTCACCAAGTCTGCATTTATTTGAGCAAAAATACAGTAAAAACAGTAATATTGTGATAAATTAAAATAAGTGTTTTCTATCTTAATATATTTCAAAATTTAACTTATTCCTGTGATGCAACGCTGAATTTTCAGCATCATTACGCCAGTCTTCAGTGTCACATGATCCTTCAGAAATCATTCTAATATGATGATTTGCTGCTCAAGAAACATTTCTGACTATTATCAATGTTGAAAACAGTTGTGCTGCTTAATAGTTTAGTGGACATTTTTGTAAATTTTTTTATTACTATTTTATGACTAGAATGTTTAAAAGAACAACATTTATTTGAAATAGAAATCTATGTAATGTTATAAATGTTTGTCACTTTTGAGCAATTTAATGCATCCTAAAAAGTATTAATATCTTTAAAAAATATATATATATTACTGACCCCAAACTTTTGAACAGTAGTGTATACTGTATATTAGTTAATTAAGCTCAAATAAAAAAATAAAGGTAAGTCTATATTTTCTCTTCTTTTATTCAATAATTAGAAACTGGATCATGGATCTTGTCCTGCAACGCCAGATATGAATCATAGAATGACCTGGGTGTATTCCATAATATCTCTTCGCTTGACCTTTCAATAATCACACATGTAACACATTAAATGTGAAAACATGCAGTCTGACAGTCGTACCCAGCTCGCTCTCAGAGGCGGCTCTCATGGGTGTGATTGGCGGATGGTCTCCCGCATCCGCTCCTTTTCTTGGCCTATTAATGCCCTCAGAGAGAAGAGCTTTTACCTGTATACACAAACATAAGCATTTTTCATAAGACAATATTAATCACTTTACATCATTTTAATGCCATATCAGGATTAAACACTATATAAATAAAATAAAAAAATCAAATTATAAACAAATAATACAATTAAACTTATACAATAAGGCCTACATAAAATCTTTCAGTTTAATATATGATATAATATTAATTATTAGTTTTTTTTACAGACACAAAAACAAAGCATCAAATAGGTGTAAAAATAGTTAATCTTAAGGCAGAGGAAAGGGCCCACGCTCACCGTTTCACCCCAGAAGGAGCTGTTGGCCTGTTGTTTGAGGGTGCCCTTCAGGTCAAAGTTTTCAGGGTAATGTGTCGTCTCTGTGCGAGGATAGCTGATATAACCCTGTGTGTAGAGACGCTCTGCTATTTGCATGGTATGCTGGGGACCCATTCCTGAGAAATACACAGATAAAATCATACATATATTACAGATATATATATATTTTTTTTTTTCAAAGTTTGAGGTCAGTAAGATTTTTTTTTTTTTTAAATGCTGTTTAAAAAAAATTATCAGTTTCCACAAAAATATTAAGTAGCACAAATGATTTTAACTGATAATAATCAGAAATGTTTCTTGAGCATCAAATCATCATATTAGAATGATTTCTGAAGGATCATGTGACACTGAAGACTGGAGTAATGATGCTGAAAATTCAGCTTTGCCAACACAATTAAATTACATTTAAAATATATTAAAACAGAAAACAGTACTTTTAAATTGTAATAATATTTCACAATATTACAGTTTTTACTGTATTTTTGATAAAATAATGCAGCCTTGGTGAGACGTCTTTGAAAAAAACTTGTTTGACTCTAAACTTTTTAACGTTTTTAAAAAGACCCTAAAAGCTTTTTAACGAGTTTACCATTTTCAGTCTAATTATTGCTTTGTGAATAATACTACAATGCTATAAAATTGCCGTTATTATTTGCCAAAAAGTGAACCATATAATGTTCTTGACCATATAATCTAATTTCAATTTCATGACCCGTCACTACTTGCCAAAAGTTATTGTTTGGTTTTATTGCCTCCTTGGATTTATACTCTTAAAGGGATAGTTCACCCCAAAATTAAAATTGTCATCATTTACTCACCCTCAAATTGTTCCCAACCAGTATGAGTTTCTTTCTTCTGCTGAACACAAAAGATGATATTTTGAAGAATGCTGGTAACCAGAGAGTTGACGGTAGCCATTGACTTCTATAGTATATGTATGTTTTTTCCTACCATGGAAGTCAATGGTCAATTTGATTATCAACATTCTTCAAAATATTTTCTTTTGTGTTCAGCAAACGAAAGAAATTCATACAGGTTTGGAACAACTTGAGGGTGAGTAAATGATGATAGAATTTTCATTTTTGGGTGAACTACTCCTTTAAGCAGTCTGTGTAAATCTTGGTCTTTCTTTCCTCATTGAAACCCTATTTATTATGCTTTTTGATTTATAAATTCACATTTAATATCACAAGGGAAGCAACCCACCCAAAGCAGAGCTGGCCACTCTTAACATCTCCACTGTATTCAATGCGAGAGGTCTCTGCTTGGCTTTCTCTTTCTTAGTCACAGAGTCAACCTGCAAAGAAAAGACACATTATAACTCATGCACTTGAAGTGCTTTAGCACATTTACCATCACTGAAATAGGAGATTGCATATAAATAATTGAGATAAAAGTACATACTTTAGCCTCCTTAGCAGTCTTTGCCATGTTGACAAACATTTGACCAACATCTCGGTCAAAAACTCGAACGCGGTCCCAGTCCAAGTTAAGTGGGCTGTCCTTCTCTCTGAAAACCTGTTTGCACCAACAAAAAAAAAAAAAGTAAAATGCAGAAAAGCAAGTATGCAATGTGATATGATGTACAGCTATTCTATAAACAAATTTCTAAAACTAGATTTTGTCATTTAAATGGTAAAGACCAGAACTGACCTTTGCTTGAACGACCCAGTATGCTTCAGGTTTGAAGGACTGGATCTTGTCGTGACGTTCCACACAGAACCCCAGTGTGGGAGTCTGACAGGGACCAAAAGAGATCAAGGAGGAGTCCAAATTCCCATATTTCCCCTGGAAGTATTTGGTTTGGAAACTAAAATCCAGAGACAATGGTTAGGTGTGATGAATGACCTTCTGAATAATCAGACATCAGAATAGTTTGCACTACTGTTCAAAAGTTTTGGGGTAGGTTATAAAAAATAAAAAAAAAAATCAAAGAAATGAATACTTTGATTCAGAAAGAATGCATTAAATTGATTCAATAGTGACAGTAAAGACATTTATAATGTTACAAAAGATTTCTATTTCGAATAAATGCTGTTCTTTTGTACTTTATATTCATCAAAGACACAGAAAAAATGTATCATGGTTTTTATGCAAATATTATGCAGCACAACACACAGGAATAAATTACATTTTGAAATATATTAAAATAGAAAACATTCTTTTAAACTGTAATAATATTTCACAATATTACTGTATTTTTGCTCAAATAATTGCAGCACAAGTGACTTCTTTCAAAAAAATCCTACAGACCCCAAACTGTTCAACAACAGTGTATATTGCACAAAACAAGATTGTATTGTAATGGTATAAAAAAAACATTCAAAGCAGGTCTGCTCTTCCCAAATGACCTCTTTCATACCGTGTAAAAGCACAACCGATCCTGAGGTCCAGTTCCTGACGAGCATCGACGGACAGAGCCTCGTTCTTGTTGGGTTCTCCGAGTCGGTTCATGGCGTTACAGATATCGGTGTCTGTGATGGAGCTGAACTTGGCCCGATACACTGTACGCTCATTACCGAAAGACTTATTCATTACTGGCTGAATGGCATCCAACACCTGAGATGGTACAACACACACAAATGGAGAAAACACACACTCAAAAAACAAGGCCAAACACCTCAACCTCACCTAAGTTGATTCAGACTCACCTCAAAACAAATGTTCTCTCCTTCTTTGTCACAGTCCAACCACAGGACGACAAAGTCACAGCCTTTTCCTTCAACCTGTCAACAACAGCAACTTTGTTATTTTAAAATGTATGTAAGGGTTTTTAAATATGACTTTTTAATATATAATATAATATAATGTACTTGTCAAAAGTTTGGAAACATTACAATTTTTGTTATGTATTTGCTCACCAAGGCTGCATTTATATAATAAAAATTCCAGTAAAACAGTAATATTGCAAAATATTATTACAAATTAAAATAACATTTTTTTATTTGAACGCAAAGCTGAATTTTCAGCATTATTACTCCATGTCACATGATCCTTCAGAAATCATTCTAATATGCTGATTTTATGCTCAAGAAACATTTCTTCTTATTATTTTTTATTTTATTATTATTCCTTTATTTAACCAGGGGAAAAATCATATTGACACTATAGTCTCTTTTTCAAATGATCCATGGCCAAGAAAGGCAGCACTTAAAAATGTATCAGCACCCCATAAACCAAACAACACCTAACAAGGACAAAAGTTAAATACAAACAAAATATGACAATAACATAATAACCAGAACAGGCAGAAAACAAAACAGAACAGCAGCCTATATACAATCACACATATAGTTGAAGGTTTCTGTGACATATAATTTAAAATCATTAATTGGGATAATAGTGCCTAGCGTCAACTGTTTCTGCAAAGCATTCCAGGTTGAAGGGGCATTGTAACGGAAGGCAATTTTACCAAATTCAGATTTTACAGCAGGTATAGTAAAAAGAATGCTATTTTGTGACCTGAGATTGTATCTACTGTTTTCTACCAAAGAGAAAACTGATAAATAAGAAGGCAACAATCCTATCACTGCCTTATAAATAAAAATAAGCCAGTGAATTGAGAGTGGAGGCCAACCTGATAAACTGTACAAACTACAATGTGTAGAATACTCGGCTTTAGTAACAAAGCGTAAAGCAGAATGGTAAATAGAATCCAGTGAGCATAAAACAGACTTTGCTGCATGCATGTACAGAATATCTCCATAGTCTATAACAGATAAAAAGGTAGCAGCAATAAGTTCCTTTCTTACTTTTAAATTAAAACAAGCATTATTTCTATAATAAAAACCCAGTTTAACTCTCAGCTTTTTTACCAGGTTTATCTACATGGGGTTTAAATGTGAGCTTTTCATATAATAAAAAACCCAAGTAATTATAACATGACACTCTTTCAGTTTTCTGGTCATATAGAGTGATAATTTGAGGCAAATCCTGTACATTGCTGGAGTGAGTGAATAACATAAATTTTGTCTTTTTAGAATTAAGTACCAATTTTAATTTAAGTAAATGTTTTTGTAGAACTGTGAAAACATCCTGCAATTTCTTTAATGCCTCATATGGAGATCTAGCAGTACTGTATATGATAGTATCATCCGCATAGAGATGTGCAGCTGCATCTACATTTGTACAAATATAATTTATGTAGATTGTAAACAACAAAGGCCCTAATATGGAACCTTGAGGGACTCCAACTATTAGTTCTGCCTCCTTTGACATAATGCCTTCACAAGTGACATGTTGATATCTACTAGACAGATAATTTTTAAACCATTCAATAACATTATCAGACATCCCAATTTTAGACAGACATTTTAACAAAATGGTGTGATCAACCGTATCAAAAGCTTTTGAGAGATCAATAAATAATGCTGCACAAGATTCTTTACAATTAATAGCACTAACAATATCATCAACTACCATTGTAGCTGCTGTGACGGTGCTATACCCTTTCCTGAAACCTGATTGAGAAGGAATAAGAATATTATTTACTGTTAAAAAGTCCTTTAACTGATCATTAACCAATGACTCAAAAATTCTGGCTAATACTGAGAGTTTTGAGATAGGACGATAATTGTCCATAATAGTTGGATCCCCATTTTTAAAAAGTGGTGTTACATGCGCTGTCTTCCAAGATCGAGGTATAATGTTTTGTTCTAAAGATCAATTAAAGATATAAGTTATTGGTTCAACAATAATATTAGCAAGTTTCAGGAGGAAAGGGTCAAGCCCATCAGGACCAGCTGACTTTTTACAATTTATGTTTCGTAACGCAAATAAAACCTTCTCCCTTGAAATTGGCTCAAAAGTAAAGAGGTTCGAGTTATCAATAATGAAAACATTTTTTCTGGAAATGGTGAAATACTGAAATTCTTTGATGAATAGAAAGTTCAATGAACAGCTTTTTTTGCATTTATTAAATTTTTTATTATTTATTTATTAAAGCATGTATAAAATAGAAATCTTTAATAACATTATAAATGTCTTCTCTGTCACTCTTGAGTAATTGAATGCATCCTTGATAAATAAAAGTATTAATTTCTCTCTTTTTTAATCTTACCACAAATTTTTGCATGGTTTCATTGTTTCCACAAAAATGTTGAGCAGCAAAAACTGTTTTCAACACTGATAATGATAATCAAATCAGCATATTAGAATGATTTCTGAATGATCATGTGACTCAGCTCTCCCTCCAAGGAATACATTACTTTTTTTAATTTATTAAAAAAGAAAAATATTATTTTAAATTGTAATAATATTTCACAATATTACTGTTTTTACTGTATTTTTAATTAAATAAATGCAGCCTTGATGAACATAAGAAACTTCTTTAAAAAAAATAAGCTTTAGAAGGGGTCACAGATTTAAATACATTTATAATTGAACATTATTGAAGCAATGAATTTTGGAAGATGAAGGTCATGATAATCCTTTCATAATTTTTTATTCTATAAATACTATATATATATTTAATTTATTTTATATATATATATATATATATATATGCATGCTTGGAACAGAAAATAAACAGGGTCAAATTTGATTTATATGTTGTCTTTAAATACAGTTTGTCTGAATGTTTAATTATTTTAGACAATAGATACACCAAAAGCAGTGAGGTAATGAAAGGTAAAGTCACCTGAAGGAATTTAACCATATTTAGTTTGGGGTTTGCTTCCTTCTTCTCAGTCGGAGCTTTACTGAACAACTCAGCTGGGTCGACTTTATCCCAGTTGTTATACTTTCCTGTAAAACATTAAGGATAGGGAATATTACACTTCTGTTCAAGTTTGCATCATCTTGACTCTTGCACATTACAGAATTTCCCTGCATTAAAAGCAGCCCTACTGAAGACATAACACTTGCCGATAAAGTCCAGACTCATGACGTGTCCACACACTGACGTCATCTTAAACCTCACATTTTGGCCCACAAAGCTTCCTGTGTACTCATGGACTGAGCACGCTCCATTTAGGCCTTTTCGGGTTGAACAGCTACCTATAAACAAAAGGAAATAAAAGAAATGCTCATACAACTGTTGACTCGACTGCACCAGTCAATTGCAAATGGCTGAATGGCTTGAACATTTAACTGGAATAAAAGTAATTTTTTTTATCATAAAAACTACACTTAACCGTTAAGATACACCTTTAGGTACACTTTAATTCAAGTAATCATCCAAACACAACCTTACAATTTGTTTATTCCATTGATACCACAATATTTGCATTGAGACTGAATTCATTGCATTCTGAATGACATTTAAAGTCATTTTTATCCTTAGCTTTGAAAGCAATACACGCTTCATCATTCATCACATCTGCCTAGAACCAAGTCAAAGACTTAAAACGCAAAAAAAACACGACCATGTAAGTCTGACTACTGCATAAGTGTTCTTACATAAACATTTATGGTGGACATTGACGAAAGCAGGCTGAAAGTAGTTAGTGCTGGCATTGAGCGATCCATCATAAAGTAAAATGAGAGAGCGAAGAGCTGATTATGCATCATTTTTCATTAATTCTTTTCTATTTTGTGCTCTACCAGACTCAAACCTGACTGACGCCGATAGTCACCTTCAGCTAATGAGATGCTGTTCCCAAGGCTGAACTCTCATATCCAGAAGGAGTCTATTGTGAATGAGCCTGAAAACACATGATGATGATGATGATGATGATGACCTCTCTCTCCTTGACCACTGGCTTACGCTACAGTCCTTTGGAGGTCTCCATTGAGACTATGGTACATAAATATAGGCCCGAAAGGAGGGGATGGACACACTTGGACCAGCAGCTTTACCCCTACAGGCAACAGCAAGCCTCCAGCCTCTCATTCCACGCTCAGTTTCTCCACGATACAGCATGCAACAGCTACAGGTAAGTCGCCAACACCATTCACACAAGACTTGTCTCAGCTAGGACCCAGAACTAGGAAACTTTTTTTTTGCAGTTATTTAAGTTTTGCAATTATTTTGCAAAATTGCTAAATTTGAACACATTATTAGATTTAAACTGAAATTATTACTATTGATACAGCCGATTACATCCAACAACATAAACTACCATTCAGAAGTTTGTGGTCAGTAAAAATTTATTTGATCAAAAATACAGTAAAAACAATAAAATTATAAAATATTATTACAATTTAAATTAACTTTTTTATTTTAAAAATCATTTAAAATGAAACAGAAATGTATTCCTGTGATGGCAAAGCAAAGATTTTGGTTTTAAAATGAGGAAGAACTAACATTTTAACTGTAATTGGCCAAGCTAGCACAATTATTGGCCAATACAACTAATCTTAAATTGGCCAAAAGCGGTCTGGCTGATTTATGTCTATAGCTAAACTAAAAATGGGGATTCATACCTGAAAGCTAGCCAATACCTTAGGATAAATCCACCTGTTTATTATAAATTGGTAAAAAAAATTTTTAAAAAAAATCAGCACACATCAAACTGCTATAACCGAGAGCCCACAACAATGTTTTAATAAACTATATTTATTTATTCTTCATCACCGATGCATTTATGGCAGCGGCTATTTGCAAATAGCAATAGATGCTATTAACACTAAGTGCAAATAGCGATAGATTCTATTTACACTGAGTGAAAATAGCAGCATTTTCTTAGCGATATGCATTTTAAGTAAAAATAGTGATGGATTATATTTACACCATGTAAAAACAGGCCTATTTTCTTTGCAATAAGTGCACCTCACTGTTGTTGTACTTTAAACAGTATGCAATATTAACAGAGTGTAAATGATTATATTTATTACAATTATTAAATGGATGCCGCCTTATTGGAACAATAAAACCCTCCCTACACCTACCCCTAACCCATAAACACTTTATTATTAAACACACGTTAGACACTTAATTTCCACTTTTCGAATATTTTCTTAATTTTAATGCATTTCCGATCTGATATATGATGGGAAAAGGGAGTAGAGCGGAACACGGGTCGATTTGCGTCAAAACTTTCTCCCATGCGCCTTACCCCTACACTATTGCTACTGTTCTTAATCCAGCGTTTTCCGTAATGTTGTCTGGCCCAACCAGACGTCAGTGGCCAGAGTAAGCGTAAATAGCCTCTGCCAACAAGGCGGGCTATTTGCACTTAGTGTAAATAGACACCCCATTAATATTATGGGTTAAACGGATCGTAGTTGATCCGTGATCCGTATGGACCAGGCCCCAAAGTTCGGCACACATGTGATTCCAGATTAATTGCAAGTTTAACCACCATAGAGTGAAAGTTTATCATTTGAAGATGTTTTGTCTTGCCAGTTTACACATTTAATAGATTTTAAACCATTCCTGCGCTGGAAGTGGCAAAAGGGTACTCCGAATTGATTCCTCTTTCACGTCTCTTGCACTTGGATGGACACATACACACACAAATACAGTAGAGAGAACAAGTATTTGATACACTGCCGATTTTGCAGGTTTGCCCACTTACAAAGCATGTAGGGGTCTGTAATTTTTATCATAGGTACTCTTCACCTGTGAGAGACGGAATCTAAAACAAAAATCCAGAAAATCACATTGTATGATTTTTAAGTAATTAATTTGCATTTTATTGCATGACATAAGTATTTGATACATCAGAAAAGCAGAACTTAATATTTGGTACAGAAACCTTTGTTTGCAATTACAGAGATCATACGTTTCCTGTAGTTCTTGACCAGGTTTGCACACACTGCAGCAGGGATTTTGGCCCACTCCTCCATACAGACCTTCTCCAGATCCTTCAGGTTTCGGAGCTGTCGCTGGGCAATACGGACTTTCAGCTCCCTCCAAAGATTTTCTATTGGGTTCAGGTCTGGAGACTGGCTAGGCCACTCCAGGACCTTGATATGCTTCTTACGGAGCCACTCCTTAGTTGCCCTGGCTGTGTGTTTCGGGTCGTTGTCATGCTGGAAGACCCAGCCACGACCCATCTTCAATGCTCTTACTGAGGGAAGGAAGTTGTTGGCCAAGATCTCACGATACATGGCCCCATCCATCCTCCCCTCAATATGGTGCAGTCGTCCTGTCCCCATTGCAGAAAAGCATCCCCAAAGAATGATGTTTCCACCTCCATGCTTCACGGTTGGGATGGTGTTCTTGGGGTTGTACTCATCCTTCTTCTTCCTCCAAACACGGCGAGTGGAGTTTAGACCAAAAAGCTCTATTTTTGTCTCATCAGACCACATGACCTTCTCCCATTCCTCCTCTGGATCATCCAGATGGTCATTGGCAAACTTCAGACGGGCCTGGACATGCGCTGGCTTGAGCAGGGGGACCTTGCGTGCGCTGCAGGATTTTAATCCATGATGGCGTAGTGTGTTACTAATGGTTTTCTTTGAGACTGTGGTCCCAGCTCACTTCAGGTCATTGACCAGGTCCTGCCGTGTAGTTCTGGGCTGATCCCTCACCTTCCTCATTATCATTGATGGTGAGATCTTGACTGTCATCTTGAACTTCTTCCATTTTCTAATAATTGCGCCAACAGTTGTTGCCTTCTCACCAAGCTGCTTGTCTATTGTCCTGTAGCCCATCCCAGCCTTGTGCAGGTCTACAATTTTATCCCTGATGTCCTTACACAGCTCTCTGGTCTTGGCCATTGTGGAGAGGTTGGAGTCTGTTTGATTGAGTGTGTGGACAGGTATCTTTTATACAGGTAACGAGTTCAAACAGGTGCAGTTAATACAGGTAATGAGTGGAGAACAGGAGGGCTTCTTAAAGAAAAACTAACAGGTCTGTTAGTTAAAACAGCCGGAATTCTTACTGGTTGGTAGGTGATCAAATACTTATGTCATGCAATAAAATGCAAATTAATTATTTAAAAATCATACAACGTGATTTTCTGGATTTTTGTTTTAGATTCCGTCTCTCACAGTTGAAGTGTACCTATGATAAAAATTACAGACTTCTACATGCTTTGTATACTTGTTCTCCCCACTGTATGTCAAAATACCCATCTCGGCAAGTATTGTAGTTGGTAGTGAACGCAAACAGTTGAGAAAGAAATTGGATGCATGTATCATTATATTGAATCCGTGCATTAGGTCTTAAAGTGACAGCAGCCTATAAATATCTGCTATATATTTTCTATGTCATTAATGTTAATCAAACAGCAAAACACAGCTTTAACAAAGATTAATCTATATTAAATTTATACAGTGAACACTAGTGTTATTTTACATTTAATCATTACATTTCTGTACCTGAAATGAATACTACAGTTAGACCTTACTTTATTTGTAACTTTGTTATATTGCATTTATCTATGCTTGCAATTAGTGTATTTGTTCTTATTTTTTACTGACTGTACACTAGCTTGCCTTTAATAATGTTTGAACTTTATTAGTTAGACAAGTAGTTTTTGCTGTGGTATCGGAGTACTTAAAGTGTGCTTTAAGACGGTAAAAGCTTACCGTCTAAGAGCCGCGCGACTGTCATGTTTGCGTGCCTCTCTGACGGGACCAAACTTCCCCCGTACATGATTTTAAAACGTAAGACGGTACCCAGATTTCAATGATTAATTAAATTTTGCTAGGCTACATGGTTTTGACTATGAGATGGATAGCCTAATTGTTATAATGTTTATTTTTAAATGCGATCGTTGGTTCATTTTACCAGTATTTACCATACTTTCAATACAAAAATTAACATGAACAATATGCAGTATGAAAATTATTTTCAAATAAAAACATTTTCTTTATTAAAAAGTATTTTTCCAAAAGGTACATCTTGAAAAAGGGAGGGTTGTCTTATAATCAGGGTTGTCTTATATTCGGAACCATATGGTAATAAATGGAAAGCAAAGTTACCCCCAAAATATTTTTTTTTTTCTTGCTAATTCGAAAAAATTTTCCGATCCATGACTCAAAAACCGTAATATGATGTGAACTGTGAGTTTTGTGATCCATCGAACCACTATGTAATATAGACTTTAGGGACACAGCGAAGCTATAATTATTCTTTGACATAAATTGTAATGGATCTGTGAATGTAGGCTGTATACTTTGACATTTATGACTACAATCTATGAAGGTGTCCACAACAGAAGGACTGAAAATATGCATGATATTATGTCAACCACAAATAAAGAAGCCCACATGACAGGTGCAAACTAATTGTTACAGATGGTTTGATGCCTACTTCTCATTCTCTCGCTCAGATTCTAGGGCTCCTGAGCATTTTTCTGCTGGTCTTGGACCCCAGCCAGTGCAGTCCGATCACGGCCCAGTGTGTGGAGCACACCTACTGCTCCTCCACGCTGAAAGAGTATCACACACAGCTCATCAACCTGCCCAGCAGGATCAACGAACGCAGCATCGCCGCATGGAGCTATGTGTGAGTTGAGCAGATGTTAGAGCCCTTTTAAAATATAGACTTATAGCCGATAACAGGGAAAGTATACTGCAGGTATATTTTATACAGGACTACTTATACATTTTGTGACAATTGAGAATTTGATGGTCTGTATTTGACCTAATTTGACTAATCAAAATGCAGACAACGTAATCTGAAAGAAACTAATATGTGGAATATATGAATATACGTTCTTCTGCACCAATAACAGGGAGAACATCGACCTGGACCGTGTGCCACAGATCATCTATGAAGCAAACTGCCTGAACAGTCATGCTTGTAAGGGTGTCGACAGCTCTTTCAGCCTGGAGAGCATCCCCATTGCAATCAAAGTGCCATTTCTCAGAAAAAACCCAAGATGCCCAACTTACGCACTGGAATTCGGGGATGTCAACATCGCCTGTATATGTGCAACATCCAGACAAAATTAGAGCTGGGTCTAAAAAAATCATGCACTAGATTCCTTTTCGATTATTATAATTGTGTAATTTAAATTGAATGTCAGCCACAACGAAGTCTACTGAATAATAAAGCTTATTATCTTAAACCCCACCACCACAACAAATATACTGCAATATATAGATGTCTTAAGTTGCTGAATGCTTGTAAACGTGAATAAATAAACCGGTTTTGTAAAAAAACTTGAAATATTTGGGTTTTCTATTCATTGAGGAAATAAATGTACTGCTAAGATTCGTAGAAACATGTTTAAAAAAAATCCACCCTGCTCTTCCTGTTCACTTGAAAAGTACTGTAGTTTAACAAAAGTAGAAATATTTAATGTAGTCTGTAAATAATAATATGTGGCCAAAACTGCATATATTATCATTATAAAATAATTAGAAACATGCTATTGAAAATATTGTTGCAGGTGTTTGTCATGTCATCAGATCAAACAGAACATTAAGGGTGCTATTTTATGGAATAAACTAGAAAAACCAAACCAAACCAATTCATCCAGCATTTTATAATTAGGGGACCAGTAATTATTTGCAGTAGGTTTAATGTTTATAAACATCGTACAAACTCACCTTTAGAGAGGATTTTGGCAATGGACTGAGCCAGAGAGGGCTTCTCAGCCACCATAAGCACAGTCCTCATCGCTGCTGTATGTACTTATCTGTCATAAACATCGACGGGACCTGGCAATGAAATAACAAAAGTAAATATCTTATTTTAAAGTTAATAACTAAAGTTAATATTAGACTTAATAAACCAACAACTCGACATAATAACACACCGGTATATGCTGCAGCCACTACTTCAAACATGTGAACTTCCGGGTTGTTCGTATTTTGTCAAAATAAAAGCCCCAACTGTACTGTAACAAAGCATTTTACTTTCATTTAAAATAACAATAAAGATTAAAAAACATAATAATGAAAATATTTTTACAAATAACAAAAAACAAATAAAAAACACTAAACTATTAGTGTAATAAAATATTATATATGTGTGTGTATATATATATATATATATATATACACACACACACATTTATGTATATCAATTCATGTATATCAATTAATTAGTACTTATAATACATACACATATATATTATATATTCATTAATATGATAAATAGACAGAAAATATTTTTTTCTTTAAGAGATCAATAACTGCCAATTGTCCAAACGTTTTGTTAAAAGGTTTATTCAACAAATTTCACTTCACACGTCAATAAGTAATGTGTAAGATAAAATCCTCATACACTGGTAATAAAAAAGGTTTCATCTAAAAAAAATTACAAAAACCTCTGTCATATCTGAAGTTATGGCCAGTGAAAGTTATTGCCAGTGAAAGATGTATTTTTTTTCTTAGAAATACTCAACAATAAGCTACACAACATTCTTAAAAATTAATATGAGCTCTGGAAATGGAAACAATAATTTAAATAATGTATTTAAAAGGCAAAAACACAAATTTTATATACTCACATTTCAGTATGAATGATTGAAATTATTGAATTATTGAATTCTTCATAGTCTCCAGCAGGGGGACATTAAAAGAACCCTTGCCCATATATGGCTACTTTTGTTTCCATGCCAATCCAGAAAACGGACTGTACCATGATGTTATGATGGCATCACTCAACATTTGCATTTCAGTTTTAAATTATATAATAATAATAATAATAATAATAATAGTAAGCATTAGTATTATTATTATTAGTAGTAGTAGTAGTAGTTGTTGTTATTGTTGTTGTTGTTGTTGTTATAAAACGGTAACTGTCAGTATTTGTATAGAAGGATTCAATTGTTCAGTTGTTTCTTCATTTGAGTGTCATGACATCACAGTATCTCAGTAATCTCCACATGACATCCCAGCAGATTGTAATCATAGTGATCTGCTACATTATAGGTTGTGTGATTCCCCCTCTTTGATACGGAGAGACTTTATTCACAATATAGTGACTGGCATATGCTTTTTTACAATCTTCCACAGATGTTCTATACAGTGCACTGCACACACTCTTTTTAAAGGAATTGAGCTTGTGGCATTTTGTAGTAATTTTGCTGTCAGCTTTCTTAGACTGCTAATTGTCACATTTTCCACTCCAGTGGATATTCCTCAGTATATTTTCTAAAGTCAATTCCTATATAAGTATATACCTTGACATGTACTTAAATGTCTTAAGCCACAAAACAAAACAAAAAACACCATTGAACACTTGCACTGTTCATTAAGAGATGCTGACTTTTATTTAACATAAGTTGTCACCTGTTGGAACCTGTTTTACTTTTTGACAGATTTCATAACAAAATAATTTTTAAATATAAAATACTAAAGTTTAAAAAGCATAACCCACGACATATTTGCAGTTAAAATGCACTATATGCTATGATATTTCAGTCAAATTTTAATAGTAAAAATAATTATAAAACAAATATGAATTCATAAAACAACAAAAAAGAACAAGGTAAAATATTAAAATATTAAACCATTATTTTGGTCAAGATAAATCAATTAATAAAATTAATTAATAAAAAACATTAATAAATTGTATAAACGGCAACAAATAAATAATTATCATAATTATTGCCTTGATATATCCCAGTGTGGTTTAATAATGTTTATGTTATTATATGCCATATATACACCGATCAGGCATAACATTATGACAGGTGAAGTGAATAACACTGATTATCTCTTCATCATGGCACCTGTTAGTGGGTGGGATATATTAGGCAGCAAGTGAACATTTTGTCCTCAAAGTTGATGTGTTAGAAGCAGGAAAAATGAGCAAGCGTAAGGATTTGAGTGAGTTTGACAACGGCCAAATTGTGATGGCTAGACGACTGAGTTAGAGCATCTCCAAAACTGCAGCTCTTGTGGGGTGTCTGCAGTGGTCAGTATCTATCAAAAGTGCTCCAAGGAAGGAACAGTGGTGAACCGGCGACAGGGTCATGGGCGGCCAAGGCTCATTGATGCACGTGGGGAGCGAAGGCTGGCCCATGTGGTCTGATCAAACAGACGAGCTACTGTAGCTCAGATTGCTCAAGAAGTTAATGCTGGTTCTGATAGAAAGGTGTCAGAATACACAGTGCATCGCAGTTTATTACGTATGGGGCTGCATAGACGCAGACACGTACCACCTACCTGCATTGTTGCAGACCATGTACACCCTTTCATGGAAACGGTATTCCCTGGTTGCTGTGGCCTCTTTCATCAGAATAATGCACCCTGCCACAAAGCAAAAAAGGTTCAGGAATGGTTTGGCGAGCACGAGTTTGAGGTGTTGACTTGGCCTCCAAATTCCCCAGATCTCAATCCAATCGAGCATCTGTGGGATGTGCTGAACAAACAAGTCCGATCCATGGAGGCCCCACCTCGCAAC
This sequence comes from Coreius guichenoti, assembly GCA_039654105.1. NCBI lineage: Eukaryota > Metazoa > Chordata > Actinopteri > Cypriniformes > Gobionidae > Coreius > Coreius guichenoti. The sequence continues at coordinate 8,973,120 of CM077169.1, forward strand.
TTACAGGACTTAAAGGATCTGCTGCTAACATCTTGGTGCCAGATACCACAGCACACCTTCAGGTCTAGTGGGGTCCAAGCCTCGATGGGTCAGGGCTGTTCTGGCAGCAAAAGGAGGACCAACACAAAATTAGGAAGGTGGTCATAATGTTATGCCTGATCGGTGTGTGTTTATATATATATATATGTCTAGGAGAAATATTTTATTTTATTTTATTTTATTGATTAACGAACGTAAGCAGTATTGACGCATGCGATCGCATTTAATGGCCATTAGGTGGCGGTGTCACATTACAATAATCTCTTGATCCCTCAAACAGATTGTTGCAGGCTTGCAGCATCTGACTTCAGATCGCTGACTGCAACTGTTCACGTGAAATCTTGCCAATTAGAAAATACAGCATGACAGTTAAATTTGTTCAGACAGTTTATTTAGTCAACTGTCCAATACGGATCTGCTGTTCTATAAAAACGAGAATGTAAAGAGAAGGGAAGACGAGTCGCTGAAACCAGCTTGTGTCTGCGACCCCACAGATGGCAGAGGGAGGGTGGAGCTGAGTTTGTCTCCTTCAGCGGAGTGATCAATTAAACCCATATCCAACCCACAATGCCTGCCTCCTCCAGTATTGACTTATCTGGACTGTCACAGCACACACGGATCACTATGATCCAGATCCTATTTGCCATTATTGTGCAAGAACAGAACATAAAGCCTGCGGTCAAGGAGCGACTCGAACATCCGTCCGCAAAGAGCTTTACGTGTACATGCATCTGTGTGACACTGATTGGGTGAGATGAGTCATAGTTTCTATGATTGGCCACTTTTCATCAGCACTCTCTGCCTCTTTCAAACACTCCTTCATCTTCTCTTACTCATGGACAGACACATAAACATTTAAAGCAAGAAAAAAAGCAGTGTTTAAGACGAGGAGAACATGCAGCATGTTGAAAGAGGAGGACTGTAAAGCAGTAGACAAAGAGAGAGACAAGTGAATGATTACAGGGCCTAGGATGGATGAAATTACAGACATGGATGAACAAACAGCACTTATTTGCTGTTGTTTCTCTCTCTCTTTCCCTCTCGTGCTCATTCGCAGATAAATTTAAAGAGGTTTTGATGGATTCCCTTTCAAATGTACAATATAAACATCACAATACTGTATATGTTGGATGAAAGCTTGAGAGAGGGTGGGATTGACTGGCACGACAGGGGAAATGATCTTAACCATTAAAACTGTTGCCAGTAAAGATGTGTGACTCACCCGCTTGATCTAACCAGTGTTGTAACTAGCAAGCAAACAGAAGAACAGAGCTGACAGTGAAGATCTCACTTGATGTCTCCATGACATTCTTTCTTTGTCATTATTTTTTGATGATCTTTTCCTTAGAATCAAACCAACACAAACTGGAGTGCTTTCTTTCATGCTAATCTCTTTGAATAAAATGTTATCTCTCTAAGAAGCTTAGTGTGTCATATTTAAGGCCTCTAAATTATGAACATTATTGTAACATTAAAAACCTGTTGTACACAATATTCTACATGCCTTCTATCCTGGTTGATATAGTTTATACTTTTTTAGTAAGTAAATCCCTTTTAGTATAATTGTAAAATGTCCACCTTCAGGTCATAGCTATACATGTCTTGAATACTAATTTTTATCATGTAAATGTAAGAATAACTTTTATTTTGTCAGTAATATTTCAAGATGAACACTGAACCAACGTATGTATGTTTAGTTGATTATCCAAACATAATTTTTCTGAAAAATTAAAATGTGAGTATCCAATATGATACATCCGGCTTTTGAGGAACGTTTATTTGTTTATCTCTCAGTCGTCTTTGTATTGCATTGCATTGCATTACATGTTTTTCACCCCGCTTACTTTTTGGCCATATAAATATCAGCAACTGCATTACATTGCATATTTTGCTTGGTTTTGACCTCTTTGTACATCATACAATCCAAAAAAGCATGATGCCTCAAATATAAAATATTTTGTCTAAGAGTTCATTAAACTGTTCCATTTTTTTAAAAAATAGATTTTTTTCTGAATACTATTTCATATGTTAAGGGTATAAATATCACAAATGTTTCTCTTAGACAGCAATGAGGTTAAATGGAGAGCAAACTGAGACTTTGCTCATGTGTCTTTTAGATTTTCAGAGCAATCTGAGCTATCTAAATGAATTTCTCATTTACCTTTTTGGTTACACTTTATTTGACAGTATCCTTGTTACATATGTTACATGTACTTATCATAGTAATAACAGTAAATTATGCATAATTATATGCAACTAAATCTCAACATAAACCTTAATCCTACCCTAACCCTATAGTAAGTACATGTAGTTAATTAATATTACTCAGTACTTAAATATATAATTACAATAACAATGACAGTGTAACCCTTTACCTTAAGTTGTCCACGTTACAGTGTAATAATACATGTAAGTACTGAGTAATAATAATTAACTACATGTACTTACTGTAGGGTTAGGATTAGGTTTGGTTTAGGGTTATTTGCATGTAATCATGCACAATTTATAGTAATTACTATAGTAACTACATGTAACAAGGACACTGTAAAATAATAATTTTAGGAGAAATATCTTGAAACCTACACAAATTTGTCTGAGTCTCAAAGTCTAAGTAATACAATTTTACTCTGGATCTTCACGATCCAAGAAACTAAAATTTAAAAAATAACCCATCCTAAAAAAACTAAAGTTTTTAAAATCATTCCAAGCATAAAGTCTATCAGCTGGTCAAATATGATAGTTTAGCCTCAACACAATAAAAGTTCTAGAACCTTAAAGGGTTCCGTGAGGCGTTAAACATATATAGAACCTATAGGGGTTCCCATGGCATCATTTTATGGATTTAGTTTTAATAAAATAATTTTGCTTTCATTCAATTTTTATTCTAATTACATTTTATGAATTAATCAGCTTGTAAACATGCTTTATCACTAGAAGAAATTGAAATAGCCTGTTAAACATGAAAGTATTATGCAATCATTTAAGACTATATACTGTATTTCTTCATACAGTAGAACCTTTTTGGCATAAAAGGTTCTTTAAAATTCAGTCAAGAACCTCAGGGTTCTATATAGAACCCCACTGAACCTTTTTTTCAAAGAGTGTAGGACTACATTTTTGAAGGAATCCTGTTTGAAATAAGACTTTTTAGATCAATGAGGAGTAAACAGAGCAGCTTTATTTACAATACAGATAAACAAATATATATTTAATAACATATGACTGTTTTGCGTGAATGTATGTAGAATTCAAATGTTTAAGAAAGCACACCCAGCTGATGTGACTTGTTATGTTGTGTTTGCTTAGTCAGTTTGAGTCTTTGAACAGGAACATCTCATGCTATTTTTAATCTAATTAAGACACAATATAATCATCAAAAAATGTAGGCTCTCACTGACATATAGTTTCAGATATCAGGTTAATAGTTGCCCATCTCTTCTACTTGATCATCATCATCACTGACCATCAAACTAATCTCTGGCCATTATTGTCATAGCTCTTTCTTTTCTCGTCTTCTGTCCTTTTCCTCTCTTTTATCAGTGTCCTTCTTCCCTCCCTCCTACTCTCATCTTCACACGTATCTATGAGATATGCAGGGAGCATGAAGCATTCTGGCACTTCACTGTGAGGAAGGTGAAGAGTGGTGCAAGGTGTGATGATGGAGGGAGGAGGGGGAAAACAAGAAAGAGCTTGAAGAGGAAAGCTGCATCTGGAATTTTATTGTTTTTGACATATTTAAGAAATGTAAAATGTAAATATATAAAAGACTTAAGTTCAGTTTACACTCTAAAAAGAATGTAAACCAAACGTAAGTTTTTTATATATTACATTTTACATGTATTTACATGTAAATAAATTAATACTTTTATTCTGCAAGGATGCATTTGATCAAAAGTGACAGTAAAGGCATTTATAACGTTACAAAAGTTTATGTTTCAAATAAACGCTGTTTGTTTGAACTTTCTGTTCATCAAAGAATCCTGAAAAATGTATCAGCTATATAATTATCAACATTGTTTTCAACATTATTAATAATAAATGTTTCTTAAGCACCAAATCGGCATATTAGAATGATTTCTGATGGGTCATGTGACACTGAAGACTGGAGTAATGATGCTAAAATTCAGCTTTGCATCACAGGAATAAATTACATCCTAAAGTATATTAAAATAGAAAACAGTTATTTTGAATTGTAATAATATTTCATAATATTACTGTTTTTAATATGAACAACTGATGAATATTGGCTGAGCATCTGATCAGTGAAAGATATCATCATATAGCTTACAAAATAAATAATGCATTTTGTGTTACAATTTTGTTTTCCAGAAATTAACAGACAAATTGGGGTTAACTTCTTCTGGTAGGTGGGTAAAAAGTGCCACTCTTTAGATAAACAAAATAAATCAATAAATCATATACTTCTTATTTTAAATATTTTGAAGAGGGAAGGGAAGGAGCTCTAAATGCTTTAAAATTAGATTGATTAGAAAAATTACAACAGTCTTTCGATATTTTCAAGTGTTGTACATGCAAGAATTCAAAGTTAGCTTCTATCTTTCCAAGATTATAAACAATTATATTCATAGTTCAGATGTCACTCTTAAAACTAAAGGGGGTTTTCATAACAATGCCATAGAAGAACCATTTTGGTTCCCCAAAGAACCTCTCAGTGAACAATTCTTAAAAGAACCTTTTTTTCTGTGAAGAACATTTTAAAAATCTAAGAATGGAAAGTTTCCATGGATGTTAAAGGTTCTTCATGGAACCATATGCCAATAAAGAACCTTTATTTTTAAGAGTGTTGTTCTCCTCTCCCCCGCTCACTTCTTCCCTCCTCCATCTTTCACTCGGTTTTAGTTGGGAACCTGGGATTCCTTTATTGTTTGAACAGGGTCCACACATCAAGGCCATGCCTTTAGCTAGGGGCTGTTGCCCTCTGACCTCTCCTGCATTAGGTATGTGCAGCGAGACCTCAAAGAGCTGGAATTCGTCTGAAGTCAAACCTGTGCGCTAACACACAAGTGAAGTACACACACCATGGAGGACCACCAAGGGGCCGGGAAAATGTAGAAAACAACACGTTCAGGAACTCTCTCCATCACACGCATGCAGAAAAACAAGAGACCTCCTCCATGTCCTGAACTCACCACCTCACACAAAAACACTGTGGTGGGCACTAGTTTTTGTTGCACTACACATGATCGGATTTAAAAAAAAAACTATTTTCTCAGTAGGAACACGAGACCACATTGGGACAAACTCGGTGTCCATCCATCATGAGAGACTTCAATAAAGGCAATGATTAATTACTCACAGGTCATTGGTGTCTCTAACTGTGGGTTTCATCATCCTCATCCTCACATTGTCAAAGGGGCTTTTAGTAGTTCTTGTACTGTCATTTAGACCCTTAAGTTTGTAAATCATAATGTTTGATGTCACAGAACGGACTAATATATTTCTTAAGAAGAATCAGGCATGTTTCATTCAGTAAAGAAATGAAGATTGCCCCTTCCTTTTTATGTAAAATGACATTTTCCATGTATATTTGAGTTGTTTCTTAAAAGTTTAATGTACTATAATATTCTCTATAGAAACATTAAACATATTCTAAGGATGCCAGAAGATTAAAGGTTGTGTTTGCATTCTTGGAAAATAAAGTAAGACTAATTTTCACCTGAAATTTAGCAAAGATCTCTGTTTTTATTGGGATATTTTCCTGAATTCTTGAGAAGGTTATATGGTTCTTTGGAGCTTTAAAAACATTTTAAAAACAAGTGTAAAGTTTTAAGGTTTATAGTTTTCTAAAGAACTAATAAAAATATTATTTGTGCTAAAAACTAAAAAACTTCTCCTGTGATAGCAGGTTGTATATGTATTTTTGTTTCTATTGATTGTAATTTTAATTGTCATTTAACTAAAATTTAAAGAAAAATATATTATTGTAAAATGTGAATATCAGTTACTTAATGTGTTAAACATTTTTCATGGAACAGACTTTTAAAAATGTTTAAAGTTACAGTAAAGTAATCTTGTGCACATTAACAATTGTTAATAAAACCAAATTATAGAAATGACTAGATCTTTAACAAATGTGTCTTTGCAACTCATTTTGGTGTCCTAAAAATAGTTTATCTTTTTTTAAAGAAAGCTATAATTAGGCTTTTTAAATTGTAATTCAAGTCCACAAGGCTTTGAAATGTCTGAACATAAAAATAACGTTTAAATGAAAATAAATAGATCTGAAATAATAGCCTATATTAAGATTTAAACATATTAACAAATAAAAGGTTTACCATCAACAAATAAAATAGAAAAACACTCTTCTAATTAGTAATTTTCTATTTCATTCGTTTAATCATCATTTTCAAAACAGCTAAATTTAGTAATTCGATCAAATGGAACTGTTGTCGCTTGCACAAACATTATTTTTCGTTTTTGTAATGATGTAACAAGCAAATTAAAAATGGATTTAACAATATCACTGGATAGATTGACACGTAAACAACAGACTGAGGATATCTGTCTAATTAAGGACTTAAACATCTTATCGATATTACCATTATTTGTCCTATTTAAAGCGATTTTCCGTTTTCAGCACACTTATTTTTTAAACTTCCGTCGTGAAGAGCATACATTTTCCTCCCTCCCAAACAGTATTTCAGCCGCCAAAACGCGTGGATGAACTAATAAATAGTCACAAATCAACGAAATAATCAGTTGCTTTTCGATGTGATGTCGAACAACTAAAGCGCGCTCGTGTTTTCAAAGATGTGACAACAAACGAACACTTTACATAGACACGCCTCTTCCTAACACACACACACACACCGCGCTCGCGCGCGCGCGTGCACACCGAGGAATGTCAGACATCTCTGTGACCTTTAATCGCTTTTAAAGATGAACTCCAATAGTTTTAGATGAATGAAGCGTCAGTTTTATGTCTCAATAGGGGTCATTCATAAATTTAGTTGTTAAAAGAGAAAGAATAGAAATAACTTATGAACGTAGATGTTCATAAAACCCATAATGGAAGTTAACAAATGCAACAAACGTAAGGATCTTCATAAAACTCATAATTAAAATTGGTGAACATCAACTTCTAAGTAAAGGAATTTAATATTAAATTGAATTTTTTTTTTTTATTATTATTAGCCTACAATCCAAATGAATAGCCTATTTGTTTTTTGTATAACGTAATTAAAATTTTAAAAGACCTATATTTATTTCACTTTTAAAACAGTTTCAATGACTTATAAACATGGCGAAAGAGGTATATATATGGATAGGGTGGATGTTTGGTGTTAAAAGCAGAGTATAAGGAAGGATATTTGACAGGAAATGACAAAACTGTCTGTCATAGATCATGTCAAATTAATTAGAAACATTTTTAGACATGGTAGAGACTGTGTTTGAACATATCGAGGTGCAAACATTTGTTGAATCATTTGTTGAATGTTAATTGTTGAATCAATGATATAAAAATAAACAAACTATCTTTCCTCAAGGTACAGGGAAATAAGAATTTATAATGAGTTATAATATTTAAAAGCAAATGGGAATGCTTTATAATCAAAGGAAACATATTGCTTTTGGCTTTGACAGTTATGAATTAGGCTATTCACAGCTTTTAAAATGCCATCCACTAAATGCTAATGAAAAATGAATCATTACTAAAAATGCAACAAAGGAAACATAACGGACAAACCAGCAAACATCCATGCATTTATTGATCCAACAATTATCAATCAGTTCTTCTGTGACATCACCAAACAGCCGTCTTTTGTTCAGATTCTCGCTCTGATAGGCAGCAACACTGATAGCGAGCCTGTAGGCTGAATAGCAGGTATGTAGTGGGATCTGGGTGGTATGTACGGAGCAGAGCAGTGGCCTGGCGCCACACGGATATGCACGAAACCTGAGACCCTGAGCAGTGGCTCTGAACTCTGACATCTGGGAATTCTGTGGATGCTGACCTCTAAGGGTCAGAGGTCACCTGGGGGTCCACCAGTTTCCTTTTTGAGAAGGGGAGAGCGAGCAAGACAGAGGCCGGGGGGGGGGGGGGGGGGGGGGTGGGAGGGGGGGGGGTGGGGGGGGGGTGGTTGGCGGGGGTTGGGGGGTAGTGAGGAAACCATAAGAGGGGTTATTGACTAGTCTGAAGAGAGGAAAGAGAGGAAAGGTTGATGATGCCTGAGCCTGCACATCTGGCAATAATGCTGGATTTCTTATTATTTACATTTCCATTGAAGGAAGCATTTCCTGCACCTTGGTGAAAAGAGAGATTGAGTGTCCTGTGAGAACACACATCTGTGTGTATTGAGAGCAAACGTTGAGGTGATTGAACAGTCGTGACGTTTTGATTCATTTTTTGACAGCAACAAACACGAGGCAGATGGGAAAAGTTGCCATAATAAATCGAATAATATATATTTTTAATGTAAATGCGTTTTAAAACTATAACATGCTCTGAATGATAACAATAAAATAAACAATAAAAAACATTTTACAACAATGTCCCATATAGTATTAGTTAACATGATCAATGAAAAATACGTCTAATGCATTTGTTAATCTTAGTTTATGTTAATTTCAACATACATTGGAATACATACATCAAGTTGTTTCTGTTAAGATTATTTAATGGACCTGACCTTGCATGAACTAACAATGAACAGTTGTATTTTTATTAACTAACAAAGATTAATAAATACTGTAACAAACGTAAAGCTTGTTGTTAGGTAATGCATTACCTCTTGTAAAGGCATTTTTAGTTACACTTTATTTTTAGGGTTTGGGTGAGGGTTAGTTGCATGTAATTATGCATAATTTACTGTTATTACTATGGTAAGTACATGTAACATATGTAACAAGGACACTGTAAAAAAAAAATTTTCGTTGTGACATTGCAATCCTTGATATATTTTTAAAAGAGCTTGATAAAATCATTTTCATTAGCAATAATATAGACTAATTTCCAATGCTGCAAAAGAAATCATGCACTGCATAAATGTTAAAAAATAAGAACAAAATCAATTCATCCTTTTAAATTAGATACCCACAGTATAAAGAACTTTTTCATGCAGCTACATAAACAAGAAAGCATCCATCAAGATTTGACTTTATTTATCTAGCTATATAAATAGCCTACTTAGATTATTCAATTTCAATGTAAAGTATGCTTTGATTGTGTTTGCATGAAATATTGCCAAAGCATAATACACAAAACAAGTAATGGCAAGAACAAAATATACAACTTAAGAGTAACAACATATTAAAATAAGGTGTTTTGGTTACAATTTATTTTAAGGTGTCATTGTTACAGTGTAATTATATATTTAAGTACTGAGTAATATTAATTAACAACATGTACTTACGGGTTAGGGTAGGAGTAGGATTTGGTTGAGGGTTAGATGCATGTAATTGTGCATAATTTACTGTTATTACTATGGCAGGTACATGCAACATATGTAACAAGGACACTGTAAAATAAAGTGTTACCGATTAGGGTTAGGTTTGGTTTAGGGTTAGTTGTATGTAATTATGCATAATTTAAGTACATGTAACATATGTAACATTGACACTGCAAAATAAAGTGTTACCGGTGTTTTTTATTATATTGATCATATTAAAATATACTGACTATTTAAAGAAAGTTATGATGCACACAAATGCATGCATGAGAGTTTACAGTGATGTAAGTGCATGACATGCTCCTGCATTAATGTGTCTGTGTTTGAACGTCACTCAACTCTAAAAACACTCTCCAGTTCCTGCTATAACACTTTACAGTGTACAGAAGGCTGTATGCCACCCACCCAGCTGGAATGTCATGCATGCAATTAGGAGAGATTGTAGCAGGAGTTGGGGGGCTGGGACGGGATGGGACGGGGGCTGGGGCTGGGACTGGGGGTGGGGGTATGGCAAGGAGCTGCATGGAGACTGCCTGAAGAGTCAGAGAGAGGGGGTGGAAATAAAGGCAGAGGGGGAAAAAAACAGGCGAGGTGAAGAGAGGAACACACCGGCTTCTCACAACCTCCCAGTTCCTTCCCCTCCTGGTCATCAATACCCATCAATAGGAATAGGGCCCCAGTCAATAGCCCCCTTGCAGGAGAGAAACCAGGGGTGGAGAGAGAGAGAGAGGATGGAAGAGAGAGCAGCCACATGCTACATTAACAAACGGAAGGAAATGTATGAATCAAAGAGGAAGAGAGAGAGAGAGAGAGAGAGAGAGAGAGAGAGAGAAGAGAGAGAGAGAGAGAGAGAGAGAGAGAGAGAGAGAAAGAAAGAAAGTTCAATGCTGACAACAACCACCTAAATTAAATGAATGTATTTAAGTCTTAGCTAGCTTTCACCAAAAACAGAAACTACTAAACCTGTCTCTTAATTTTATCTAAGATTAATAATATTAGCAAAGAGGAATGGATTGAAAAATTAAGCAAATGTTCATTTTCTGTTAATTACATTTGCTGGCTTTCAATAAAAATAACCTGTTTTTCAAGGAGTTTTCAATACATTCTCATTGTTTAATAAACCTGTCTCATATTCTAATAAATAAAATGGTGTCATTACATGCTTTTGCACATTAAAATGTAATTCAGCAACAAAGGATAAAAACCCAATTTTTCTTTTGGCAACACTTTATTTTAAGGTGACATACTACATGTACTTACCATAGTAATAACAGTAAATTATGCATAATTTCAAGTAACTAACCCTAACCCTTACCGTAACTCTATACCTTAACTCTCTTACCTTAAATAATGATAATAATAATTATAGAAAAAGAGCACTTCATTTGGTAACACTTTATGGTTACACTTTATTTTAAGGTGTCAGTGTTACAGTGTCATTATATATTTAAGTAATGAGTAATATTAATTAACTACATGTACTTACTATAGGGTTAGGGTATGATTAGGATTTTGTTGAGGGTTAGTTGCATATAATTATGCATAATTTACTGTTATTACCATGGACAGCCGTCTTTTGTCTTACCCACTTTATTTTACAGTGTTCTTGTTACATATGTTACATGTACTTAGTAATAACAGTAAATTATGCATAATTTCAAGTAACTAACCTTAAACCAACCCCTAACCCTATAGCAAGTACATGTAGTTATTAATATTACTCTGTACTTATTTGAGTAATTACAATGTAACTACGTCACCTTAAAATAAAGGGGTTACACTTTATTTTAAGGTGTTACAGTGTAATTATATATTTAAGTACTGAGTAATATTAGTTACTTAGGGTTAGGGTTTGGTTGAGGGTTAGTTGCATGTAATTAGGCATAATAACATATGTAACAAGGACACTGTAAAATAAAGTGTTACCAAATGAAGTGCTCTTTTTCTATAATTATTATTATCATTATTTAAGGTAAATAATACAAAAAATAGTAACAAAGACATAATGATTTGTATGAGGTGGTTGACATTTCTGAACACTGTACATTAGGACTATGACAAAAGCTTTGTGTGTTGAACTGTAAAGTCTCTGTTATTTAATTTATTGATTACAATTGTGAGATTTATTCTGGTGACACATATTTATATTTCATGTAATCAGTAATAAATTCCACACGCTATCCCTCTAAAATACAACACAAGTTTTGTTATGATTTACAAGATTTGTCATAAAACATCTGTGCAGTTAATGTTGTTTTCCGTATTACCAGATAAACTGTTGTTCCACAAAGATGCATTTTCATTACATTTTATTTGATGTCAAATATTTATATTTAGCTTTCAATATGTTTGTTTGAACATACAAATTTCAAAACTTACACTGCTGCTCTTAAGAGTAAATCAGCAAGTGCACTGTGAGAATTTCTTAGTTATTTTTGTGGTGAAATTCCACATAAATGTTTGAGTGAAAAGTACTTAGAGAGAAGTGCAGTAATTGTGTGTATATTTAAAATAATTTGCCAAAATCTGTCCGTATAAAAATATCTTGGAATGATGTATTTGTATAGACGTTTTTAGATAATAAAACATAATTAATTGAGCCGTGTGAATGAACAGAAAAGTATGCGAAAACCTTTATCAAACACACATGAGAGTTTACTCCTTTTGCTGGGACGTGGGCGTGTCCAACAGGGTTTGGGAAGCGTCACATGTTCACTAAAGAGGCGGAGATCTATATTTTTCTCTCTTCCTCTAACCGATGTAACATGGGTTGGATGAATAGGAATGTTTTATTCATCTAGTAGGAATATACACAGAACGAACTAAATTTAAAAAAGTTTTAAATGGGCTATATTAACACCTTGCACGTGGGTTAAAATAGGCTGTTTAAACAAAATCATTTGATTTGAATTGATTTAATAAAATAGCATAGCCTACTTACCAACGTCAGTTTATTAAAAAAACATTAATACAAATCATACTTAGCATATTGGTCTAGGTTTTTACTTAGCCTATTTTTGTTCTTGTTCGAGGCGCGTAAATATTCATAAATTCAAATCTATAGAAATAGCCAAGTTACTAATGTAAAGTCTTGCTTGTGTGCGCGCGAGTGTGTGTGTTTTGAAAATTTGCGCGCGTGGCGTTCTGTATTCCGCCTCGAGATCACATGGACACAAAGGGCAGCACGTGCATATTGAACAAAACAAGAACACGGGCTATATATTAACCGCTCATGCGAGCACGTAGAACAGGGTTAATGGTTCGTTGACAATTGTGAAGAGTATACAAATTTGTGCTTGCTATTTTGCTAATGGGTATACGGCCAACAGGTTTGTTTGGGTTTTCGACATGATTTATACCCAGCAAATACAACGTTCCTGCATTAAAGTTATTTTAGAACATTCTAGGAACGCTCGTTTTAGTTTAATTTTAAACCTAGGTTTTAAGAATATTATTTTTTTTAATAGGCTAAAGGTGCATCAAACTTCTGCCTGCGATTTGCTCCCCTCTAAACAAACACACACAGCGCACTAAGAATGTTTAGCTATGATATAGGCCCTTTCGTATGTGAGTATGTGTGTGTGTGTGTGTGTGTTTTTATAGAAGGGGAGAGGGAGAGGAGGGTGTCCCTCTTGATACGTCCGCTGCATACTGAATTCACGCTCTGCTTTGGATCAAACGCTCTCTGCCGATTAGCTACACAATCAGGTCCCCGCAGTAAACGGGGGAGAGTAAGACAGAGAGAGGCGGTTCTTTTCCGCCGGACAATGCCATTATTTAAGCTCCATTGGTCAGGAATGCCGGATTTTACAGGCCGCTGCCCTCCTCTAGGCGTCAACCAAAGGGCCTCCACAGTGGGGCCCTCTCTCTCTCTCTCTCTCTCTCTCTCTCTCTCTCTCTCTCTCTCTCTCTCTCTCTCTCTCTCTCTCTCTCTCTCTCTCTCTCTCTCTCTCTCTCTCTCTCTCTCTCTCTCTCTCTCTCTCCCTCGGGTCACCATATCTATCCCGGAGACCTATAGCTTTCTCAGTGCATTCCACAGTTGCTTCTCTGAGCTGTAGGCTCATGAGAGGCTACAAAAATCAGCAGGCCCGTCAAATTCTTACAAAGCTTTAGGCTCACCAAAGAAAAACTGAATCTGATTTTTCTTTTCAGACTTATTGTGACTGTCTATATTATATTTAATAAATCAGAAATTAGATTTAATAGGCTATATAATAGGCCTAATTAAATATTTAATTTGATTGGCAAAACAAATGGGAAACAAGAATATAAGAACTTTCTCATTTGTCGTCATTATGGATATAGTGCACATACTTTCCCATACTTTTCCCCTGCATTCAAGTCATAAAAATCCTAAAGGAATGCCAAAGGAATTTCTATCACAATTCGGAGATCAATAAGAATCCTTTAAGAATTCTATAGGCTATGAATTAAATAGTCCTGTTAAATAAACTAAAATGTCCATTTTCCTGCTTTTTTTTTTAGCATTTCGGTTTATGCAGTAGGATCTTTTCTTATTCTTATATTATTGGTTCTAAACGATGATTATAGTTCTATTGGAATTTTTTGACTATAGAAGATTTTTGACTATAGTTAAGCATTTTTTAAAGTAGCCTACAGCTCATAAACGTTTCTAAAATGTTACATTGTCGTTACTGTTGATGTGGCATGGCATTTACAAACCGTGTCCATGCAATCTGCTACTTTAGAACTACAATTCATGTAGATTTTCAATCTAGCATAAGAAGAAATTTGTGAATGGAGAGCAGAATTTGAGTGTTCATTGTTAAACTAAAACTATACGATGACGCTTCACTCAGAGGAGCCAATCACGGCTTTCACAAGACAGTTAAATGCCTTTGACTTCAACCAATGGTTCTTCAAGCGGCAAAGACTAGCGCAGAAACGGGCCAATCGCAAAGACGCATGCAAATGAGGAATTTGCTTCAGCAAGAGCTGAATGTCAACTAGTCAAAGATGGAGTCTTGAGCAAAGAGGGCCATTGGCTTGCCATGGATAAATTACGGTTTTGATTTTTTAGACCATGAGGGGAAAGAATGGGCGAGCGTGACGAGATGCCACTATGTTAAGCAGGAGGTATGCGAAGATATTTGAAGAAATTTGCGTTTCTTGCCTTGCAACCCTTCGGTCCAACTTTTTTCTCTTTTTGTCGGTGTCTTCTGCTTTCAAGGATTGTCCCTCCCTTGGCCAGGTACCATTCATGAAATTTAGGGGGTCCTCTTTCTGTTTGTGAGTAGCATCCGGGTGATTTGGTGGAAATGGCGGGAGCTCAGGGGCAAAAACGACAACGTTGAGTCGGCTTGGGTGGGGAGAACGACGAATGGGGTGCCATAGAAGCCCCCGAACATGGCTGTAGTTAGAAATGTGAGGAGCGCGCGCTGCATGGTGAGGATATAAAGAGGGCATCGCATTTGAGAAGTCTTGTCTGTCAGCCTTGTCAGTCAGTCAGAGGAAACAATCTCCTTTCTTTCTCTTCTATTGTCATCAGTGTTGATCTGTTGCAGCCAACTGGTTGGGTATTTAGTCCGAGGAATCCATGTAAAGCATCCAACTTCACCATATTCTCAAGAAGCCAATGATTAACTTGCAAAAGGGTCTGGGAAACCTAGTCTGCATTTTCCACGTGTTTTTCTACACAGACCAATAACTGTAAAAAAAATAAAAATAAAAAAAAATAAATAGATTTTGCATGGGGAAAAAAAATATATATTTTGCGAGCTCAAGTGAAATAGAGAAGTGCCACTTTTTGAAATATCGCAGATGAAGGTTTAAAGTCTAGGCTATATAAACAGAAACTGAAAATGTAGGCAACAAATTGTTTTTATTGCAATACTCATATTTTGGTGCAAATGCTGTGTTTATCTGTACATTCCTGAATGCTTTGAAATCAAGGCTTAATGTGTGCGTTTACGGAAAATTAATATTCTGTGTAGCAATTTCTGTAAATCCTGTAATTAATGCGCAAAATTGTACTGGAGGCTTGCACGAGGTTGTGTATAACTGTGTGTGTTTTTAGTTCGACAATAAAGTATAATTTGTATAGTTCGAATTAATCTTCACATCTCAACTAAATATAAATGTTTATGTTAGGGAAAATGTAATTATCTCCTGTTTTTCCCCCCTTCAAGTGTCCAAAAAGCACAGTTAATGTATGCATTGAAAATAACAACCTTAAGGAGCTCCCGCCCCCTCACCTTGTCCCCTAACCAGGGGGGTTTCAAATAGCCACTTTGGCAAAGGGGACAAGAATAATATGTATTAAACGAAGGTTCCTCGTTCTGTATCGCGGAATGTGCTCTTTGCCCTATTTTCCTCCTCTTCCTTCGTATCTCACTCCAAAGCAGTGTGTTCATCGTTATTTACTGTTGAAACTGTATGAGAAATATGTGAAACCATTGCTGTTAAATGTAAATGCTAATTTGGAGATTGTGCCACGTTCTGCTTGGTTTTCTTTAATTACACGTGTGTTGTTTTCCTCATGCTCTCATTTGGAAGGTTTGGAGATTTTTAATTTATTATAATTATTTTGCCCTCCAGTGCTCTTTTTTTTCTTCTTCCTAGACTTAAGCGTATAGGAAACATGAACTGCTTTAATTGTTAAAATATCCCAGTCATTTCGTGTACTCACTCTGTGTGGGGCATGTGTCATTTTGATAAATGCAGTTTAAAGCACAAACCATTATTTATAACACACCCTGTTTACTGTTGTTGACCAGGGCCCTTTTTCTGTTGTACTACTGTGCAGTCAGATGAGCAGTGCAATATTAAAAGGGCATTGGCTGACAAAAAAGAGGAAAGAAAGAAAAGTAACCTCCACCCCTCCCCCAAAGCTTTCAAGTTCTCCCACCCTCAGTTCGTCTAAATTTCATGATTGATATAACAGGTGTAATTAATTGGTTCTATTATGATGTGAAAATGGCGTTTTATAAGGCAACAAATGCTGCACGCGCTCGAGTGAAATAAAACGAAGCGAAATGCGTTTAGTTGCATATGTTGCCCATTATGGTTAGCGAATACATGTTTACTAACTTCAAGCATGCATTAGGCCTATTTTATATATAACTCGTTTTTCTAAATTCACAACTGTTACGAATGATTTCGCTACTGTTGAAGGCCTGTTCAAAGGTGGCCCATGCGTTTCGGTTGTGCTAAGGTCTGTTGCTTTGACGATGTTGCACTACTGAACCATCTACTCAAGCAGTGCAATAGTATTGTCATTGCATTCGGCTTTCGCCTACTCACCCACTAGAGCCTTTAAACAGAGCTGGGCGAGCGGTAGGCCTATATGGTTAAGGGCGTTCGAGGCTATTTCAACTGACGAAAGGGGAGTCTAGACCACCTAGACGTGTAGGCCCAGATGTGTGCACAATGTTGGATTAATTTCATCCACAACAGCATTGTTGTAGAGCATGCATCAGGCGTGTGAACTGCAGTATTTGACCTATGGTATATGTGTGACACCAGGTTTTTCCACTTATTTGAAAATTCCTACAGAGACCACGCCTCCTTCGAAAGAACATTTTGTACGACTGAGGTCGTCTTCGTTTGCATTGAAAACCACGTGTTCGATTAAGTAACACTCCAACAATGCTTTGAAGTGAGTTTCTCAACCTTTTGCATATTTCGGGAACTTCTGTGTGAGGCCTGCTGGCAGCGAGGTGTAGAAAAGCAGTGGATAAAACGAGCGGACGTAAATAATAATATAAAAAGCCCTTTTGTGTGTTTTTGCCGATTCGTAAATGTCACGAGCGCATTCACAACGCATATCAATAATAATGTCCTCTTATAAAGTGTAATGAATAAAGTGTTTTCATTTTTTTTAACATGCATCCTCTGTATGCAACGTGTTGAATTTTCTTCATTTTCTTTCTTCTTTTCAGAACAATAATTAATTTTTTGCCTGAGGTCTACTTAAATTACTAATTATATTCTGCATTTTTATTTTTTTAGGATTTCATTATATACTTTTAATTTTCATGCAGTTAAAGTTCGTGTTTATTGTTTATTTTTCCCAGTCTTTCTCAAATTAGATATTTACGCTATTTGTAGTAAATTCAGTGCCAAAGTAATTAGTGTTTTTTTTTTTTTTTTTTTTACACTTAGCCTACATCTAAATATATATTAATCAGTGTTGTGGAAATTAAGCTGTTTGATGCAAAGTATTTGCTTCCACCTCTCTATAATGCAACTAAACAGAGCTGGTAGGTGTGTAACCATATATTTAGATTTTTATTTATAATGAAGGAGCTCTTCCAGAAGGCAGAACGAAGGGATGATTCTCTTGTTTGAGCCAGATCGGTGGGGGATGGGACTATTTGTAAGGAATGTAGGGGGCAGGTCCGTTTCCAAGAGGGGAGGAAAGGGAGGGAATGTGAGGAGGGGAGGTCGCCCATAGTGACATTTTACTCTTGGTCAGTATCTGCAAGGTTATGCAAGTTTAACTTTTTGGTTGTCTCATCAAAAGAATAGACATCTGGCCAAACGAAGTGTAATCTATATTGGTTGCACAGGCTATAATGAGCAGTTCGGTGTATGTGAATACACAGGCGCAACGACACACACAGACTTTGTATGTACGAGTCAATGGCGTGACACGTATTTCTAAATAAAATATATTAAATGCATACAAAAATACCTTAAGTCTCTTCTATGATGAACACGTTTTTAATTCAGTGATTATTATTTTTTTATATTATTCTTTTTTATGGGACTATATCTATAGGTCGTATAACTTCTGAGATTGCAAAAGATAAATTAATAATAATGATAATAATAAATAAAAAGAGACGAAACACTTAAATTGAAAGACTGAAATTATTTTAAAAATGCAACAACGATTGTTATAGGCTAAGTACAATCTTGTATTGTTATTTTTATTAATAAGCTATTTATAATGTGTCTTAAACAACATGCAGGAACCATTTTGTTGTCGTGACCAGAAACACAGAGAAGAACCATTTAAAGTAGACCCTCATGACTTGACTGTCAAGGTTAATTTTTAAAATCTTATTTTAATAAAAATGCATTTATTATTCAGCTTTGTTCAAACGACCTAGGCCTAACCCCAAGTCCTAATAAAACCTTTTGATATTCATGACATTTAAAACAAATAAATGTCATGGATTTTATTATTATTAATTTATTTATACATTCACGTGGATTCACAGTAGCCTACAAGGAAAGTATGAAATGCAAGTAAACTTTGAAACTGATGGCTAGACATTTTCAAGTCTTTTTTTTGTTGCAATGTATAAACGTTTTGTAAATGCATGACATGAACCTGGTCCACGTGTTTTAAGCTAGATTTCTCCTTTTTTAGCACCTCGAACATTTGTCAATGACCCGCATATATAGCGGCTCCACAACAGAAGGTAGGCTTGAGACTCGCCGGTCTGAACTGGGTGTATGAGGAATGTTGCGCTACATACAGCTACGCGCATGCGCAGCGTATTCATAGGGTACTATATAGCATACTGAGGCCTACAGCTCCTCTGTTCTCATGATCCTGGTTCAGCTCTGAGCTAGTGGGCTTTGAAGCTTCAAGCTTCAAGTGAGGGCACTTTCTGGTGGTAAGTTTTTCTCTCCTGCAGATTTGGTAGCGCATTTTATATTCTTATGCAGAACCAATATAGATATAGAATCGATATAGTTCCGAAATAGTGCGTGTTTGCATACAGCGTTTACAGCGCGTAACGTTTTTCTACTGTAGTCCACTACTGTTCAATGTGGTCAGCTGATACACTAATCGTTCGTATCTTTTAGGGCGTCGTTTTCTCGCCCTGTTGTCTTGATTCAACATTTTCACTGTAACCTCACTGCATGAAACCTGATTGGTAAATTGTTTAACGTGTTTTATTACCGAGGGGGGCAAGTAAGATCATGCATGTGAGTTCAATGTGAAATTCCCAAAGGAGAAAAAAAAAGCATCCTGTTGGAGCATGTCGTTAACTCCAAGGCAGAAGCTGGTATGCGTGGAATTGCAGAGCACCAAGACTACTTTTGGACGCAGATAACCAAAGGGCCTACAATATGCTTTCCAATCAGTGTTTCTCATATGTGAAAACCTGAGTCAAGTCCACAAACGTGTCTTTAGAAGAACTGATGAATTGACTGATGCCATGCTTTTATTGCTATCTTGAGAAGATGATTGATTCATTTTGCCCGTTTAAAATGCCAGATGTGCTGGAAATGATGTGTTTGGAAAAAATGACACATGGTACATGCATGAGCAGAGAATGCATGTTTGTCTATATGATTATAAATAGTCCTTACACAAAGAACTCAACCATGCAAAAACCTCAGTTTATTAGTTTTGCTCTAACATTTTATATTAAATTTTTTCTTTAGCAGAAAATAAACTAAATTGAATTCTGCTTAAATAAAATGAATATTGAAATGAACAGCATTTTGCCATTCACTTTGGCATCATAAAGGCTGTTTTTTTTGTAGGCTGTTCCTCGCTGCATGTAAAGGGTCAGATGTCACAAAGAGGTTTGCGTATCATGTGTTGTAGAGCAGGAACCATTTTCAGTCCCCCCATGTAGGGATTCAAACCCCTAGATCTTGTGTTTTGCACAGCCATGCTATCTTTTCCCTAAAGTGCTGTGTGATTATCATGATGAATGCATCTTGCAGGCGAGACCCTATCAATATTGCCTCTGCTTTTTTCACTGTTTATGGAGTAGTGCAATATTGCTTATAGGGTCTTGACTTTAAGGGTAATCTGCAATTTCAGGAACATTCAAGGATTTCATTGTCCTTTGTCATTTTTATTAAAATGTGCAATGATTTTATGCTAAGGCTCAACAAGATCTCAATCTCTTTTTGTGGAGAACGAATGGGATTTTGCTGCTCTAAACAATTTCACTTGAAATACAATAAATAACACCTGTTTAATATTAATACAAAATGGCCCACAAACATTTTGTTGTGATTGTAGATAGTCAGCTTGCTTTTAGCACTTGAGTGAATCATGCACTGTTAGCAATGATTACATTTAAACCTTGCCTAATATGAATTATATCATTATGTCAGAGAACATGCTGTCCTTTGCGCAGTTGAAAAGTGACTAATTTTAAACAACAATAGGCTACTTTATTTTATTCAGACTACTCTTTAGTTGTGCATTGTAAAGCAGCTTTTTAGCCAGGTCAATGTCTTTAGAAAAAAAAAAAAATTCTGTGTTTTTGATAATACACATTTTACCTCAACATGCATGCGCTGATCATGCTGTTACCTTCCCAACCTCATAGGCCAATGGAAATAAACATACTCAACATAACACTCATATTCCAATAAATTTCATCAGTTACTGATTTCATTGGCTTCTCTATTGGCCATATCTATCTTTTATTATTGATATAACGGTTAATGTCAACACAACTGTTTTGCTTGCAGATTCTGTGATATTTTTTTTTTTTCGAAATACACGTGCAAGTGAAAAATTTACTATATTGACAGCTAAACATATCAACTGAATATCCTTTATTATAATATGTTAGACATGGTGCATTTCAACCTACCATGCAGTTCAACATTAAATCAATGCAAAGCAAGTTAAATGCAACATTTCATTATGTGACTGGTTTGTATGAAAGTCAAGCTCTCTATGTGGTTTCAAATTGTTTTAATTTAGTTCATGTCATGGTAATCCCATAATCAATAGGTTAACCTTGAGTGAGTCCGTGTATGCAGTATTATGTGGAAGCTGTCTGAAAATGGTCATTATGGAAGGGATAGGAAACCATTTCTTGTGTTGGTCAGAGACTGACAGGTGCAATTTCAAAGGCTGTTGAACAAGTTTAGACCACCTGAAATAGCTTGCAAATAAAAACCCTTTGAATAAAAGTTTGTTGAATATGATGTAGAAGAACGTGATTTATGACCTGTTTGTGTGAGCATGTTTTTGATCCCGTTTCCTTAAGCACTTGCTGTCTGTTGCCTGACACTCTTTCCCTGTTGCACTACTGTGGGAGCTGCAGCTAGCAGTGCAATAATGAAAGGGCATCAGTCCACTGGACCAGACCACCAAACACACACACCTATCCCTTATTTACCACAAATGACATGCTTCTCCTGCATGGTTTAATGAGCTGAGCCGCAAAACACTAATCTGTCAGCATACCTTTCATGAGTGTTTGTTTCTATATGATTTGCTTTGTTCATAACCAATAAAAGTATTCAATAAAAGAAAAGAATGCATTAAGTAAATTGTGTGTGTGTATGTGTGTGTTTTATTTAAATTCTGTTAACTGCTGAAAAAAAATGATATTGTCTGCTTTTGAAATGTCATTTTTTTTTTTTTTTTATGTATATCAGCAATTCGTACAATATTTTATTCCAGAGATTCCAGACTATCCATGACATTTTTACTTGCATTGAACAGTATTTTACATTATAGAGTATTGTAAGATGAAATGTATAGATATATACATAAAGTAAATGAGACATACTATAGTTGCTTGACCATATTGCATTCTATTAATTCACAGTTTTATTCTGATCTTGTATCTCCAAATGCTTGTTGCATATCCGTTATATTAGTGTGTGTGTGTGTGTGTGTGAGAGAGAGAGAGAGACCTGGTAAACCCTACATTAAGATGGCAATATCCAAAATCCTTGTCCATTTCTTGGTCCCCCATGAGGAAAACCGCTTATAAATCATACTAAATGATGTTTTATGAAAATGTTAAAATGCAAAGTTTTCTGTGAGGGTAGGGTTAGTGTAAGGGGATAGAATATACAGTTTGTACAGTATAAAAATCATAATGTCTATGGAAAGTCCCCATAAAACTTAAACACAGCGTGTGTGTGTTTGTGCATGTTTATATGATTTTTGAGGACACAGATTTGTATAATGTATTACAACGTTTTCTGTGATGGGTAGGTTTAGGGGTCAGGTTAATGTAGGGGGGTAGAATATACAGTTTGTACAGTATAAAAATCATGTCTATGGAATGTCCTCATGTAGACCAACATATTTGTGTGTGAAATGAATGGAATAAACTTTAAAATGGATTTGCATTAGCCTAATTTACTGCTAATATAAAAAATTATATCCTTTGTCCTTTCTGTAGTCTTAAAATTGCAATATAATTCTGCATTCAATGTGACTTTCTGAAGGCACATTTCAGGTCCAGTCGCTCTGCCCACCGAAGTGGTTTAGCGTAATATTGCGACCTCAGACACTTCAATTTCCTGGTCACTCGTACGGTCAGCCCTCCATCACCTCTATGTTGTAACCTAAATGCTTGTCTTCTCTTGAGTACAATGTGTTTTTTTTCATAGCTCTTCACTTGACCCTGTGAGGAGTGAGTTTTCATGGCTACCCCATCCATGTGGATACTCAATCCGGCTATAAATTTAATTATAAATAGTGCAATAGAGAGCTTGAGAAATGCTTTTGAGCTGTTTAAATCATGTGGTTCTTTTGGCTCCTTTGGTGCAGTATGGCACTGCATCAAGATTATGTCTCCGATATGATGACAGCACTAATATTTACAACCAGTTAAAAGGTTCTCTTTAATATGTTGAATAGTAACAATATGTCGACAAACAGCTGCAATAAATGTAGAATGGACAATGAAGTCACATTCAGTGGAAAGGATACAAATAGACATGCCATGCATTAATAGGAAGAGAATAAAAACAAGGATCTTTAATATAGATTCAGCTCAGTTTAGCTGCTAGGTACCGTTAAAGCTATTGTGACTGACTAGCCCGAACTCTGTTATATTATGTCGCCCTCTTCTGGGAAGACAAAATACAAAGTGGTTAACTTCAACCTGCTATGGAAGCCCATTTCAACGACGTGAGGGGAAAAAATATGACATAAAAATAGTACTACATAATTATGAGATTAAAAAGTAGAAATTATGAAATAAAACATAATTTGGACTTTTTATGTAGCATGTTTTTTTCTTATGTGGCGGAAATGGGCTTCCATAACAGCCTCTTGTCTTGCGATGCAGCTGTTTTTTTCCCGCTCAAAGACAAAATGCTTGCTATACATTTATGAAACTTAAAATTGGCATTAATCGGCTACTGAAACTAAAATAATAGGCATATCTACAGTAAAGACGCTCTTAAATGTATTTTCATTAATGAAACAGGAACAAACATTAAATTAGATAATGCTTAAGATATTAGTTCTTGTAGCTAATTTCAAGGCTAAGCAACATGCATATAAAAGTTTATATATTTAATCTACACGTTTTATGAAACTTGTAATTAGTCCTATATAGTATGTTGAGCATCATATAATATTTCGTAATGTTATTATAAGTGTTACCAGATGTTTTATATGCCTTTTCACGTAGGCTATTTGTCTTTTCAAATAGGCTACTCACCATAGTAAACAACAGCTTGTCACTCGGGCAGTATAAAAGGACATATTTGCACCCTTTTTATCACAAAAAAGGTTCATAGTAGTACCTTAAGGTACGTATTTGTACTCTAACATGCACCTTTTAGGAGTAAACAATGTACAAAGATGTCCTTTTAAGGGTACTGCCCCAGTGACAAGCTACTGTACCCCTAAAGGTACAAATTTGACACCCTTTTTCTCTGTGAGTGGGACATTGTTAATCATCTAATCAGCTTAATGATCATTATGTGCATATTCTTCCATTACTAAAATCCATCCTAAACTAAAGGGATGATATAAAAGAGCTGCTTGGTCCTGACATCATTCGGGGGTCGTGTCATATCCACAGATCTATTATATAGAGATCAGTGGTCATACCTCACGTGCATGGACAGCAGTGATGGGAAATGGTAAGTGACAAAACCTACTGAGGCAAATCATAATTTAAATATTAAAACGTACAAACTGTAAAATGTGCAGGAAAGAATAAGCCACGGCATCAGTCAGGGAAGAGGTTATAATTGTTGAAACACCCTATAAAATGGTAAGATATTTTAGATAGCCTATAGTGATTTGGTTATTGTGCGTTTTATTGATGACATTTTTAGATACACATTTAATGTTGTACTTAAAATAACTATAGGTGTTTGAGTTTGCCAGTAACACATAGAAGACAGAGATTTGTGAGCTTGAAGCATTTCAAATTATTTTTAATATTTCTTGTTTATTTTTTCTTCTGTCTGTTGCCGTGGAGAATTTTGGCTATTTGCATAGGGGCTAAATCATTTGGAACAGCTTGTTAGAAAATATACAACTTTACTTGTACTCACCCTATTTACAGTATAGGCCTATACCGAATACAAGTAAAACCATGATACATTAATATAACATACTTCAAACAGCGTAAGAAGCTTTCAGAATCTTTCATTTAAACATTTTGGCTGAAACTATGCTTACCATGGTGAATTTTTGTTGTTGTTGTAGGGATTGAAAGCAACTTGATAAAGTCTTAACTTATTTATATAAATAATAGATACAGTATCAGACTGGCTAGTTAGTTGTTGGAATGTTTTATTAACAAATTATAAAGAATTAACTGTCCGTTTAACCAAATATTTATTTCAAAATTGGTAATTTAGAGGTTCATCGTTTTATTAATGGCGCTTATACTGTATTCCAATATGTAGCCAGTTGTGCTCATTTCCGTCCCACGTTTCATAGTGATATTCCCTTCTTCTTCAATCTACATGCAGTGTCAGGACTGTAGCTAAATGCTGCCCCCATCTGGATAATGTGTGTCATCTTTCATTTAGAAGAATAACAAAATGAACAAAAATGACTTTTACCATCACCTTGAAAGGTAATTGCAATTGTAATTTGAGAGTAATCCTTAATACAATCTAAATATTTATATATAAATAAATTTAGTATTTATAATACTGTACAATTGACAGGATTCGGAAACTATTCACATGTATCACAATGACGCATCTGCTTTTTAAAACATGATATTAGTTGCTTTAACTAAAATAAAAACTGTAATACCTATGTTTTCAAAAAAATTTATTTCACCAATTTATGTACATAGAGTCATATACAGTATGAGGGGAAAACAACTACTGGGAATTACAGTTGGAAAACTTAAACCAAAACAGAAACAATCATTTCATATCTCTCCTACATGTGTGCAAAAATACTACCGTATTTCATAGTAAGTTATTAATGTAATTTGTTCTATTAGTAATATGTCATCCAACCTAAAAATAAATAATACAAAATGCACAATTTTTTGGCCCAAAATCCTGGTTTGTAATGTCATTTTATTCCCTTACGTACAAAAAGACAAATTCCAATCATAAGAAATCTAGTAAAACAAACCTTTTCGTCTTTTTTGTCTGTGCATTTTGTGAGTGAGTTTTGTCTCAAAAACAGATCTGTAAAAGTAACCAAATTGCAACACACATAAGAGTTTGACCAATAAATGTAAAACTTTTGAAGAGTTTAAATATAGAGGTTTCACAGCATGTGTGAGTAGAGT
Organism: Coreius guichenoti; assembly: GCA_039654105.1. Lineage (NCBI taxonomy): Eukaryota > Metazoa > Chordata > Actinopteri > Cypriniformes > Gobionidae > Coreius > Coreius guichenoti. Next base: position 8,998,993 of record CM077169.1, read on the forward strand.
TCTCATTCGTACAGTGCGCTTACTACGATAATGTACCAGCATGATCAGAGCTCGTCATGGTGAAAGGGTTCACTGCTGGGCTGAATAAAAACCCCCTCCATCACCTTCCAGTAGTTATGCTGATTGGGTGAAGGCATTCCATGGATCTCACGCTGGCCTCTGATTGGATGGCCATACTGCTCTCCAGTAACACTGAGGAAAACCTCAGTGCCGACGTGTTTAAATCGCACCGCGTCGTCACGTTCCCAGTATGTTGCGCCGCATTGAACGCTCCATACGTCTAAATCATCTCCTTCTCCATTTTCGCCAAACGCACTCACTTCCTGCAAACACAGATCAGCTTGTAATAACCTGGTTTATGCTCTACAGGTATAATGGAAATCAAGCCACCTGAACATGTAGGTTAAGTTAGGAGAGTATTGTGTGGGTCTACCTGGTTGTTAGACAGCGGGGAGCTGAAGTGATGCGAGTGTAGGTTGCGTCCAGTCTTCATGTGTGTAATTCGGATGGTCTCTCCGCATCGAATGGGCACCCCGCGCTGACAAACGCTGTCTGGTTTTCCACGGATACGCCAGTAGCTGTTGGCATCATCGGCCGAATCCACGCCTGTTACTGATTGCTGGCCACTACCTGCAGGATATCGTGTAAACAATGTTTGCTACATTTGAGCATATGCATACAGCTCAATTGCATCTCATATTCATTTACCACTGTATTTATCTTTTTATAATACATTTAAAAAAATAAATACATGATATTAACAGTTCACAAATAGTTATCAAATATCATCGAGAAGTACCTTCTCCAGTTTATTCATGAAGTTATATTTCATAAATATTTTAAATGTTATAATTATTATTATTGAGCTGTTATTGTTGTTATAATTATAACTTACTGTTAGACGTTATATTAACAGTATCATATCAGGAATCAATTATACAAACATTCTACTGCTAAAATATTTAGAGTAAAATATCAATTTATTTTTATTTAATCTTTACTTAATCTGGACAGAAAACCATTTAGATCTCTTTTGCAAGAGGGTCCTGGATTTATTATTTATATAATTATTATATAATAATAATAATAATAATAATTATTATTATTATTATTATTAATTTATATTATTTTTATTTACTATTCAGGGTGAAAATTCAATATTTTGGTCAATTTCTGTAGACACACATATAGATAATTATACAAACATTTTACCTAAAGAACTGCTAAAATATCTGGATCCACTGAGTGAAATATCAATGTATTATTATTAATTTATATTATTTATCTTTATTGTTCAGGGTGAGCCATTTTGGTCAATTTCTGTAGACACATATAGATAATTATACATACATTTTTATCTAAAAAACTGCTAAAATATTTGGATCCAATGAGTGAAATATGTATTATTATTAGGACTGTCAAACAATTAATCGCGATTAATCACATCTAAAATAAAAGTTTGGGTCTACATAATATGTGTGTGTACTGTGTATAAATATTATGTATATATAAATACACACACATGTATGTATATATTTAAGAATAAAATGTTATATTTATATATACAATATTTATATTTATATATAAGTGATATAAATATATATACATGAATGCAAACATTTATTAAATATATACATGTATGTGTGTGTATTCAAATACTCAGTGGATATTTAACTCAGTGGATCCAAATATTTTAGTAGGTAAAAATATATGTATTATTATTATAATATTTATCTTTCTTACCTTTCATGGTGAGCTATTTTGGTAAATTTTTGTATAAACACATATAGATAATTATACATACATTTTTACCTAAAGAACTGCTAAAATATTTGGATCCACTGAGTTAAATATCACTCATTATTATTATTATTATTATTATTATTAATAAAAATACATTTCTATATTCAGGGTTATTTTGGTAAATTTCTGCATGGACACATACTTGAAGTCTTAGCTAAACTTTACATACAGTTACAGTTCATTTAACAGATATTAATTGTTGTCACACGATATGCTTTGTTAATAGTACAATTCTAAAACATGTATAAAAAAATAAAAAAATAAAAAAAAAATTAAAAAAAAAAAGGACTTAAGAAACTCATGCCACTCGAAGGAATTACCATTGCACATGTCAAAAATGGTATTACCATGGTACCTTTGTTTTAGAATATTGTAGTGCACCTGTCGTCATGATTACATGCATCCTTCAGGTAAACAAATTATATCACAACCAACAAAAAATAAAACCACTGGGAGCTGAATGAGAGTCTATAAAAGGCTTTCGGAAAGGCAAATACCGTACTTTACTGATGATCACTGGTGGGAGATATTACTAGTCATAATCATTAGCTTCCTGGCTAATGCATGCATGCACCAGCTGGTATTACACTAAACACAATAATATAATCAGTACAAGTGAATAAAAGGCTAAAAGTGAAGATTAAATTGTCGGCTACAACATAAGCATCCTCTGAGGGCTACATTAACCTAATTGTTAAAGTTGATGCTCATAGTGGTCATACCTGATCCATATTTGACATCATGAGAGTGAAGTCTGACGCCGTGCCGTGTGTTCATCAGTTTGACCAGAGATCCACACGTCACGTAGCTGGAGTCCAAGTCACGAGCGCCGCATTGAGCAAACATAAAACATACTAAAATCAAATCCAGAAAGACAGACAGAACTCTTAATGGGCCCATTGTTACAGCTGGTGTCTCTGTACATCACAGAAAAATGGATACGAAGAGCCCCATTCAAACGCTGACACGCTTTCTAACCAATCGCATCATGACAAGTCCGAAAACAAGGAAGTAATCCGGGCGCACACTCGGAAATCAGTGATTGGTCGAGGATGATGTGACGAGATACATTATACAGTAGGCCTACTTAAAAGATCATTAGTTCACATTTAAATAACTAGAAATATCACGAAACTTTTATTTATGTATTTAAATATATATTCATGGGTATTTACACATAACTTGTTATAAGTTATTATTGAAAGTTATGTTAACTGCATCATATCAAGAATCGATTAGCCTATACAAACATTATTCCCTAAAGAACTGCTAAATTATATGTAGGCTAGGTAAATATCAGTTTATTGTTGTTGTTGCTATTATTATTTTCTGTTATTTTAGTTTTATTTTTCAAGGTGGATTTATTTTTGTTAATTTATGTACACACATTTTGAAGTCTATTTCAATGAACATTTCCAATGTTAGATACAGTTACAGTTTATTTAACAGATATTAGCCCCGATATTATCACACTATAAGTTTTATTAATAGCAAAATAATAATTCTAGAACAAACAAACATAAAATAATCAATCCATTGTCCATTATATATATATATATATATATATATATATATATATATATATATATATGTGTGTGTGTGTGTGAATTGTATAAAATTCCAACATGCACTGTATTTTTTTTTTTTTTTTACAACAGCAACGATTACTGTACTATGTTTTATTGCAGTCTTTCTACTTCAAAATTCACTTTTAATTCAATGTATTACTTGCACTTTCTTTGTAAACAATTGAGAAATTTACTAGAAATTTTGGAGTGAAAATTGTTTTAATTTGTTTCAATTTCAAAACTGATAGCAATGTGACAACCTACACAGTTCAACTATTTGGTTAACATGTTTAACCTTGGCTTAATGTATCCAAATATGTTTTTTTTTTTTATTGTATTTCCCTTTGCTTAGTCAAGACTGTAAAGTGTAGTCCTAATGTAAGACTACTTTTGAGTTAGTTGTTTGAAACCAACCTAGATAAGCACTACTATACAAAACCAGCATTTATACAATTAGATTTTAGCCTCAAAACATTAGAGAAACTGAGATATAGCGCTTGTGACAACTGGCCCCAGTCTCCACTACAGCTTAAATAATCAATTTCCAAGTGGTGTGTTCCACTGCTATATTTTGTGAAATCAACTGAAATTAAGCACATGTTTATTCAGAAAAGTGGAACATTTCTGAATTTTCTTCACTTTCTGAATGTCATATAACTCCCAGTGTTTCCAGTGATCTGTTTTGTGTTATTCTAACGCATAATAAGTGATGACATGCGTGTTATTGTTATGCTGTTATGTCAGGTGGCTAAAGAACCAAAGATCATAAACATGATACTCTCTCCCCCATTCTCTCTATCTTTGTGATGTTTTCCATATTTCTAAATGAGGTTACGTGTCTTGGGAAAACATTCAAAAGCCTCCATAGACACGTAAGCAAAGTCACACCTGCTGCCTTAAGTCTGTGTACAAGGAGATCATTCAGTTTACATTCATAACATTGAGAGCAGCAAAATCCTGGCTCTGGTGAGTATGCCATGATGTTTAAGATGATCATTTAAATTATATATATATATATATATATATATATATATATATATATATATATATATATATATATATATATATATATATAAATATGTTTGCAATATGTTTATCTCTTTGTTATTTCTCAAAATACCAAATCTTTATTATTCAGTCTCTATTCTTCCTAACACATGGTGGATGCATTTGAATATTAAGAAGTACTGAATGTGAAATATTAAAATAAGATACACTTTGTGTATGGGAAATTGTAAGATTCAAGTTCAAAAGTATAGGCATCCCTCTCTTTCTCGCTGTACAAAATTACTCTTAGAAGAAAAATTCCATGGGGTTCTAAATAGAACCCTAGGGTTCTTGACTCAATTTTAACAGTTTTTAAAAACTTCAAAAAACCAAAAACTTCATCAAATATGGTTTACATAATATATTCAACATACACTAGGAAGATTTGAAACTACATGTACATGTGGCGTTGTTTTATTCACATCCTGTAGAGGGCGCTGCAACTCCGGAAAAGGAAATTGCATTTTCAGTCGGTCAGTCACTCCGCTCTGTGTTGGATGGATACATTGTAAAAAGGGACTAATGGCAAAAACCTCGCAATAAAATGGGTAAGCGATTACTACATTATTACTGCTAGCTAGGCGTATATTACACAACAGAATTCGTCCCTTTGAAATGATAAGACATCTGTTTGTTTCTTAGAACCCCAGCTACTAATAGATCAAACAGAGTGAATCTAACCGATATGTTATCTGGCTGTAGATCTGTAGATGCGATTATACACCGTATGTGGTCATGGGTAGGCAGTGGCAGCTGTCCGTGTTAACACAGATGAACAAGTGAATAAGGCGGCAGACATATGGATGTTATTCAGCAGCCGGCGGTAAGCAGCTTTCCCGCGGGCGAGACTCGCGTTTAAAACAGACCGTTTAGTTTCGGAATGAATGACGTGTGTCTAGAGTTCCGAATTTTGACGCGTTGATTTAAGGAACCATTTCCTGTTGTGTGAATGATGTGTACTTTTATCTTATGACTCACCTAAATACTTTTCTGTCTGTTCGCATTGAAAAATTAATTTTTTTCCGGATATTCACATTTAATCGGTTAGTAGAGGTCTACCTTAATGGCACCGTTGGTTGAGTCTCTAAAGAATAACACAAAACTACAGGTAAAGTAACTTATTTAATGCATTGATTGCCTATAACATTTTAATAATAAAAAATGAGTACAACAAAATTACAGCAATTCATTTTCAAGTGAGAAGATGAAAATAAAATTGTGATCTTAGATCAGAATTTAATAAATAACAACAATTATTGGCATAAATAAAATGTATAACGTTAATAATAAATAATAATATTTATAAAATTTAGTCTAATTATCCTTTAGTTATTATTGCCAAAAAGTAGAAATAAAACTAGAAATAAATAAAACTAGAAATAATTAAACAAATTACAATTTCCTGTTGTGTGAATGGTGTGTACTTTTATCTTATAACTCACCTAAAGACTTTTCTGTCTGTGTTCATATTGAAAAAATTAATTTAGAGATCGATAATCGGTTTTATAGATATTTTTTCTGGATATTCACATTTAATCCGTTATCAGTTCTGTAGTAGGGGTCTACCTTAATGGCACCGTTTGATGATTCTCTAAAGAATAACACAAAACTACAGGTAAAGTGACTTGCATTGTTTGCCTATAATTTAAACATTTAATTAAACATTTTAATAATAAAACATGAGTACAACAAAATTACAGCAGTTTGTTATTTTATTATTTAAATAAATTAAATAATTAAAGGAATAAAAGGGAACAAAGAAGAAATAAGAACGGTAAAAGAAGTTCTAGGTCTAATTATAGCCTATATAGTTGTGAAGTAATCCATTAAACCCTTTGCAAATAATATTACATTTAAAAAGATGCACACATTCACTCTTGTTAGTATGTCTATGTCAAAAATGTAAAAAACTTTCTTGTCTTGTCACATTCAGTTATGAATGACATCCTTTAAATGATTGCATATTTTCAATTAAAAATGGCGAAATTACATTAAAAAAGTTGACTATATGTTACTGTGAGTCGTTAAACATATCCATCGTAAAACAGTTGTCAAATATGAAATATTTAGCTACTTATATCTTACCACGCACACACTTTTTCACTGTAAAAACTAAAAGCGTCATGTTGGAATTCACACGCATCTTCAGTGAACATTAAGCCCCGCTTATTTTGATATGATTGGCCATCATTTTGACATTGACGAGTGCTGTTATTAGACCTCTGAGGCAGACCAGCCTAAAAATGTAACTTATTAAACTGTCTGCCGTCCTAACAACAAACAAAGCGGTGCGTAATGGAGAGCAGCATTAAGAAATATCAAATATAGGCGGGGGACAATTTGGCCATTTCCAGTTATTGGGTGGGACTTCTTGTTCATGCATATGGTGGTTACGGCCCTGGTGTATGGTGCACTAGATGTGGCCCGGATCTGGGCCAACACTATGTTGCTGTCTGGGATTAGTTATTATTATTATTATTATTATTATTATTATTATGGGAAAAAAAAAATCTTATAATTGTAAAAGAAAAAAAAGTATGAGTTACAAAAAGCAATATTGGTCGATCATTAGTGTTTTTCTTTCTCATCAGCAAGGCGAGAAGAAGATGCCTCAACCCAAGGTGAAGCTAGTGGTGACAGGAGATGATTTTGGCTACTGCGAGAGAAGAAATCAAGGAATTGTGGATTGCTTCAGAGCTGGTGCGATCTCCAATGTCTCTCTTCTGGTGAATGCAGTCTCAGCGAAGCACGCGGCAGAGCTGGCCAAAAGGTACAGCAGCTGATTTCTACACTACGTTTGATTGAAGCAAATAAATATGAAAATGTGACATCAAAGTCTGAGTATTATGACACTTTACACTCTCTCTTATGACATGTGAGCCTGTTAAACCTATTGTCAAAGATAAGAGTAGGCCTACTTGTAAAAAAACCCTGACAGGGCATAGATGTATAAAGGTTAGATCTTACTCTTCATGTATTTGCACCAATTATTAAAAACAAAATGAATAAATGAATAAAAATAACAAAAACACAGAAAAATTACTAAAACTATTAATAAAATAAAAATTGATAATATAATAACAAACAATAATTCAAAATCTCATTCAAATCTATAATAGTATCTAAAATATGACTGCTTCTCTCACACAGGCATCACATCCCCATTGGACTCCATGCAAATCTCTCAGAGGGTCTTCCAGTGTCTCAGGAACTGAAGGGCTCAACACTCCTCAACAAGGATGGGTTCTTTCATGGGAAGATGGGCTTCAGGGAAGTTTTGCAGAGTGGTCAGCTCAAGATGTCAGAGGTACACAGGAACACGCACACATAAAGACCAACCCGAAAGACACATGGGAGTGAATTTAAACCATAAAGATGGGCATCTAACAGTGATACTGTTTACATCACAGCGTATAGGATTGTTTGCATGTTATATAGCAGCAGAGGCAGCTTGCAACTCAGAGGAACAGTTGGAGGAACAGCCCCTTATTGAGAAAAACATTGTATGCAGTTACTTTATTATCTCTGTATCTATGTTATGCATTCTATCTCTTTAACCAGAATCGCGGCCAATCGCTACCGAAATCTCAATCACGACCGAAAACAAAAACAGCATTCGATCTTCGTCACTCTCTTAGCTCCTCAGCGAGCACCTTGGACAGCGAAATGACCAGGCATTGAGAGCAATACAAATTACAGCACAGGGATTAGATAATGGATGTAATAGGAATTAGTACTAATACAATATGAATACGAATAGAATTTGGCTCTCTGATGACGGAGTGCTCCGAAAGCTCCAGACAAGTTTATCTTTATCCTTTATCCTTATCCAGCAATCTCATAACGTCATGTTCGAATGATAGCAAGTGCAGTACAGTCTTTCTCGCAGGATGGTGGACCGCAGGTGTGATTTTTATTGCGAGATATAGGTTAAATATAGTAAAATGAAATGATATGATACTTTTATAATATGAAACTAAAACCGTTAGTAGGTGGCGGGCGGCTGTGTTGCTCGGAGACTCACAATTGGATTTGTTTGGAACTATTTTCGTTGCCGAAATAGAGCAAAAACAGACAATATTCTGTTTTTAAAAAATAGTCTAAAATGTAAATTACCTAATATTAATTTCTTGTTTATTGAACTGTTGAATCATTTTCACGTTTGCAATCGTGCTGATATATGGGAAAACAGCACTTTTGCTCGTGGTATAGAGAGTATGCATGGACGTCACTTTCCCACAAGAACACGCCCCCTCAGCCGGAACTGAGTGGCAGAAGAGCTGCTGCATGACTGGATTTAATAGGGGAAACTGCGAAAACGCGAGTAAAACAAACAATTATTAGTTTAAACTAAAGGTTAGACTCAATATAGTGTTCCTTACAACTTACCAAAGATCCAGTAATCCATAAATATTGACATGCAGCCAGGAATCGTGTTTCCTGACATTTAAATGAGCCTAATTTTGATGCCGGGGAAATACGCAAAGCAAATTTGCCTGTGAACGCTTTATATAAATACAATATAGGTACTGTATGTCTAAATCAGGGTGATCACTTATATCAATGTTATATATATCGTCATATCATTCAGCCCTAAATCTTGTGTAGCTTTTGTCAGTGCTTATTTAAAAACATCCAATCATGCAGAATATATGATGGTAAATATTTAATTGATGAGTTGTCAATACAATATATAACAATACAATATATAGGTATATAGGTATGATTTTACCCTAAAATTCAACATATTGACACAAAATGATAACTGCAAATCCACGTTTCGCTGCTTGGAGTCCAGTTGTTTCTGTGAGTTGCAGTGATCCATTTGCTTCTCTTTTCTGTAGCTTTCGACAGTCTGTAAAAATATACCTCGGATTTCTTGTCAAATCTATTTGTACAGTCAATCTCAAAGCTCATTCCCGTTTTAGCTGTGTTTTGTGTGGTTTTTTTGTGTGTTTGTGTGCATTCACACTGAAAACCAATGCTGCTGCTCAGTCTTTTTGGCCCTCAGTGGGCGTAACCGCAGTCACTCCGGACGATGGTGACGTCACATGCATACACTCTATTGCTTAAATATATCCATTAAAGGCCTATTAAAAACAAGAATTCATACAGAGACATTTGTTGCCTCATATATTGCATTTTGAGGGCTTTTTTTAAAAAAAAATTTTGGTGGCAGTTTTGCCCCAAGCCCGATAATGTTCAACCCTGGTGTGTGCGCGCGGCATAATGGAGGGGGTCAGGGCTTTTTCGAATGCAAGCGGAGGGCCCTTCTATTGGGAACGGATGAAATGGCCGCTATGATTCACCCGTCAAAGTGTCAAAGGTTGCTCAAAGTTAGAACATTAAAGAGCTTTATTATCTTGATAAGAGGTGTTATGACATTATGCATTCCTCAAACTCAAGTTTAAAGCAGCAGGTACGCAAAATATCTACCACTATGTAAATCCTAATTGGTGGTACATTAAAAAGAGAGAATAATAAATACGAATAAAGAAGGGTTATTTCATAATTTTTATCATTAGATTTTTTTTTCTGAAGTTCACTCATGTTGCGTCTAAAACAGATGTATTATACTTTTACATCATTTTACCATTTCCACCTTCTCTCTGACCCTTTTTATTAAACTGTTTTATTAATAAAGCTTAGGTTCAATAGATGGTGTTGGGCTGTGGAGGAAATTTTTCCAGTGTGTTTTTGTCCAGACCTGTTTCGCATTAACATACTATGTACTTATTGTAATAATGACACTAACTAGGTACTAACTCTGAACCTACAACCCATGAAGTTACCTTACACCACTCAGTACTTTTGTGAGCAGTAGGCTACACTGTTAGTACATTGAAAGTGCACGTACTGTAAAATAAAAGGATAAGCCCATTTTTCACAATATAACCACTTTAAATATGCTGTATGAAACCATTTTAAAGTTTCAGACTTCAGAGCCAAGCACAGCATTACCATTTAAAACACGTTTGTCTGATTCTTTTATCCTGTGTTGTTTTGTCTGTTCATAAGGTGGAGGTGGAGCTCAGAGCCCAGGTAAATCATTTTTGTGAACTGGTTGGCCACATGCCCTACCATATGGACGGCCATCAGCATGTGCACGTGCTGCCAGGTAACAGTCGGTTTATTTGAACAACCCTTTTCACCTTAAATTTACATTTAATCATTTAGCAGACGCATTTATCCAGAGCGACTTACAAATGAGGAGAGCAATAGAAGCAACTAAATTAACAATAGGGAAACAATATGCAAATGCTGTGACAAGTCCCAGTCTAGTACAGTTACGTAGCAAGGTTTTTTTGTTTTTATTTATTTAAGAAAATAAATAGAATAGTAAGTATTATTATCAACAGGTCAAGGTGAAAAAGATGCGTCTTCAGTCGTTTCTTGAAAATGGCAAAAGACTCAGTAGCTCGGGTTGAGTTGGACAGGTTATTCCACCAGCATGGAACAAAGTAAAGGTCAGTGAAAGTGGTTAGGCGCCGTTCACTTGCAGAACGCAAGCTTCTGGAGGGCACATAAGTAGTGAGTTTAGGTTTTAAATTTCAGAGCCAGTGGTTGTTCTTTAGGCAAACATCAGTGCTTTGAATTTGAATATATAATTATTAATACCTTATAATGGCTGCCAATCAGTCTGCCTGTGCGTCACTGTTTTATTTTAAGTAGCTACACTCTTAAACATAAACGTTCTTTATTTTCATCGATGGTTCCATAAAGAATCTTTAATATCCATGGAACCTGGAAAAATTTTCTTCAGATTTTTTAAAATGTTGTTCACACTAAGAAGAAAATTATTCTTTTAAGAACTGTTCACTGAAAAGTTCTTTGGGGAACCAAAAATGGTTCTTTTATGGCATCACTGCAAAACCCCCTTTATAAGTGTACCGTTCAAAAGTTTGGGGTTGGTAACATTTTCTTTTTTTTATGTTTTTGAAAGAAGTCACTTATGCTCACCAAGGCTGCATTAATTTGATCACAAATACAAAGCTGAATTTTCAGCATCATTACGCCAGTCTTCAGTGTCACATGACCCTTCAGAAATCATTCTAATATGATGATTTGCTGCTCAAGAAACATTTATGATTATTATCAATGATATGCTGCTTAATATTTTTCTGGAAACTGTGATACATTTATTTCAGGATTCATTGATAAATAGACAGTTTAAAAGAACAGCATTTGTTTTAAGTAGAAACTTTTGTAACATTTTAAATGTATTTTTACTGTCATTTTTTTAATACATGTAATGTTCCCTTGCTGAATACAAGTATTAAGTTTCCTTGTTACATTGTCTTCTTTTCATATTTACTTTTTCCCTATTGTTTTCAGAGGTGCGAGAGGTGTTCGCCCAAGTTCTCTCTGATTTTGGGATCACCTACACACGGGTCCCCATAGAACCTGGTCTTAAATTTTGCACCTTCCTCCCACCCCATCTGCGAGACTTCAACACACAGGTTGAAAAAGATGCCCTTGACTCTATCGAGGTCTTTCATCGCCATGGAATAAGGTTTGTGAGGAAACATTTTAAAGGATTAGCATCTGGGGCCGTATTCACAAAACATTTCATCTTAGCGCTGAGTTCTCTTAAATAGCAGTAAAAGTTCTTAGATGAGTTTCCTCTTAAAACCTATTCACAAAGCTGCTGAGACCAACTTTTACTAAGGAATAGAGAGAAGTCTTAAGCTAAGAGAGAGGGTGGGGTTGACCTTGTTGCTATGGATGATGATGTCAACACGCTACTAACTATGCCCACAGTGATTGGCTGATGGGGGAGGGGTCTCTGTCAGTGATTTTAATCATAGAAATATTCTAGAACGAGGTATCATGTTGCTAAATTCAAATAAAGGTTTTAAAATAAAAATGTTTCCATATTTAAATAATGATTTTAAAACGTAGGCTAAGTGTCACTAATTAAACAAGTATATGTTTAGCTAATTGTCAGCCCCTAAAAAATGAGCTCGGAGCCCTCGATCCCCTTGGACAGCGTGCCAAATACGCTTATTTTACTCATTTATTCTATTTGATTTACTCTTTCACTTATGTGAACTCGTGAAACAACTGCCACAGGTAATAGGACATTTATTCATTTATTTTTGCCATTTTTATTATGATAGGACAGTGAGTAGACAGGAAGCGAAGTGGAAAAGAGAAAGGGGGGGCGGGATCGGAAAAGGTCCACGAGCCGGAACTCGAATTCGGGTCACCCAAGCTGCCCACAAGGCTGTCAGTGCAGACGATAGGCCATTTATTTTCAACTTGACAATGTTTTATCAAAGTCCCTTTAAGTCATTTCACTCGGCGGCCATCTTTGAATTGCCTCTTGGGCATGCAAGTGCAGCTCCTATCTCTTTGAATGGGGAAACATCAAATTCTCCAAAACTGTTCGCCAAGCGTATGATTAAATTTCATATTTGAAATCACCAATGAAATCTGACAACTGTCTCATAAATTTTGTTTCTAAATGCTCGAATCATGACAAAAAACTGAATTTTTCAGCCTGGACAAAGCAAATGCGCATGCGTGTGTCTCAGAACACTGCCTGTTTCTATAGCAACTGGAGTTGCTAACGCAGCTCAAGTGACATGATGACTTTACTAATCAACGATCGGCTCTTTCATTTAGAAGGTGGGGCTTATTTGCCATATTGGGCGTTGCACTTTCTCCCATTCATAAGTAATCAGAGTGCACCGTCTTCCTATATATAAAGTCTTTGATTTTATTCTCCATCATTCAATGCATATTGCCTGTACATAAATTAACCTTTATGTTATGTCCAGGGGCGTAGCACAAGATCCCGGGCCCTATGCATAGGCAGTCCTGATGGGCCCCCATGTTCCATATTAAAATATATTTTAGACTTTTCAAGGGCCCTCTCTCCCCTTGGGGCCCTGGTAATCAGTACTGGTTTTACCCCTAGTCCGACGCCCCTGGTTATGTCATTGCACATTAAAATCTATAAATCAAAATATTTATTGCATTCATAAGGGGAGAAGGCTCAGCACCCAAGGCTCTATTGTCTATTGCCTCAAAGGTGTTCTGTATCTTTGGGCAGATTGCCAGCAACAGCCATTTTAGCATTGTTTGTGATTTGGTCTTAATGACCTAGGAGTCCTCTTGACTACTCCTAACTTTTCACAGATTTAGGGGCTGGTTTTAACGCTAAAATGCTTAGAGCAGAAATTTAGGAGTCCTAAAATTAGGACTGACACACCCATTATTTTTAAGAGTTTCTCCTAAATCGGCAAATTAGGAGCTACTTTTAGCCTTAAGATGCTTTGTGAATACGGCCCCTGGTTTTCAAGATTTCACAAATGTTTTAGAAAATATTTTATCTTTAGTCAATTTTGTCCTTCATATAAGCAGGCACAGTATAAACACAATATGCATGAAATGTGTTTTCCACTTTGTATTCATCTAATCAACTATATACCGTTTTTGTATGACTCCTCAGGTGGCCTGATGTATACCTGGGCCTAAGCACCATGGGTAAGAACATGTCTGTGCCCAACCTGAAACGTGCTTTGGGCTTCGCGCTGGAAGCTTCACTGGATGACGATGCGACTTCCCCATTAATACTGACGCAGTCCGATGGCGCCGCGACCGAGTCCTATCGACCAGTTACAGCAGAGCTTATGGTGCATCCAGGATATTCAAGTCAATCTCACCAGGGTGGATGTGGAGAAGGACCAGATGACTTCTCACAGTCCGCAGACCGACTACACGAGCTGAATACTTTGAGGGACCCTTCGGTGCTTCACTACTACAGGCAACAGGGGATCCACCTCTGTGCCTTTAAAGACTTTTAAACACTTCGAGCAGAGTATCTGGGGCATTTAAAACCAAATGTCTCTCTGACCCATACCTCAAAAGATGAATTAGTTATATTAGAGTATGAATGCTTGGTTTGGGAAAAGGCAGAATATCAGCCTTCAGTTTCTTTGTGCTGCTTCCAAAGCCCATACTAAACGATTTGAAGCTGCTACCTGTTAAAGTACAGCCAAAACAAGCGTACGAATTATTCAACAAAAACCCAAGTTACTATTAGATTGACCTGTTTTTAAATTGTATTTTTTTTTTTTTAAAGCAGCCATTCATTTTAAGATGGAGAGCTGCTCCAGGCCAGTCCTTGTAACAGGAAGGTGCCATTTTAATTGAATTTGAAAACTTTTGCCTCATTTGAGCAGAAATTTCTCTCAAATATTGCATAGCATTGTAAAATCCAATAGCAATCTGTATTTATGACTGTAACATACTATATGAAGATTTTAATTTAGAATATGTAGCAATTACTTATATAATATAAAAATCAATGGTATTTTTCAGGTACAATGTTTTTAATGAATGTATTTATGATATTTTTATGAACTTGAATTAAAAGCACAGTACCATTTACTCTGGATTTCTTTCTGAAACTTGGAAAAAATGTCTTTGGAACAAGTATTATGCTTTAGCATTGAAAGTAAAAACAGTATTGTACGAGCACATCAATTTTGCATTTGATCTAGAATTGATTAACACGAGAGTTTTAGACCAATGATAAATGTTTAGACCAGCCAATGGCGCCATAGAAATACATGTGTATGTATTTGAACACTGATCATCCATCCTTTAAAACTCATTCAGAACTAGGTCAAAATAGCCTTTATTTGGTAAGTTCAACCTTTTGTCACATATTAGGGTTAACATATAACCTGTGTATATTAAATTCAGGCCTTTAATGGCATTTCAGATGTAAGCTGTAACTGAAGCAACAGTTTGGACTTTGAGTAGTAGTCTTCATAAATATAGTTTACTAATGCTAATATATATTTAGGTTAAACAACCACTGAACTCTTAAGTTAGAATTTGATTTCATCACACAAATCTGTAATGCTCTTTTAAACTGGTGCATCCCATGTTGATTGGTTGGTTTTAATAGGAAATCCCTGACCAATCTCTAGATTAGCACACCCAAAGCAACAAAGTGAACTTAGCCAATGTTTGAGTATAACAGTATCCTGTGCTTGGTCTTCCTCTTTTATTTAGGTACACAAAACGGAGCGTTTTTAAAGTCTGCATTAAAATAAGTCTTTAAAGACACTGTGAAGAGAGCAAGGGGCTTATTTGAGGCATACTGCAAGAGACTTCACCCAAATGCATAAGCAAATATTACTTAAATATCTTGAACTAAAGAAAGCCCAAAGAACCTTATCAATTATAATTGCATTATAAAGAGTGCCGTCAAAAACCAAAGTTAAACTCTTAAGCTGGAATTTGACAGATTGAATAATATACATTTTAAAGAAAACGTAGAGAATTTTCTAGAAAACTCACGGTCAACTACTGCGTTTATTCTGTGTTGCGAGAAAATAGGAATAATATTATTCAGTAGCGTACATCTCTGTAAATCTAGGGGCCATTCCCATGTTTAAACCCAAATAATCAATAATATACAAGAATTTCCTATGAAACACGTTAAAAGAGAGATGTTTAAAATTAGTGATCATCATCATGGAAAATTACGTTCACTCACACAAAGAGCATTGTTTTCATCCTTCCTTTTTCATTTGCGAAACAAAAGTATTTCATAGCAATGTCGGCTCCTAAGCCACCTTTGTTTCTGACTTTACAGTGGTTTTGCCGATTCGAGGCTTGGTAAAGGGCTGAAAGTAGCCTGTTCCTCAGACATACCGTGCAACCCAACAAGTGCAGTGAAAGTAAAAAGGGTTATATGAAATAATCGCTTGCCCTCGCTGAAATCCTCCAGCTGCGTAACCTCCATTCCTCAAAGTCTCTGTTTGGTTTTGTGGAAATCAAAGAACACACGTGTAAGAAGAGGGAACAACATAATAATAATAATAATAATAACATACATGATAAATTACAATCCATCTTGTTTTAAATGAACTGTCACTTCCAAAAGTAATTTCTGAAAGTTTTGTGTAATAATGCAATGATTCATTTTCTCATTACAAAAGGGTCAAACAGCATTCGTTACTGAAACGCCCTATACAATTTCCAACTTCTTTCTCTTAAGTTATCCTCTAACCAAATTTTGATGCTTTCAAACTTCAGAAAAAAAAAAAAACAACATAGTAAAAAGTTAGTAAGGGCCTCAAGCTAACACCAGAAACTCAGAAACTTGGATGTCCTCACGGTGTCCTGCTTCAAGACGGAGGCTGCAGCTGTGCTGTACTTCTCCAGCTCGACTAGAGTGACACGTGGAAAGGAGAGGAGAAGGAGGGAAAGCGGGAGGGAGGGATAGAGGATGGCAATTGGGTGTTGGGAGGAAGGTAGTAGAGCAAGGGGAAGAGGATCAGAGGAGTAGGAGGGGTCTGGGGCTACACACTTGTCTGGTATTGTTAGTCCACTGGCCGCTTTTCGCCGTGTTTCTTTGTAAACTCTTCTGCATTCTTAAAGAATTTTTTACGGTCTTTTGAGTATTCTTCTGCTAGGTCGGCCCTCAGAGGGTGTTCTGGCTGTGGGTCGTTCACCAGGGCAATGAGCGACTGAATTACTGAAAAAGAAGGGAAAAGACGGCACATTATCATTGATTCTAAAAAAGAAAAAAAAAAAAAAAAAAAAATTATATATATATATATATATATATATATATATATATAAAATGTATGTATATTTATATTTCTAGAGATTGCTACTGGTGATGGTGTGTTTTTGTGGTTCTATGGTATGGGCAAAACCAGAAATGCTGGTTATGCAGGAAATAACCCCAAAATGTTTATTCCATAAGAATAATGTACTATACAAAACTGTAAACCCTCACTCAAAATAATTAATTGTAATTAATAACAAATTAGTTCAAACAAATTAACTTTTATGAGTATTTAGAACTTTCTTTTTCTTTTGAGTTCACAAAACTTTTAAGTAATCTGAACTGTTTAATTGTTTTAGGGCTGTTAATTCATTAATTGCGATTAATCGCATCCAAAATAAAAGTTTGTGTTTACATAATATATCTGTGTGTGCTGTGTATAATTATGTATATTTGAATACACACGCATACATATAAATATATATACAGTATATACATGCAACTATTTCTTAAATATATACATAATTTATATTATATATAAATATAAATATTTTATATATAAATATAGTTTTTTTTTTCTTAAATATATACATGCATGTGTGTATTTATATACACATAATAATTATACACAGCACACACGTATATTATGTAAACACAAACTTTTATTTTGGATATGATTAATCGTTTAACAGCCCTACATTGTTTTGAGTTTTATGAACTTGTTTCTTTTTCATTTAACCGAAACTGGGCTGGGATTTCTATTTCCCAGCATGCTTTGCCATGACAATCAAAAGGGACAGCAAATGCCAAAATTAAGTGTTATATTATGTTTTTTTTTTTTTTGCAAGAATGTTTTGTTTTTAATGTTTTGTTATGCTAGTTTAGAAGAGTTTGTTACGTTTTTTTTTTTGTAGGGTTACATCATGGTGACGAGTGGAGCATGAGCTTAGTTTGAGAACAGATATATGTTAAATGTATTATATTGCTGTCTTCATTCAGCAAGTGCTATGCTATGCTAATGCTACCAAAGCATTGTGTGACCAATTAGCAAGGTGGCATTTATTGAATTAGCTAGTTAAAGCTAGTCAAGTTTCCACTACTAAAAATTTGAGATTGCATGATATTTGTAAGTTAAATGTATGAATTAGCTTACTCAAATATTTCAAGTTCAGAGCAATTAAAATGTATGATTAAAAAATAAAAATCTGCAAGTTCTGCTTACTTAAACTTTAAATTTCTTAACTTAAAAAATGAGGCAACTGATTACCTCAATGTTTTTGAGTTTTGCCAACTTATTCGGGTTTACAGTGTACTGGTGATGGTATGTTTTTAAAAAATTCATTCCTATTGTTACCAATGGATATCTATGGTCTGGGCAAAACCAGAAATGCTGGTTAAGCAGGAAAATAAGAACCCCAACATGTTTATTCCATAAGAATAATGTACTATACAAAACTGTAAACCCTAATGCTCAAAATAATTAATTGGTTTGAGTAGGGTAAACTTAAATTAAACACATTAGTTCAATCAAATGAACTTTTATGAGTATTTAGAACTTTATTTTTCACCAAACAGACACATTTTAAGTAATCTGAAATGTTTCATTGTTTTGAGTTTTATTAACTTGTTTCTTTTAATGTAGACAAACTTAAATTTAACTGAAACTGGACTGGGATTTCCCAGCATGCTTTGCCATGACATTTGAAAAGGAGAGTAAATGCTAAAATTAAGTATATGATGATTTTTGAACAAGATTAATTTAAAGTGGGAGATTTAGTAGTGTTTAATGTTTTGCTATGCTAATTTAGAAGAGTTTCTGTTGTGTTGGGTTTTTGGGGGGGGTAACCATCATGGTGACGAGTGGAGCATGAGCTTGGCTTGAGAACAATGTACACTAATGTGATCAATACAACCACAATACAAAACTCTGGGTAAAATCCCATCTAAACAACTTTATAAACTAGGAGTTTAGTACTGCGTGATCTCAACTTGGTGAAAGTAATCTTTTTACAGCATTCTTGTAATGTCATGCATTTCTTCAGAAAGCTTTCTGAAATGCATGACATTACAAGAATGCTGTCATATACATGTTGAATGATTGTTTGAACGCATCTGTTCCTGGAGAAATTTGTGATATGCTTCATCTACAAAGCTGCAATAACTAACAACTGCAAGACTAGCAGATTCAATACAATCACATACACTACCATTCAAAAGTTTGGGGTCTGTAAAAAAAGAAGCCTCTTATTCTCACCAAGGCTGCATTTATTGGTTTGAAAAACTGTAATATTGTGAAATATTTTAATATTGTTTTTAGGGCTGAAACGATTCCTCGAGTAACTCGAATTCAAAAAAATCATAGAGGCAAAATCATTTGGCTCGAAGCTTCGCTTAGTCCATTTAACTGCACACGGTCATGTTGCATAAAGACAGTTTTTGGCTAAGGACTCGGAGTATGCGCAGATTGCGGTTATATCCGCAGGTCAGGTGGGTAAAGTAATAAAAAGTAACATTCCAAAAATTGCGGGTGGATGAGAGATAAATCATTAATGTGTTGATTTTAATAAAGACGCGGAACTCTCATTTCACGGTCAAACGCAATGAATGCGTGTCATTCTTTAACTTTCGTTTTCAGCTAATTTCAAGATCAAAGATAGCAATGCGAGAGAGAGCGGCATCAGCACTGCTAATATAATTTATTTTTGCTATTTTTAAATGAACTGTGTTGAGCTTCAGGATGCGACGCTGAACATTTAAGTTTCATTTGCGGCAGTTTGCGTGTCAGCTGAAGAGATACGAGCAACTCGAAACACAAGAACAGCATGAATGGAGTTTGCACATGCATCACCGTCATTGTGATGTGTATGTGAAATGTTTAATGGGACTTTATATATAATTGATATCTCTGAAATACACCATTAAAATGTTCTCAAAGCTAAGCGGAACAAATAGCAGAACAAGCTGTAACTTGTGTGTGCGCGTGATGCGCAGCGCTCCTGCTTTCATTGATTTGCGTAATTTAAATCTCACACTTTAATCATATTTATAGCTCCTAACTTAATAAAACAAGCTGTGTTACTATGATGAATGATTAGCTCAAAATGTAGATCTGTATGTGCGATGTACTTTATCTGAATTAAATACAAACACATCTCTCGCTTTTGCTCACATTCCAGCAGTTACTCCTCCGTGTGCTGTATAGGTTGTCGACCCTGGTTTAGGTTATTTAAGAAATGTAAATTCGGTGACGTTAGAGCTGATCCGCGCATCTCTAGTATGCCCATCTCTACTCTTGTTCTTGTTCCAAGTTACCTTCCTGTCCAATATTTTTTGCTTCTTACAAAAGCCACAAAGCCTTCCAAGACAGTAAAGGCTTATGTCATGCCTGAGCTGAAGCTGAAACTTGAAAGCTAAGTTGCGCAACATAAATGCACTGTTTAGGCATTATTATTATTTATATTACTATTATTTTAATTTATAGGTTGTAGGTTTAGTTTTAGGTTGTACTATGTTTACCTTTTTAAAGTAATTTGAAATTGATTTTTATATTTTTATTTATGATTTTTTTTTATTTATATATTTGTATTTGCATTTTGAATATAATATGGCAATTGAATGCACTAAATTGGTTTAGTTTTCACAGATATTAATGTATGCAATTTCAGCAATAAAACTTAAATTTTTTTCTAAAAAGGAAACAAATTAGTTGTTTATTTTAAGATATCTGTCTTATTTTCTCTTGTATATTTAGTATTGCTCTTTAATAAAAAAAAGTACTTATCCGATTACTCGATTAATCGATGGAATAATCGGTAGAATACTCGATTACTAAAATAATCGATGGCTGCAGCCCTAATTGTTTTCTATTTGAATATATTTTAAAATGTAATTTAATTTTGTGATGCAAAGCTGAATCTTCAGCATCATTACTCCAGTCTTCAGTGTCACATGATCCTTCAGAAATCATTCTAATATGCTGATTTGCCCAAGAAACATTTCTTATTATCATCAACATTGAAAACATTGTGCTGCTTAATATTTTTGTGGAAAGTGTGATACATTTTTTTCAGGATTCCCTGATGAATAGAAAGTTCAAAAGAACGGCATTTATTTGAAAGACAAATCTTTTATAACATTATAAATGTCTTTACTGCTACTTTTGATCAATTTAATCTATCCTTGCTAGGGCTGTGCAATTAATAGCAAAACAATCGCGATTTGAGCACATGCGATTTCTAAACCGCATAAGGCTGCGATTTTATTTATTAATTTATTTATAATTTAATTCAGAATACTGCAACGCTCTTGTGCGCATGTTTAAAATGTTAACCAATCAGAGCTCACTCAGCGCAGTGAAGAAAGAACATAAAATATGGATGCAGGTCAGAATAAAAATGATTTGGTGCCAAAGAGTTTGGGAGTATTTCGGATTCAGGAGAGAGGATGTGTCACAGAGCAAGGTAAAAATCAAGACCTGTGAAATGATTATTGCAACGAAACGGGGCAATACTACAAACCTGTTTCAAACAGCGCCATAAAAACTGTATGATCAATGCATGTCGACAAAGTCCATCGAAACACCTCAAAACCAGCCTGAACCGACTGAACAAGTATCCATCGTTCAAGCATTTGCCTTATGAGAAAGGATCAAAATGGCGCAAAGAAATTACCGACGCAATCACCTATCATATATGCAAAAAGACATGGTGCCTGCATATCAATTTTGAACAATCAATGTAACAATAACATGAATCAAACGTTGTCACTGTTAACATTAGTTAATGCACCATGAACTAACATGAATAACTGTAGGTTACAATACAGTTATTCATGTTAGTTCATGGTGCATTAACTAATGTTAATAGTGACAATGTTTGATTGTAATAATGTATTAGTAAATGCTAAAATTAACATGAACTAACATTAATAAATGCTGTATTAGTATTGCTCATTGTTAGTTAATTTTAGCTAATGCATTAACTAATTGTTAACAAATAGCACCAGAAATGGTGGACATGCTGGTTTTTCTTGCAGCAATCTATTTTTTGGTTTTGAATTCTGTTAGTTTTTATTTATTGTTATGACTGGAGTTTAGGTTAGTTAACCGTAATTTTTTTTTTGTTGTCTGGTTTTAAGACACAATTTATTACAATTAATTATAATTACAATTATTAAGCTGTTAATATTGTATTATTTCATTGTGAAATGTTTTGTGCACTGAATATATTTAGAAACAATTGCCAAAATCGCAAATAAAAATCGCAATTGCAATATTCATTCATACGATTTTATCCATATTGCACAGCCCTAGTCCTTGCTGCTTAAAAGTATTCAATTCTTTAAAAAAAAAAAATCATACTGACCATAAATTTTTGAATGGTAGTGTATATCAAGATTATTTCTATTAATATATACATTCCTATTTCTTACAGTACTAATAAAATCAGCTTTAAATCATCCCTATAATTTAGTCTGAGAGAACTACATAGCCTTCATCTTTATAAAACAAACCAGAATAAAAAAAAAAGATTAATCGACAATGTTTGGGTAGTCAGTATGAGTTGAAGAAAAGAAATAAAGGGTGTTGCCGACTATATACACAGATGTGCATACAAACAACATCACAAAGCCTTCTGTTTGTTCCTGATTCCTACATAATAAAATGACGACAAGGCCGAGAGTGTGTATGAGAGCTTTAGCAGTCTGACTCATGTGGCGGTTTCAGGAACACTGCAGCGCATCTCACCTTGGTCAGTTTTGGTGGCTGGTTTCCAGTTCTCTGCACTAATGACAGGCAGGCAGACCTGTCCCTTCTCGTCAATGTTGGGGTGGTAGATCTTCGTTTTGAACGTGATCTTCGGTGGTTTGAATGGGTACTCTGCAGGGAAGATGATCTCGATCCTGAACGCCCCTTTGTCATATGGAGGGTTGTCCTGTGAGAGCATAAGGTTAAATGAGGTGAGCACAGCTCAGTCTATATCGTATATAATTAGAAACAAATGGATGTTGACAACAGGACAGAAGGGTGAATGCGTGTAGTATGAAATCAGATATGGCTGATTGCATTATGAGACGCACAGATATTGTCCTGGTCTAAATGCAGTCTAGCTCTAAAATGTACAAGAAATCTGTTCAACAATGACCATATTGAAATTTAAGCAATGTTTTAGTACACTGGTGCCCAAACGTTTTACTACAAAGTGCCAAAAATCAAAATTGATTGAGGGCTGTGGGCCGGAAGTACATGTTGCTTTATATCCAACAAAATTATATTAAAATCTACATTTAAAAAAAAAAATCACTTATATTCTCTATATTTCAATGCAAAAATAAAAGAGATAAATTAGAAATTAAGATGTTTAAATGGCATGTTTCCCCCATATTTCTCTCCCTCTTGTGATATGGTATAACAAGCCAAATCAAAGGTCAGCCATCTGTTATATTATATATTGCTCTTTACATACAAATATACAGCATCAGAACTTTGTTTCCAAATCCTTTTGCTGTGTTATAACATCACTTCTTATATTGACTTTATCCATATGCAAATAATATGTAAATACAATTCATAAAAGAATGCAGAAATATAAACATTTAGTAAACTTACTGGAACAATGAGGCCTTGCCATGTCAATATGTTTGATTCATCAACTTGAATGTTACGGAAGTTTTTCATTCCAGATTTGCGGATTTCTTCAAGCTCCTGATAAAAACAAGGGTTGTAAACAAGGATGTGTTAGATACTATTAGTGGGTATACAACTTTTACAGAAGCATAAATATAGAAACTCTGATATGGTTGAGTTTATGACAAAAACACCATTAATTAGGTATCTAGAAAGTGCAAATAAATGAATTAGGAATTACAGTTGAGTTTACAACATTGGCCAACAGCTTCTATGGATCTACGTTATAGTCAAGACACCAAGTGTAACCTGAGCCAGGTCTTGACCTAATGAGTCAGAGAAATTACCCCTTCCTCAGCAGCTTACTGTAAATAACTGACCTGAAGTGAGTGTGAATAAATACAACAACAAACCACACCTTAAATGTTTGAAGTGCAGCATCATATCCAAAAACTATTGCTCAAACATGTGCTGTCTGAGATGTATATTCACTTCTACATAGGGCTGCAACTAATTATTATACTTTATACTTATTATATTACAAACACAAGTCCACATCCTGTCTAATGTTCATAATATAAAGCACTCATGTTTTAGATAACTTGGTTCAAACAGTTTTCCCCACAGCAGCTCAGCCTGTGTCCACTGCTATATTTCAGGTGTGTTTTGTCTATAGAAATGTTATTCACTCCTGTAAAGTGACATGACTTGCGATGTTTTCTGTTCACAGCACTCCGAAGTGATTAATAGATAATCAAATTCGTTATTGATTATTTTCATTATCAATTAATTGTTGTTACAGTCCCAGTCTCACAAGTCCATACTGTATTAAATCAAACATCAACAATTACATGTTCAAAAACAGGTACTACAGAAAGAGTGTTTAAGTGCCCTGTGAGAATTACCCATGTCCTACTATTACCACTGAAAGATGATTGACATTTACAGCCTCTCTTATCTAGTAAGGAAGTAAATTCGTTAAGATGAACATTGTGACAAAAAAAAAAATCTACTAACTGTACATAAAACATCAAATACACGACAATTCAGACAGTTTCACCTCCAAAAAAGATTGGTCAGACACATCTAGGTGGTTAAAAACAGGTTAATCACGTGTTGTGAATGAAGTGATTTAGACAAGACGGAAGTTCACAAAGCGAAAGCTTGTTGTGAAGTCAGTTACAGTTTCGTTTTTATTTAAGGGCGTTACTGCAGCTTACCACCTGAAACCCACTAAAACGTCTTGTTTCAGTAGTAATCTAATTATTTGTGCTATTTTAAGCGTTAAATGGAAAAAGGGCGTCGATTTCAGCTTAAATTTGACAGATGTTGCTGATTTGGTCCCTTTGAGTCACCTCTAACGTCACTGCAGTGGGTTTAAAACATCAAGATTTGGTTAAAATTATCCATTAGTTCTTATAACAGCCAATTAATTTAAAGTTATTGTATTCCGATGATTCAGATTTGTTTGAATCAACCAAATTCATTCTGACGGAACGCATCGCATTAGACTCTTATACATAATATTGCTGTCATTTACTCGCTGTCAATAAATGAAAGGACTTGTTTAGACACTGAATCCTACTGTAACGTGCCCTTTGACCTATTGTCTCTCAAATCTCGACCCCAAAACCCTGTTCTATAGTCCCGCGGCCTCCACCGGCGCTTTTCCTCCTTCATGTTTGGAAACGCGAAGCGAGCCGAGTCATCGAGTGAGAGAACCGCTCATACCAACGCCGATCAAGCCCTAACGAACCAGCGAACCGCATTTTCGGCGAGTTAAACTTCATGTTTAAAGCCCTATCGCGTCGTCGTGTGTGGTTACTCTTTATATACAATGTAAAAAGTATGAGGTTTGGACGTCTACCTTGTGTAGTCTCCTGCTCGCCGCCATCTTGAATCTTTCAACTGCTACCAGAATGCACCGCGCGGCGCATCGATGGAATCATGAGCTCGTGCGCGTTTTTAAAACTTCGGTTCGGTTGATCTGGGATCAGATTTAATATTCGCGCACAACCGACGCAACATGCGAAACAGGCGCGCGAATAATGATCTCAGGTCAGCACCCGTGGGTACTTTCCATTACAAAACGAAACAAAAATGCCATTTATTACACCGTGGATGGAATTGTTTCTCCCGTGATGAATCAAGCTCTATTTTAGCCAGCCTTTATTATTTACTTATCTCGAAAATGTATTGAACTGGATTACTGAATAACGGTTTCAGTGAACTTCAGGATGTAGGTGTGCCGATAAACATACAAAATGCAATGAACGTCCTTGACAAGGAAGTGTCTTTTCCTTATTTCTAGTTGAGTACTAGTTAGTGACCACATGATGTCACTCCAGAGTAAGGAATAATGCTCAGTGGTTATTTGATGCTGAGTGTTTATTTCATTTGAGTGAGATTTGAATTTGGGACATCACACAAACGATGACCCAGGATTTAGCTGGTTTAAGCTATTGGCTCTAAATCAACCAACAGACTAACTTGGGAGACTAGCAAAGGCCAGCAAACCACTTTAAGCTGGTTTACACCTTTTTTGTTTTCCCCAGCAGGGCTTTACTACATCACTAGCAAAACTAAATAACCTGTTAAACATTAAATGTAGCTATTATGTAATAATTTAAGTCATTTAATTTCTCGTTAAATAGAACCTTTTTGGCATAACGTGTTCCTTAAAGGAATAGTTCACCCAAAAATGAAAATTGTGTCATCATTTACTCACCCTCAACTTGTTCCAAACTTGTTTGAATTTCTTTCTTCTGCTGAACACAAAAGAAGATATTTTGAAGAATGTCGGTAACCAAACAGTTGATGGACCCCATTGACTTCCATAGTATTTTTCCCCCTACTATGGAAGTCAATGGGGTCCATCAACTGTTTAGTTCCCCATATTCTTCAAAATATCTTCTTTTGTGTTCAGCAGAAGAACGGGTTTGGAACAACTTGAGGGTGAGTGAATGATGACACAATTTTCATTTTTGGGTGAACTATTCCTTTAATATTGAGTGAAGAACCCTAGGGTTCTATATTGAACCCTGTTGAACCTTTTGTCTAAGAGTGATGTGGTTTAAAAATATAAAATATGTCCATAACCAGGGTTCGGCAGTGAATCTCAGCCATTTCCACCACCATTGGTATTCAATATTACGTATAAAGTTTAATATTACGTACTAAACTGCAACTGCATCATTACAAATATGTAATTAAATGTATATTTTAATACATGACATACGTTTCAATAGAAATTAAATTGAAGTATATTTTAGTTTAGTTTACCATAAATGCTTGTCAATACATTCAACAGTACACTTTAACTCTACAATATAGGTTATTATGAAATTGCATACAATGATGGACTTAAGTTCTACTTAAGTATATATGTAAGAAAAAAAAATGCACTGATTCTTACCTTTAACAATTTGAATTTAATATAAATTTAAACTATAATACATTTTAATTTCATTTAAATCAACATGCAATTAACCAAAAAACATAACTTCAGAATTACATTATTTAAAAAATGCTACATATTTTTCACTGAAACCCTACTTAAACCAGCATAAGATTGCTTGTTGGTCTCCCAACCTGGGCTGCGTTTCTCAAAAGCATCGTGAGCTAAGATGATTGTAGATGATCAAGACTATTGGTGCAAATGGTTCTATGATCCTACAATGCTTTTGAGAAACGCTGCCCAGGTAAGACTGGTCTGTTGGCTGGTTTTAGAAGGATTTTATAGGGTTGTTTTGTTGAATATTCTTTGAATGCAAGGCAATATGAAATATATTACATTTTAATCATAAATTTCTTCTAATGTCTAAGTCCAACTACAGCTAGAGCTGAAATTGAAAAAGTTTGAACAGGGTCTGTACATCAAGAGTTATGGGCTGGATTAATTGTGTGGGCTGTTTGTGTGCATGTGAATTTGTGGTTTTGTCAGTTTGCTTATTTGTCTGATCATCTTTTCTGGTCATAGAGCCCATACTACACCGCCAACATGCTTCCCGGACCGAAGAGAGATAAAAAATGAGCTTGCACACTCCCATGGTTTCCTGGAAACCACATGACTGAAACAACTTGACCAGACTTGCTTCCCCCTTCAGCAATTACAGGTAAAGATGGTCTGTTGTAAATGGGAAACATTAACTATCTTGTTTCCGCTTTTGCTATGTTTAGCATTCAAAAAACATCAGTAGTTTTGCTTAATACATTAATTTTTGATTATTAGGTCAAATTGATGCTTTAAATTTCAAGGCAAGTCACTTAAATGATTTAGATAACAGGGCATGAAGAATGTAAACACAGGTATGAAATTGCAAAGAAAACACCCCCCAATATACAACTGAAGCATATGATCTAACCTAAATTCAATAACAATAGGTTTATTTTCACTGTATTGCAGTTATGACCTGCTTCATGCAGTTTTGGATTTGTAAATAGGTCAATTATTGCTCATACAGCTTAAGATCTTAAAGATGAGCTTTAAAGCACCAATGTAGCAAAGTAGGTCAGAGACCTTTCAAGATTATTGCATCCACAAGCCCCAACAGAATCTTCAATAGAAAAAGCAGTAAATTGTTTTACTGTTCATTGACATCTTAATAAGACTTAATAATTACTGTTTTTCCAAACTCTCTTACGGTTTGAGCAGGAATGTAATGGTTTCAGCAGTTTGGCTGTTTCCAGCAGTCACAGCAAGATATATATTTATTTTGTGCAGATATACAGTAGTGGCCAAAAGTGATGGCCGGCCCAGGAAAATTGACATAGTTGTGCTTGGAGTCAATTGTTTTATTTGTGATAACGCAATGAAACATGCCAAATTGTGTGGACATCATTTTTGTCCTGGCTGTCATACAAAGAAAATTATGAACACGTGCAAAAACAAGAGAGAGCAATGAAATATTAATAACTAATTATGTGGTAGACAAAGTATGCTTTTTCCTGTGAGCATTTTTTTTGCATAGTAAGAAACCTGTAGCTGTAATTTGCCCTTTTTTGCCAAATGATAATAAATTAGTGCACAACTCTCTGGAAATCATATCACTCTCTTTTGTTTTCATGCGGCCAAGGCTTTCTCAGTAAGAGCAATTTTTTCTTCTGAACCTTTGTGGTTTATAATGTTGACTTTATTGCAGTTGGATTACTGGAAAATACGCAACATTATACCCATTCCAAACAACTTCATGTTGCATTCTCAGCCAGGAAACCACAGAGGGACTTTCCTACTAGTAAACATGCTTTTGTTATGTCATATATACAGGTGGAGGAGTGCCCATGACCAGCCCCCACAATAACATTCAATGCCTGCTGCAACTGTCATATATGATCAATTCTCATCCACTGCATAGATGACAAGTTGTATTTTAATACCTTATGAAATATGTTTGTCTAATTTGTTCAATTTCTAATTGAAAAAAAAGACCCTTCCCCCCTTTTTACTCATACGTTTCAAATAACATAAGCTTTTTAAGCAAACATTCTACAATCAAACTTATCAATAGTGACAGCTGAAAAATATTGCATGTACAAATTAAATGGTCAAATAAATGAAAATGAATATCAGACAGCAGTATATGGATTAGACTATGCTCATCTACAAAATGTCATGTTACTGTATAAAAACCTTGATATTGTCTTGATGGCCTTTTTTTTTTAATTTGGAAGGGAGGATTGATTACCTTACAAAAACCCAGAAAGCAACATAGTGTCGGCCAAGATGCGGACCACATCTGTTACATGTGGATTCAACGATTGTTGCTGTCTGGGAATGTTCAGCCTGCTGAGAACAACAACAACAACAAAAAAGAAAGAACATATATAAACCGGCGGATTCGTATGCGCGTGTGTGTGTGTGTGTGAGAGAGAGAGTTGCCAACTCTCACGCATTTGGCGTGAGACACACGCTTTCAGGCTCTGTCTCACGCTCTCACTCTGCCCAAGTAAATCTCACGCCAAATTGCCAAACCTGCTTTTGATATGAAACAAAGTCTAAGCTTTTACATTTTTTAAAGTTTTAATACAAAATTCAAACAATAAATACCGTTTTGGCGCACTTAATGTGGCATTAACAGTTAAAGCCAGAGCCGTTTAAAAACAGTTGCGACATCCTTTCATCTCCCGGCGGCATGCGCGGTCACGTGGTTCATGGAGCTCTCAATAGTTCTAAACAAACCAGCGCTGTCAATACATTTGAATGGAATAGACAACAGCTTCACTCTACAGGTATTTGCAGCAATTTTTGGTAAACAGTACAGCACAGTGTGCATTGATTATTACGTCAACCACATTTACAGTATAATTTTATTATGGAGAGTGATGGAGATGCAACATTGTTAACATTAATGATAATGTTTTTCTTGTATTTAGCCCTCATGTATTCCTTACTAATTGGTCACACTCATACTCATTGGTGGTCAAATGTGACCATACACCTTAACTATTTTTCAATTAAATAAATGTTCTATATTTTAGTTCAATAATATTTATTGAATATTTTAAGGAGATCTTTTGGTACTAAATACTATTTGGGCAATAATTATGGTCCATTAATGACCACTTAAAATATTTTTCTTCTAATATTTTTATTATTTATATTACAATTAGTGTAGTAATTTAAAGGTTAAAATAAAGAATTCCAGAGGAAAACTAGAGTCATTTTGTGGCTGGAAAAATAATAATTTTCATTTGTAATGCCATTACCTACTAGGTGCCTGTATGGCTCTTTAATAAATATACATGTATCTAGTCTAGTTGCTCAAAAAAGTATTGCAGATCATAACTGCTTACTTATTTTTAGGTTTTGCATTTGAATAAATATTTAGACATGATCAAACACTAGATTTCTTTAAATGTGAAATTTTAAAACGTTAATAACTTACATCCTAATATCTTTAATGATACTTATATAAGCACACACAAGTGTATATTAATGAATGCGAGCAAATATAATTTAACCCAAGAAAAGTTTAAAATAGTGCTAAAAAGGCAAACTTATTTTTCCTTATATGTACAGTGGGCTATACATATGAATTGATACTGAATCAAGATCGAAATCGATATTTGTGCCAATCACCCCATAAAAAAAAAAAATCTCACTCCAACCTGAACTTAAAAGTTGGCAACCCTGGTCATGTCCGCACTAGTCTCGCGTAGCCAGACCTTCAGACTGACGGCAGAAGGTCTGGACTCCAGCTTTCATTGGTCAAAGACCGCCCAAGAGGACGTTTGACTGAGATATAACACAACCAATCACAGTTTGTTTTGTTCCGCGTCATGTTTAGGGGCGTGAAAACGTAAAGTCGATTTCCCTGCAATAACAGACCGGCATGCATCTCCAAATTATTCATTCATGAACGTTGTTCAAGTTTACTGCAACAATGGAGCCGCGAACTTCACATAATTTTGAAAATCGAGCGTTTAGTTGATCCTGATAAGTGCTCATTTAACTGGTAAGTGGTTTCTTCTTCCATAAGGGAGTTTGGAGTGGAGGCATTTGTTTCTAGGTGGACCGTTAAAGAACGCAACACACGTCTCGCGGACATCCTGTAGAATTCAACCAATCAGATGACGACTTCGAAACTCCTGAAGTGTTTCCAGAAAAGTGTGCCATATGTATCAGACATTAAGCCAACGGTCCGTGGGCGTGACGTCTGAGGCTGAGACTATGTCCGCACAGCTTTCAAAGTATACTGAATTCGACACATGCGCAGTACAATTTTTTTTCTCTACCAGACATCTGAGGGCAGCATGGAGACGTGTCATCAACAGGACATTCGCTCTGCAGGATCGAAGAAGAAAAGTAGCGGATCAACCATTGCAACATAGTTCAGAAGAAGCAACAACACACAAACTTCGCACAAACGCTTGTCAAGTGTGCCATCCATTGTAGTGTTTTCCTCCTCCTGTTTCAAGCGTGTCGTTTTTGAATCGCTCTTTCCACACTCTTCTTCGACGACTGCACACTGTGCACTGTACTGTGCGTATTGCCACCTAGTGGACTCTTCTGTCTGTCTTACGCATGCGCTGTTGTACGCACACCGTCTGCGCGGTCTCAAAAATTGGGCTGCACGCGGACCCTCCTGATGATGAAAATTACATCACGCGGACGGTGTGAGGACGGCCGAGGTATACTTTGGGCTTAACAAGGACGCTAAAAACTGCAGCCGCTAGTGTCAGTCGCTAGCGCGCCTCTTGAGATCAGGGGAGTGAGGTTTACATGCACAGCTCTTACTGGCCTATGTTACATTCACCCCCCCTAAACCACACTCCCATCCGGGTCACAGCACCAAATGGAGTGAGGTTTACGCGCAGTGAACTATAAGAAACCGGGGGAGAAGTCATGTGGCCCGCCTTACTTGTGTAATATTTATAGGCTACACATGCCATATAAAAATATTTATAAGATTTATAACCACTACGAAGAGCTGTGCATGCACAAGCGACGGGATGGCAGGTGTACGAGCTCTGCTTGCATACCATCTTCGCCACTGCTAATCGCTTGCAATTTGCCGCTTTCCATGTCTCTTACTGAAAATGAACTAGAGACTTGTGCTTTTCACATCCCGTGTGAAACTGCCTTTATGTCGAAGTGGTATGCCCAATTCCCATTCTGCCTATGGCCACTCCGGGCTTGCAGTACAATGTAGGCCTTGATGAAAATGCATGTTTGTCCACTTTTGGTACTGTATTCAGAATGTTGGGCAATGCTTTCAGGAAGTTCACACACCTTTTACCTGCTCTGAGATGGGACTCAGATTTCGCTGGTTTCGTTTGCTTGATATAGCCTACATGATTGCTGATAAGCAATCAAAACATATTATATTTCAACTTGTCTACTTTTCCAGATAGGATAACAGAAATTAAAGTGCTTGCCATAACATTGCTCCCAGTCATGACATTCAAAAAGAATGGATTTCTATGTAAATAGTTTGGTCTTAAAACCTTTTAGATTTAAGAACCAACCATGCACCCAAATTCTGCTTGTGTTCTATGAATGGAGACCTGTGTGTTTATATTTGTATGTGCATGTACGTTTTGCAGAGGTTCTCACTCTTGGCTTGTTTACAATAAGATACAATTGCAAAATAACACAAAAAGATATGATGAAAAAAAATCAGCTTCATCCCAATGATAGTAAGTGGAGTGACCTGTTGGTGCAAATATTCATATTGTGATGCAAAAACAAAGTGATTATAGTCCTATGAAGTATACTGAGGTATAGTGACAACAAAGAAAATGTAAAGAAATATGAGAAAAAAATTATGGCACATCACTGTACTGCAGTTTTTTATATGGGGTGTGCAGAATAAAATCTGTAAACTTTGGTATGATATTTTTAAACATCATAGCAAGTTATTTTTTTCATTCTAACCTGAAAATTACAGGTTATTGGCATGCATGGACTGTTGATTTTGGAAAGCTATACAATAAATCAGAGTGGGAAAAGTTTAAGTTATGCATTTTGAAAAACGAAACTGAGTTATGCATAAATGGGTGGAGGGCTGTGCTTTTGAAAATGAAGCAAATAAAAATACCTTTTCATTTAGGAGTTCAGCTCAGGCCAGTGTTTTATTGTGGGGGCACATTTCCCCTTAGACAATAGTGATGCTCCTCTTGGCGTTGTTATAGGTGCTTCACAGAAAAGCACACACCCTCGGATCCTTGCCAAGCTCTCAGCTATCAAAAGGCATTCAAACTATTCATTATTAAGATAATGACATGTTTGATCACGTTAATAAATGCCTCTTTGTTGGACAGAGGTTTTGAAAGGTCTTGATTATGTGCATTATATTTCTGTCTCCACTAAAGAAATTTCCTGGAAATTTCATTCCACCCATCAATTTCTATCCGGGTTTCAACTGAATATTGTGAAATATAGGAATTTTAACAGTATGCTGAACTAAAATACAGTGAGGCTATTGAAAATTCGGGAGTCAAAATAGAATTAAAAATAAGCAAAACAGTAAAATAAGAAAATAAAATGTCAAATGAAAAAATATGTATTACTGATGTACTATATATTTAATATTGATATTGATAATATTAATATGCACATACTAAAACATTCTGAAATTATTACAATTCATTTTCCAAAGCACTCAAATTGCTATGCTGGAAATGTAACTTTTAATTAAAAAGTATTAAATTAGAAAAAATGCAAACGTCATGCAAAATCAGACTTCTGGGCCACATTTCCCAAGTCTAACTGAATCATATACATTATGAAAATGCGAAAGTTATGAGTACTAAACCGTTATGCAATGGTTGCATTGCAAGACTGAGAGTTCAGTTAAATAAGATTTGTGTGTGTGTCCGTGTTGTTTATAAGCTTCTGAATTAATGATCAGGTCATGCACCCCTGCAGAGAATTCTACTGGAATAGAGAAGAAAAAAAAACAGTAAAGAGTGTGGGCCAAATGAAACGTGCCAAATACATTTACGAGTAGGGGTGGAGCAGGTGCGGTAAGTCTTAGTGTGAAAGTGAAAGTTAGTTTATTTTTTGTGTATAAATACCTGCACCTGATACCTGCATGTCACACCTGTGCACAATTGTCTGATGCTCTTGCAAAAATGCAGACTTCAACAGTAACTCTCCTGGTCATTTCTGCAGTCCTCTGGGGCAACATTGAAGGTAAGACTGAAACAGAAACACTGAAACACTTACTCTCATGGCACATACTTGCAGCTTCTCAGAAACATCCTGCAGCATTTCAAAATGAAATTCTGAGAACTTTCTGCAGCTCGGATTTATAGCCATTGATAAATAGAGCAATTCTTGGCTTTTCTGTGATGACTTGCTCTTCTCAAAGATTCGGTTATAGTAACTGTGGGAGCAAATTCCTGTAAGTCCAGAAACAGACCAAGTTTTGTTCTTGCATGGGGTCAAATACACATTAAAGGAGGGGGAATTTCCAGTGACAAGCATTACTAATGGCAACCTTTCGTTCTCAGCGTTTTCAGACACAGCTGTGGACTGCTGTCTTACCACCAAGGACACTCGTATTCCAATACAGATTGTTGCATCTTACTTTCACCAAACCACAGACAGTGGATGTCCCATTGCAGCTACTGTGTAAGTATCAGTTGATTCCCAGTCGGCTTCATTGATACACTAGGATCGTATTAATGCATGTTTCCCTCTATGTTCCCATAGATTCATCACAAAAAAGGACAAGAAGCTGTGTGCTCCACCAGAGAAAAACAGCTGGATTACCAAAATCATCTCACACCTGGACAAGAAGAAGAAAACTCCTCAGTAGGAACACATGGTACTAACAACTCCCACTGCATGTCCCTTTTTAAGCTTTAGTTCTGCTCTCTTAGTTCTGTGATATCTCACAGATGTCTTAAGTGGAATCAGACATTTAGCAGAAGTTGCGGTTCTTCTTCTTTAAAACCTGTTCTGCCCCCTGATAACAAACTTAATCTGGTTTCGTTTCCTTGCTTTACAGACAGGACAGGAGGTGAACATGATGGCCCTAGCTGCACTGAGAGCAGCACTGAATACACAGGAAGTGACTACTTAATCATCAACTGTGACAGTGATTTAAAAAAATATTTACAAAGTATTTTGAACTTTGTAAATGATTAAATGCGGATATGCTATTTTCTCAATGTAGTATGTTGTTTATATTTTACTGTACTGTCTTACCGTAGCGATTATGAGTCATACATTTCCACAAGATATCCTGGAAGCTATATCTGTATTTTAAGGACATTTGTTAATGTATGTATTAAACTGTGTGACTGGAAATTTTTGCTAAGTATGATTTCAAATAAATTCATTTTATTGAATATCCCATCCACTGCAATTATTTCATCTTACAGTGTCATTTGTCCTTAATTTGAGATCAAGATGCAGCAATATGCCTTTAAAAAAAAAAAAAAAAAAAATTGGTGCCAGGAAGTCTTTTATGCAAGGCTTCACTTATTATTATACATAAATATTGGGAAATATTATTACAATTTTAAAATGACCCCTTTTATGTGAATATATTTTAAAATGTAATTTATTCCTGTGATGCAAAGCTGAATTTTCAGCATCATTACTCCAGTCTTCAGTGTCACATGATCTTTCAAAAATCTTTTTAATATTTGATGCATTTCTTATTATTATCAATGTTGAAAATAGTTGTGTTAATATTTTTGTGGGAACTGTGATAAATTAGTGTCAGGATTCTTTGATTATAAAGTTCAAATGAACAGAATATGTATAAAT
This sequence comes from Coreius guichenoti, assembly GCA_039654105.1. Lineage (NCBI taxonomy): Eukaryota > Metazoa > Chordata > Actinopteri > Cypriniformes > Gobionidae > Coreius > Coreius guichenoti. The sequence continues at coordinate 9,034,797 of CM077169.1, forward strand.
GAATAAAGTTTGAAATAAAAATCTTTTGTAAGATTTGATCTACATTTCTTAGTGCTATACATTTAAGAATTTAATAAACCCTAAATATTATAGCCATTAAGCTAATCTATAAGACATCAAACAGTACATAAAGTTGTGCTTTGACATTCAAACCTTTACAATAAACCCAACAGAATTCACTATTTTATGTAGTTTCTAATCACACACACACAGACACACACACACACACACACAGACACACACACACACGTGTTAGGTTTTCATGTTCTATGGGGACTTTCCATAGACATTGGTATATTCGGTATATTCTATATCAGTATATTCTATCCCCTAACCCTAAACCTACTCATCATAGAATACATTTTGCATTTTTAATTTATAAAAAACACAATTTAGTATGATTTATAAGCTGTTTTCCTTATGGGGACCAAAAATGTCCCCACAAGGACAAGGATTACAGATATTGCCATCTTTGTGGGGATATTTTGTCCCCATAATGTAGGGTTTACCTAAGCCACACACACACACACACACACACACACCCCAATTATAATTAACTGTGTACTAAGTAAACATTAGCAGATATTGTTCTTTAATTTTGTGAGAGTCTGTGAGAGTTTCTATTTGGGCATAAATGGAAAAGAGAAAAAAGAGAGCGAGGAACAGATACAGAGAATGTGGTGCATTGTGCTGCATGGCCTCATTAAAAAAAAGGTTGTCCAGGTCACAACCTCTGGTCCAGCCTCTCCTTTTTTACAGGAGAGGGGAGGGACTATGATATGTCATAGTGAAACCTAAATAGTCCTATAAAGCAGGGGAGTGATGGAGCTATGAGAGGAGAGTGTCAGGAAAGAGACAAAGATCTTCCAGCCACTTGAGCAGGACCGACTCAGCACTTGTTCCAGCATCTCCTGTGCCCATTGCCATGGCTTCAGCCGTCATTCCTGCGCTGAGTGTGATTCTCTGTGCATTGGCGCTCATTCTCCACAGCAGTCCGGCAGGTAATGTGTCATGTTTTCTTCCTTCATCCATTGTATGTGCTTATTTCATTAATTTCTTCTGATCTTTCATATATGATGTGTCACACAACTCAACAATTCAAGTTTTTAGTAATCAAAGAAAAATTATTATATAATTTATTTAATTTATATATATATATTATAGTATAGACATCATGTATTATGTATATATTAAATAATTTATATATATATATATATATATATACACACATACATATACAGTATATATAACTTATAATATATTACATATCTATATCTATCTATGTATATATATGTATATAATATAATATATTATATTATATATCTATATCTATCTATGTATATATATGTGTGTGTGTGTGTGTGTGTGTGTGTGTGTGTGCGCGTGTGTGTGTTTTTTTGCAAGATTATGCAGGGTGTGCAGGACTTCTGCTTTAGCTTTAGTTACATTTTTTTAGAAACTTTTAAAAGTGATTATTAATAATTGTTAAATTATTAGTTGTTATATAATTTTACATATATATATATATATTCTAAAATAATTTATGTAAAATTATAACAACTAATATATATATATATATATTAGAGACCTTTGTCAAACATTTTTCAACTGATTTAAAAAACCTTTTGCACATTTGTTTCGCTTTACTGCAAACTATTATATAAGTACAGTACAGCACAGTAATTTATGCGCAATAAATGCCGAAAACAATAAGTGTTGTTTTACTTACAGGCAGACACAGGTGGTGCTGATTCCTCCTTTTCCTGTCTTTCCATCTCTTGTGTCTCATCATTTGTATTTCTCTTTTGTCTTAATCTTTCTCAGAGGCTCAGGCAGACTTAGCATTGGACTGTTGCCTGATGGTTAGCCATAAAACCATCCCTAAACACATCCTCCTCACTTACCGGAAGCAGTTCAAAGGTGACGGCTGCCCACGTGATGCTGTTATGTAAGTATATTCATCAAAGGAAATACTGGATGTTTATATGCAGTTCAGACTATTTCTGAGCAAAGCAGATATGAAGGTGTGTATTTAACAGGAAGTGCTCAAAAAGAATGCTCTAATTGTCTGTTCTAATGTGCAAAAATCAATTATCTTTCAGATTCATGACCAGGAAAGGTCTGAAGCTTTGCGCCCCACCTGCCACTGAAGAGCAGTGGGTTAAAGAGACCATCAACTTTCTGGACAATAGGCTCAAAAAGTGCAAAGAAACCAAATTCCATGTACGTAATTTACCTCAGATTTATTTCCTCAGTTGTATCTGATGACATAAAGCTGGTTGCACAACAGGCATGTCATTGTTATGGCACGAGTCCTACAGCAGGTCACTTTCTCTTTTCTGGTTTTAATCTGACTCGTGACTTTGTTTATATGTGGTAGATTACGATTTGGATGTTATAGTCTTACTCATACAAAACCACAAACTATTCAACTATGAAACCACAAGCCAAACCATCCTCCTACGGTAGATTTACTGAGCTTTAAACAGACCATGAACAATGTGGACTCAGACTTGGACTCAGTCATGCATTTTGTACATGAAGCATGTGCAGCAGATTTGCAGTTTCAAATAATGCAATTAGAATTAGAATCAGAATTCTAATAGGAATACAGCAGTTGTACAAATTAGAACTATTAAATTTGACAGTCAAGTGAAAGTCTACAATCTCTTTATAAGCAGGCATTAACTAATGGTTTGCTTTGTTTGCTTTTATTTCAGGAGAAACGCTGTCATGCCCTGAAGAATTTGTCTATTTGAGTGCACACACACACACACACACACACACACACACACACACACACACACACACACACACACACACACACACACACACACACACACACACACACATTCAATGGCAGCTAATGACATCATTGTTGTGACATATAGCTAATTTCTCCTAACATCTTTTTTTAAAAAAGAAAAAAATTAGTTCTTCCTTTTTCAGCTTTACCTAAATGCTCAAATCAGGCCACGTTGTGTTATCTTTTTATTCACAAATACATTTTTTTTGTTTGTTCTATTTTGATTTAATCATCTTGTTGCATTTAATAAATTACTTGACAAACACAATTATTGGTGGGGCTGTCTTCTTTATGTTATGTTCTGATTTTTTAGACATGATAAATACATACAGTGCTGGGTAGTAACTGATTATCAGATTCCAAGGCTTATTTGTAATTAGATTATATTATGTTTTAAAATACTCACAGTCAGACTACAGTTACTTTTTAGTTGATTACATGATTACATATTACATATTACTCACACAATGGCAGTCAATTATTCATAATTATGTCTCTGGAAGGCTTTTTTTCTTTCAAACAGATAAAAACGCACAGATTCACATAATTTTGTATTTACAAACCCGATTCCAAAAAAGTTGGGACACTGTACAAATTGTGAATAAAAAAGGAATGCAATAATTTACAAATCTCATAAATTTATATTTTATTCACAATAGAATATAGATAACATATCAAATGTTGAAAGTGAGACATTTTGAAATGTCATGCCAAATATTGGCTCATTTTGGATTTCATGAGAGCTACACATTCCAAAAAAGTTGGGACAGGTAGCAATAAGAGGCCGGAAAAGTTAAATGTACATATAAGGAACAGCTGGAGGACCAATTTGCAACTTATTAGGTCAATTGGCAACATGATTGGGTATAAAAAGAGCCTCTCAGAGTGGCAGTGTCTCTCAGAAGTCAAGATGGGCAGAGGATCACCAATTCCACCAATGCTGTGGCGAAAAATAGTGGAGCAATATCAGAAAGGAGTTTCTTAGAGAAAAATTGCAAAGAGTTTGAAGTTATCATCATCTACAGTGCATAATATCATCCAAAGATTCAGAGAATCTGGAACAATCTCTGTGCGTAAGGGTCAAGGCCGGAAAACCATACTGGATGCCCGTGATCTTCGGGCCCTTAGACGGCACTGCATCATATACAGGAATGCTACTGTAATGGAAATCACAACATGGGCTCAGGAATACTTCCAGAAAACGTTGTCGGTGAACACAATCCACCGTGCCATTCGCCGTTGCCGGCTAAAACTCTATAGGTCAAAAAAGAAGCCATATCTAAACATGATCCAGAAGCACAGGCATTTTCTCTGGGCCAAGGCTCATTTAAAATGGACTGTGGCAAAGTGGAAAACTGTTCTGTGGTCAGACGACTCAAAATTTGAAGTTCTTTTTGGAAAACTGGGACACCATGTCATCCGGACTAAAGAGAACAAGGACAACCCAAGTTGTTATCAGCGCTCAGTTCAGAAGCCTGCATCTCTGATGGTATGGGGTTACATGAGTGCGTGTGGCATGGGCAGCTTACACATCTGGAAAGGCACCATCAATGCTGAAAGGTATGTCCAAGTTCTAGAACAACATATGCTCCCATCCAGACGTCGTCTCTTTCAGGGAAGACCGCATCATAAAGAGGAAGATGCGACAAAGACCTAAGACAGTTGAGCAACTAGAAGCCTGTATTAGACAAGAATGGGACAACATTCCTATTCCTAAACTTGAGCAACTTGTCTCCTCAGTCCCCAGACGTTTGCAGACTGTTATAAAAAGAAGAGGGGATGCCACACAGTGGTAAACATGGCCTTGTCCCAACTTTTTTTGAGATGTGTTGATGCCATGAAATTTAAAATCAACTTATTTTTCCCTTAAAATGATACATTTTTCTCAGTTTAAACATTTGATATGTCATCTATGTTGTATTCTGAATAAAATATTGAAATTTGAAACCTCCACATCATTGCATTCTGTTTTTATTCACAATTTGTACAGTGTCCCAACTTTTTTTGGAATCGGGTTTGTACATGGAGAGATTCTCAAACTTAAGTTTTTGGTTAATAAGTTAGTCAATCTAAACACATTTGCAGGTTCTTATGTTGGATAATGGTCACATGACATGCAGGTAAACAAATAAAATATTATTATTATTTTTTTTTTTAGGAGCCTAAGTGTGTTATTTTGATTGTTTTTATGATTTAATTGTCAGCTTTTCATGAAATTGCATAAAACACCCCAGTTTTGGAAACCCTGATGTAATGTAATCTTTAATGTACTTCATGTTGATAACAAAGAATGGAATGCATGTTCTTTCTGTATTTTTATATCAATATGGTGCATGATCATTTGTAAATCTACCCAGCACTGAATGCATATAATACACGTGATAATGTGTATCACCCTAATACAACTTCGACATTTTTTAAACTGAATAAATGTATGGATATAATCGTTTTACAAATCGTTTTTAATTTTAAGGATGCAATTTTGTAACCAAATGAACTTGAAACACGCGCACACACAAATGTGAGCCAATTGGTTCCCAAAAGGGAACTTTTTGAGTCCTTAAAGTGAATTACAATCATTGTAGACTAACCCTGTCCCTAAAATACAACTTTTGTTTTGTAGTCCATAAATACATTATTTAGTGTCTCTGTATGGGGATTTTGTTTCTGTTGAGAATGAGATTCTGTCTGACATTATTTTCCCAAAGGCAGCCACACACACACACACACACACACACACACACACACACACACACACTTGCGCTAAACGCCACTGAGCGGCGCTAATGAGCTGATCTGATCTCTTCTGTGTAACGCCGTCAAGCAAACACGAAGAAGAGGACTAATCATACCAACGCAACAATATGACACGATTTTCAGGCTCTCACGTCGTATTTCATTTTCTGTGTATAATTATTATGCTCTTAAATGACGGAACTATTTGTAATGTTGGTAAGTGAGATTTGAACGAATGAAATATCAGTAAGAAAATCCGCGAACAAAAAAACAAAGCCAGCTAGCTGGATACATGGTAGCAAACATCTTGTTGCCATGGAGAAACGCAAGCTTGAATGTATAATTAAAGCATATATTAATAATCTAAATTAAACATGTATTCATTAATAACTCCTTAAATATTTAAATAAACCCTTATAATTCAGAGTCAGCCGCAATATACATCTGAAATCAATAGGGAAGATATGACTGATTATGATTATTTCAGTGTTTCAGCCTGCGTTTATTCTGGCATCTGGTCCAAGAATATCATCATTTCTGGTTGGAAACGTGTCTGGGATTTCCTTCAGCCTCAGTGCTGTTTCATCCTCAAATGCAACAGGTAGACAATTACCACAACATTTCTATTCAAACACCTAACTTAAAACAACTACACACATAGGTAACACTTTACAGTAAGGTTACAGTACAGTTAGTTAATGCATTAAAGGGATAGTTCACCCAAAAATGAAAATTCTGTCATCATTTACTCACCCTCAAGTTGTTCCAAACCTGTATGAATTTCCTACTTCTGCTGAACACAAAAGCAGATATTTTGAAGAATATTGATGACCAAACGGGTTGACCCCTTGACTTCCACTAACAAGCAGCAATACATTTTTAGAAGCATTGTTAGTTCATGTTAACTAATGAATGAACTAATGTTAACAAATGGAACCTTATTGTAAAGCGTTACTCATGCATACTGTAATATTTGAACTTCATCAAATGTTTTCATTGTGAACTTCTTCAGATAGCATCCCATCGTCATCTTGTATGCCGGTTTATCAAACACAGTGGAATCTTTCATATGAATTAATTGGGAAGGTAAGTTGATTCTGCCACATTAACGGTAGGTTTATGCAGAATAGAAGGGCAATACTGTTTAATAAATCTCTATCTTAATTCTGTTTAGAAGTTACTCAAAATCAGTGTTGTATAAACTATCCAATCGTAATACTCAAGTAAATGTACAGATACTGTTATGGAAATTGACTCAAGTAAAAGTTAAAGTTGCTGATAAGAAAAATACTCAAGTAAAAGTATTAAAGTAACTGATATTATAAGTACTTAAGTATTAAAAGTACAGGTACATTTTATAAATAATGGCACAGGTGATTGTAACGATGGCAACCTAACTGAGATTCTGTGGGTATGTAAAAGTTATTAAAGGGACACACACACACACACACACACACACATTTTATTCTGTCATCATTTACTGACCCTCATGTTGTTCCAAACCTGTATGAATTTCTTCTTCTGGAAACACTAAAGAAGATATTTAAAAAAAAAAAAAAACGTTCTTTTCATACAATGAAAGCGAAAGGGGTCCAAAAGAACACTGAACCCACGTGACTTTCATTGTATTGACCAAAAAAGAAAAACACCTCTTCAAGAACCAGTTTGACAAATTCAAAGGATCAAAAGATTAATTTGGGAACTGGATATCGCTATGACCGATCAGCAAAGACTGCTTTCCGTTATTTTTTGCACTTTGCAGCTGCAAATGTAACTAAAGGGTCTGGACTAATGTATCAGAGTAAAAGTATACATTTTCTCTTTAATATGTAGTAAAGTAAAAGTCAACAAAAAAACTGTACTTATGTACAGTAACAAAGTATTTTGTACTTTGTTACTATACACCACTGCTCAAAATCAGCAACATGGAAAATGTATGCAACATGGAAAGAATTTCCAACAGTTAACAAGCATCAACACAGCAAGCAATTGACTTGTAAAATCCCCGGTGAAATTACAGGAAAATGCATCTGTATTATTAACTTTTATTCCAGTCAACCTCTCATTAAGCAGGGTGTGATAACCTACGCATTACGTTTTTGTGCATGACTGAAATTCCCCCTACTGTTTTCCTGTTTAGCCTTATCAGGGAGAGTTTGTAGAGAGATGCATATTATGAGCTCCAGAATTTAGCCAGGGATTAATAATAATCTTTTGGGCAATGTTTTAGTAAAATGAGAAGTTGCTTTCCTTTCTATTTCTTTAGGCACCTCAGCACAGGGGTTTGCGATATGTTTGCGTAGCAGTTGCTTTAGAGTTTAATAGAGCATTCAAACAGACAGTAATCCAAAAAATCACTTTTTGTGGTAATTTTCACTGTTGTGAAATGGCACTTTCTCTAGTTGCTCTAGTAAGAAAATATCTTCTAAGAAGTATCTTCTGGGGTCTGTAAGATTTTTATGGTCACACTTTAGTTTAGAGTCCAATTCTCACTATTAACTAACTAACTATTTTGCCTCAGTAAACTCCTTATTAATAGTTAGTAAGGTAGTTGTTAAATTTAGGTACTGGGTGGAATTAAGGGATGTAGAATATGGTCATGCAGAATGTAAGGCATTAATATGTGCTTTATAATTACTAATAAACAGCCAATATCCTAGTAATATGCATGCTAATAAGCAACTAGTTAATAGTGAGAACTGGACCCTAAACTAAAGTGTTGCCATTTAAAAAAAAAAAGAAATTAATACTTTTATTGAGCAAAATGCATTAAATTGATCAAAAGTGACAGTAAAGATATTTATGTTACAAAGTCTTTCTATTTTTAAATCTGTGCTTATCTTTTGAACTTTCTATTTATCAAAGAATCCATGTTTTCCACAAAAATTATTTAGCAGCACAACTGTTCATAATAAGAAATTATAAGAAATGTTTTTTTGAGCAGCAAATTAGCATATTAGAATGATTTCTAAAGGATCATGAGACACTGAAGACTGGAGTAATGATGCTCAAAATTCATCTTTGCATCACAGGAATATATATTTTTTTAAATGTCTGTTTATTTTAAAATATTTTAAATTGTAATAATATTTCACAATATTACTGTTTTTACTGTATTTTTGATTAAATAAGTATTGGGGAGCATAAGATACTTCTTTCAAACTTATTTGCTTCAGCTCATAGTACGGAAAGGACCTGACTTTCTTGAAATTTGTGCATTCATATCTATTGTTTACATGAAAACTAGACTAATGTCATGGTGGAAGAATGATCCGTTTGACTTCAATAGACATGATGGGAATATCCCTGACATTCAAGTTTGACAAATTGCAATGACACAAGGTATGTCACATACCACTTGCAAAATTGCTGTAGGAGTTTAGAAGCGTAATTATTAAGGGAATCGCTTCAAGCAGTCCTGACCAGAAGGAGCGGCTCAACTATACATTTTGACTGGTTGGTTTCTCAGATATTCCTATTTTTTACAGTATTCCGCCTCACGCTAAATGACGTATTGAGTTCTTTTGTTGAAGGGTTTCATAAACACAGCCCAAGGCTCACAGACCTCAAGAACCCCACACCTAACCTGAAAAACACCTCATTATACACTACCGCTCAAACGTTTGGGGTGGGTAAGATTTACAATAAGCTTACATTTGTGAAAATTAGTTAACTACATTAGTTAATGTGAACTAACAATGAACAGTTCTTCTACAGCATTTATTAATCTTAATCTCAGCATTTACTAATACATTTTAAGGTCAAATGTTATATCTGTTAACATTAGTTATATATAGCTTATTATTAGTTTGTGTTAGTTTATGTATTAACTAATGTTAACAAATCAGACTTTATTGTAGTGTTACCTATTTTTTATTAATGTTTTTGAAAAAAGTCTCTTATTCTCAGTAAAGCTGCATGTATTTGAACAGAAATACAGTAAAAACAGTTATGTTTTGAAATATTACAATTAAAATGTTCTATTTTAATTTATTTTACAATGTAATTTATTCCTGTGATGCAAAGCTGAATTTTCAGCATCATTACTCCAGTCTACAGTATCACATGATCCTTCAGAAATCATTCTAATATGCTGATTTGCTGCTCAAGAAACAGTTGTGTCGCTTAATGTTTTTGTGGAAAACGTGATCATTTTTGTTTTTTCAGCATTCCTTGATGAATAATAATATTTGAATGCATCCTTGCTGAATAAAAGTATTAACTATAAAGAAAAATATATAGTTCTAAAAATTGTTCTAAATATAAAAGAATAGCAAAGTCCACACCACAGCTATAACGCTAACGGCACAAAGAAACAATATTGTTGGTATCACTTTCAGAACAATTTTTTTTCCAGTTGATGAAAGATAAAAACATTGACAGCCAATCAGAATCCATCCTGCTTTAAAGAGCTCAAGCATGACAAACCTGCAGTGTGAGCTTACAATAAACAGAATGATATCGTTTGCTGGTGTGGATGCTAATATAGTTATCATTCTTGGTGTGAACGGGACTTTAATTTCTTAAATAAAAATGTTGCTGACCCCAACATTTTGTAAGGTAGTGTATATGCTATTCATTTCAAAGAGGAATGTCCACATTTATACATTGGATAAAACGAGGCAAAACACTTGCCATACTGGAACTTTGCATTATTGAATACCAATATATTCTCTCTGTTGAATTCCAATATATCAGAATGCATTCCTGGTGCGACTGAGTCTCAACCGCAGTTTGCAGCTGTGTGGGAATGAAACGTCTGTCCCGGACTGCTGCCTGGAGCCGCTTTGTCTCCAGGAGACACTCCTTGTGTCTGCATGTGCTGATGACACCCTAAAAGCCTCACTCATTATACAGACCCATATTTATGCCCAGATCTTCCCCAACAAACCCCCTTCTGGTTAGTGTCTCTTTTCATGTTACTGAATATGAAGTGCTGTAGTACAACCTAGTGATTTTTAGTACCGTGGTGGTACTACCATTGTTGTGTTTTAGTAGTCAAGTCACCTTTATTTATATATCACTTTATACAATTAGATATTCTACTAACTATAAGTAACTTTGCAACTACACGTCAACTACCAGTCATTAGAATATTAGAAGTCTGCTTAATATCTGCTAACACTTTATTTTGATGGTCCCTAAACAGACATTCTATGTAACTTTGCAAGTACGTCAACTTATTCTACTAACCCTAATCCTAACCTTAACATAACAGTCCAACAGAATGTCTAAAGTGGACAATAGTGTCATTATTTAGCTCAAGTCAGTTCATTGTTGATTCAGTTCAGTTCAGTAATATAAAGGCTGTACAGCACCATCAAAGAAGTACCATCAAATTCCATGGTTCATTTAATATTGCTGTCACTTAAACATTTTTGTTTGCATTTATTAATTTAGCAGAAGTACATTTGAGGAACATCTCAAGCATGGTGCTAATAATAGCAAGGTCTTGGGTTCAGTCCCCAGGGAATGCATGAAATGATCAAATGTATACCTTTAATGCAATGCAAGTCACTTCAGATAAAAGTGTCTGCCAAATGCATGTAATCTTGGCCATCTGATACCATCATTTGTACCATGGTACCACTATAGTACTTTTTTATAGAGAAAATCTTAGATAAATTAAATGTTAATGTTTCTTGCATTATATCATAATGCATATTTGATTTTTTGCAGAAAATAAAACATCTATTCCCAACCAAGTGTTTCAGCCTCTCGGCAGCTGTCCATGTGATGTTTCCCTTGGCGAGTGTGACATACGCTGCTGTTGTGACCAGGTAATAATTAAAGCTTGGAGAAAGTTTAGTCTATTAGGTAAATATATTTAATCATGATGTGTGGACAGTTGAACATCTGTCTCTAATACATCAATCCTTTTCAATGGGATTCTGCTGTTGACCCTTTGCTAAGCCCTACATTACATTAGGCATGAAACGGAAGTTGCGATAGTCTTTTCATCCCTAATGTGATGTATATCTGAGTGAAATGGCTTCTTGAATAAGAAAAAATTTAGGGCGGGGCTTGATTTTGTCCATGGGGAATTGATTGGATGGTTGGATGTTTGTGGTTTGCGGTTTGCTATTGGTCAGTATCATGTGAGAGACAGGCTGTCCCGCCCTCGCACCAGTTAACATAAAAAAGAAGAATTGTCAATTTTGATTTCATGGTGATTTTAATAACCCATCCTACCTTAGCAGCTATTACTGTGTAGTTTAATACTTTCATTAAAGAAACATTTTTTTTTGCAGTGTCACAATTCATTGCAGCCCTCATAAGAATAATATCCAACATTTTACAAAAAAAATCTTGCTGGTCATCGAAATCTACAGTTCATTCCTAGGGGATGTTTTGTAAAGCTGATCTGAGATGCAAACATCAACAGAGGGACTCATGATAAATTCTTAGTTTATTTATGAGTGTATATTTCTTCTTTTAGGACTGTTCTCAAGAAGTTCTGCGGTTGTTTGCGACTCAGTGTCTTCCTGGACCATTTGGGGGAAGTTTCAGTCCTGTTTCAGAGTATCAGTGCTCAGCTCAGTCCTCTGAGAATGACCCTGATTGGTTCCCCTTTCTCTGTGTCACCTCCCCCTCGGACAACAGCCCCTTTCTGGGACTTTTCTACAATGGTCAGACAGTGTAAGGACTGGAAGTTTTATAGTGCATTATCTTCTATACAGTTTCAGTTTTGTTTATGTATAACTCAATGTATTACTAGACTTATTCAAAAATACACTTCTGTTCAAAAGTTTGGGGTCAGTAAGAAAGATGTCTCACCAAGTTTGTATTTATTTGATCAAAAATACAGTAAAAACAGTAATATTGTAAAGTCTTTTTCAATTTTAATATAATTTTTAAATGTAGTTTATATCTGTGATAGCAAAACTTCAAAATCATTCTAATTTTCTAAATTTGCATGGGTTTTTACAGCTCCCCAAAGCCCAGTCCATCATTCCAAGCCCCGCAGATGACAGCTGCTGTACCTCCCATTAACTACCGCCAGGGGGATCCAATATTCACTAAGGATGACCAATACTTCACCATACCACAGGTTAGATAACATTGCTAGTGTACGTGTCCGTTTATATGAGTGCACACATTCATGCATGTGTGTATCTGTCCTCTGAGCAGAACTCTGGACTGGGCCAGTGTGCAGACAATGCTCCAGTGGCATTTTTGGAAAACTTTGAGTCTCAGTGTGTGAGGAGGCTGCAGTCCTGTCCATCACCATCTGATGACTTGAGGGTGGATGTTAAAGATGGATGGGGAGGTAGATATTCAATATGACAGTTTCTCCATTTCTGATTATATGATATGCTTAATGATATGCTTTATATATGTAAATATAGCTTATGTATTGATTGTGTTGTCTTTCTGAGTATGCATGCAAATATGCATATGTGAGACTGTTCATATGTTTGCACTCTTTCCAGATGTGGTCACAGTCAGCGTTGTGGATGAAGTAGCCGATGACCTTAGATTATTTCTGTCAAATTCTCTTGAGCCCATATCTGGTCAGTTGCATTAACGTTTTCAGCAGTATAAATTAATATATATATATATATATTTAAATAGTTACTATATGTTGAAGTTGTCGTAATATTAAATATTAATATTTTGATTATTAACATAGTATCAAATATCAATACACTAGCATTCAAAAGTTTGGGGTCAGTAAATTTTTTTTAAAGAAATTAATACTTTTATTCAGCGGTAAAGACATTATAATGTTTCAAAAGATCTACATTTCAAATAAATATTGTTCTTTTGCACAGCTGGTTTCAACATTGATAATAATCATAAATGTTTCTTGAGCAGCAAATCAGCATATTAGAGTGATTTCTGAAGGATCATGTGACACTGAAGACTGGAGTAAGGATGCTGAAAATTCAGCTTTGCATCACAGGAATAAATTACATTATAATATAATATTTTTTACAATATTACTGTTTTTACTGTATATCTGATCAAATGCAGTCTTAGTGAGATTAAGAGACTTCTTTTATTAAAGATCGTTGCAAATCTTACCAACCCCAAATGTTTGAATGGTTTGAATGGAAATTTCTCTTTTAGTAACATTGTAGACACAATGGACATTAGACAAGTTGTATCATTCTTTTTCATTGTATAATTGTTTTTTAGTGCCACAACAGTGTGATAATGTCGTTGTGGCCTTGCGTTACACTCTTTACTGGAGAGAGAATGGCCTCTCTGCCATTACTGTGAAACGGACCACTGCAAACATCACTCTACCTGGTGAGTCATAAATATTGTCTTTCGGTTGACTCTTACAGTATGACACACCTCTTCACTGCACATGTTTTTCTTATGGAATGCGTCTCTATTTTTTTTTTATTCTTACCTCCTATCTAGTATCTTTGACCAGGAGATATTCTGCAGTGTTTGTGAACGGAAATGAAACATCTCAACCTAACTCTGGGAATACAGGTTAAAGCAACTCCCATAATACACCAACTTCAGATGCTCAGGAACACGTATCCAAATCAGAGTTGGACAGGAATCATTTATTATGCATTACTAATGTTTGGACAGGTTACCTGGTGAAGAGGCCAGTGATTGGTGGCATTTTGGACTCTACTACAGAAGTTATACAGAGGGCACAGATCAATCTCTGGCAGCCAGGTAGTGTAACATATCCATATTTAGCCATACAGGACTACAAAAAAATATTAGTTTGATCCTGTGCTGTGTCCTCTGCAGGTGGAGATGGACTATGCTCTTCTGCTGAACTGAGACCAGCTCTGTTCGGGATCAACTCCACATCAGGCTGTATGATTCCTGTGAGTTTGCTGAATGTGACACAGTGCAGCCAGTTGAGGTGAGTAACACTGCCGAAGGGTTTTGAACACAATATAATAGATTCTTATAGAACAGTTTCATTTGACACAAGTCTTTCTTTTGCATGTCATTTCACAGAGAAACGGTGCGTGCTGTCCTTGCTGAATTAGTGACTGCTACACTCGTTTCCACAACAGGAAAACCAAACTTTTCCAACCTAGTGGACTGGGTCAACATTACTAGTGAGCACTACATCATATAATTGTCTCTAATGTGTATAATATATCAAGTACATAGTACATAAACTACATAGTTGCAGCTACCATTCAAAAGTTTGATGAATGAATTCTGATTTTTTTAAAAAGAAATTAATACTTTTACTCAGCAAGGATGTATTAAATTGAGCAAAAGTGACAGTAAAGACATTTATAATGTTACTCAAGATTTCTGTTTCAAATAAATGCTGTTCTTTTGAACGTTCTATACAAAGAATCCTGAAAAGAATGTATCACGGTTTCCACAAAAATATTAAGCAACTGTTTTCAACATGGATGATAATAAGAAATGTTACTTGAGTAGCAAATCGGCATATTAGAATGATTTCTGAGGGTGCGTCTCAGTCAGCTCCCTAGTCAGGGCACTGATTAGGCAAGTCGGACATTTTAAGCACTGAAATGTTCGCTCCCTAAAAAGTCCCACAATGCACTGTGAAAACCAGGGAGCATCGATGCTCACTATTTTCCCTTAACGGAAAGCGCAAAACATAAATCAAATGTTTTAGATGTTTTAATTTTAGATGTGTTATTTAGTTACATATTTCAGTATGAACATACGTCTCTAGAACATATTCTAGCTAACATTTATAATTAATTTATGGCTGAAATGTTGGGGAATTTAACAATCAGAGTTTTTGTCAATGTACTTTTAAATAAAATAAACAAATAATGTCAGAAAGATATCTGTGACTGCTGTTCATAACAGTAGTGACGTTATGCAACATTTGAGACACCCTGAAAGATCATGAGACACTGAGGATTGGCGTAATGGCTGCTAAAATTGTATCTTTGCCATCACAGGAATACATTATGTTTTAAAAGTAACAGTTATTTTAAATTGTAATACTATTTCACAGTATTACTGTTTTTACTGCATTTTTGATTAAACAAACTCAGCCTGGGTGAGCTTCTTTCAAAAACGTTTAAAAAAAAATCACCATTTTAAGCAGTAGTTACTACTACTGCTTTAAGTCAGTGATTCTCAACCTTTTTGACTGCAAGACTGGCCATTTTCCAAGACAATATTCAAAGGCCCTCCTGTCTAAGCTGATATGTACCTCTAGTCAGGGACGGATTATGACACAGTCTAAAGGCCCTCTGGCCCTCGATTTCTTGTTGAGTGGGGGTGGGGGAGTGGGACAATCGGTGTGGTGGGTTACGTATGGGTTTAGTGGCACAACACTCCCAATTTCTTGTTGAGCAGGGGATCCCCCCGCAGCTTGTCTGGACCACCCCACCCTCACCCCTCTGTTCTAGTGGCCCATGGGTTAATCCGTCCCTTAAAGGGCTACTCACCCCCATGTTGTTTCAAACCCGTAAAACCTTTGTTCATCTTCAGAACACAAATTAAGATATTTTTGATTAAATCTGAGAGCTCTCTGACCCCTCCATAGACTGCTATTTAATTAACACTTTCAAGGCCCAGAAAGGTAGTAAAACCATCGTTAAAATACTCCAGTGGTTCAACCTTAATAAAGCGACGAGAATACTTTTTGTGTGCAAAAAACAAACAAAAATAACGACTTTATTCAACAATTTCTTCACATCAGTGTCAGTCTTCTACGCAGTTTACGTTAGCCAGCTCCTGCGTCAGCATCACATGCATGCACCATGGTGCTCACGTGAACAGCTTTGGCCAATGGTAAGCCGGTGTTCTGGCGTAGCTCGGAAGCGCTGTATTGTATTTACTACGTCAACAGCATAGGAGACTGACACAGACGTGAAGAAATTGTTGAATAAAGTGGTTATTTTTGTTTGTTTTTTGTGCACAAAAAGTATTCTCATCGCTTCATAACATTAAGGTTGAACCACTGTAGTCACATGGACTATTTTAACAATGTCTTTCCTACCTTTCTGGGCCTTGAAAGTGGTAATTAAACGGCTGTCTATGGAGGGGTCAGAGAGCTCTCGGATTTCATCAAAAATATCTTAATTTGTGTTCCGAAGATGAACGAAGGTCTTACGGGTTTGGAACAACATGAGGGTGAGTAAACGATGACAGAATTTTCATTTTTGGGGTAACTAACCCTTTAAAGATTGTTAATATAGCTAAATTTAAATAATTTTAAGATTTATTGGTCCCCCCCCCCCAGAAGTTTTCTGAGGCCCCCTAGTGGGCTCCGGCCCCTTGTTGAGAGCCACTGCTTTAAATGAATGAATGAATAAACTTTGTTCTTGCTCTTGTGCATCTTAGCATCACCGCAGAACTCCAGTCAGCCAGCAGAGGGCAGCAGTGGAGAGTGTTCTGCTGTTCCGACCCACCTCCACATCCACGTGAGGAGCGTCATCATGGGCAGGGTGCAGGGTGTGCCTCAGACAGTTATCGAGGCAGTGGAGATTAGGTACAAGACCGCTTGCATTCAGCCTTGTATTGTTCTTATCATCTCACTTTACTGATAGCAAACATGATAGCTTTTCATTAATGTTTGAGCTTGATATATCTGGATGCATATGCTGTTTTGAACATTTTGTTTGGCATTTATTCTTTTTCCAATTCTCAGTTTCATAGAAAAAACATGGAGGATAGAGTGTGATATGGGCAGGGTGAACCCCTGTGTAAACCCAGAGCTAATGCAAAATTTCCCAGTGACCTCTTCTGTGACCTTTACTGACAATCCTCTTAATACACAACCCCCTAGATCCAGGTGGGTCATAAATGCATAAATATCATTAAGTTTGATGATTACTGTATAGATACAGTTACATTTTAATTTCTAAATTATTGATTAAATTTTTTACTGATAAAAGATACAATAAAAACAATACATTTATTTAAAAAAAAAAAAAAAAAAATCCCAGAAAATTATATTACCATATTTTTAATGTTATGTTATACATTTCAGAAATTTCAGTTTTTCTTATTTCTATTTGTTTTATCTGTTGCTTGCATATGGCATTATTTCACAAATCCAAGCAAGTCATGCAGTCTTGTGAACTCTGTAAAGTTGAATTGAAATATCTTCTCTTCTGCAGGTTCAGTATTAATTTCACAGAGTTTGACTGTGACAGGAACGATGTGTGCTGGCCTGAGCTGGCGTTCCCTCTCACAAGATACTACACAGGTAAGGGCTTGAATTTCTTACGGTTGCTAATAGAATAAGACAGAAATAGCCATGAAAACTAACATCCGTCAACATCTGAAATCACCCCCTATTTGAGGGGATAGCCATTGGTAGTGGTGTCCGAAACCATAGTGGACGTTATTGAGTGCACTCATTCAATCCCACAATGCACTGCAATAACGAGTGTATAAACGATGTACACTCAACGTCTAGAGAATACCCATAATGCGCTGTGATGGTCGCGCCGAATGTTCAATGTGGCTACAGCATAATATCATACAGGAATAAATTCCTTTTTACTTGATTATTAAATTGTTTAATTAAGATTTATACATGGTAGTTTCCAAGACAGTGTTCAAGATAAATCTTTTCATTACTACTGGAGCTGCCAGTTTGCTAAGTTTCAAATGATTATTAAACAGAAAGCACAAACTATCCAAAAGCGACAGCCTTTCCGGCACTCAGTGTCCGAATTCAGTCACTTGTTTTCATTCTCTCCTTCAAGTGGACTATTATTAGTGGAGTAATGTAGGGAATAGTGAAGGAAGGTATAGGGGGCTATTTCGAACACAGCCTCTGTCCTGTTGAAAGAGTCAGCAACACTTTATATATTATATCATTTTTGTATGTGTTGGAAACTGCTGAAATGGCATTATGTGTTTTTGTATATTTTTAAACTAGTTTATCACTCATGTTTCGGTGTATTTAGGTAGTTGATGTGAAACGTGAAGCACTAACAGCATTGTTCTGCAGTATGACATGCTATACCTCATCTAAAACTATTTTTGTAATTCTTGTATGCTGTTGATATATTTGGGGATAACATAGAATATTTGTGCTTTTAATTTGTCACACTATAGAACTATTTAAGTAAGCTGCAAATAGGTGATTTAAAGGCACAATATGTAAGATTTTTGGATTAAAATATCCAAAAACCACTAGAACAATGTTATATATTTTGTTGACTTGTGCACTTACATTATCCCAGATGTTTCCAAGAGATGTTTAAATCCAGAGAAATAAGCAATTTAACCAGGACGAACCGTGTCCAGGCGCCGTCTATCAATGACATCGCGTTATCCTCGTTTTATTTTGTAGAAACCATGGGAACACATGAGACGCTTTAATATATTATATATTTATTAGACAAGGGAACAACTGTCTGGATACATTTATAGACAGAAAATCATCATTGTTATAGCTCAACACAGTTAGTCTTATTGTTTGAATCTCGTTTTCTTGATTTACCGCGAGTACTAGGGGTGGAATGGTTCAAATTACTCACAGTTCGGTTTGTATCACGGTTTTAGGGTCACGGTTTCGGTACAGTTCGGTATGTGCTATGTTCAGGGTAATTAGGACATTTGTCAAATAAAAATAAACAAAATAAGAACAAATAATCAAACTACAAGCAACAGCACAAATACATACAATAGAGCAAAGATGCATATAAAATAATCAGTGCTTCTCAGGTTTTTCAGGTATCTAACAGTAGTTTTCAGGTACAGAAATTGAATAAAGTAATCAAATGTAAAATAAAATTGCATATTATAATCTGCACTATAAATTAAATAAAGATTAATCATTATTGAAGTTACAAAAGCTTTTCAGTCAAGAGCAGTGAGTGAATTCTTAGTCATTTGTTGTTTGATTAACATTAAAAACACACCCTTTAAGACATAATGCACAGATCCGGTACATACTGTTACACATGAACACACATCTTTATCGACTCTTTACGTTTTACTTAAGACATAACCTACTATGTTCGCTAGGATTACTCACCAAGACGGGCATGTTGACATATTTTTTTGTGTGAATTTGTCCGTTCAAGCGCAAGACTTCTCACTTCTCGCAAGAGAACTCAATATTTGCACGCTATCTGCGAAGCACCGTGTGCGCTTCAGATGAGTGCACACTGCGCACAAACACACACACACAAATCTCCTCTCAGCGTGCGTGAGTCTTGCTCTTGAATGTTTAAATTGACAAGGTTTAAATGAGTTTAAACACAACGTGTGCTGTTCAGGTCTCACCTGCGCTTGTGCGCTATCAACACCCGGGTGATGACGGCGTAAGTGACTGGTCACGTTCGAGCATACGCACTCGCATACAAGAGTGACTGTTTTGTCCACGCTTTTTGATCATCGCTGTTGTTGTAATGTATTGGGAAGCCAGAATGTGTATCCATCAACAGAAACGTACATTAGCCTAACTCCGTCTGTCTGTTTTACACGTTATTTTCAACAAACCATATTATAGATGCGTAAAAAAAACCGCGGTGCAAGTGCGTGTCGAACCGTGGGTGGAGAACCGTACGGTTCGATTTTTTACAGAGAACCGTTCCACCCCTAGTGAGTACTATGTTTTACCATGCCTGATATCGATCTAGCTTACTGCAGTGTGCAACAAGTGTCTCATAGTAGCCGCCGAGTGGATGTACAGAGTAACGTTAGTACATAATTTTCAACACGCTCAAATGTATCTAATATGAACAACAGTGCTGCGTTAACCCACATACGCTTGACCGGAAGAAGCGGAAGCTGTGACTGTGGCATAATAAAAGCTCTATTTCTCTCCAGCCATGTGTCGCACTCGTCTCTCATTAGCAATCGCTCCAGCAGCCACGTTGCGCTCCCACAACACTCGGCCCTGCTCTGCTTCATACAACAGTAACGTTGATAATCTCATCCATGAACATGATTTTTGAGTCCCGTCCCGTCCCGATTTTATTTCCACCGGCTGTGAGGTGAAGACGACATCTCCCATGAATCCGCACTTAATCTCGGAGTCATCAAGCTACGCCTTTGTTTTGAATAGGCGACCTCTAGCGGTGAAAAACTACATATTGTGCCTTTAAAAATGAAATATAAAGTTTCCCTTATGCGAAATGTTACACATTTTTTTACATAAATCCTTGATTAAGTCTTAAAGTATGAATTTTTTGTTTTTTTTTGTTTGCAGGTGAGCCATATTCCCAGGCTCTGGCTAAGGGTCTTATTCTAGTGTTCTTCTTCATCGCTGCGTCTGTTTTAGGAACGCCATGGAGACAAATCAGACAAGCATGGAACAGTGCTTGATTATGAGAGAGAGCAAGAGATAGAAAAGGACAATGATGTATCAAATAAAATGTAATATTTAATTGTAAATAGCTGTAAATATAGAATTATTTTTCTTTTCTGGTTTATACATATTTTATATGTTCTGAATTATTTATTATGTTTTGTGAAATTAACTTTTGTGTTTTTTTTTATTGAATATTCAATGCAAAATAAAAATACATATATTTTATATGTAAAAGCAATATTTTGTTTCTTCCACTACTATATATATATATATATATATATATAAAACAAATGATCACATATAATAATAACTATTAATAATAATTATTAATTTTTATAATTAATATATGTGAGATTATTATGTATTAATTTATATAATTTGAATCAGTGGTCCCGCAGCGCCCCCAGCGGTGCAGAGGCAGCCTAACAGGTGGGAGGGGACAAAAACATCATTCAGTGCCTCACAGTCTCTGACTCCAGCTGAATTTTAGACAGTTATTTCTGGTGTACTCGTGGCGACATGAGCGGAAGAGTTGGAGATCTGAGCGTGAAACAAGCCGAAGCTTTGGCCCAGGTGAAATATTTTCCTTTTATTTCTATTAGCAGTATCTCGTGGATTTAATTGCACAGGGTTTGTGAAGTGATCCTGTACATGACGGGATGAAACATTCTCCCGAGCAGAGAGAGGCCACACAGCGCAGACGAAAAGAGCCGAATCACGTTCCTTTTGAATGCAGAATTAACAGACTTTTGTAAGAGTACAAAGGGTTTAAGCTTTATTAGTTTTTCACTCTCTTGGCTTGCTGAGTTACGTAAATTACGTAACTGCTCAAGTTTGCACTGTTGTCAGCACGCACGTGAGTAGATGTTAAGGGATAGTTTCCACCAATTCGCATGTATGTGCAACTTCATACTGTTGTTTTTTTTTTTTATCAAAGCATGAATATAATGAATACATTGCATAATTCTTAATCTGTACTCCTCAGTTTCGAGAAAAGGTTCAGGATATTCTTCCCCAGTGTCCATCCCAAAGTGACCACTTTCTGCTCCGATGGCTGAGAGGTGAGCTACTTACACTGTCAAATTTGTGATGCAAAATTAAGTAGGTTAAATATTAATTTCCTGCTTAAGTACTTAAATGTTGAGTAAGAGAGAGAGAGAAATCCCTCTATCCTACTTTAATAGGCTATATAGAAATGCATTTTACTCACTTGGAGAACATTTGCAAGTCTTTGTTGCATAGATATCAATATTATAACAGGCATTAAAAAGCTTAATAAATCTAAGAGTGAGCATGATCTATAGAATATAATCTTATACTGTGGAATAGAAATAAATATTTTAGAATGATACTATCTATAGAATAAAATCTTGTAGAATGACACTATTAAACTATTTTTTGACACTATTAAACTGACAACTGTTAAAAAGATTCTTCTAAACTGATACCACCTACAGAATACAATTGTATTCTACTACATAGAATTATAAAAGATAGAATAGAATTTGGTAACACTTTATTTTACAGTGTCCTTGTTACACGTTACATGTAGTTACTATACTATAAATTATGCATAATTACATGCAGCTAACCCTAAACCAAACCCTAACCATATAGTAAGTACATGTAGTTACTTAATATTACTCAGTACTTAAATATATAATGACACTGTAAAAATGACACCATAAAATAAAGCGTAACCTAGAATTTTATAGAATGGTCATACCTGCATACCATCTGTTTAATAGAATATTATAGAATGACCATATGTATGAAGTATACATTTATTTAGATGGAATCTAATGGAATGATACAGTCTGTAGAATAGAGTCTTCTTTAGACTATAATCTCTATTTTAAGAATAGAATCATAGGTTTTGTGATGCGCTTCTGGAAAGACACGATATGTCCTGTACTGACTCGTGTTCAGACAGTATGAATCAGAGTAATCGGATCAAGACTTGTGTGTGTCTCTGTATTTAGGAACAAGGAGGACGAGTTTAGATAGTCCTGGAACACACACAATACATGATAGATTAGGCCTTCATGTTTTGTTCTGGTTAGAAATGTTCTAGATTTGTTTGTTCATTCAATTATTTTGAATATGGCTATTTTATTTACTAATAGAAACATATTACATAAAATAAAAAAAAAAGTTTGTGGACTATATTTAGTTGGAGGGTTATTTAAGCTAATTAAGTTTAGTATTTAAAGGGGCTATATGTAATAATTTTCCAGTGTGTGAACAGCTTGTAACGAAACTTAAAAAACGAGACCTTCTCCGACTTCCTAGGTTGTCTATGAAAGCCTGTTGACTGATTTTTATGTGAAGAATTCTTTTTCCTGGCAAAATTAAAAGGATATGACATTTACGCGCGCTCTTGAGAGCCCCTCATCTGTTCTATGACACATGAAATGAATGCTTATACAATGTTCAGGATAACGCCAAAAGAGCTATTCTGTACTGTAAGTCAATGGGCCCTATCATACACCTGGCGCAATGCGGCGGCAGGTGCAACTCAAGTGTTTTTTGCTAGTTTCAGCCTGACGCAGTTATCATTTTCACGTCTAGCGCCACGTTGTTTAAATAGCAAGTGCACTCGCGCCCATCTGTTCGCCCATGGGCGTGCTGGTCTGAAAACGAGGTGTGTTCAGGCGCATTGCTGGCACATTGCTATTTTGAGGCAACTGAAAACGACTGCACCATTGACCAACAAAAACCTGGTCTAAAGTCAATAGCGCAGTATTTTTTGTGTTATTTACAGGGCGCATTAGTAATATGCGCCTATAGGCGGGTGCACAATGCGCGTACACACACAGGGACACGCAGAAGCACACAAACATTTTTAAATATTAAAAATAAAAGGATTCCTCTCTGGAGAAGCGTTCAGTCTTTCCGCTCGCAAATTCCGCCATGTAAATAGTGAATCCGCCATGGTGCAAGCACTACTGGCTTTTAAAGGGAATGGGAGATGAGACTCTGATTGGTTTATTGCACGTTACGGCCAAAACACACCCATGATTAAGAGACTAGGTACAACCCCTTTGGACCATGCGCCTGGTGCGCCGACTGTTTTTTCCGTTGTTAAACTAGCAAAAGTGGATTCGGACACGCCCTAAGTGCACCTGTGCTTCAGACCATGCGCTTAGATCGTTAAAATAGGGCCCTCAGTCTCTTGTGCGTTACGAGTGCGAGCATGAATTTTCTGGCAGTTCACTTAACGGCCACCGGTGTCGCTAATAACAAGGGTTTCTGAATTCTACATAGAGCCCCTTTAAGTTAGTTAAGTTTCTCTAATTTTCTCTTTTGTTCCTCTGTTGTAAGTTGGTTTGGATAAAAGGTTCTGCTTAATGCATAAGTGTAAATGTTTTCTAAACTTTAATGTGATCCTTCAGAGTGGCTTTTAAACCCCTCTCTAGCAGCTTTACAGAGGCTGTTCTTGGGTTTTGACAAAGGCTGTTTTGTGTTCATGAACGCTGCTGAATGCAGCCAGTCTTCTGCAGGGATTTCTAGGCACCAGACAGAGAGTAGTAGTACAGATTTTACATGAGATTACTGATGTCATTGTTTAATTAGCATATAAAAAAAAGACTCCATCTAGAGTCTAGAATGCATGATGGAAGCTCAAGAGTGTTATATATCATGACAATGCATGTTTTTCCTCTAAGGATCTGGGGTTATGCATATATGTAGTTCTACATACTGGTATTATAATCTTTTGTGCTAGAGTGTTGACACATGCACATTTCGTTAATAAAAGCTGTGGTGTCTTGCAAGTGTTGATAAGATAAACACTTGATTGTGAAACATGTCATTGAGGTCTGCAGTGATGTGATATGAGTTCAGTTCACTGCAGTTCATGCCTTTAAATAAATGCATACACTACCGTTCAAAAAGTTTGGAGACGGTACTTTTTTTTTTTTTTGAAAGAATTTCTGCAAGGATGCATTAAACTGATGAAAAGTGACAGTATAAAAAAGACATTTATATTGTTACAAAAGATTTCTATTTCAAATTATGTTCTTTTGAAAAAAATGAAAAACATGCATCACTGAAAAAAATGCCTCGCGGTTTCCACAAAAATATTCAGCACAACTTTTTTCAACATTGATAATAACAAGGAATGTTTCTTGAGCAACAAATTAGCATATTAGAATAATTTCTGAAGGTTCATGTGACACTGAAGATGGGAGTAATGATGCGGAAAATTACATGACAGGAATAAATTACATTTTAAAATATATTCAAATAGAATACTTATTTTAAATTGTAATAATATTTCACAATATTACTATTTTTACTATATTTCTGTTCGAATAAATGCAGGCGTGGTGAACATAAGACTTATTTAAAAAATATTACCAACTCCAAATTTTGATTGGTAGTGTTTGTAACCTCATAATGACTGTAGAGGTTAATTAGTGGTGCTTAGTAAGGCAAGTATCATTTTTACTATTGCTTATATGAATTTAAACAGTCCTAACGGCAAGTATTTAGGGCTGTTTCTCGTATATATTTGTATACACTATTTGCCCTATATGAACATGAGTGATATCTGTTATTTTTTCCAGGTGATTAGACTTATTGCCTTGTGGACAATAAAATAGGTGAAAAAATCTCATAGACATACATTGAAGCCATATCTAGAGATCAGAATATCATATAGATTTAAAGAGACTTGGGGATGTGCCAGCAAACAATCACCTAGCAACCTCCCAGAACACCCTGGCAACCAAATGAGCAACATTCTAAAATACGTCAACATCATCGACTACCCACATCATCGTAACAAAAGCAAAATAAACATACTATGAATTTTTTTGGTTATTTTGATCAAACTGAATTATGTAATTGGTATATTTTGGTATATTTTTTAAGTAAAATATTGTTGAATTATTGTAGGCCTATATCATTTTATTTAATTCATTTTATTGTTATTGTGGTTATTTAAAATTCTACTTCTTTGAGTTTGCCTTTACTGCTGATTAATGAATGAATGAATATATATAAACAAATGCAGTAATGATGTATTTAACCAAGTCACTCTAGTATCCACCACGAAAAGTCTTCATAAGAAAGCAACTGACATATCCGTTCCACAAAACACTGAACGCTTTTGTCAGCTGTGTCACATAATCTTCTTTATGAGTATTAAATACTTATGTATGACTCCATGTCTGACTAATTCTGGGTCAGTCATGTCTCTAGGCCAGTCAGGTACAGACTAGAGTGACTATAAGACAATGAAACTAATCCACTCACTATACAGGGCAGTGGAAATGAAATTGGGTTGGGCTGAATACTTTTTTGAAAATAGGCTTTTCCCTCCAACAAAATAAGCCTATCTGCATGGAAATATGTTGAAGGTCAGCGCACTGTGGTCACCTAGTCTGCTCATGGGCCCACACGTCTGCAAACTTTCCTTCTTTTCAACTGAACAGTTAATCTGTTACCAAATAGTAACTTTCAGTGGCACATGGCTTCCAGTTATGTGCAAGTTATCTTGCCGAGTTAAAACACATAAAAGCACCTTGTCTTATGGAGTCGTGATGTTGAGTAAGGTCTGTTAGCACAATATGCTCTTTATACTGTGAGTGTGCCAGTTTATTATTGGATTGTGCCTGTGTACTGGCCATGTGGTTAAATATTAGGGCTGGAACCCTGCAAGACACTTAAAGGGAGAGTTCACCCAAAAAGCATTTATTCACCCTCAAGTTGTTCCAAACCTGTATGAATTTCTTTCTTCTGCTGAAGACAAAAGAAGATATTTTGAAGAATGTCAGTAACCAAACAGTTGATGGGCCCCATTGACTTCCATAGTATTTTTTTCCATATATGGAAGTCATTGGGGTCCATCAACTGTTTGGTTACCCATATTCTTCAAAATATCATCTTTTGTGTTCAGCAGAAGGAAATTCATAGAGGTTTGGAGCAACTTGAGGGTGAATAAATGATGACAGAATTTTCATTTTTGGGTGAACTATCCCTTTAAGCTTCCTGTAATAAATCTAAAATCTAAAAAACCTGTTAAATGACAAATTAGTGCATACTTTTGTTATCTTTCTATAATAAGTAATTACATCTTTTTTGCAACTTGTCTCTCTTGTTTTCCAGCCAGGAATTTCAATCTACAGAAAGCCGAGGCCATGCTGCGCAAGGTATCACACAAACTTAATACTACATAGTGTTTTTTTTAATATTTACACTGCTATTCAAAGTTTGGGATCTGTAAGATTTTGTTTTTGAAGGTTCTCATGTTCACCAAAGCTGAATAATAATATATATATAATGTATATATTATTATATAATACATATTTTATAATTACTATAATATATAATATAATAAATAAAATAATGTATTATTAATTATAAATAATAATAATAATAAATTAATTATCTATTTTCAGTTTTTCAAATTTTTTTCTTTGATTGCAAAGCCATTTTTTCTACTTATTATTAATATTATTATTTTTATTATTATTACTTCAAAATGGTTAAGCTGCTAAATGTATTTTTTTTTCAGGATTCTTTGATGAATAGAAAGTTCAAAAGAACAACATTCATATGAAATAGAAATCGTTTGTAACATTATAAATGTCTTTACTGTCACTTTTGATCAATTTAATGCATCCTTGCTGAATAAAAGTATCAATTCTTTAAAAAAAAATCATATTGACCCCAAACTTTTGTGGAAATGATCATATTTAAAGTCGCTGTTAATTCAGCATATAAACAAGCTCTTGGTGTCACTAATTCTGTGCTTTAAACTTCACATTTACACAATCCAGAATAATGCGGCGTGTAATTCATTAATTCATTAACAGACTGTATCAAATTGATCTTATAGAAGAACATTTCTGTAAATCTATGGATTCGTCCAGAGTGATGAATATGGGTGTGAACAATGCTAGACTTTACGTCAGGGGTTGGTGTATATTACCCAAAGGCTTCAAAGACATGTTGAATAACACTGTGAAATATGATCCAACTACTATTAGGCCCCGTTTAAACCTGGTGGAACAATTGTGGTCAGATTTCAAGGGGAGGATTTCTGATTTCGTAACTCTGTACATCACTCACAATGTCATGCTGCTACTTGTTGATTAAGCTAAAAAAAACAAAAACAAAAAAAAGGATGGTTAATTTCTTTTAAAGCCTCATTGTATTCAGGAGTTGAAGTCCTCCAAATTTGGTGTAATTGCATCACAAAAAGTTTTGGACCTCATTTAGATTTTATGCCTTTAATACCAGGTGTAAACTAGACAATTTTATAATAAAATTATTAGTGGTGTCAATCGATTAAAAAAAGAACAAATTAATCACATTTTTCCGTTAATCACGATTAATTGTAAATAAAAGGATTTTATAGGTTTTTAATATATTTTATAATGTAATAATTTCACAGTTAATCTCCAAATTAATGTAAAACAACAAAAAGACATAAACATAAAGAATATTTTAAATACTTGATTAATGGCATCTTTTTATGAATGAAGGCCAGTATCAGTGATAATACTGCTACTGATGTCTCTATGAAATTGAATTGATAGCCATTCAACATTACAGTGTAATTGAAAGCAATTACACTGTATCAATTTAACATTTATTAGGCTATATATTATATTTATTAAAAATATAACAATCTTCACATAAACCCATAATAAATTTCATATTTACCTGTGCCCTTCCTACCTGCCTAACAGGTAGGAAATATACAGAAATTGAAAAGTTATCAGACAGTCTGCACTGCATAAATTATAAATTAAATATAGTCTAATCCTTATTAAAGCTACAAAAGTTATTTAGTCAAGAGCAGTGAGTAATTTTCTCTGTTACCTTTGTTCTTTGATGAGCAGCAGGTTTATTAGGCTGCTGTCACTTTAAGACCTGCCGCTGCTGCACATGACGTGGATCTCATATGTGTCCCGTTTTATCACAACTCTTTATATAACTCATTTAAGACTGCCCTTGTAAGGATACTCAACAAAAACTGACATTTTGGCATAATTGTGTGTGTTATTGTACGTTCAAGCGAGAAAGAGAACTCGATTCTGGTGCGCTGTCTGTGCGCACGATACTGGTGCGCGTCTTTCTGAGCGTTGTGTGTGTGTCACATAGACAGGACATTCACAGACAGCGCGTTCTCTTTTGACTTGTCATGCTTTCAGTGGTTTAAAAGCATTTGCATGAATAAGAGCTTGATCATATAATGTAACGCTAGCCAAAGGATGACAGAAAAAACAGATGCTGCGTTAATTGTGTTAAATATTTTAACGCGCTAAATTGAAAAAAAAAGAGACAGCACTAATACTTTGTTGAAGGGTGTGTTCACTCTTGTAGTTCAGTAATCTTGTTTTTTTTTAGGTCCGGACCAAAAAGAAAAGGATAAATTGATTTAGTCCTTGTTCGCCTGGTAGCGTTCACATTGTCTTTTTTCACACTGAACCAAACCAAACAAACAAAAAAGGTTTTGTTTTGTGACAGAAGTGTAACAGGCCTTACCGAACATACAAAACAATGCTGTGTTCTGGGCTAAATGCACTCGTTGTATGTGCGTACATCTGGTAGCATTTGTACCAGCTGAAAACTCCTGAACAGCTTATAAAGTGTTTACAGGAGTCAAAACAGCGGCAGGAATTTCCTCCATTACACAGACCAGTAAAGATCTGCTGCAAGAAGTTGACCTGTACAGAACTGTTTTGGGCAACGTAGCTCCTATGACGAGAGGAACCAGGTTTGCTTGAGCGTTTTGTCCTTTCTAGGGTCGCATCTTGTGACATCATGTCCTGTTTTTGGTTTGTTTAGATGTCTTTGGTCTGTGGTGTGTTTATATTTCAGTCGAAACGCACCAGTTTGTTTGAAAGCGGATTGGTGCACTCCAGGGTTTGGATGGCAGTGTTCACAGTTGGCTTGTGTGGTTCAATTAAAACTAACTCTGTTGCGATTGCTCTGTTAGTGCGTTCATTTGATTGAGGGTGAACGCTGCCATCTGAACCCTGGTGCATATACCAAGACTCCTGAAAAGATGGGTCTCGGTCCACTTTCAAATTAAATCTGGTAGGGTTAGACTGAAATATGAGCGCAACATGAACCAAAGACATCTAAACGAACCAAAAACACCCTTAAAAGGACAGAATGCTCAAGCATACCTGTTTTTTCTCGTCATAGTCGCGATGTTGCCCATCACAGTTCGGTACAGGCATCAGAACCGTGTCTCCTCGCAGCAGATCTTCATTTGTGTGTGTGACGGAGGGATTCCTGCCGTTGTTTTGACTCCTTTACACATTTTATAAGCTCTTCACGAGTTCTCAGCTGGTCAAAATACCATCATATGTAGCTACACACATACAACGAGCGTATTTAGCCCAGCACACAGCATTGTTTTGGATGTTCGGTAAGTTCTGTTGCAAAAGACGTTTTTTTTTTGTTTCTTTAGGTTCGGTCTTAAAAATGATAGTGTGAACGCTAAGCGAACCAGGACTAAATTTATTATTTTCTTTTTTTCGGTCTGGACTAAAGGAACCAAAAGAACCAAAGTACAACTGTGAACACAGATGAACCGCACTAACGGAGCAATCGCACCAGAGTTCGTCTGAATCGAACCAAATCTGCCAAGTGTGAACACAGCCTAGAACTATCCATCTTATTTTGCAATGCAGAAGTAAGCTATTTTCTGTGAATGTGCAAGATTTCTGATTCACTAGCCACTTTAGGGGGCAATAGCACAAAGTACAGTAACCGGTAAAAATATTTGCACTACAAACCAGTGTTTTTATGATATACTGTATATTATAATAATATAACAACAAATACCGGTTTGTAATATCAATCAGCAACATGGGCTGTTTTTGTACAGATAAAATAACCGGAAGCGAATGACACCGGAAGCCATTCACAATCAACTCAAGCTCTTACATGTAAGGTGGATAGGCAATGTTCTATTTCAGATTTTTATATTTTGTCTGGTCGTGCATGTGCAGTTTAAAGGGTTTTATTTTAATCCATAATCATAACAAAAGTATTCATGCCGCATCAGCAGATAGCAGTTCTGCAGAGGTGAATTGTGCTTTTCAGGATTTAATTCAGGATCCTGCATTGCACTGATGAGTCACATCACTGCCTAATCACGGCTTATGGGTGATTACACCGTGATCATTCTATGCTATTGGGTGTTCAAAGTGCTGTTTGCTTTCCCATTGTGTGAGCGATGCTTGTGTAGTTCATGGGTCTTTTATTACAGACGTTTTAGCCATCTTGTTGTATCTTTGAACTCTGTCACTAGTATCCGTTGAACCTCAGGTCAAAGCACAGCTGATAATACGCAACTAATACGCAAATTATGTTCAGGCAGAACTGATAACGCTGTCAAACTTTGTTGTGTTGATGGTTCTGAATCCTATAGCCATATTTGCATATGTAAACAGTTTTAGAGCAAATAAACAGGCATGTTTTTAAT
Source organism: Coreius guichenoti (assembly GCA_039654105.1). Taxonomy (NCBI): domain Eukaryota; kingdom Metazoa; phylum Chordata; class Actinopteri; order Cypriniformes; family Gobionidae; genus Coreius; species Coreius guichenoti. The sequence continues at coordinate 9,065,997 of CM077169.1, forward strand.
CATGTGTTGTTTTTCATGTGCAGCATGTGGAATTTCGAAAATACATGAAAGTTGACACCATCACTACAGAGTGGCAAGTGCCAGAGGTATGACATCCTCGTTTTATAATTAAAATGCATATCTATTTCATTTTTATATATATATATATATATATATATATATATATATATATATATGTATATTTGCATTACTGTTCAGTGTTGGATCAGAAGATTTTATTATTTTTGTTTTATATTTATTTTTATTCTTATGTTCACCAAGGCTGCATTTTTTGATCAAAAATAGTCAACAATAATTATATTAATTATTATTAATAATAATAATTGATTTTAATATATTTTACAGTTTAATTTATTCCTGTGATGCAAAGCTGAATTTTCAGCATCTTTACTCATTACATTAGTCATTACAGTCTTCAGTGTCACATGATCCTTCAGAAATCATTCCAATATGCCGATTTGCTGTTCAAGAAACATTTCTTCTTCTTCTTATTATTATTAATAATAATATTAGTAGAAAATGGTTGTGCTACCTAATAAAACGTGCAAACTGTGGAAGTGTTTTTTTAAAAAACAGCATTAATTTGAAATTGATTTATTTTAGAGACAGAAATGTTATGTTATTTTATTCGATTTAAGAGTTTGTCATTGATAAAAAGGTGCAGACTGGTTTTCATGGGTAAAAATATTATATAATTATATAAAAATATAATATTAACATATTATGGGTAAAAATGTAAGTATGACCTCTATTATGATTGGGTGACCTGCTCATGCTCATTACAACCATAGGTATTTCTTAATTATCCTTATTTGTAGTTTAGTTTTGGTAAATATTGTGCATAAAGTAGGAAAGGATTTTTGCAATGTTGATGTTGAGTGTATATATATATATATAGTACATCTCTCCTGTTTTCCACGATGTGTCCCCTTTAGGAGTTTAATCTTACGATTATGATTGGTACTGTGTTCATGCCTCATCCAGTGTGTGTGTATGTTTGTTTTTTTTAGGTTATAGAAAAGTATCTGTCTGGTGGCATGTGTGGCCATGACCGTGAAGGGAGCCCGGTCTGGTATGATGTCGTCGGACCTATGGACCCTAAGGGTCTGATGCATTCAGCGTCTAAGCAGGACTTAATCAAGTCTAAAGTCAGAGACTGCGAGATTTTGCAGAAAGAGTGCGACTTACAGAGCGAACGGGTAGGTGTGCGGCTGTGAAAAGTGGTTCCTCCAAACATGGCAATTTTGTCATTGTTTGCTCACCCTCACATACGTATTTTCTTTCTTCTGTGAAACACATATTGAAGTCTTATGAAATACCATACACAAAGTGGATGGTGATCAAACTGGCAAAGTCTAAAAAGGACCAAAAAACAGTGTCTTATGCACTATATTTCAAGTCTTCTGCAGTTATTTTTGGAGCAGCATGAATATTCTAGAAAAAAAAAAATGTTATTCCACAAACTTTTTGAGTTTAGAGTGACATGATGGTGAGTAAATAAAAACAGAATTTTCATTTTTAAGGCTGAGGTATACATTTCGTTCCACAGGGAAACTTTGCGTTTACTCACAAAAGTATTGCGCTCTAACGAGAAACTTTGCATTCGCTCACAAAACATTTGCGTTCTCTCACACAAGTATTGCTCTCTCCCGAGTAGACGTGCCGATATACAGTAATGCGATATATCATGATAATAAATATGCACAGTATTGTTATCGTGGGTATTGTTATTTAAAATACAATGAATAGTTATTTATTACGAATTATTCAGATTTTTAGAATGCATTTTTCAGTTCAAATTTACAATACTGCTTGTATGCTGGGTCAAAGGCACATGCAGTCTGATGTAAACAAGCCCAACACGCGTGAAAAGCGCATGGCGGAACGAGTGAAGGAGACGCGCTGAATGAAAATGCACGTTCACTCTCTGATAGCAGATGGCGCTTATGGAACAGCAGAAATGCAGCCGTTACCCCGGTAACCCCGTAAACAAAGCAGTCGTGCTACTTTCTGTTTCTGAACAGTATTTAAATGTTTCAGATGTTTGTATTCGCATGGTGTGTTCATCTCAGCACCAAATACTTGATAAGTTGAATAAGACTTAATAGGCTATTGATTGTCAAACTTAAACATTTTTACATTTTAATCTGGACTACAACATGCCCTAGATATTGATTGTTCTGATTTATTATTGTTCGGTAACACTTTACAATTAGGCTCCATTAGTTAACATTAGTTAATTTATTAGTAAACATAAACTGACAATGATGAATACTTCTAAAGCATTTATTAATCTTAGTTAATGTTAGTTTAAACATTTAATAATATATTATTAAAATCAATGATCAAAAAACAATGATCAGTTGTATTTTTTTTAACCAACGTTATCAAAGAATAATAATAACTTCTGTAACAAATGTAACTATTGCTCATTGTTAATGTTAATGAGACCTTATTGTGACCTTATAAGTGATACCTATTGTTCTTTATAATTCTTTTGCACTTTAATCTGTTCGAAACATTTGTTTACTTTATACATTTTTTGTGTAATATTTTATTGTAAATAAATGTTCAGTTCTTTTTGTTATAAGAAAAAAGTTATTAAACCTGTTATGTATGTATTAAACCTGTATATAGTATGACAACACTTTTTTGCAACGTATTTCAATATCATGATAATACTGTATACCGTGATTTGATACCATCACATTCCTACTCCCGAGAAACTTTGCATTTGCTCGCAAAACATTTGCGTTCTCTCACAAAAGTATTGCAGTCTAAAGAGAAACTTTGTGTTCTCTCGCAAAACATTTGCATTTCCTCACAAAATCACTGAAATATAAAATACCACCTCATATTATTACCATCACAAAAGTTTTGCAATCGAATGCAAAGTTTCTCTGGGGAATGCGAAAGTTCTGTGAGCAAAGGCAAATGTTTCACAGGTGAACGCAATACTTTTAAGATTAAAAATATGGGCGATTTACATCAGTCAGCTCTGACTGTTGAAGTTCTGCAGACTGGCTCTGACTTTCAACAACTAGCGTCAACTCTTCCAGACTGAAAATCGGCACACAAATCTGGACAAAAGTTGTGTAGTGTATTCCAGCCTTAAGGTGAACTCTCGCTTTCACTTAAGAACTGTGGCTGTTGCATAAAATGCTTAGACTGCTCTTACAAGGTCATAACTTTTTTTAAGTCGGATACATAAAAACATAGATTGGTCTAATTTTAATCTGAAAAGTAAGACTGATTATACCTTGGCTAACTGCTAGTTGGTAAGACTAGTTCTCAAGACACAGTCTTAACAATTTATACAACTGGCCCTGAGGTTATAATCACTCATATCATAGTTTTATATGTTGTAGTTTATGTCTGTCTGTTTCTTGTTCTTTTCTCCCAGTTGGGTAGGAACATTGAGTCTATTACTATGGTCTATGACTGTGAAGGTCTGGGAATGAAGCACTTATACAAGCCTGCTATAGAGACTTATGGAGAGGTGTGTTTTTTTATTTGTTTCTTGATTATTAATGTGTTGCTTGGCTCTTTCAGGTACATTAGACTGCAATAGTCTCATGTTTATTTTTTCTTTCATAGATTCTCACTATGTTTGAAGATAACTATCCAGAGGGACTCAAGAGGTTATTGGTCATTAAAGGTCAGTAGTACTTTTATAACTCATCAGATTGGCATATAGAGCATATTACATTAAAGTGGCACAAGTTATTTAGTAAGTAGTGCCCTATGATATGTGTGATGCAGAAAACACAGACGGAATCCAGTCAAATTAATGAATTTACAATAACAATAACCCAGAATGTCACAGAATTTGACAAAATGTGGATGAATGAATCAAAAGTATACACTTAATCAAATATCACACAATTGTTCGTCCATGTTTTAATTTAAACAGTTAAACTGTTTAGCACTTTGTTTAGGGATTGTTCAAATTTCATTTTGTTAAATAAATAAATAAAATGAAATTAAGTTAAAGTTTTATGCATTTATTTGATAACCACAGTTTTTGTTCATAAACTTGTGTTAAATCATAAAACACAGAATCCAGAAAAATGTAAACAGTAACAGTTTACAGTAAGGTCTCATTTATTAACTACCAATTAGAAATATATTTCTACAGCATTTATTAACCTTTGATAATGTTAGTTAAAAAATGTTCATGTTCATGTTAGTTTACAGAGCATTAACTAATGTTCAACCTTTGATCCTAAAAATGTATTAGTAAATGCTGAGATTTAGATGACCTAAAATTAATAAATGCTGTAGAAGTGTTGTTCATTGTTAGTTCATGTTAACTAATGTAGTTAACTAATGTTAACAAATGAAACCTTATTGTAAAGTGTTACCATTTAAACAGACAGCACGTATTTTTTTATTATTAGTTCATAGTACATTATAAATCAGTAATTATATTTGAATGAATTCAATTGATTAGGCAATCTTTTTGATGATTAAAATTTAATTAAACCCTTAAAATGGATTCCAGAAACATTAGAACAGAAAAGATGAAATTTTGGAAAAAAGAAAATGGAATTTAAGAAAAATAAAACATTTCATAGGGCCCTAAGTAAGCAATACATATTGTGCCACTGTGAAGCATATCTGAATTTCTGGACTGTTTCTGTTGCAGCACCCAAACTGTTTCCTGTGGCTTACAATCTGGTGAAACATTTTTTGAGTGAGGACACTCGCCGTAAGGTCATCGTATTGGGATGTAAGCCAACACGTCTTACTACACTAATGTTTTTTTATAGCATTCATCTGTTGCTATTGTATTCATAACACTTGCTCAGAGAAAGTCCCATCTGGACCTGGCAGTTTTTGTATCGTTCAGTTGTATCTAAATGTATTTAGGTGGAAAGTTTTGCAAATACCTTTGGTTGAGGGATTAGACATTAGGCTGAAAAAAAGATACTTCTTGTTAAGGCCCCAATATACTTTAAGTGAAATCAAAGAACAAACTGGTGTGGCGTCATTTCGAAAAAAATCAGGCGAGTTCGAAACAGCTTGCCAAAGTGAACTTTCCGGAAAGTGTCTGGAAAGTTTGTTTTGGATGGTAAACACCTTCGAACTACCATTGGTTCATGGCAATTACATGGCTCCATCTTCCTTGACATGGGAATCTTCTCCGGTTCATTTCTCCTGTTCATTCCTCAGAGGTCAGAGCCGCTTTATAGTAGAAACTGAAGTTGTAATTCTAATTGATAGAGAAACTAACACTGTTTTTTAATGTTTAATACCGTAAAGCTGCTACTTTAAAGAAATCTATTGTATAAAGTGCTATATAAATAAACATGACATGACTGGAGTGCCAAATTGCAGAACTGGTGCAAACATATCCACATCGCTATGATCAGATGCTTTCTTAACTGCTGTTTTCTCACCGCTCTCATTTTTGTTGTGTGTTTATTTTGTTATTGAGAGGAAAGCATGCAGCACATCTTTACATATTCATTTAAAGGGTTAGTTCACCCAAAAATGCTAATTTGCTGTTCATTTTCTCACCCTTAGGCCATCTAAGGTGTCTTTTTTTCTTCAGTAGAACAGTAAAGATTTTAAGCTGAAACCATAGTCCTTGGTGATTCATATAATGCAAGTCAAAAAAACATACAGGCAAAATAAAATTAATAACAGTGGCTCCTGACGATTCATTGAGGTCTTATGAAGCAAAACGATCAGTCTGTGCAAGAAACTGAACATAATTTACATTATTACAGGTAATAATGTTGTAAATTATGTTCAGTTTCTTACACAGACTGATCGTTTTTCGCTTCATAAGACCTCAGTGTATCGCCAGGAGGTGCGGGTATTAATTTATTTTTGTCTGTATATGTTTTTGACTCTCAAAGTGATGGTAGCCGTTGACTTACATTATATGAATGACCAAGGACCACGGTTTCAGATAAAAATTTTCTTTAATGTTCTACTGAAGAAAAAAAAGTCACCTACATCTTGGATGGCCTGAGGGTGAGTAAATGAACAGCAAATTTTCATTTTTGGGTGAACTATCCCTTTAAACGGCGCTCTCAGCAGTGCGGGCGGCGTCTCGATGTTTGTTAACAGTATACTGCTGGTCACGTATTTGAACTTCTTTTTACCCCTAAGCAAACTTCGCCGTGACTATATCGGGGGCTTTAGTATCCACAGCTGTCATTCAGATGTTTACACACAAATTCATTTTGTCATCAAGTTTGCTGTGACTAAGCTTCTGTGTCTGTCTCCTCAGCAAACTGGAAGGAGGTGTTACAGAAATACATCGACCCTGAGGAGCTCCCAGCGTACTATGGGGGAAAACTCACCGACCCTGATGGTGACCCCAAATGTAGGACCATGGTGAGTAAGAGACACTCGACACACGTCATTCTAATGTTGGCCAAGTGATATTGACTTGCTAACGAGGTAATGTTTAGCTGCAACTGTCCCAGATTTCTTCTTTCTCTTTTTAAATGCAAGGACACTTAAGATATTGGGGAAGTTGCGAAACCCACATAAGAATCAGACAGCAGTTTCCATTCGACAAACCTCGAGGTCTAACCGCACAAAGCCGACTTTCTCGAGTGCAATAGAGTGTCCTCTATCTGATACTTTACTCTGAAGTCACAAATGAAGTACTGAAGGATTCTTGGTTATTTTTTTTTGTTTGATTACATTTTTGATTGTTGTTTACTGCGCTTATATCTTGCTGTTTTGTACAGCGAAACATCAGCACTGAACTTCACTTAAACATCTCAAATAAATATTAAGAGGTTTCAGAGAATATATTTGGTTAAGATTATTTTTTTAAGATAGTCTTTCTGTTAAACCACCAAAATGTAAATATGAGGAACAAGAGCAAGATCACAGTTTTATGACAGTTGGCATCACAGAGAGCTGATGCTATGAGAGACATCATTATCTATTGCACACAGGATTCATACAAGGTGCTTAAAGTGCTTGAAGTACTTGAATTTGACTTTTTGAAATTTAGGTCCTGGAAAACCCTTAAAACCCTTGTTTAATTTTATTGATAAAACAATCTTTTCACACAAAATTAATGCTGCAGCCCATCTGATATAGATATAGAGCCATTTTGCATGGCTATGAGAGTGATATTGCTCAAGTAAATATCCAAGTATATGATACAGCTGATACAGCTTTCATTCTTCCCAGATTTCTTCCTGACATATATTCATGAGAAAAAAAATCAGTTTGAATAAGGAAATCTTTGAATAAATGATCTTTGTCATAGTATCCTTTGAATGGTTAAAGTTATTAGTTATTATAGTCATTGCATGTGCTACACTTTATTTGTATTTATTTATATTTTACCATTTTGTTTTATTCGTTTATTTTTTTATTTATTTTTAAATAATTTTTTTTTTTTTTATTTATTAGTCCTTGAAAACCAAAAAAGTAGTGCTTTAAAAGCTTGAAAGTCCTGGAATTTCATTTTACAGTATCTGTACGAACCCTGTGCAAATATATTTTAGGGCAAAATAGCTTAATAATGCCAATTACAAAAAAAAATTTAAAAAATAATAAGAAAATAGAAAATAATTTGTTTCATAGCCTTCTCATCTGTCATCGTCAAGAGTGTGGAAAAAAGTTCATTTTGGACTGTTTGTATTGGGTGTGTAACGGTTCTCTGGAAAAAATTTCTCCACACACTTGCACCGTGGTTCATCTTAAATCTGACGATGTGTCTATAATATGGTTTGTTGAAAATAACAACGCAGACAGACAGTTCGGATAATCTATGTTTCTGTCGATGGATATGCATTTTGGCTTCCCAATACGTTACAACAGCATTGATTAAAAAAAAACGTGGACAAAACAGTCACTCTTTGTAAACTTTGTTCAATGCGAATGCTGTATGCTCTAACATGACCAGTCATTTACGCCGTCATCACCAGGGTGCAAGACAACGTGAACGAGAACTCGCGGAAAGCCGCGTCTCAGACAGTGCGTAAATATTGAGTTGTCTTTCAAGTCTTGTGCTTGAACAGACAAATTCACACAAAAACTGTCAACATGCCCAAGTAACCTAGCAAACATAGAAGGTTATGTCTTAAGTGAACGTAAACAGTCGAGAAAGACAACGTATGTGTATCAATATTTTGGATCTGTGCATTATGTCTTAAAGTGACAGCAGCCTAATATTCCTGCTGTCTGTTAATCAAACAACAAAATACAAGGAAATCACTCACTGCTCTTGACTGAATAGCTTTTGTAACTTTAATAATGATTCATCTTTATTTCATTTGTACAGTGAAGATTATATGCAGGTATTTTACATCTGATTACTTTATTCAATTTCTGTACCTGAAAACTACTGTTAGATACCTAAATAACCAATCACGGTTTATTTTATTTGTATCTTTGCTCTATTGTATTTTATTTGTGCTGTTGTTTATAGTTTGAGTATATGTTCTTATTTTATTTATTTTCCTTTTTTTCCCTGAACATAGCACATACCGAACCGTACAGTAACCGTGACCCTGAAACCATAAAAACCGAACCGTGAGTAATTTGAACCGTTACACCCCTAGTTTGCATACTGTTTGCTTCCAGCGCCATAGAAAGATGCTTCATAATTTGAACCTTTTATGGTCAGCCCTTGTTGTTTGGAGTATATTTTTTATATGTATTTAATGTATGAGACTGTATCATTTGCTAGTATAACCGCCAACAGTGCTGTATTCAGGCATCAGCATTTGTCTTGAGATAATTTCCTTTTCAGTTTATTGTTATGAGACAATGGCATACATTTTGCAGTCCACCTGGTCTTTCTGTCACTCAGTTTAACGTTTTATATTTGCATATTCGCCTATTTAGTTCAAACCTATATGAGCTTCCTGCTTATCCTAATACCAGTATACCCACATAATTTAGCAATACCAGGAAATACAGCCTGTTGCCTCTGACAACCTCCTTATAGATGCATTCTTAGAGTCCAGTAGTGTCAGTGTCTCAAAGCAACAGAGGGGTGGAATACCTGTCAAATGGTTGTTTATCTATATCACATTATCTTTAATTTTCCTCTTGCACAACATTTAAACTTCATTATGATATGCTCAGTCGTGTAATCTGGATGAGAGCCCGTTGGATTGCTTCTCTTATTGCATAGGCTGATTACTCTGGTGATCAGTTGGCAAGGTTGAAGCTTTGGAACACATGACATGACTAATCTTCCCCTTCAATCTGTTTTAGCATTGTGGTTATGATTCTGTTTGTGATAAATCCTGAACGTGAAGAGCAAAGGGCTGTTATGACAGCAAGCACCCTGTCAAACGGACATAACGCATATTTAACCCTCTGGGGTTATTCCTCACTTAGGGGTGACAGGAAGATGTTAATCATAATTGTATTAAATCATTTTATTGAAATTAATGTACTATGTTTTGTTTCAGGAATATTTATTCTTTAATATCTTGTATTTTGAAGAGATTTCATTGTACTACACTGAAAAAAAAATTGGTGTAAAGTTTTCACTTTTTCAAAAAACCTGAAATAGCATTTTCTAATAAAACGTACTCCGGTAATCTTTTATTTACAGTGTAGATAATATTCACCTCTAAATTATGCAGCATTTATATATCTATATGAAATATAAATATATATATATCTATATAAAATAAAGAATATCATATATATAGTATAATATAATCAAAAAATTTAAACATTATGGCCTGGTTTCACAGACAGGGCTTAGATTAAGCCAGGATTAGGCCTTAGTTCAATTAGGACATTTAAGTAGCTTTTATTAACCTGCCTTAGAAAAAAAAATGACTGGCGTGCATCTTGAGACAAAATGGCAGTGACATATTTTAAGGTATGTCAGATCAAGTTGCTTTCAGTTAAAACAGCTCAAACATGCATTTTAGTCTGGGACTAGTTTAAGACATGTCTGTGAAACAGGGGGTACAAATGTAAAATTTTTTGGTCTAAAATGAGCGAAGACCACCAGAGGGTTGAATTTTTGTTTCTGTGCGTAGGATTTGAAGTCAGCATGTTCCTATTGTGATGTAAATCTGAGTGAAACACCTTCTCGAACAAGAAAAAATGTAGGGCGGGACGTTATTTTGTCCATCAGGAATTGATTGGATGGTTGCGGTCCCATCCTCGTGCTAGTAAACACGTCATCAGTGAAGAGAAGAAATGTTGCTGCAAGAGGGAGGGGAAGTTATTTTTGTTAATTAATTAAACAAAATAATAATGATGTGCATGGATAAATAACTTATTATAAAAACACTGCAATATTCCATAAAGTAGTAATGATCAGTTTTGATTTCATGATGATTTTAATGCAGAATCACATGCAAAGTTCTGAAATGAGACATTTTGTCTCTGTGTATAGATACACAGGTAAAGCTGCTGCCTCCTTCAAGATTGGAAGTGCTAAAAAAGACCTCAGAAGACTTTGTGAAAACTCAAAGTGGACTGATATTTAGTTACAAAATATTTATTAACTACAATCCTTGGAGTCGTCGTTGGACTGTGATATCGCACAAGTCAAATTGTTTGTTTTCTGTGTTTAATGCTAGAGAGCTGAAGATAGTAGTTGTTTGTTTTATCTTAAAGATAGTTAGAGTGCTTTTTTTCCCCACTGGTGTGACATGTGGATGGCAATATCCTTGCATTTTAAACCTGTAATCAACCTTAAAGAAAACCAGAGCACTTCCTTCGTGGGAAAATCACTAAAGGGATGCAAGTAAAAAAGATTTGTTTGTACTAATGAGCACAGATGGGGTCATGACATGTTGAAACTTAAGCAAGTCACACAACAGGCTTCCATTGGAATGTCTTCACACAAGGATATTTTATGGAATGAGTAATAAAACTGTGGCTGAATCCCAATTCACATATTTCCTAAATCCCACATTCACATTACAAGTATGTACTTTTGAGTATGTAAAAAGATGCTATGCCAGTATTAGGAAATAGTGATAAAATTGTCTTATGCTCACCAAGGCTGCATTTATTTGATCAAAAATATAGAAAATATTCTGAAATATTATTACAATTTTAAATAACTGTTTTCTTTTTTTAATATACTTTAAAATGTAATTTATTCCTGTGATAATTCCTGTCAAAGCTGAATTTTCAGCATAGTCACATGATCCTTCAGAAATCATTCTAATACGCTGATTTGCTGCTCAAGAAACATTTCTTATTATTATAACAGTAGTGTATATTACAGTTTTATAGAAATCATATATGATCCATGCACCTTTGGTATAGTAACATTATTTGGGATGCACTAATCTTGCATACTATAAGATGTATAGAATGTGAATTGGGATTTAATTTATATGTTGAGTGATCTAATACTATTGTTAGTGATTGTGAGTGTCTAAATTTGCTTTTTTGTATATCAAAATAGTAGTGATTCATTTGGAGTGACAAACCTTTTCTCAACCATCATCTATTTTTGGGTCTGCGACTCCAGACGACGTGACCTTAACTTTTTATGAAGTGTCTGATGCTGATGTTGTCATGTTAAACTGTTTGTCTTATTGTATTCACTGACAATATAGACTCTTGTTTCTGTATTTTACTGAGATTTGAGCTTTTGAAAATAAACATGAACACATGTGCAAGCTGTCATCTTGCAACATTTTTCTCCTGAAGCTTCAGAGTAGATTACTCAACCTATATGTAGGATAATAAGTCTTAAACAGTGATTGTAAAGACAATTTGTGTTCCTTATTAAAAGCCACTTTGATTTGGGCTGCTTTCCTGTCTATTTTTTCTTTCTGTTTCCTTATCGTTCATAAAATACTTTACTAACATTTAAATATGAGGCTTTTATCTTTTGCACTCATGATGCTTCTGTAAGTTTCATCCTCCTTTGTTTTTCCATTTTCAATTCTGATTAACTATTACCAACTCATCTCAATCAAGCATATGTTAAGCAAATGTTTCTGTGTTTTTTCAGATTACATTCGGATCAGAGATTCCCAGGACCTACTATGTTCGAGACTCCATTAAAGTGGACTATGATCAGTGTGTGACTATTGGCCGTGGCTCATCTCATCAGGTGGAATATGAGCTACTTGCACCAAACTGTGCACTAAGGTGAGCAAAAAACACTTTCTGATACTGATACTTGATATGGAGTTTGCCATGAACCAGATCATGACATTAAAGATGCTGTAAACCATTTCTTTTTGGAAAATCATGCATAAAAGAGACATTCTGAAACAGGTGTCTGTCTCTGTGAAGCTCTGCATACTTCTATTTAGCACTTTATACTCTTTTTATGAGACTTTTTAAGCCAAACTAGCTAACAAGCAAGATTCTCTGCATGTGAGACGTGCATTCAGTTTACTGACATTGGGTTTGTTGGCATGTCTTTAAAAGGGCGGACTTTGGATGTTAGGGTGTGGTCTAATTTAGTGAACAAAACATTAAAAACACTTTCAGCAACTTTCTGGATTCAACATGCACATACATGTGCTAATTGCCACTGTAAATTGGACATACCTTGAACTGGAATAGTGCACTAGTTTTGCGTTTAGTAAAATAAGTCTGTTTGAAATAAGTCTCTCATGCGCACAAAGGCTGCTTTTATTTGATCAAAATACAGTAAAAACAGTAATATTTTGAAATATTACAATTAAAAATGTTCTATTTTAATATATTTAAAAATGTAATTTATTCCTGTGATTATTACTCCAGTCTTCAGTGTCACATAATCCTTCAGAAATCATTCTAATATGCTGATTTGGTGCTCAAGAAACATTTCTTATTATTACCAGTTGTGCTGCTTCATATTTTTGTGGAAACCATTATACAGTTTTAGAACAGTTTGATGAATAGAAAGTTCATCATTTCATTTATTTACAATAGAAATCTTTTGTAACATTATACATGTCTTTACTGTCACTTTTGATCAGTTTAATGCAATATTGCTAAATGAAACTATTCATTAATTAACACAAGCTTTTGAACAGTAGAGCTGCACGATTTTGGATAAATTGAGAATCACGATTTTTTGTTTAAAAAAATTCTCCCACAACTAAACAAAATAACAATTTACTACATGTTCTCACAAAATGTTAATTGCTGCACTCTGGTTAATGAATTTGAATTATTATTTTTTACAAATTATTTTTGTAAAAAATCGGTTTGAGTAAATGATTCAGTGACCTGCTCATAAAGACTTCACTTGTTTCATTACTGGATGAATCAGCGTTTTTGAACAAATCTCTTAAATGAATGATTTAATGACAAATAATAATCACTTGTCGCCACCTACTGGTGTAACGATGTAATTGATACAGTCTTTATTAAGTTACTTATTAAAATTAAAATTAAAAACTTATTTAAATTCAAAAAGGGACAGTGCACATTAATCAACACTCATGAATGTAAATGTACCCAAATTGCCGGAAGGCTAGTTTTTATTGGTAGTCCCTTTGCCAGATGTTATTAGGCCTAAAAACTAGAGAAAAGAAAGAAAAGAGAGAAAGAAAAACAACAATACAACCAGAAATTGTAAACAACTCTGTAAAATACAATTAAACAGCACATTATACAAAAAGACAGTATTGTTATGGGTTAAATAATAATGATAGTAATAATAATAAAGGGAACAACGTTAATGTTCACATTGTTGATTATGAAGAAGCCATTTCTTAAAATTAGAATTCCACTGATGTGATGCTCTAAATGAAAAAACAGCTTGACCAAAAAGAGTTTTCCTATGTGGAATTATGCAATCCGCTCTAGCTGCGCCTATACTCTGTTTTCAATAGATTTAAAATGAATAAAGTCAGCCAGAGGAGGAGAAGCTAAAGCATACATAATCTTCTGACATCCACTGACATCAGTGTTTATATCCGAACTATAAACTTTTATCCCGGTACTTCTGTGATAATTTGAATTATTGTAACACAGACATAATCATACTGTGCGGTTGAAAAGACTGTTTGTGAAGCTGTTTCATACCTATATGTGATAACTGCTCTCTCTGGATCAGCAGCAGCGCCAACGCTGTGTTTCACTGTGATTATATGTTTAAAGTCCCCCTGTAGTCAATAATTTTATCCCTTAAAACTAATTTTTGATCACCAAAATGACATTTTTAAATGTTTTTTCCTGTGGAAAAAATGTATTCATGCCTTAAAATAGCTTGATTGTAACTCCCTTGCTTCATTTAGTATACCATGAATATGCAAATTAGCCCCGCCTCCACTCACACCAGCTCAATGATCCACTCGCTCAACTTTACTGTAGTAAACGCTGCACAGTATATGAGCATAGACTTACCACTGCATTAGCTTTTCTGTGATGCTCTACTCAATTCAACGGTCTCTTCCTCAGATGGCAGTTCTCATGTGATGGTGCCGATGTAGGTTTTGGTGTCTATTTGAAGAAGAAGATAGGAGAGTGGATGAAGGCCAGTGATATGAAGGAAATTGTGCCAAGTCAGCGTTACAACGCTCACCTGGTTCCAGAGGACGGATCCCTCACCTGCCCAGAACCAGGAGTGTGTAAGTATTAATTAACTAAATAAACATTAAAGGAGTAGTTAACTTCAGAATTAAAATTTCCTGATAATTTACTCACCCCCACGTCATCCAAGATGTTCATGTCTTTCTTTCTTCAGTCGAAAAGAAATTAAGTTTTTTGAGGAAAACATTCCAGGATTTTTCTCCATATAGTGGACTTCAATGGGGTACAACGGTTTGAAGGTCCAAATTGCAGTTTCAATGCAGCTTCAAAGGGCTTTACACGATCCCAGACGAGGAATAAGGGTCTTATCTAGTGAAACCATCTGTCATTTTCTAAAAAAATAAAATAAAAATGTATATTCTTTTTAACCACAAATGCTGTTCTTGCTCTGATCTGCGATGGAAAGGTCACACGTGACGTAGGCGAAAGTACCGATCAAGTGTTTACAAAGAGAACTTGACTAAGTCAAACGCCCTTCACAAAAAAAAAAGGTAAAGCAACGATGTCGGACGATTTTGAAGGAGAAAATGAGATGGAGTTTTTCGCCCTACCGCGATACTTCCGCCTACGTCACGCGTGACCTTTCCATCGTGATGACGTAATGCGTGGCGCATCGCAGATCAGAGCAAGAAGAGCATTTGTGTTTTTTTTTTTTTAGAAAATGGCCGATCATTTTGCTAGATAAGAAGCTGGGATCGTGTAAAGCCCTTTGAAGCTGCATTGAAACTGCAATTTGGACCTTCAAACCGTTGTACCCCATTGAAGTCCACTATATGGAGAAAAATCCTAGAATGTTTTCATCAAAAACCTTAATTTCTTTTCAACTGAAGAAAGAAAGACATGAACATCTTGGATGACGTGGGGGTGAGTAAATTCTCAGGAAATTTTAATTCTGAAGTGAACTAATCCTTTAAACATGCACAGGAATTCACTTTACTATCTTCATTTTCTCAGATGTACTGCGATTTGACAACACGTACAGCATCTTCCAGTCCAAAACAGTCAGCTTCACAGTGGAAGTCCTCCTACCTAGTCATGTCAACCAATCAGAGCGTTAGAAATTGTGTCAACAGGCAAGCAGTCAGTAAATTGAGATTATAAAACTGTTTAGAAACTATTGCTCTGAATACAGTATATCTGCTGTAGTTAATAAAGGAAAATACAATAATAAAGCTACTCATGGGAAGAGGAGAGTATGTAATTAAACTGACCAATCACAGCATTAAAATGGTGGGATGAAATTTAAGCTTTAGTGATCATCCATCAACATATCTGGATCCTGACTTCAGTGCCAGTGTGATTCTTCACAAGATGAAGCTTTTATCAAGTTGATTTGCCATATATTAACGAAGTGTTTATCATTGAACTTATCATTGAGCTGTGGTTTATTAAGTGTAATGACTGTGCTGCAGATTACTAGACTGAAACTGTCTTGGTACACGTTATTTGAGCTCGCCCTTTCCCTCTTTATTATTGCCTTGTATGTATTTTATCTCTTTAAAATAATTTCTTTTGATAATGAATTAGTTTAGCTAATGATCTCAGACAAGTCTGCACACTTTTTTCCTCTCAGAATGTAGTAAGAGGTTAAATTATTATATACCTTTGTTCATGTTATTGATGCACAATCTGAACCTTTTGAAATATATTGTTTACAAAGAGCATTTGACTTGATTCAGAGTATGATGTTGCTGTTTTTTAATTTTTTTTTATTATAATTTAACTCATGATTGCCTTTAATTCTAATTAATGTTGTAAAGTTTTGGTTAGTAAGGAGTGTTTTACCTCAGGTTTTTGTGTTTACAGTAACAGTATCTGTATTTTATTCCAGCAACATGCATCTGTTTCGTCCATGTCTTTCTATGATGACCACATTGTATTTTGTCTGATTTGCATGTCTCTTTTAATATTGATGCAATTTATGAGTATTGTATTTTTTTTATTTTTATTAATTTACTAATTAAATGTATACAATACAATAGCAAACACTTTTTTTTCTTATCTCTCTGACCTATATTTATACATGCTTTTAAAGCAGTGTCTATAACATAACCAGTTCCCATGTACAGACTAAATCTAATTAAAATGATTTGGAAGAACATTTTCACAAGATTGATTCCTGTAAGGAGGTTAGTTTAGATTAATGCAAGATGAGTATTTTACTCCGTGTTAATGTCATAATGTGTGATATAGTTGCAATAGTGTTCATTTGTAGCCTGTCAAATGGCTCCATCTGTTGGTGAAACATGTTTATCCATTATAATCAAGCCAGTAGTTACATCTCTGTCCATTAGAGGGCGCCATTGAAACGGAAATATAAGGATGCTGAAGTTTCTAATTCTGACGATTAAGACAATAAAGATATTTTGTATTGTGACATTCATTAATATCGTGTAATGCAATATATATTCATAACGTATATTTAAATTTACGTTAATTACTTTATATATACACCAACGTTCAACACTTTAGAGTCGGTAAGAAAAAGTATCTTATGTTAACCAAAGCTATATTTATTTGTTCAAAAATACAGTAAAAACAGTAATACTGTGAAACCTTATTGCAATTAACTATTTTAATATATTTTAAAATTAAAATGTTTTCCTGTGATAGCAAAGTCACATGATCCTTCAGAAATCATTCTGATTTAGTTTTCAAGAAACATTTCTTATTTTTATCAGTGTTAAAAACAATTGATAAAACAGTGATACATTTTTTCAGGATTCTCTGATTCAAAAGAACAGCATTTATTTGGAATAGACATCTTTTGTAACATTATAAATATGATAATGTTGCTTTGATCAATTTAATGCATCATTCATTGCTCTATACAAGTATTCATTTACTTAAAAAAGGCAACTTTACAATGTTATCTGTTTTATAGACGGTATTATCTCATATTTTCAGACGTAATGAGAGTTTGGGACAGTAAAACAAACAGCTCCACCTTAACAGTTCAGACAAACTGGTCTTCCTTTAGTAACCAAACCCAAGAAGGCTCGTTCTTCCTAATAAGGTGACGAACCACTCGCTGATTGGAGTTCCACGGGCTCTATGTTAATGAAGGGGCGGGCTTGTGAAATGAGTAGGTGACGTCAACTCTCATTCCGCAGAGAGTCAAACAAACATGGCGACAGAATGCAGTGGGAAAGGGTACACGCTAACTTTAATGCTGTTCTTTTGGAGTAGAGTTTGTGTGAATAGAGCGGAATCCTGGGAGAGCGACAGCCGGATCCTCGGCATGAGGCTGCAGAGGAGCGTCAAGCCCGCCTCGACCACCGATGATGGGATCATACAGGTAACCGAGGGGAGCGAGATCCTGCTCAGGTTCTACGGACTGCAGATCAGCAATGACACCTGGAAGCAGATTAAGTTCGTAGATCAGAGCGAGGACAACTACAACATGACTTGTGCTGACTTCACCAAAGACATCTCCATCAATACTAGTATAAATGTCAACAGCCAGGGCACCTCTGGGTTGTTGTGGGTCAAAATTAAATCACTTAGGAAAAGTGAGTCCCACAAGGATTATGGGCTGTGCATCAAACAAGATGGGAAGTGGAACCTGCTGGGAGAACATGATGGAAGGTTGCGTGTGCTGGAGGAGAAGAAGTCGCTGCTTCCCATTTGGTTCCAAATCATCTTGATAGCCTGCCTCCTGGTGCTCTCAGGGATGTTCAGTGGTCTAAACCTGGGGCTCATGGCTTTGGACCCCATGGAGCTACGAATCGTGCAGAGTTGTGGCACTGATAAAGAGAAGAAGTATGCACGCAAGATCGAGCCCATACGGAGGAAAGGAAACTACCTGTTGTGCTCGCTTCTCCTCGGGAATGTGCTGGTCAACACCACGCTGACCATCCTGCTGGACGATCTCATCGGCTCAGGTTTGGGTGCTGTGGTGGCGTCGACCATCGGTATAGTCATCTTTGGCGAGATCGTTCCTCAAGCACTCTGCTCTCGCCACGGCTTGGCAGTGGGTGCCAACACCATCCACATCACCAAGTTCTTCATGCTTCTGACCTTTCCGCTGTCCTTTCCCATCAGCAAACTCCTGGATTGCGTGCTAGGCCAGGAGATTGGCACCGTGTACAACAGAGAGAAGCTGGTGGGGATGCTGAAGGTGACCGAGCCGTACAATGACCTGGTGAAAGAGGAGATGAATATGATCCAGGGAGCTCTGGAGTTGAGGACTAAGACGGTGGAGGACATCATGACTCCACTCAGCAACTGCTTCATGATCAACAGTGACACTGTGCTGGACTTCAACACCATGTCGGAAATCATGGAGAGCGGATACACACGCATTCCTGTTTATGAGGATGAACGGACCAATATCGTGGACATCCTCTTTGTGAAAGACCTGGCGTTTGTGGATCCAGATGACTGCACTACGCTGAAGACCATCACTAAGTTCTACAACCATCCGGTCCACTTTGTGTTTCATGACACCAAGTTGGATTCCATGCTGGAGGAGTTTAAAAAAGGTTGGTCTTTTTTTTTTTTTTCTCTGTTACACACACTGTTTTCCCTGCAGCATTTCTCATTGTCACTCTCAGGTAGGTTCATCAGATGTAGCGAGGAGGGAGGTGTATCAGCAGTGATTGTGGAAAAGGCCACTATCTATTCTTAATTAATTGTCCGGCTCCTATCAGGTTGGAAAACATGCATCCTCTCTCCTCCACTGACCGTCAAGGTCAGTTGTTGACAATCTTTCGTCTCTTGTATTCTCTCACTGTCTCCCACACACTTTTTTTGGGAGGTTGCTTTCCTGACGCCCATGAAGTCGACATGAAATGATTATTGACCTGGTTTGCTCTCTTAATAAAATCATCAGTGCATGATGTCATTCCTGAAAATGTTCCTGCCCCTCCAAAAGCTGGTCATATAGAGCTGTGTGATTTTAGTATTATTTATATACAATTATAGGTTTTATTAATAACTGTGAATTAGCTTTTGTTTTTATATTTTCAGTTTTCATTTTAATAAATTTAGTCATTTTGTATAAAAAATTTTTTACTGCTAAATTACTACTAAATGTTTAGTAATTTAGTAGTAATTTTTTTTGTTCATTATATCACTATTTAGCTTTAATTTCTTTTTAGTTCAGTTATAGTTTTAGTATTTATTTAGTCATTTAGTCATTGTTAATGCTAGTCATTTTAGTGCTTCATCTTAAACTTATTTTTGTTACTTGCAAAGACAACATTTCTAATTTATTTAGTTGAAGTATTATATTTTATTTCAGCTTTATTTCAGTTTACTTCAAAATGATATGATCCACACTCAAAATTTGAAATCTTTTTAGTTACTTTATTTTGCATTTATTCACATAGGAATAGCACATACGTTTCGGCTCGCAGGCCTTCTTCAGTGTGTTAGATAATCTAATCCCTCCACCCACTATTTAAACAATTAATTATATTAATAGACGTCATCAAGATTAGTCAATGTGAAACATCTTAGGTTGTTCAAAATCACTTAAAGGGTTAATTCACCCAAAAATGAAAATTCTGTCATTAATTACTCACCCTCATGTTGTTCCAAACCCGTAAGACCTTCGTTCATCTTCGGAACATAAATTAAGATATTTGATGAAATCCGAGAGCTCTCTGACCCCTCCATAGACTGCAACGTCATTGCAACTTTCAAGGCCCAGAAAGATAATGACATTGTTAAAATAGTCCATGTGACTCCAGCGCTTCAACCTTAATGTTTTGAAGCGACGAGAATACTTTTTGTGAGCAAAAACAAATAAAAATAACAACTTTATTTAACAATTTCTTCTGGTCTTTGTCGTTCTCTTATGCTGTTGACGTAGTAAACATAGTGCAGTGCTTCCAGGTTCTACGTCAGAACGCCGGCTCATTATTGGCCAGCTCCTGCGTCAGCATCACGCGCATGCGTCGTGGTGCTCACGTGAACAGCTTCGGCCAATGGTAAGCCGGCGTTCTGACGTAGATGTTTCACAGATTACATGATCTCTAAAGGGTAAATAATGGGCAATATTGAAATTCATCATTTTGGGCCAGTTGTTCAAAAAATTTAATCTGGATCAGAATGATCTGGATTTGGAAATCCCATGTTTTGCTATCCAGGTTCAGGTAATCCATTTTACTTTTGTGCTGGTTATTCAAAGCAAAAATGGATTGGATCACCCTAATCCAGATACACACTTTTTCAGATTACAAAATCTGTGTTACTAGTGCTCTATGGAGCCCCTAAAGGGACATGGTGATGAAAAAAAATATGAGATGGGGGACACAAACTGATGATTTGATCCCGATCAAAACCACGATTGGATTTTGTGAACTAATCTAATTTCAGAATCCTTTTTTTCAAGATTTGATCCAATCCTATAGCTAATTTATAAACCTTTTCTAATGCACTACTTAACCAATTTTCTGGATACCCTCTAGATTGAAACTGTTGGAAAATGAATTTGATGAACAAACCAAATTAATATGTAGTGCTACAATTAAGTTTTAGCCTACAGAATTGACTAAATGGTAAACTACTTTTAAGAGTAGCTGGATGAAAGCTGTCTATTGCTAATATTGTGTTTTTATCCATAGGTTTTCGAAATGTTGTTTGTAATAATCCTTCTATCTTAGTCACCTTTACGTCCCATCCCCGAACCTTGAATTTGTAAATAAAAGTCTTTTTCAAATAAAAAATATTTTTTTAAGACTAATGTCGTAAGGTCCACTATGAACTGTATCGGTACTCTGATGTCATGGTCTTCACAAAAAAACTTTAACGCATCCAAGCTTTATTTCAGTTAACAAAAATGTTTAATGATGATAACCCTGTTATAGAAAACTTTTGATGATCCTATTTAGTAAAATCAAGTTTTCTCATTTGAATATCTTGTTTCACTTGGAAATTTTTATATTACAGAAATAATTTAATTTCATATTGACTTCATGCAAATAAAGTCTTGGGAATATTTCCCAATAAGGGTGTAATTCAATGAATCTACCTATAATCGGTAGTTGCGATGTCAATAGTAGCAACCCATGAGGTTATTGTAAACAGTATTTAAGTTGATTAACCGTGGTTAATACAGGAACTCTGGGAAAGTGTGTGTAAGCAGACATTTGTAGTTTGGTCCTGAAGCCTTGCCTAAAATACTTAGCTGGTATTTAACATTTTGAATCTAGCACTGGGCCAGTTGCATAGCCGCTAAGTTAAGACTGTGTCTTAAGAACTAGTCTGACCAGCTAGCAGTTAGTTAGAGCTAATCACTCTTACTTTTCAGATTCAAACTAGACCACTCATTTTCATCTAACTGACTAAAAAGTTATGACCAGTCTTGAAGAAAAGAATTAGATGACTAACCTAAGCATTTTATGCAACCGGCCCATTTGACTAATCACATGTGTTTGTTGTCATCACAATAACCATGGCTAATAATGGGAAAAAACCTGTTATCTTATCACTGCTTGCACAAGTTTACTGTCAGCAGGTTTTGATTTTGGACATAAGCTATATTTCCCAAACTTGAACTCTTTTATTTGCAGAAATTGTGGAGAAGTGTGTAAATACTTCCATATTTTGCATCCATTTAAACATAACCAAACCAATCAAAATGGCATATTATATTGCTTATGATTATAGCTTAATTTCCTTGGTTTACAGTAGAAGTGATCATCACAATATGTAGTCCTAATTGTTATGGTAGGTGATAGTACCAAAGGAATTTGAGCTGATAACATGATGACTTCTTAATGTAGAAGCTAGAAAATGTTTGGATTCACTGTTAAGTAAACTTGCTTTCACTGTGCAGTGGATATCTTTAAGATTGTAATGGTTATCAGAAAGGAACCACAGACTTATGATTCACCTTATGCCTGCTACAGTTTTGCGATTTTTGGCAATCTTATAAGATCATTACAAATCAAACTGTACAACATGGATCTAATAAACTTGGGTACGGCATGTTTGTAGACTGTGCGATGATGACACCTATTGAATCGTAGGCTACAACGCAAGTTAGTACACAAGAATAAAACATCATCAGCATGTGTTAGTGGTAAACAAGTAGAGCAAGATGAATCGCACTTTGGCAATTGTTTTTTATGTGCGCTGAAAGAAAGTGGAGGAAACGAAAGAGGAAAATATGGATGTGGTCATGGCTAGGGAAAAGAGGCCAACTTGGCATGCCAATTTTGCAAATGGAGCTTGAGGTACAGTGGGGAGAACAAGTATTTGATACACTGCTGATTTTGCAGGTTTGCCCACTTACAAAGCATGTAGAAGTCTGTAATTTTTATCATAGGCACTCTTCAACTGTGAGTGACGGAATCTAAAACAAAAATCCAGAAAATCACATTGTATGATTTTTAAATAATTAATTTGCATTTTATTGCATGACATAAGTATTTGATACATCAGAAAAGCAGAACGTAATATTTGGTACAGAAACCTTTGTTTGCAATTACAGAGATCATACGTTTCCTGTAGTTCTTGACCAGGTTTGCACACACTGCAGCAGGGATTTTGGCCCATTCCTCCATACAGACCTTCTCCAGATCCTTCAGGTTTCGGGGCTGGTTCGAGGTTGTTGGCCAAGATCTCGCGATACATGGCCCCATCCATCCTCCCCTCAATACGGTGCAGCTGTCCTGTCCCCTTTGTAGAAAAGCATCCCCAAAGAATGATGTTTCCACCTCCATGCTTCACGGTTGGGATGGTGTTCTTGGGGTTGTATTCATCCTCCTTCTTCCTCCAAACACGGCGAGTGGAGTTTAGACCAAAAAGCTCTATTTTTGTCTCATCAGACCACATGACCTTCTCCCATTCCTCCTCTGGATCATCCAGATGGTCATTGGCAAACTTCAGACGGGCCTGGGGATGCGCTGGCTTGAGCAGGGGGACCTTGCGTGCACTGCAGGATTTTAATCCATGACGGCGTGGTGTGTTACTAATGGTTTTCTTTGAGACTGTGGTCCCAGCTCTCTTCAGGTCATTGACCAGGTCCTGCCGTGTAGTTCTGGGCGGATCCCTCACCTTCCTCATGATCATTGATGCCCCACGAGGTGAGATCTTGCATGGTGCCCCAGACCGAGGGAGATTGACCGTCATCTTGAACTTCTTCCATTTTCTAGTAATTGCGCCAACAGTTGTTGCCTTCTCACCAAGCTGCTTGCCTATTGTCCTGTAGCCTTGTGCATCCCAGCCTTGTGCAGGTCTATAATTTTATCCCTGATGTCCTTACACAGCTCTCTGGTCTTGGCCATTGTGGAGAGGTTCGAGTCTGTTTGATTGAGTGTGTGGACAGGTGTCATTTATACAGGTAACGAGTTCAAACAGGTGCAGTTAATACAGGTAATGAGTGGAGAACAGGAGGACTTCTTTAAGAAAAACTAAAAGGTCTGTGAGAGCTGGAATTCTTACTGGTTGGTAGGTGATCAAATACTTATGTCATGCAATAAAATGCAAATTAATTATTTAAAAATCATACAATGTGATTTTCTGGATTTTTGTTTTAGATTCTGTCTCTTACAGTTGAAGTGTACCTATGATAAAAATTACAGACTTCTACATGCTTTGTAAGTAGGAAAACCTGCAAAATCGGCAGTGTATCAAATACTTGTTCTCCCCACTGTAAGTTTTAGCGCCATGTCACGTTGATCAACACACCATTTTTATTGGCTAGTCAGTAGACGTAGGTCGTAGCAGCAAACACACTGTGAGATGATCATGCTAAATTTATGACACTTTCAGAAAATTATCGCAGGCTATCTTTGGTCGCAAAACCGTGACTACGGCCGTCTTTGAACATCTCTCTCACTGTACGACGTAGGACCACCGTTTAGGAGCCACGACCACAGAAATCACCATGATTGATCATGTTTCAACTGGGACAGCC
The DNA here is from genome assembly GCA_039654105.1 of Coreius guichenoti. Classification (NCBI taxonomy): domain Eukaryota; kingdom Metazoa; phylum Chordata; class Actinopteri; order Cypriniformes; family Gobionidae; genus Coreius; species Coreius guichenoti. Next base: position 9,090,325 of record CM077169.1, read on the forward strand.
CAAAATTGTACAATGTGTACCTGGCATTCACCAGAGAGCAAAAAGGCAGTCAAGCCCCAAGACGCATGCTTTCATACTGAATTGTGCAGGCCAGGCAATATATTAGTTACCAATCAATAGAGGTGGCTGGCTACTAGATTTGTTAAATGAAGACAAGGTGTTATTGCTATGCATGGTGTTTGTTCAGCTCATGAGTTTGTCTGTTTTGAAGCACTTCCTCTGGTTTAAGCTTAAGTCTTTTCTTCACTTTCTATCCATTATACAAACCCGAACCATTGTATTTCTTTCCTCATCCATTTGTCCTCTCCCGCTTAAACATACCGGTACTCAAAGATGGCATTCTGCCACTACCGCCCAGTGTTTGGGTTGCCGTCTACCACATGGTACTGTGACAAATGGTTTTAGTTATGCATTGCATGTAATGTAATGTATGAATGAATGTGTAAGGGCAATAACCACAATGAATGGCTGATTCCTAAAAGTGCACTCAGTCATTTTTAGTTTGTTTACAATGAGTTTAGTCATTGGATTTCTTGCAAGACCCATGTCTTTTCTCCTGGTTGACCCCACTAGAATTTTGGTCCCATATAAGTGCAAGAAAGTGTAATCCAAAACCAGTCAGAGAAAGAGGAAAAGACAGATTTCTGTCAAACGTGTGCTGTATTTTGTTGTTTTGGTCAGTGATTAGTGTTGCTAAGTGCATTTGGCCAGCTCTATAACGGTATTGTCATGTCATAAGCCTCTCTGTATTCTAGTAGGATCACGGTCTCTGTGTTCCTCTGTGCATGCATTCATGGCTACAGTGTCACAAATACTTCTTTCTTCCTATCCTTCACTTCCTGTCATGTAATTTGTTGATTAGGAGTGCTGACTGAGCATACACTATGTGTTTGTGCTTATGTTAGATCCCAAGAAGGAGGAAAAGCTCTGTTGATGGAGAAGGTGATTTGGATGGTTCTGGATCTAATGTCAGAGCTTTACTTTCCATACACTTAATTACACAAATATGTGATATTCTAGAAAAACGCATTTAATTTTTTGTCAGACTACAATTTTTAAGTTAAGTAAAATAGTTTTTTTTTTTTTAATTCAGAAAAAAGACTAACTAGAGGTATTTGAGTTTTTTTTTTTTTCTGGATTTTTATAGACATTTCTTGGAACATATCTGGATAAGATCTAATTACTGCAACAAAGAAAATCTCTCAATCTTCAAATATATATATTTACCGATCAGGCATAACATTATGACAGATGAAGTGAATAATACAGATTATCTCTTCATCACGGCACCTGTTAGTGGGTGGGATATATTAGGCAGCAAGTGAACATTTTGTCCTCAAAGTTGATGTGTTAGAAGCAGGAAAAATGGCCAAGCGTAAGGATTTGAGTGAGTTTGACAAGGACCAAATTGTGATGGCTAGACGACTGGGTCAGAGCATCTCCAAAACTGGTCAGTATCTATCAAAAGTGGTCCAAAGAAGGAACAGTGGTGAACTGGCGACAGGGTCATGGGCGGCCAAGGCTCATTGATGCATGTGGGGAGCGAAGGCTGGCCCGTGTGGTCTGATCAAACAGACGAGCTACTGTAGCTCAGATTGCTCAAGAAGTAAAAATGCTGGTTCTGAAACTGAGATCTCAATCCAATCGAGCATCTGTGGGATGTGCTGAACAAACAAGTCTGATCCATGGAGGCCCCACCTCGCAACTTACAGGACTTAAAGGTTCTGCTACTAACATCTTGGTGCCAGATACCACAGCACACCTTCAGGGGTCTAGTGGAGTCCATGCCTTGATGGGTCAGGGCTGTTTTGGCAGTAAAAGGGGGACCAACACAATATTAGGTCATAATGTTATGCCTGTTCGGTGTGTGTGTGTGTGTGTGTATGTATATATATATATATATATATATACATTTAACAATCACACATACACATCCACAGTGCTGGCTGCAGACAGATGTTCAGTTTATGTGGCACTATAGTGATGTAATTGTGTTTCAGAAACTGACCCTCCGCATATGCAACTAAAGACAGCGTGTGCAATTACAGATGCAATTTACTCATCCCCTGAGTAAAGAAACATTGGCATCTTTAATTGCATATGACTCAGATTAGCCAAATGACTCATTTGGATGAGATCAGTAATGTCCTGTTTCTGCAGAACGCAATTTCTGTGGGACACAACACTGTGAACATGCTTACTTTTTTTTTCTTTTTGCAAGTCTTCATTGTAAGAACATTTGGGATGCATATGTAATAAGACTTCTAAAGATATTGGAGATGTCTTTTGCAGGTTAAAATTATTTAATTTAATGATTTGTCAGGATACATGATCATTAGAAATCATTAGAAGTCTGATAGAAATCCTCCTCCTAAATGTTTGTAACATCTTTTAATCAACAGTCAGGGCTGATTTCACGCATCGTTAGAGGTGTGAGCGACTCCATCAAAAGTGACCCAACAAGTTTAAATCAACTCCATTCACCTTTTATATGTTTGACAAGCGAGAACGTGCCCATGTAACGTTCTGATATAATTTTAATTTTGTGATTAATTTTAAGTTGATTAATTTGTAATTTCAATTACCAAATTTGTTTAAAAACTTTCATTAAAATGCTGCTGTATTTTCGAGAAAGTAATTTCAAGTAACATATTACCCAATTCTGAGAAATTATCAAATTTCAAAAGATCTACTATGACAGACACACCTTTCAATATTGACATTTCTGATTCTGAATCTGATTGTTACTATTGTTGCAGTGTAATAATATATTTATTGTTATTGTATAATGTATACTTTATATGTTAAACATTATTACAATTTAAAATGTCTGTTTCTATTTTAATACATTTTATAATGTAATTTAATTGCTTTTCAAGAAACATTTCTTGTTATTGTTATTGTTATTATTATTATTATTATTATTATTATTATTATTATTATTATTATCAATGTTGAAAACAGTTGTGCTTCTTAATATTTTGGAAACTGTAATAAAACATTTTAGGACTCTTTGATCAATAGAAAATTGAGAACATCATAAATGTCTTACAATCACTTTTGATTTTTGATCATTTTCACAAAAAATATATGGCTCCCAGAATATTTTGTTGTGTGAATATTTGAACTTGCAATATATCAAAAGAAAGAACAGAGCCTCTGCTTTTAAACAAACAAACAAAAGTTTTATTCTAGCTTCATGCATTCTTTTTAAAAAAAAATTTTTTTTATCATCAAACCTTGAATTTGGCTAAGTTACATAAACAAAAAAAAAAAAAAGCTCTTTTTTTTTTTTTTTTAACCAAAAGCTGAGAAATTGTTTTTTGTTTTTTTTCCCCCAAAGACTGCAACGTGCATAAGCAAGGCTTTTATCGCTTGTTTCTGCTCCTTTTTTTCTTGTGTTTTGATCTGGAGATTCTGTACTCTTTCAGAAGTTGCATAATAGCGTCCCCTACTTTATAACAGTGAAAACACAGAAAGCCGGAAAATTCCGTCAATAGAGTGGTGCAGGTATGACATCACTTTGTAGGCCGGCAGTTAGCATCACACTGGTTCCCTCTACAAAACCCCAATAAGATTTTTTTCATATTTTGGATTATTGCGGGAAAAAAACAAGCTCTGTGATCAACAAAAGGAAGTGCTAAAATGCTAAATTGTTTCCGCATTTTGGCCTACAAAGTGACGTCAGACCTGCACCACCCTATGGCGGGGAAGTGTTGTCTCATAAATGACGGGAAATTCCATCAATGGCTGGGAAAGAGTTAATTTCTTTTGAAACTTTTGAACAGCTTTGCTAAGATGAATGCCATATACTGACTACATTATTTTAAAATGAATGAATAGCTGTGTCCTGTGACTGTATATGAATGAATACATAATGTCTTTGAGGTGATGCTTGAATGAAATGAGAAGCGTGTAGTGTTTGAAATAGCTGGTAAGGTAGATTGCAGGGTACAGAGTGTGTCAGTGGGTGAGTGTGTTTACTGATGCAGAGAGAGAGAAAGGGAGGGAGCAAGAGACAGACAAGCATTGTTTTAGCCGCAGGGATTGATGACTCAGCAAGACAAAACTGGCTTGTGAAATGCAGAAAGTAAAGATGTTCTTATTTTTATAAGAAATTAAATAAGATTTAAACTAAAGTACTCGTCGTCTTCTGACTTTGGGAAAACCTGTTTGTGGACGGCAGACACTTTAATTTTCTCATAATATACATTGCAGCATCACCTCTATTTCTCACAGTGTCTGAAACGGTTTGATAAAGGATTCAGTCGCTCTAAACCCCTCCTTTCCGAGAGTCTACTCTGCTCTGATTGGCCAGATGGCCCAGTCTGTTGTGATTGGTCAACTGCTTACAGAGCATGTTGAAAACAAAACGCCCATTACTATATCTGAATCCAAAAGTACATTGTGGAGGTTAGCAAACACCATTACATTACCACGTGCACCTCCTTCTGGATAGGAGTGTGTGCGACTGACTGTATTCGTAATCTGACTGCATGCACCGAATCGTGACATCCGTACCGTGTCGATTCGGGACGAATACATGTAGCCTACCGTTACACCCATACACAGCATGAAAGGTAATATCTGAAAAAGTATAAAAGGGGCACTTTATTATAATTAACTTTTTAAATGCATTAATATTTTTTTCATTCTCCATATTTGGCAAGAGGTTTTACTGTAAAAAATTGTTTGTCTGCAAATGCCAATCAATAGGAAATTTATTATTGTTTTTTCATTACAGAGAATGCACAGGAGAGCCACTTTTATCTAAACAATGGTGCAATATTCTGAGAAAATAGTTGACCTTGTATATTAACTGTAATTTGGAGTCCAGGTTGAGTCTCAGGTAAAAAAAATTTACAGCTGCATGTAAAAGTTAATAATTTTCCCATTTTAGAAAACCATTATAAAGAAAATGTAGTTGTTTTAGTATGTTAAGCCACGTTAAACCTTGTCTTTTATTATGGTTTACTAAAGCTTAATGTTAAACATTGCTATTTGCATTTAGATTCTGGCCTCATCGGTTGTTCATAGACCGCATTTATTAGGGCTGGGTAAAAAATATAGATTTCTCGATTTTAATCGATTCTTATTTTTACGAACCGATATAGATTCTTAAATCCCAATAATCGATTAGTCTATCCTGATTTCAATTGATGAATGAATGGAACATCGTAGCGCAACTCCCATCCAATAAATCGCAATAAGCTTTGTGCTTTGTTACTTCTGATATGAAACAAGTCTTAGATTTCAAAAACTGTCTATTTTACTACGAAATTCAAGACATAAATACCGTTTTGGCGCTGTTTAATGTGGCGTGACAGATCGCTGTAGCGCCTCAGTTCAAGAGAAGCGGGAGCGCATGTGATCTGAACATCTCCTTTTCGCTTTAATACCAGTTACAATGCGAAATAAACATGAATGAACATCTGAAGGTATGTTAAAAGGTTATGGTCTTTTAACATACCTTCAGAGCATTTTGCTAAATATATGCACCATATTACATAGGCTATTCAACATAATTTTTAATGTTCTTCAATATATAACGCACGTTTGAATAAATCCGTAAAGTTGACAGCCACCATTTAAATGTTTATATTTCAAATTGGAGTAGAAATATAATTATGTAATTATTCAGGGCAACCAAAATCTATCACCGCCCTGCCCGACGGGCTATTTTAAATAGTGAAATAAAATTCCTTCCTTGATTTGCGTTGTTGACTCTCTTGACTCATGTTATCTGAAGGAAAAATACGATCACGGATGTTTTTGATCATGCTGATCTGTCCACAGTGAAGTTTAGCTGATGCTAAAGTACTTGGTGTGTGTGTTAGTTAGGGCTGCAACAACTAATCGATAAAATCGATAATAATCGATAGTGAAAATCATCGATAACGATTCTCATTATCGATTAGTCGGGTCTGCCCTGTGTACGCAAAGTTTCAACCAGTCGCGCCAAATTACACTGAATAACACATTTCTATGGACAAAATGTGCATCTAGAAATAGTGGAGTGGACATGATCCAAGTGCCCAAAACATGAGAATTATTTATTTTAAGCTTCAAGCGAATGCATTAGCGTTTAACATACCCTGTCATGCACTTTGACAGATGTGTGTGTGCGTCTGCGTCCTTAGTGCAAAACGTTCTTTTACAGGTTATATCTACTGATCTATATAGAGAACAGTAATTATTTCCTCATCTGTAAATGCTACTAATTCATGCGAGTATTTCCATTTTGCATGAAAGCGCGTCCTGACAGTCTGTGTTAAACTTCACTGAACGAGCGCCGGCGCGCGCATGCGCGTCAAACAGACAGAACGCAGTCGAGAGGGAGACAAATATTCAGCGCAAAAACACTCATTTAGCTGAAATATCTGCTGTTGGATGCTAAATTTAGGTTTAAAAGTCAACGTGTAATTCAAGTATTTTATGAGTGTAGTAACTGTAAAGGGATAACAGCGTGTAATTGAATATAAATGTTAGACGTTTCTTGAAGCCTATTTACAGGATAAAGAAATGACAGTAACAGGTTACTGTGTCCAGAGCGAATGTGTGTGTGTGTGTGTGTGTGTGTGTGTGCGTTCCTTCGAGAACATTCGTCTAATCTGGTAACACTGAGTTTGTGTTTTTTTTTTTTGTTTTTGTTTAATATCATTTTAAAGGGTTAGTTCACCCAAAAATGAAAATTCTGTCATTAATTACTTACACTCGTGTCGTATGACACCCGTAAGACCTTTGTTCATCTTCGTAACACAAATTAAGATATTTTTGTTTAAATCCGATGGCTCAGAAAGGCCTCCATTGGTCGCAATGACATTTCCTCTCTCAAGACCCATAAAAGGTACTAAAGACGTCGTTAAAAAGTCCATCTCACTACAGTGGTTCTACAATAATTTTATGAAGCGACCAGAATAGTTTTTGCTCTGTATATGACAATAAATTAATAAAGTCTATATCCAGCCTTTGCTTGGGCTGAAAGTATATAATTTCTTGTGTTTGTGTTCTGGAAGTTGCTGTGATGGAAACTGTGTAAAGTCTGTGTTTAGGCTATTAAGGAAATGCGATTTTGACATTTTGCAAGCCCTGTAATTGTAAAGTTAGTATTATAACTTCATTATAAAAACTTCCTTGAGTGTAATTTAAATGTTTGTACACACATCAGTTAATTTTAACCTTCAATATTATAGTAATGTAGTACCAACTGACTCCCATATAGTTTACAACATTAGTTGAGAGATTTGTTTTTCTTTGAGAAAATTTGCCATCTACTGTACCTGATATATATATCCAAAATAATCAATATCGGAATCGAATCGCAAGTTTGTGAATCGAATCGAATTGTGAAATTTGTGTCAATACCCAGCCCTAATATTTATGATCAATAAAGTGCTTAGCGATTAGCTGCGTCCCAATGGACTTCTATATGGGAGGCAATGCATAAAGGGGTCATGATATGGGAAATCAAATTTTCCTTGATCTTTTGACATATAAGAGGTCTTTGTACCATTAAAACATCCTTCAAGTTTTATAGCTTAATATGCCCCCCTCATTATAAACAAAGCATTTATTTAACCAAGCTCCAAAAATGGTTTCGGGATCTGTGATGTCACACAGGCAAATACATTTGCATGAGCAAGACACTGAAGAATACATTTACACCATAGCTCCATTGGACACCTGCGTCAGGAACAAGTGGTTGGTTTATATTTAATGGGGTTCCGGATCATGTAGGAGGAATATGTTTGTTCGGAGCATTTGATGATTCTGAGCAGTCATGAAAATATTGTATTTTTCTTTTGATTGTGTTGTGTGGTATTGTTGTTTTGGCAGTAGATGGTGTTTACATAAAGCCACGTTAAGCTTTTTAGAATTTTCCACTGGTACAGGACGTGAAGAGTTTCTCTTGTGTCATCATGATTTTTTGGCTCATTTGTTCCTCTGCAGCATAATGCAGACCCACTGAGACGTCTGCTGCCGGAGATCTGTGCTCCAAAAACTGTGTTCCTGACTTTACGCTCATCTCAAGCACAGACACTTGCTCTAGAATCAGGGTTCCAGAATCTTCTACATCACTCGAGTACAGGCTGTTTAGTCTGCATGCGCTGCACAGGCTTTATTAGCTACATCCTGTCACATTACAAACAGAGAGATAGAAGACAAGCAAGCAAGCTGTAACTCTTCATTTCCTGTCCGCTAACTGAAAAGTACCATGGTATTAATTGGTATTTATTTACCATGGTATAGATGTTTTTTTTTTTTTTATTTGCACCATGGTAATACCATGCTGTCTTTGATTGACTTTGAAATACGTTGTAAACACTAAAACAAGTACCATTCTACTACCATGCTTTTGGACATACCATAGTACTACCATTGTGTTTTGGACTTTTATCATATTATTCTTGGAAGTACACTAGCGTTCAGAAGTTTGGTATCAGTATGATTGTGTTTTTGAAATAAGATTCTTATGTTCTTATGTTGGACTGTTCAAAATATTACAATTTAAAATAACTGTGTATGTACACACTATATACACAGTTTTTGGAAGAAGTCTCTTATGCTCACCAAGACTGCATTTATTTGATCAAAAATACAGTAAAACAGCAATACTGTGAAATGTTATTAGAATAAAATAACTTTTTTTATTTGAATATATTTCAGTTGTGCTGCTTTTATATATTTTTCAGGATTCTTTGAAGAAAATGTACTATACATTTTCTATTTTAATGTATTTTAAGTTTGTATTTTTTCTGTAATGGTGAAGCTGAATTTTCAGCAGCCTTCAAGTCAAAGTTATTATTAGGATAATTACTATTAGAAAATGGTTGTGCTGCTTAATGAATGTGGAAAGTGAATTTTTTTTTTTTTTTTTTTTTTTTAGGATAATTTGATCTAAACAACCTTTAAAAGAACACGGTGGAATTTTAATTTTTAAAAACATTATACTTTTTTTTTTTTTTTGTTTGTTTTTTTTGTTGTTAATTTTAAAGCATTCTTGCTGAATTTAGTAGTGATCCTTTTTAATGGTATTGTTGTACCTGTAAATACTACATAAATATCATGAATTTTCATGTCATGACACATTGCAGTGAAATCTTCTTGCTCCTGTGTTTATTCAGTGGTCTAAACATTTGCAGTCAAAACTTCTGTGGTAGAAGATAGGAAGTGTTTTTGTGGTTTTGTACGAGACAAGTTGTTGAAATATTTTGTAACCTACAGTGGGGAGAACAAGTATTTGATACACTGCCGATTTTGCAGGTTTTCCTACTTACAAAGCATGTAGAGGTCTGTAATTTTTATCATAGGTACACTTCAACTGTGAGAGACGGAATCTAAAACAAAAATCCAGAAAATCACATTGTATGATTTTTAAATAATTAATTTGCATTTTATTGCATGACATAAGTATTTGATCACCTACCAACCAGTAAGAATTCCGGCTCTCACAGACCTGTTAGTTTTTCTTAAAGAAGCCCTCCTGTTCTCCACTCATTACCTGTATTAACTACACCTGTTTGAACTCGTTACCTATATAAAAGACACCTGTCCACACACTCAATCAAACAGACTCCAACCTCTCCACGATGGCCAAGACCAGAGAGTTGTGTAAGGACATCAGGGATAAAATTGTAGACCTGCACAAGGCTGGGATGGGCTACAGGACAATAGGCAAGCAGCTTGGTGAGAAGGCAACAACTGTTGACGCAGTTATTAGAAAATGGAAGAAGTTCAAGATGACGGTCAATCTCCCTTGGTCTGGGGCACCATGCAAGATCTCACCTCGTGGGGCAACAGTGATCATGAGGAAGGTGAGGGATCAGCCCAGAACTACACGGCAGGACCTGGTCAATGACCTGAAGAGAGCTGGGACCACAGTCTCAAAGAAAACCATTAGTAACACACTACGCCATCATGGATTAAATTCCTGCAGCGCACGCAAGGTCCCCCTGCTCAAGCCAGCGCATGTCCAGGCCCGTCTGAAGTTTGCCAATGACCATCTGGATGATCCAGAGGAGGAATGGGAGAAGGTCATGTGGTCTGATGAGACAAAAATAGAGCTTTTTGGTCTAAACTCCACTCGCCGTGTTTGGAGGAAGAAGGATGAGTACAACCCCAAGAACACCATCCCAACCGTGAAGCATGGAGGTGGAAAAATCATTCTTTGGAGATGCTTTTTTGCAAAGGGGACAGGACGACTGCACCGTATTGAGGGGAGGATGGATGGGGCCATGTATCGCGAGATCTTGGCCAACAACCTCCTTCCCTCAGTAAGAGCATTGAAGATGGGTCGTGGCTGGGTCTGCCAGCATGACAACAACCTGAAACACATAGCCAGGGCAACTAAGGAGTGGCTCCGTAAGAAGCATCTCAAGGTCCTGGAGTGGCCTAGCCAGTCTCCAGACCTGAACCCAATAGAAAATCTTTGGAGGGAGCTGAAAGTCCGTATTGCCCGGCGACAGCCCCGAAACCTGAAGGATCTGGAGAAGGTCTGTATGGAGGAGTGGGCCAAAATCCCTGCTGCAGTGTGTGCAAACCTGGTCAAGAACTACAGGAAACGTATGATCTCTGTAATTGCAAACAAAGGTTTCTGTACCAAATATTAAGTTCTGCTTTTCTGATGTATCAAATACTTATGTCATGCAATAAAATGCAAATTAATTACTTAAAAATCATACAATGTGATTTTCTGGATTTTTGTTTTAGATTCCGTCACTCACAGTTGAAGTGTACCTATGATAAAAAATACAGACTTCTACATGCTTTGTAAGTGGGCAAACCTGCAAAATCGGCAGTGTATCAAATACTTGTTCTCCCCACTGTATGATGCTAAATTGTTTTGCAGTTCACTGCTTTGGCTCCTTATGTCAGTGCAACAGGGTGTTATGTCTACATATAACTCCTGGATTTTTGTTTTGATGAGCAAACGCTTTAGGATTTCCTGGCTCTTTGTGTGCTGAATGGCCACAATAGACGTGTTTTAAACTATGTGAACCCTTAACTCTTTTTGTCTCCCTTAACACCATTTATAAAGAAACAAGATATAGTATGCACTACAGTACTATGGTTCGTCTTTACCATCACTAAATTGAGCAAAAGCGTAAACATGCCATGGTTTCTTGGGCATTTACTGTGGGGATTCCAAGTAAATACCTTGTTATATGATTGTAAATGCTAATCATTCAGTATCACTGTACCATAGTACATTTTATAAGAATAGGGGACTGTTTGTATTTCTCTTATACTGTTAGTTACTCAATTGCTCTCTGTCATAGCTAACACATTATCTTTTAACTTAATATGAGTAGCTTACTTCAATCTCTGATTCTGAATTTAATATGTATTATAAATGCAAACTTAAAGAATTAAGTTTTAGTAAGTGAGTTGGATAATCGAATATAAAATATTTTTATTGTTTAGCTTTATCTTCTCATAGAACTGAAATGTCATCAAATGGATCAAAGCCATAGTTTTTAGACTTTGAGTAAATTAACTTAGAAATTGTTTACTTCTAAGTATATAAGAAATATACTGTATATACCTCAACTTTTTGATGCTATCACCATTTTACAATAAGTTTCAATGCATTAGCTTTAGTTTCATGAACTAACAATAATCCACTTTTTTTTTTTTTTACAGTATTCATGAATAAACATGCTATTGTTACTATTGTGCTGTTTAATTCATGTCTTTTCACAATAATTGTATAACTTTAAATGTTAAAAATGCATTAGTATATGCAGAAAAGAATAAATAATGATAATACAATATAATATAACTATTAGTATATAAAATTATAAAATATACAATTCATATAGTATTATAATATAATATTATCTTTATGCAAAGGTCTATCTATCAAACCATTATTGCTTAATTCTTATTTATGAATATATTTTCTGCTTTTAATGCTAAAGCTCTTAGAGTGTTTTTTAATATGTTGTTGTTGTTGTTGTTGTTATTATTTACATTATTTATTAACAGCTGTTCATTGAAAGAGTAACAAATACTCTTTTATGAATGTGTATTATAATTTTCGGTTAAATCGTTGTATTTTTTGATTGATTTGGAAGTTTTCTGAATTGATCTGATTAATCGTTATCTTCTGCAGGTAAATCACACTTGGCGATTGTTCAGAAAGTTAATAATGAGGGCGAGGGAGATCCGTTCTATGAGGTGCTGGGATTGGTCACTCTGGAAGATGTCATTGAGGAGATCATCAAATCAGAAATCCTGGACGAGTCTGACCTCTACAGTGAGTGGACAGTGTCTAGTGAATGTGTTTTTAGTGTTGTTATACAGACAGCATTACAGCTGGTTTCTTTAAATAAATTCACACAGCATTTGCACATCTCAAAATTTTCCAACACACAGATTTTCGTACTTCCTCTTGCTGTGCTGCAGCATAAACCATTTCACGTATGCTTACGAAATGACAGACATGCACTCAGCATTTTTTGAGAAAAGCACATATCATCATGTTCATGATGTTAGATTTTTCATGGTACCAATGTGTTTTTTTTAATTTTTATTTTTACTTTTTTTTTTATAAAGAATTTAATCATCTGATCCTTGGTGTTCTGCTCCTGTTCTGTTCATCTCAATTTTTCATCTCAGTCTTTTGTGCATTTCTTTGCAGCTGATAACCGCAACAGAAAGAAAGTGGCACATAATAAGAACAAGCGAGACTTCTCTGCCTTCAAACATGAGAGTGAGTCTAAAGTCAAGATCTCTCCTCAGCTGCTGCTGGCCGCTCACCGCTTCCTTGCAACAGGTAAACAATCAATCACAACACTCACGAGACTGACTGTAACAGTACGTGTCTGCTGGCACAGCATTTTTTGTCCAATGGGTCACGCCTTCATTTTGCAATTTCTATAGTATTGCATCCTTCTCATGGGCATTTAATAATGTTTGACTTTTCAGTGTGAGTTATAACTTTTTTTTTTTGGCCCATTTTACCTGTAAAAGAATACCTGCTTAATTATGTACATCTGGATACAAGGCGTTTTTCACTTCCTGCCCTTGTTAACAATTATACATCACTTTTAAATGATTATATACAAAATTAATAGTAGTTGTAGTTTGGAATTTTTTAAATATTCTGAATCTGATCTTATTTTTTTCCAAGCACATTGACTTGCATAATTATGTACACACTGTAGAAATTAATGTTAACCTAGATTAAAATTGGACATTAAACCTATAATTTTTTCCCCCCAGTTTCACAGACAAGGCTTAAGATACTCCTAGACTAAAATGCATGTTTGAGCTGTTTTAACTGGAAGCAACTTGTACTCACATACACTATATTGCCAAAAGTATTAGGACACCCCTCCAAATCATTGAATTCAGGTGTTCCAATCACTTCCATGGCCACAGGTGTATAAAATCAAGCACCTAGGCATGCAGACTGCTTCTACAAACATTTGTGAATAATCGGTCGCTCTTAGGAGCTCAGTGAATTCAGCCACCTGTGCAATAAGTCCAGGAGAACGGTACTTGCCTGACTACATTGTGCCAAGTGTAAAGTTTGGTGGAGGGGAGATTATGGTGTGGGGTTGGTTTTCAGGGGTTGGGCTTGGCCCCTTAGTTCCAGTGAAAGGAACTCTTAATGGTTCAGCATACCAAGACATTTTGGACAATTTCATGCTCCCAACTTTGTGGGAACAGTTTAGGGATGGCCTCTTCCTGTTCCAACATGACTGCGCACCAGTGCACAAAGCAAGGTCCATAAAGACATGGATGAGCGAGTTTGGTGTGGAGGAACTTGACTGGCCTGCACAGAGTCTTGACCTCAACCTGATAGAACACCTTTGGGATGAATTAGAGCGGAGACTGCGAGCCAGGCCTTCTCGTCCAACATCAGTGCCTGACCTCACAAATGCGCTTCTAGAAGAATGGTCAAAAATTCCCATAAACACACTCCTAAACCTTGTGGAAAGCCTTCCCAGAAGAGTTGAAGCTGTTATAGCTGCAAAGGGTGGGCTAACTCCATATTAAACCCTATGGATTAAGAATGGGATGTCATTAAAGTTCATGTGCATGTAAAGGCAGGCGTCCCAAAACTTTTAGCAATATAGTGTATCTTATATGTCAGTGCCATTATTTTGTCTCAAGATGCACACCAGTAATGTTTTTTTTTTCTAAGGCATGTTTATAAAAGCTACTTAAATGCCCTAGTTAAACTAAGGCCTAATCCTGGTTTAGGCTAAGCCCTGTCTTTAAAACCGGGCCTTTATGTTTTTCCCAGTTGTTTTGCCATGAAAATAGCCTTGAATGCTGGCATGGATTTACGTTAACTAATTTAACAAATTAAACCAACTAGGTAACACTTTACAATAAGGTCCTGTTAGTTAGTTAGTTAGTTAATGCTTTAACTAATACTCAGCATTAATACTCGGTTTATTACAGTATTCATTCATTTTTGTTAATGTTAGGTCCATGAAATATTAATAGATGCAACTTTTGATTTTAACAGCGTATTAGTAAATGTTAAAATTAACATTTAAGATTAATAAATGGTGTAGAAGAATTTTTCATTGTTAGTTCATGTTTCCTAATGTAGTTAACTACCTGTAAATTACATCAAACTAACATGTTTAATCTCATTGTAAATTGTTAGTTTTCTTATATTAAGCAAAATGGTCTTTAATTTTTACATCTCTTGTCTGTCTGTTTCTGTCTCTGCTGTCTGTGTCTCCGCAGAGGTTAATTTGTTCAGTCCATCTCTGATCTCAGAGAAAATCCTTCTGCGTATCCTTAAACACCCTGATGTGATCCAGGAGATTAAGTTCAACGAGAATGAAAAGAAATCGGCGCATCACTACCTTTACCTGCGTGGAAAGCCCGTAGACTACTTCATCCTCATACTACAGGTAACGGCACAAACTGACGCCTAATGACCTGATTCTTATCAGGGTCACGGCTTGCAGCCAGTTAGGCAGACGAGGTGTTTTAAGCGGTTTAAGAAAGCAGGATTTGGCTTGCAGCATGAGAGTGTGGTTTGCATTGCCTTCTGTTGCCACATGCTAAAATTGAAGAATTTACAGAGCAGTTTATCAGGGCTATATGGTGATGTTTGGGAACATCTAAGGCACATGGTATTAAGATGTGTTTTGGTCGATCGGGATCACAAGTGATCAATGCTAAATACAGGTGTAAACAGGGACTAAAACGTTTTGAGCTTATCCACTTTCGACCTCTTCCAGAGGTAGTCAAAAACGCATTTGACCGGATTGCTTTCGTAGTGTAGTCGCTCATGTGGTCGAACAGCCACAAAAGACCACTTACTCTCCACCTACTGACCTAATGTAAACATGGGAAGCGCGCTAGCCAGATGGGATTTCAACTTTGTCGGCTGGAGACCGAAGTTTGGTTTGAAGACAAAACGTACCAAGCACAATGTTCTCTCACCATTCCTGATTTCTAACATGTACTTGCAGAGATCTTTCTGCTGTCAGAGCAGAAACAGAAGCTGATGCTCTCCGTATGTTTTTCCGTCATCTCCGGTCACGTTCATATGTAAATTGCATGAGCTTATTTTGTCTGTTAGATCGAAAGATCTGAAAAAGCCCATACAGTGGTGGTCAAAATTATTGGCACCCCTGGTAAATATGATCAAATATGGCTGTAAAAAATAAATCTGCATTGTTTATCCTTTTGATCTTTTATTCAAAAAATTCACAAAAATCTAACCTTTCATTGAAGTAAAATAATTGAAAGTGGGGGGGTAAATCACATTATGAAATAAATGCTTTTCTCCAAAACACGTTGGCCACAATTATTGGCACCCCTAGAATTTTTTATGAGTAAAATATCTCTGAAGTATATTCCCATTAATATTTACCTTTTTTTTAGCACACCAGGGTGACTAGGAATATGAAATTGTCCAGTTATGATGTCTTGTTCCATGGGAGTATAAATATGAGGAAACACAAAGGCCGAATTCCCTTAATCATTCATCACAATGAGTAAAGCCAAAGAATATAGTTCTGATGTGCAGCAAAAGATTGTTGAGCTTCACAAAATAGAAAGTGGCTGTAGGAAAATAGCTAAAGCATTGAAAATTCCCATTTCCACCATCAGGGCAATAATTAAGAAGTTCCAATCAACTAAAGATGTTATGAATCTGCCTGAAAGAGGACGTGTGTCTATATCGTCCTAATGCACGGCAAAGAGGAGTTTGAGTGGCCAAAGACTCTCCAAGGATCACAGATGGAGAATTGCAGAGATTAGTTGAGTCTTGGGGTCAGAAAGCCTAAAAAAAAAAAAAAAAATCAAACAACCCCTACATCACCACATGTTGTTTGGGAGGGATTCAAGAAAAATCCTTCTTGCTCATCCAGAAACAAACTCCAGCATATTCAGTTGTCAGACACGACTGGAAATTCAAAAGGGACCTGGTTCTATGATCAGATGAAACTATAAAAAGAGCTTTTTGGCAGCAAATCCACCAGATGGGTTTGGTGCAAACAGGGATAAAAAATACCCCATGCCCACAGTTAAAAATACCGCTGGATCTTTAATGTTGTGGGCCTATTTTTTTTGCTGGAGGTCCTGGACATCTTGTTCAGATGCATGGTATAATGGATTCTAGCAAATACCAACAGATAAAAAAATCAAAACCCGACGGCCTCTGCTAGAAATCTTATAATGGGCCGTGGTTGGATCTTCCATCAGGACAACGATCCAAAACAAACATCAAAATCAACACACAAATGTGTCACTGAACACAAAATGAAGCTTCTGCCATGACCATCCCAGTCCCCTGACCTGAACCCTATAGAAAATGAGTGGGGTGAACTGAAGAGAAGAAGCACCAACATGGATCTGGGAATCTGAAGGATCTGGAGAGATTCTGTATGGAGGAATGGTCTCTGATCTCTTGTCAGGTGTTCTCCAAACTCATCAGGCATTATAGAAAAAGACTCAGAGCTGTTATCTTGTCAAAAGGAGGTTGCAAAAAGTATTTGATAAAAGGGTGCCAATAATCGTGGCCAACTTGTTTTGGAGAAAAGCATTTATTTCATAATGTGATTTACCCCCCACTTTAAATTCTTTTACTTCAATGAAAGTTTAGATTTTTGTGCATTTTTTTGAATAAAAGTTCTACCAGAAAGACTCGGGAGGCCAGATGAAGTACGATGAAGTAACAAATTTATTAACAGACCAGCAAGTATTATATTTAGAGGTTCTTTGGCGTAGGCCCCGTCCGTAGCTCTCGTCTCGAGGGTAACGGACTCTGCATTTCCTGCCTGAAGATGAAGGCAGGGGCGTAGCCGACCCCCGGGAGGTATAGAAAGTAGTTCCTCCAGGACGGGGCCCACCCCCAAAGAACTTGTAAGAGAATTGTATACCCACCCGTCGTGTATACTGTGATTCCTAAAACATAGAAAAGGAAAGATATTAATTAAACATGAAATGAGCATGATAACATAACGCAGAAGGTCTCATGGCTCCGCCATTTTTGTGTGAACGCAAATGCTGGAAGGGTGCTATGTGCAGACATGTTGAAAGGAATGAGGAAGCTGTAAAAGAGTGAACATTAGACCGGGAGTGAGAGGTTAAATAGCTACGTGGTAATGCCACGTGGAGACAAAGACTGCGATTAGCCATAGAGGTAAAAGGCCTTGAACGGCCGCATGGAGGCGAAGGCCTGGATGGCCACAAAGACGAAGCCCTCAATCGGCCACGTGGGGATAAAGGCCACGTTAGGCCACGTAGACGAAAGGCATGTTAGGCCACACAGACAGAGGCCGCATTAGGCCATACAGACAAAGGCCTTGATCGGCCACAGAGACAAATACCTTGATCAGCCACATAGAGACGAAAGCCTTGATCGGCCACAGACAAAGGCCTTGGTCAGCCACATAGAGACGAAAGCCTTGAACGGCTACAGACAAGGCCTTGATCAGCCACATAGAGACGAAAGCCTTGAACGGCTACAGACAAGGCCTTGATCAGCCACATAGAGACGAAAGCCTTGAACGGCCACAGACAAAGGCCTTGATCAGCCACATAGAGACGAAAGCCTTGATCAGCCACACGGAGACGAGGCCACGTTAGGCTGCACAGAAAAGGTCACGTTAGGCAACATGGTGACGAAAGCCACGTTAGGCCACATGAAGACGAAGGCCATGTTAGGCCGTACAGATAAGGCCACAATGGCCACGTAGAGACGAAGGCCTTGATCGGCCACAGAGACAAAGGCCGAGATGCAGGCCATGTTAGGCCACACAGACAACGGCCACGATAGGCCACATGAAGACAAAGGCCACGATAGGCCACACAGATAAGCCTCGATAGGCCACATGGAGACGCAGGCCACGATAGGCCACACAGACAACAGCCACGATAGGCCACATGAAGACAAAGGCCACGATAGGCCACACAGGTAAGGCCACATGGAAATGAAGGCCACATGGAAATGAAGGCCACATGGAAATGAAGGCCACAATAGCCACATAGAGACGAAGGCCACGTTAGGCCATACAAATAAGGCCACAGACAAAGTCTTGAAAGGCTATAGAGACTAACGAAAACAGGATTGATGAGTAGTAATAATGAGAAAACATGCCCCCACCAGTATTTGCTTGAAAATTACTACTTGAAAGTGCTTGCTGAGCGTCAGATCTTGGTTGGAACTAGAATGCTGAGGATAACCATGTACACAGCACCTTGATAGAGGATACTGACTCCACACGTACAGCTGCGTTCTAAATCATTTGTTTGTAGCTTGATAGAACTCTCGATAGAACTAACCACCAGAACCTGTCGAGAGAACCCCCAAAAGAGAATAAACCAGAACAGCATGACAGATGAATAAAAGAAATAATCAAAATACATACACATACTATTGAGAAACCTCGGACAATGCCCTTGCAGAAGGATAAAAATGTTTTATATGATGACGCTTTACTAGCTAATAAAACCATAGCTAGCTATTGAACCCTGCAAAGCTACCGAACCTATGAAAAAAGATAATCAATGCGTGAATCATCATTTGATACCCTAAGCCAGGTTCATACTGTGTGATTTTGGCCACGTTTGGCAGTCTGAGACAAATATCGCAATCCTAAAAATTTCTTTGACCCTAGACCCTAGGCTAAAATCTGATGTCTTTGATAGTTAGTTTGACGTGCTAACCAACAGCCGTGATAAAATTATAACCTGAAATAAATGCACTGAATGTGAATGGGTTGATGTAAAACTTTGGACAAGTTCTCTGTGCGTCTGATTATCGTACAGTCTGACATCAGTGCAGCTGAGATCCCACAGTGTGACATGAGGATCATGTTTGCACAGTCTGAAAAGCAACAAATCACAATGACTATAAGTCGCGCCGTGTGTGCTAGCTTTAGTGAAAAGAAAAAGCCCTTGTCATTTGCGTTGTGGGCCGGGAATCAATAAGCATGTGCAGACTGTGTCAATTAGTCAACGCTATATTCCCTCCCCTGCATATTGTGTTAGTCTCTAAAGATGGTCAAATGTTGGCATTTACGACGCGTTTTGCAGTGTAGAGCATAGCCAATCACAGACATGTCTGTTGAGCGCTTGAATGCAATGACCAATTGGAGGAGTTTACATAACACAGAATATGCATAATCAAGATCGAGTGGTTCAGTCTTTGTTCACTGGCTAATTCTGCCTGCTAGTGAATACATTCGACCAAAGAAGAATAGAACATGCAATAGATTCATGGTGCAATGTAGTCAGATTAGACTATAACAGTTTCGCTAGAGTGAAGGAGTTTAGCTGAACTGAAGCATTTGACAGTTTCCATGCGTTTATAGAGGGAGCGCACTCTGCTCACTTACTGTATTCATAAAAGATTTGAATATTTATGTTCCCATGCTGCGATTTCAGTTGCTATACATGATGCAATCTTTATGTAAAACGGGTCGGATTGAGTACAGAATTAAATTAGTGCTGCTGTCGAATAACAAGTCGAACCTTGTTGTGTATGCAAACCTTTGATATACCCGAAATATGATGCTGTGAGTACAAGCGAGAATACACATTTGCGTTTTATTTATAATCGTAGCCATGGCGTCCTAGCATGGAAAGACCAAGTGAGACGTAACATGATATACTAAAGTTCCTAAAATAGATGGAGGCATCCAGATTCCACAGTAGCTGAACATAGATAGTCATATTACTGAAGTAACACGAAGACAAAAGCACACCATTTTTTTTTTTTTTTTTTAATTAACTAATTTATTTATTTTTTAATAGATAACGCATATTTATAATGCAATATGCAACGACAGCCTTTATAGGAGCACAGAATGCTACGGTTCTTCCTCATAAGAAAGGAAGCCATGTCACAAAAGGAAGTTATTTCAACACTGGTTGCCCTGTAAGTTGAGCAAAACATGTACTCTGCTGAATAACGGGCCCAAAACACTTCTAAGCTTGAAACTGTTAAGTCATGTTAGTTTCAATTAGGCCTACACGTTGTATGTGACGAACTCACAGCGCTTGCAGAGATGAATCTAGCAGCATTTAATGCTGTTTATTATGTATATCTATGGGTTACGACACAAACAATCAACAACAAGCGAGTGATCACGTCGCACAAGCGTGCCGCGTCTCATACAAATGCGTGCGACTGCTCTAAACAGACCTGCTTGTGACAAAATTGAGAGAGTAAAATACTACACCCAATCAACATCAGAAGTGCATAAACATATACGTATCACTGAGGTGAATGCTGATGTTGTGATGACTCCAGAATGGTGATGAAGATTGCAGCCGTGTCTTTGATAACAGGCCCAAAGAGTCCTAATGAAAGTGAGCAGAACTTACACTAGAGCTTTCATATCAAAAGGATAAACAATGCAGATTTATTTTTTACAGCCATATTTGATCATATTTACCAGGGGTGCCAATAATTCTGACCACCACTGTACATTTACCCGCCCATAGACCCTCTCCTCTGAGAAATCAGGACAAAAGTGGTTAAAAGTGGACAAAAGAGACAGATTAAAATACCAGGTGTAAACGGGTATGTGTCTGCCTCGTCTACTTGTGATCCAGTTAACCAAAACGCATCCTAATACCTGGTGTAAATGGGGTCTAAATGTCTTCAGCCCTGATCAGAAATGATTTCAGAGGACCTCAGAAGAAGGTTTTAGTTTTAGATGTAGAAGTTTTGACATTAGCGATCAAAAGTTTGGGGTCGTTACGATTTAAAAAAAAAAAAAATGTTTTGTCTCTTTTATGCTCACCAAAGCTACATTTATTTGATCAAAAATACAGTAAATATTAAGAAATATTACAATAAAAAATATTTTAATATATGCTAAAATGTAATTTATTCCTGTGATGACAGCTGAATTTTTTGCATCATTACTCTTCGGTGTCACATGATCCTTCAGAAATCATTCTATATGCTGATTTGCTGAGGTAACATTTCCTATTATTATCAATGTTGAAAACAGTTGTGCTGCTTAATATTTTTGTTAAAACAAAAATCAGGATTCTTTGATGAATTAAAAGTTCTAAAGAACAGCATGTATGCAGAATATAAATATTTCATAACATTATTAATTCATTTACTGGCACTTTTGATCAATTTAATGCTTCCTTGCTGAATAAAAGTATTGATTCCTTTAAATTAAATCTTACTTACCCCAAACTTTTGAACAATAGTTTAGATGAGAAATAAGTTGTACAGTACTGCTGTAACAGTCAATCTGTGTTGCTGATGTTGGCAATTGTGTCCCAGTTTAATTTCCTTTCAATATAAGAGATGAAAGAGTTGCACTTTTTGATGTACAGTTACCAGTTGCTGAGAAATTGCATCAGGAAGAATTCAAAATACAGAAGCTACAGTAAAAAAAGGATGTTTCTGTATATTTTAAATCGAAAGAAAGAAAAAGTATCTTGTCTTGACTTGACATGGTCTGGCATGAGCTAAAAAAAAAACCTCAAGAAAGGCATCCCAAAAATATGCTGCAACTGTTTTGCATAAACAAATGGGCCAAAATACCTTGTAACAGTAAAGTAGCAATAAAAAGCATTTGATGGAGGTTATTGCCAATAAAGGAGGTTAAACTATGAAATACATGTTTTCCCATCCATTAGCTTGGTGTTTTTACACTGTGTTAAATTATCACCTGGATATAAAGCTCATCTAAGATTTTTTTTTTTTTCACATGCAAAATCCAGCTGATTTCCTAAGTGTAGAGTTGTACTTTTCCCACAGTGGAACAATCATCCATCACGTATTCCTTCATTCATTCTCTCAGTCTCTTTCTTGGATTTGTTGTTGTTATTATTGGCCTCTAAACAATCATTAGACCATTCAGCTCATGATGGTTAAACATCACATGCACACCTCAACCTTTCAGTGATTCAGTGAATTTCAGACCCCACACATTGTTTCTTCTATAATGAACGTTCAAATCTATGATAATCCTCAAAATGAATGGGGGAAACCACATAATATCACAAATATATATCATCATGCTTTTTTTAAAGGTTCCTAATTTTCTTTTGGATGTCTCCTACAATAGGTTTATATGCATCCAAGATCAACAACAAAACACTTTTATTTTCTCATATTATACATTGCAGCATCAACTTATTTCTCACAGTGTCTGAAACGGTTTGATAAATGATTCAGTCTCTCTAAACCCCTAATTTCTGAGAGCCTACTCTTCTCTGACTGGTCAGATGGCCCAGTATGTTGTGATTGGTCACCGCTTACAGCGCATGTCGGAAACGAAACTGCCATTACCTGAATGCAGCTCTAGAGGCTTCCTCTACACGGTGATATGAACAGTAACGATAGTGTTGGTTTTACCGTATCAAATCGAGTCCTCATCCTTTGGAAGTACAAAATTGAATTAGCTTTCACTGCTCAGAAAACAGTGTCTTCTCGACATGTCAACAACACAAACCAAACTCTTCCAGGCCTCAGCTACAACTACAGTGTTTGAGAGTGAGTCAAAGTAGATGTTGTTCGCAGACAGCCAATGAAGACCATAGGCTGGCATTATGCCACTTTGTTACAAACCTACGTAGGTTCGAGCAGGAAGTAAGACTGGAATTAATGACATATCTTTTCAGGCAGTACAGAATTGGTTCTTTCTTTTGAGAGACACTTTAATCTTTGAAACTTTGCAGAACTTTTACATTCACAAACAGCTATATTACACATTACATGAAAGGTAATATCTGAAAAAGCATAATTGGGGCATTTTAAAGTTTTGTGACATTTACGCTTCTGAGAGTGTGAACTTTGTTTCTTGAACTGTCATGGAATTAACTTGTCAAGTTCAAGCTCTCCGGTTAAAATGTCTGAAGTTAATGCACCGGTGTAGATTATTCACAGCGGGAAGGAGATTCATTAATAGATTATGAAGTGCACACTAGCAGCAGTCTGAGGCTGTTAAATATGTCGGGCATCTGTTTGTGTGGCTTTTTGTTATTTATTATTTAAAGCTGCTCAATGATGTGTTTGTTGGAAGCAGGATGTGCTGTATTATTATAATTATTATTTAATACATTGAGTGTGCTTGCAAGTAGACTTCCCAACATGGAGACCTTTCTATCCTGGCACTAGTTGAAGATGGCCTCCAGCCAGGCCTCAAGCTGAGAGCAGGCTGAGTGACCTTCATCAAATGTTAATGCTGCTTTGTCTGAGGTGTCAAGCTTTGTGCTAAAGATCCACCGCACGTCTTCTGTTGCACTCCTGTGTGTATGTGTTAAAAGGAGTTTGTGAGGAATAAAAGAGTGTATGTACATTTGCCAGTTTGCACTTAAACTTAATGGGATAGTTCACCCAAAAATGAAAATTTTGTCATCATTTACTCACCCTCAAGTTGTTCCAAACCTGTATGAATTTATTTCTTCTGTTGAACACGAAAGAAGATGTTTTAAAGAATGTTGGTAACCGGACAGTTGACGGTAGCCATTGACTTCCATAGTAAGAAAAAAAATTAGATGGAAGTCAATGGCTACTTTTGGGTAAACTATCCCTTTAAATGTCAGGTTAATCTGAAAACCTGACATCAAGAAAAATAAATAGACATAACTAGTAAAACATAAGATGCTAGACAAATGAAGAAAATAAAGACAGGATGAAGGTTTAAATTTTGATTTAAATGGGTCCTATAATTCCCCTTTTTACAAAATATAAAATAAGTCTCTGATGTCCCCAGAGTGTGCATGTGAAGTTTTAGCTCAAAATACCCCACAGATCATTTTTTATAACATATTAAAATTGTCACTTTTTGAGGGTGCGCAAAAATGCACTGTTTTTGTGTGTGTCCCTTTAAATGCAAATAAGCTGCTGCTCCCGGCCCCCTTTCTAGAAAAGGGCGGAGCTTCAAGAGCTTGTGTTAGCAGCTCCAATTACCTCATGCAGACAGGCACAGAAAATGTCAGAAACTGTTCAGCCTTTTATGTTCAAACCGCAGTCGGACAATGATGGAGAGACTCAAGAAGTGACAACATGTAGAATGCAACAGGACGTTTCTGGATGGTTAGTTGATGAATTTATGTAGTTGATGTGCCGTTAACTATCTTCAAGTCATTGATTAGCATATTCTGTCATGATAATCTATAAATCGCTCGTGTGGGAACTGTTGTAAGATGCCTTCAGAGCCAGAGAATATATGCTGCATGAAGATAGAACAGGTATAGTTAATTACGGTTATAACTTATAACTTATGTTGTCATCTTGCTTTTATGACATGCTATTGCATTTGTGTTACGTACTGCATTGCAATAAATGTGAAAAGACGGATGCGACAGCTTGAGCAGACTCCCAAATGGGCTCTACTACAACAACACTTCCTCTTCTCTAAAGCAGCCCAACATGGCCTCACCCCCTTTGTTGCGTGTTCCTGTATTTTGATGTCACTAACCCGTGAATAAGCTGCTTGTAGTCCCTACCAGCCGTTTGTTGTAGTCCTTAAAAAGCGATTTCTTTAAAACAAAATATCTCCCTTTGCTTTGAACTTTGAGCATCATAACTTTGCTGATGTTGTTTATGCTCAAACAGCAACATTACACACTAATTAAAGTTTAAAAAAAGTGAAATCATAATCAACCACCACTTAAAAATTTTTTTGGACAAACTAAAGACAAGATAAACCACAATAAAATAAAAAATAAAGGTTTTGCTTTTCAAAATGATTTTTAAAACTTAAATTTAAGGCACAATAAAATAAAAAATAAAGGTTTATGTTTTAATATTAGTTTGCTAATGTAATGATAAGATAAACCTTTTGATGTTTATTGTTTAATTGTATAAAATTATGGTTTAGATAGTCAAGACAAATTTTAAGTTTAGCTTTAAAAAAAAAAAGTAGTTTCTCTCTCAAAATCTAAAAACAGATTAATCTAAAGTTTAGCTAAGGGGCCGTTTACATGACATCATTATCAACTAAAAACTAGGGCTGCCCCCTAATAGTCGACTAAACGTTCCTCTAAACTTCGTGTGGCTTTCAGATTAGCTCAAGAACAGTGCGTAGAGACAGAGCTTTATGAAATGGGTTTCCATGGCCGAGCGTCGGATGTAGTGGTGTAAAGCATGCCGCTACTGGACTCTAGAGCAGTGGAGACGTGTTCTCTGGAGTGACGAATCACGATTCTGTGTCTGGCAATCCGATGGACGAGTCTGGGATTGGCGGTTGCCAGGAGAACGGTACTTGCTTGACTGCATTGTGCCAAATGTAAAGTTTGGTGGAGGGGGGATTATGGTGTGGGGTTGTTTTTCAGGGGTTGGGCTTGACCCTTTAGTTCCAGTGAAAGGAACTCTTAATGCTTCAGCATACCAATACATTTTGGACAATTTCATACTCCCAACTTTGTGGGAACAGTTTGGGGATGGCCTCTTCCTGTTCCAACATGACTGTGCACCAGTGCACAAAGCAAGGTCCATAAAGACATGGATGAGCGAGTTTGGTGTGGAGGAACTTGACTGCCCTGCACAGAGTCCTGACCTCAACCTGACAGAACACCTTTGGGATGAATTAGAGCGGAGACTGCGAGCCAGGCCTTCTCGTCCAACATTAGTGCCTGACCTCACAAATGCACTTCTAGAATGGTCAAAAATTCCCATAAACACACTCCTAAACCTTGTGGAAAGCCTTGCCAGAAGAGTTGAAGCTGTTATAGCTGCAAAGGGTGGGACAACTCCATATTAAACGGATTAAGAATGGGATGTCATTAAAGTTTATGTGCATGTAAAGGCAGGCGTCCCAAAACTTTTATAAATATAGTGTATATTTAAGTAATTGAATTAATATAAACGTGTGATTAGTTGACTAATGGCTTAAATGAATGATTACTAGTAGTCAACAAGAAAAATCTTTAGTTGGGGGGCAGTCCTACTAAAAACTGAAAACTTTTTTTTGTGTTTTGGCAGTTCATTTGCACGACAACAGTGTTTTGGGGGCCTGAAAACACAAACTTTTGAAAGTGCGTGTTTTTGAAAACAATACCGTTATCGTCTCCATGTAAACTGTGAATTTGTGAACATTGAAAATTGTGACGTCATGCGCATGTGTATTACGTGTTCAGTCTATAGGCACGTAGTGTTTCTTTACAAAGTGACATCGCAAACTATTGGCCTGGCAGCAGAATACAGCATTTTTAGTTGTTTTCGTGGAACCGTGTGAACGGGGATTTTCTGTTTTTAGTACGTCATTGTCATGTAAACGTACCGTAAGATTTGATTTTTTTTTTCCCCCTTAAAATCTAAAAAACAAAATGTAAGACACAATGAGATTTTGTTTATTTTGGGTTTGGAAAAGCTGAATCTTTTAATTAGAGATAGGTCAGGGAAATTAGAGATGCAACTTTTTAGATGATTTACTGTCAGGCTTTGAATCATCCAGTGTGATTTAACGCTCTTATTATTATTTATAAATAATTTTCGTGCTTCATTTTTGTGAGCACTGTGATATTTTTATGAAACAAAACCTTAGTTATTTGGCCTGTTTATTTGTTCAATATCTGTGGGTCACTGTACTGAAGGACTGTGCTTGCTTAGTAGAAATATGTCTGGTAGAGTAACCAGCGTAATTATACAGGACATCTTCAAGAGTGGCTAATTGTTCAAACAAGCCACTGCCTAATTGATTTTGGATATATATAGTTTTGCACATACCTATTTTTAACTCTGCTTCATGATGGAGGGAATTATAACAGTGCAGGAAGAGAGGCTGTGATTGTCTCTTCTGTACACAAATATTTGAAGATGTTTGCTTGCCCTCACTGCACATGAGCACTGTTGTTAGTTACTCAAACAAAGAGCTGTTAAACATACTCATAGTAATTTTACACTGTGTGCTTGGCCACCCACGTTATGTTTGTGAATGATTGACAGTACTGACGCTGAGAAGAGGTTACTGAGTGATGCAACTTAACGAGGCCTTCTGCACGTACACACGCACGTGTATATGTTATCTCTTCTCAACATCTCCATTATTCATACAGCCCATCTGCCTGGCATTGCAGGCTCACTGCGTGTATGAGGCAAAATTGTCCACATGGGTTAGCTAAATCTGACCCAAACTTTCCTTTTGGGGACCTCCAGGATTTTTTTTTTTTTTCTTTACATTTATCATCATTTTTTCAAATGCAACGTTTTTTTGCATTTAGAAAAAAGTTTTATTCAAAAACAATGTCAGTGTTGTTGTCGTTAATCCAAATATTGCATTTTACTTCATAATAATAATTTAAAAACAAATCAGTGTTTTTGAATTATTATTAGTAGTAGTAGTAGTAGTAGTAGTAGTAGTCGTAGTCGTAGTCGTAAAAATAACTGTTTATTATTCAAATGCAAGAATTGGCTTCATTAAAAAAAAATAGAAGTGATTTTTTATTATTATTATTATTATTATTATTATTATTATTGATTAAAATGCAAAAATTATTATTGAAGTCAATATTTATTAATTATGATTACTGCTACTATTTATTAAAAAACAATTGGCTTTATTAAAAAAATATAATTTAATAATAATAATGATAATGATGATGATGATTTTTTAAAATACAAGAATTGGCTTAATTAAAAACAATAGAAGTCAATGTTTTGGTGGTGTTGTTGTTGTTGTTGTTGTTGTTGTTGTTGTTGTTGTTGTTGTTGTTGTTGTTGTTATTATTGTTATTATTATTATTATTATTATTATTATTATTATTATTATATTAAAATGCAAAAATTATTATTGAAGTCAATATTTGTTAATTATGATTATTGCTGCTATTTATTTAAAAAAAGAATTGGCTTTATTAAAAAAAAATATTATCATTATTAATAATGATTAAAATGCAAGAATTGGCTTAATTAAAAACAATAGTCAATGTTTTGTTTATTATTATTATTATTATTATTATTATTATTATTATTATTATTATTATTATCCTTTATTAAAATGCAAAATTTGGTTTGATTAAAAAAATTATAGAATTCAATATTTTTATTTTTTAATGAACTCAAATTGTTTATATTTAAAAACAAAGAAATTATTTTTTTTATTGTTATTATTTTCATTATTATTTAAGCAAATATTGGCTTTTGTAAAAACAATTGAAGTCTTTGGTGTTCCT
Source organism: Coreius guichenoti (assembly GCA_039654105.1). Lineage (NCBI taxonomy): Eukaryota > Metazoa > Chordata > Actinopteri > Cypriniformes > Gobionidae > Coreius > Coreius guichenoti. Next base: position 9,118,903 of record CM077169.1, read on the forward strand.
CATGTCAGCCAAGTGTGTGTTTAAGGGTATTTGTAAGAACTGGATATGCAAGATTGTTTGTTGTTGACATCCTAAGGTTCGATAAGCTTGATAAGTGTGTTTATAATGGACAAATGTGAACATTTCCCTTTGCCAGCACACCTATACACACATTTACACTCTGCAGGTTTTTGCTGCCCTCCTCGCAGTTGTGGATTTGTATATTAAGTGGCACAATGACAGTCAGGACGGTCTATTTAAAGATCTCTTCTCTCCATTTCTGATGTTTTTGTGTGTGTGTGTGTGTGTGTATACTTTTTGTCCTGGAGGTCTTTCTCTGTAAGGTCAGTTTGCATATTTGTGAAACGTGATTGATCTGATCTTTCCAGAAAAACAGGATTCATGCAGCCACTGCAGTCCCCTCCCTGCAAACAATCTCACTCCCTTGATGTTCGCAAAGGGAACTCTGTGTGTGTGTGTGTGTGTGTGTGTGATGCTGCATTGTGCACTTCATTATGTGGACATCAGTCACTCGTGGTATTCGGCCTGCTCTTTTAGAGCTCGTGTGTGTGTGAGCGTTATTGTTGTCTCAGTGGATTTACTGTGCTACAGTTCTCACATTCCTCTTGACCAGAGCTCACATTCACTCACTCCTATCGTTTTAATTCACTCAGGGCCTTCTCTGTCTAAAGCTAGTTGTTCATTTATGTGTCTGTCCACCTAGGTGTTGATGCTTCTGGGAAACTAGTCTTGTGGTATGTTCTCCGGTCAGAAGGACAAAAGCTTGTGGCTATATCGCTAAATCATTCAAAGGATTAGTTCACCCGAAAATGTCTAAAAAAAAATATATATCATTTATTCACACTCAGGGAGATGTTTTGAAAAATGTTCACGCCTTTTCAATGCAATGAAAGCATACTGTGACCAAGAGGTTTCAATCGATGGTATGATTTTCAGTGTATAGTGACCTTGATTTGACTTTCCCGCATTAAAGGGATAGTTCACCCTAAAATTAGCCCATGATTTACTCACCCTCAAGTCATCCTGGGTGTATATGACATTCTTCTTTCAGACAAATAAAATCGGAGTTATATTAAAAAAGTCCTGGCTAATCCAAGCTTTATAATGGCAGTGATTGTGGCTCTGTTTTTGAAGTCCATAAAAGGTCATCTATCCATCATATAACGTGCTCCACACAGCTCCGGGGGGTTAATAAAGGCCTTCTGAAGCGAAGTGGCGCGTTTGTGTAAGAAAAATATCCATATTTAAAACTTTATAAAGTAAATTATCTAGCTTTCGGCTGATCGCCTTCCGTATTCAATTTACGGAAAAAGTGTAGTGCCTCCCGCAGTTCAAAATGCTTACGCTACGTCTGACGAGCGTAACTGGTGTGCAATGTCGTCAGACGTAACGTAAGCATTTTGAACTAGCGTAAGTGTTTGAACTGAACAGTTATGATGGATATAGATGCATTTTTATGGACTTCAAAAACAGAGCCACAATCACTGCCATTTATAATGCTTGGATTAGCCAGGACTTTTTTAATATAACTCAGATTGTGTTCGTCTGAAAGAAGAATGTCATATACACCTAGGATGACTTGACGGTGAGTAAATCATGGGCTAATTTTCATTTTTGGGTGAACTAACCCTTTAAGCTATGATGTGGCTTCAGAAGACTTTTGTAAGTCATTTGTACTACTTTTTTAGTGCCTTTTTTGTCAATTTTTGAGCTTGTCAGCACCAGTCCTCATTATTGAAAAGAGCACTTTGTACTTTCAGCAATATTTTTTTTTTTAAATGAGCAGATTTTCATCAATGTACACTATCATTCAAAAGTTTGGGGTCAGTAAATTTAGTTTTGAAAGAAACTGCTTTTATTCAGCAGACGCATTAATTAAAGATATTTAATACATTCTATTTCAAATAAATCCTGCTCTTTTAAACTAGTCTATTCATCAAAGAGTCCTGATAAAATGTATAATGGTTTCCACAAATAATTTAGCAGCACAGCAGTTTTTCAACATTGATGATAATAATAAGAAATGTTTCTTGAGCAGCAAATCAGCATATTAGAATGATTTCTGAAGGATCATGTGACACTGAAGACTGGAGTAATGATGCTGAAAATTCAGCTTTGCAAGAGTTGTCAAATGTACCGACTTCGGTACCAAGTCGGTACTGAAATTTAGAAAATGTGACGATACCAGCATTTTCCTCTAGCATTTTGAGCGGTGTTGAACGGATTCTTAAACACCTCTGATTGGCCATTGTGTTCACACGCTCAACATATATGTCTGTTATTGGCTACAGTGATCAACGCTCTTCACCGAGTGCTTCAATGACGCTCGATCTTCACAGAGCGCTTACACAGCTATAGAGGGTATGCACGTGACGTCACTGTCGTCCGGAGTGACTGCGGTTACGCCCACTGAGGGCCAAAAAGACTGAGCAGCAGCATTGGTTTTCAGCATGAATGCCGCGAACACAAAAAAAACACACAAAACACAGCTAAAACGTGAAAGAGCTTTGAGATTGACTCTACAAATAGATTTGACAAGAAATCTAAGGTATATTTTTGCAGACTGCCAAAAGCTACAGAAAAGAGAAGCAAATGGATCACTGCAATTCACAGAAACAACTGGACTCCAAGCAGCGAAACGTGGATTTGCAGTTATCATTTTGTGTCAATATGTTGTGTTGTTATATATTGTATTGACAATTCATCAATTAAATATCTACCATATTCTGCATAATTGGATGTTTTTAAATAAGCACTGACAAAAACTATATAAGTTTTAGGGCCGGACAAAATGGATCTTTGGTAAGTTGTAAGGAACACTATATGGAGTCCAAACTTTAGTTTAAACTGATAATCGTTTGTTTTACTCGTGTTTTTGCAGTTTCCCCTATTAAATCCAGTCATGTAGCAGCTCTTCTGCCACTCAGTTCCAGCTGAGGGGGCGTGTTCCAGCGGGAAAGTGACGTCAATGCATACCCTCTATACACAGGAGCTTTTGAAAGGGAGGTCTATCAGCGGACCCCTAATATAGCCGCTGACAGATGGATAAGCAGATACCTCATTTATGTATCAACACATTTTAAAAATTTCAGTACCCACTTGGACCCGAAGTCAGTATTGACAACTCTAAAACCGTTTTTTAAAATTAATATATTTTAAAATTTTGCTGTTTTTATTGTATTTTTGATCAAATAACTGCAACCTTGGTGAGCCTAAGAGACACCTTTTAAAATATGTTTAAATCTACAATTCATGCACTATACATGCACATATATATATATATATATATATATATATATATATATATATATATATATATATATATATAATTTTTTTTTTTTTTTTTTTTTTTCCCAGTTGTTTTTTAAAAACCACCCAGAATCATCTTCCTCCTTTGTGCACAGGGCCGTGTGGAGGTGGAGGCTGGGAATGAAAACATGAAGTTCGAGACCGGACCTTTCTCTTTCTATGGAGTCATGGCTCTCAGTGCTCCAACATTAGGTGAGACAAACACACACAAAGTAAAACATACATTAGAAATTCATGCAAACCAAGACTCTTTTCATCCTTCTTTTCAGCAAAAACTTCAAAATAGGAAAGTCTAAACCTATAATATGTGATTTACCAACATGCACAAACATATATGCCACTTCATATTGTGTTGCTGAGCCTCTTCAAATCTGTGGGTTCATATATTAAGTGACTTGATGTCAGGATAGTCCATATCCTACATACTATCCTTTTGGATTTGTGTGTGGATGAACAGTAGGTGGTCTTGTTTGTGAGTCTGTGTGTGCATTATGGTAAATGGCACATTATTAAAGGGTTCAACAACAGATGGGAAAATACTTTAAAGCAACAGTCAGCTTTGCCACTAATCACTCATAATTATAATTATCTCAGGTTGGATACTGGGACTTTTCCAGGCCACCCATCTGTACTTGTTGGGCTCTGAAAAAGTTGTACACCGACGCCCTCTAGTGGCCATCTTCTTCCTCTTATTTCATTTAAAGGGGTAGTTCAACCATAAATGAAAATTTTCATCATTTACTCACCCTCATGTATGAACCTGTATGATTTTTTCAGTGGCATACAAAAGGAGATTGTAGGTAGAATGTGGATGCTACTCTTTGCCATATAATATAGGTAAATGTGAAGCTCCAAAAAGGAAAGAAAAAGCATAGTAAAAGTATTTCATACAACTTCCACAATAAAAGCGTTTTGAAGCCATATGATATCTTTGTGCGAGGAGCAGACCAAAATTCACTGGAAATCTGCTCTGCCGTAGCTTTCATATATTTGAGTTTTCTACAAACACTATATTGCCAAAAGTTTTGGGATGCCTGCCTTTACATGCACATGAACTTTAATGACATCCCATTCTTAATCCGTAGGGTTTAATATGGAGTTGGCCCAGCTATAACAGTTTCAACTCTTCTGGGAAGGCTTTCCACAAGGTTTAGGAGTGTGTTTATGGGAATTTTTGACCATTCTTCTAGAAGCGCATTTGTGAGATCAGGCACTGATGTTGGATGAGAAGGCCTCTAATACATCCCAAAGGTGTTCTATCAGGTTGAGGTCAGGACTCTGTGCAGGCCAGTCAAGTTCCTCCACACAAAACTCGCTATCGCTTCGTGGCTGAGTTGGTGTTGTTCCCTTCTACTTTGTTATAATACCAATCACGGTACCATGCTTGAATTCACTGAGCTCCTGAGAGTGACCCATTCTTTCACAAACACAGTCTGCATGCCTAGGTGCTTAATTTTATACACCTGTGGCTATGGAAGTGATGGGAACACCTGAATTCAATGATTTGGAGGGGTGTCCCAAATACTTTTGGCAATATAGTGTATATTCCACCTGTTCAACAACCAGTTTCAATTAGCATTATAGATGTTGTTGGAAATCTCAGAAGCGAAGACCAGGAGACTTGGATGTATCTTCAGAAGGATTTTCTATTGAGAACCCATGCTGTCGGTAGCTGCAGTCCATAAAGTCTACTAAGGCAGTGTACATTGTAGTTTATATAGATTAGGGGGCAGGGGAGACGAAGCAAATGGGTGACGACCTTAAACAAAGCATGCAAATGAAGTGTCCTGGTAAAGGGACCTGCCCCAGACTCTAGAATATCGCCAGTCTTAATCCAATCAGCATAACTATTCAAAAATGGGACAGGGGCTCCAAGAGCCATTAAAGACAAACGGTGAGAGTCTCAGTAATCTGGCTCATTTGACTTACAATAAAGAGAACAGGAACTGACAGAAAACTTTGCTTAACAGAATCATTCATCTGATATCATCATCTTTACCTTAAATGCTAAATACAATGTACTTCCCTCAGTTTTAAACAGATTCTTAAATTTTTAAATGTTAAACCTGATGTAATGCATTTTCATGTGCGTAATTAAATATATGCAAATGAGATTTGAGAGCTGTGATGGAGAGGAGGATTTATAGGTTTAAATCTAAGTCTTTTCCTCACACAAAGAGCAGTGTGAATGTTCTGCCTGACGTCTCCTTTTGCGTTCCACAAAAGAAAGAAAGTCAATTTTGGATTGTCATCAGGGTGAGTAAATAAATATAAATTTTTGGGTCAATTAACCCTTTATTTATAAAAGAGTTCATGCTGGTGTTTGTCTATCTGTGCTCATGAATGTACGCTATCGTTCAAAGGTTTGGGATTCATACAATTTTTTGGGGGGGGTTTTGAAAGAAGTCTTCTATGCTCACCAATGCTGCTTTTATTTGATCAAAAATACAGTAAAACGGTAAAAACGTTATATATTATATTATATATAGAATTTAAAATTCAAAATATAGGATTTAAAATTCAATGTAAAACTGGAAATAAACTTTAGGATTAAAAAGTAAATAAATAGATAAATATTGTGACATAATGTATTCTTAGAAGAAAAGGTTCTATAAGTGTTCTGTCAGGTCTTCATATATATATATATATATATATATATACAAACCCAATTCCAGTTGGGACACTGTACAAATTGTGAATAAAAACAGAATGCAATGATGTGGAAGTTTCAAATTTCAATATTTTATTCAGAATACAACATAGATGACATATCAAATGTTTAAACTGAGAAAATGTATCATTTTAAGGGAAAAATAAGTTGATTTTAAATTTCATGGCATCAACACATCTCAAAAAAGTTGGGACAAGGCCATGTTTACCACTGTGTGGCATCCCCTCTTCTTTTTATAACAGTCTGCAAACGTCTGGGGACTGAGGAGACAAGTTGCTCAAGTTTAGGAATAGGAATGTTGTCCCATTCTTGTCTAATACAGGCTTCCAGTTGCTCAACTGTCTTAGGTCTTCTTTGTCGCATCTTCCTCTTTATGATGCGCCAAATGTTTTCTATGGGTGAAAGATCTGGACTGCAGGCTGGCCATTTCAGTACCCGGATCCTTCTTCTACGCAGCCATGATGTTGTAATTGATGCAGTATGTGGTCTGGCATTGTCATGTTGGAAAATGCAAGATTCCCTGAAAGAGACGACGTCTGGATGGGAGCATATGTTGTCTAGAACTTGGATATACCTTTCAGCATTGATGGTGCCTTTCCAGATGTGTAAGCTGCCCATGCCACACGCACTCATGCAACCCCATACCGTCAGAGATGCAGGCTTCTGAACTGAGCGCTGATGACAACTTGGGTTGTCCTTGTCCTCTTTAGTCCGGATGACATGGTGTCCCAGTTTTCCAAAAAGAACTTCAAATTTTGATTCGTCTGACCACAGAACAGTTTTCCACTTTGCCACAGTCCATTTTAAATGAGCCTTGGCCCAGAGAAAACGCCTGCGCTTCTGGATCATGTTTAGATATGGCTTCTTTTTTGACCTATAGAGTTTTAGCCGGCAACGGCGAATGGCACGGTGGATTGTGTTCACCGACAATGTTTTCTGGAAGTATTCCTGAGCCCATGTTGTGATTTCCATTACAGTAGCATTCCTGTATGTGATGCAGTGCCGTCTAAGGGCCTGAAGATCACGGGCATCCGGTATGGTTTTCCGGCCTTGACCCTTACGCACAGAGATTGTTCCAGATTCTCTGAATCTTTGGATGATATTATGCACTGTAGATGATGATGATAACTTCAAACTCTTTGCAATTTTTCTCTGAGAAACTCCTTTCTGATATTGCTCCACTATTTTTCGCCGCAGCATTGGGGGAATTGGTGATCCTCTGCCCATCTTGACTTCTGAGAGACACTGCCACTCTGAGAGGCTCTTTTTATACCCAATCATGTTGCCAATTGACCTAATAAGTAAATTGGTCCTCCAACTGTTCCTTATATGTACAACTTTTCCGGCCTCTTATTGCTACCTGTCCCAACTTTTTTGGAATGTGTAGCTCTCATGAAATCCAAAATGAGCCAATATTTGGCATGACATTTCAAAATGTCTCACTTTCAACATTTGATATGTTATCTATATTCTATTGTGAATAAAATATAAGTTTATGAGATTTGTAAATTATTGCATTCCTTTTTTATTCACAATTTGTACAGTGTCCCAACTTTTTTGGAATCGGGTTTGTATATAAAACCTTTTTCCCATCAGGGGACCATTTTATAAATGTAGTTTTAATTAACTTTGTTTTAATTTTTTTAATTTTGATTAAATGGTATGAATTAAACAGTTAAACAGACATTTTTCCATATATAAAACCTTTCTGGCATAACGTGTTCTTGAAGATTAAGTCAAGAACCCTGGAGTTCTATTTAGAAATTTCTATAAAAAATTTTTTACAGTGAAATCTCAGAAATCTTTTTCAGGATTCTTTGATGGATAAAAAGTTGAACAGCATTTATTTGAAATAGAAATCTTTTGTACCATGTCTTTAGATCTATTTAATGCAGCCTTGCTATAATAAGAATATTAATTTCTTAAAAAACATCTTACTGACCCCAATCTTTTGAACGGTAGTGTGTGTCTTCCAACTTGTGTTTTCCCTCTACCTGTACTTCCCTCTTCCCTCAACCCTGTCTTACACTTCCCATCTATCTCTGTCTTTCTCTCTCGCTCCCAGTGAGCGTGTCTCGTCCTCGTCACCTGTCTCTTAAGAGATGCTCTCTCTTCTCTCGTTTCCCAGGTAACTGCCGGCATGTCGGGGCTCTCTAACCACTGACTGGGAATGGTCAGACTGATTAACAGTGATTGTTTTTTGCAGAAATAACCTATAAGTGCTATTTAAGGGGCAGCCTTTTGTGCCTTCTCCTATCACTTAAAAGGATAGTTAACCCAAAAATGAAAATTCTGTCATCATTTACTCACCCTCATGTTGTTCCAAACCTGTGTGAGTTTTTCTTCTGTTGAACACAAAAGAAGATATTTTAAAGAATGTTGGTAATCAGACAGTTGACGGCACCCATTTACTTCCATTGTATTTTTTTTCCTACTATAGAAGTCAACGGGTGCCGTCAACTGTCTGGTTACCAACATTCTTTAAAATATCTTCCTTTGTGTTCAACAGAAGAAAGAAATTCATACAGGTTTGGAACAACTTCAGGGTGAGTAAATAATGACAGAAGTTTCATTTTTGGGTAAACTATCCCTTTAAGAATTGTAAAGTAGGTAGGTTTTTGTTCACAGACGCCAATAACGTTACACTTAGATTTATCGTAGATTTGATCATTCAAACAGACCTGCAGTTAAATAATTCCTCTCATACACCTGCAACCCTCCAGAGCCTTAACAATTGAACTCATTTAAAGGGATATTTCACCCGCAATGAAAATTCTGTCATCGTTTACTCACCCTCATGTTGCTGTATGAGTTTCTTTTATGGGATGCAAAGATTCTTTGCAGAAAAGCAGCTCTTTTCTATAAATGTAAACGTAGGCTCTGTCAAGCCACAAAAAGCACCATAAAAACAGTCTATATGATGAATATGTGCTAGCACAAATTATACGTAGAAGCTATGATGCATGGTCTTTTTTCTCTCACAAAGTTTGTATGACGTCAGAAGACACAATGTAAGGCTCAAAATGTGGACTGCTATAATGGTGCTTTAATTTGCCATTTTGGGGCTTGGCATTCTTCAAGATGGCTTCTTTTGTGTTCAATAGAAGAAATAATTTCACACAGGACAATAAGAGTGAATTACTAATGACAGAATTTTTAATTTTGGGTGAACTATCCAACTATGGGCTGCTGTACTGAGAATGTGCCAGTAGGTGGTGATATCTGAGTGGAGCATGTCTTTATCTGTGTGATGTCCAGCTCACCTCCCACCTTATCTTTCTGTCTGGGGTTTCTTCACATCGGAATGTATTTTTTTTCTTACACACTCGCACATATTACAACAACTATCCTTAATACATACTGGTCAAAAGTTTGGAAACATTACTCTTTTTAAACTTTTTAAAAGAAGTCTCTTATGCTCATCAATCCTGCATTTATTTGATCAAAAATACAGACAAAAAACAGCAATATTGTGAAATATTATTACAATTTAAAATAATGGTTTATTATTTTAATATACTTTAAAATATAATTTATTTCTGTGATGCAAAGCTGAATTTTCAGCATTATTACTCCAGTCTTCAGTGTCACATGATCCTTCAGAAATCATTCTAATATGCTGATTTGATACTCAGTTATTATCATTGTTGAAAACAGTACTGCTTAATGTTTTTTTGGAACCTGTGATACTTTTTCAGGATTCATTGATTAATAAAAAGTTAAAAAGAAATTTATTTTGAATAAAAAAGAAAAAAATACTGACCCCAAACTTATGAATGGTAGTGTATGTTGTTACAAAAGTCAAGTTACAAAATTTCTGTTTTAAATAAATGCTGTTCTTTTTTACTTTTTATTCATCAAAGAATCCTGAAAAAGGTATCATAACATATAAATCAATATTAAGCAGCACAACTGTTTCCAACATTGATGATAAATCAGCATATTAGAATGATTTCTGAAGGATCATGTGATACTGAAGACTGGAATAATGATGCTGAAAATTCAGCTTTGACATCACAGAAAAAATTATATTTTAAAGTATATTCAAATAGAAAACCATTATTTTAAATCGTAATAATATTTTACAGTATTACTGTTTTTTTTTATACGTATTTTTGATGAACATAACAGACTTCTTTCAAAAACATTAAAAATAGTAATGTTTCCAAACTTTTGACTGGTACTGTATGTACACTACCGTTTGTAAGTTTGGGATTGGTAGGATTTGTTTTATGTTTTTAAAGTCTCTCGTTCTCACCAAGGCTGCATTTATTTGATAAAAAATACAGTAAAAACACTAATATTATAAAATATTATTACAATTTAAAAGTTATCAATTTTAATATATTTTACAATGTAATTTATAACTGTGATGTCAAAGCTGAATTTTCAGCATCATTCCTCCAGTCTTCAGTGTCACATGATTCCTCAGAAATCATTCTAATATGATGATTTGCTGCTCAGGACAGTTGTGCTGCTTAATATTTGTGTGGAAACGGTAATACATTTTCAGGATTCTATGAGGAGCTGAAAGTTTAAAAGAACAGCATTTATTTGTAACATTATAAATGCCTTTACGGTTACTTTTGATCTATTAAATGCATCCTGGCTGAATGGATTTCTTTCAAAACAAACACACAAACAAACAAAAAAAACATACAACCCCAAACTTTGCTGCTAATGATAATTTTCTTGTGTTCCTGCATTGTTTTATAAAATCAGTCACAGAACATTTGTGTTTGCCAGTGTGTTCAGTAATGTCTCTTAAAGAATTTGTTCACCTAAAATGAACGTCCTGTCATAATTTACCTATGTCATTTCACACCCATTTGAGTATCTCTTCTATGAAACACAAAAGGTGAATTTCTTTTTTTCTTTTTAAAAAAAAAAAAAATATACTGGCAGCTTCTTTTGATATATTTAAACTGAATGATAACTGGGGCTCTGAAGCCGTAAAATTGGTCAATATGAATCATGTCTTATATTTTATATGCCCTGTATTCATTTTTGGGTGAACTACCCCTTTAACACTCTTCTCTGAACCTCTCTGCTACCACCATATGAAACTTGTAGTGATGATGAATGTGTTTGCATGCTCGCTCGCTCTCTCTACATTTATTTTAAAGGCAACTTTACACATCTATCATCATGCAAAGTGCTTTTTTATTTATTTCTACATTACCGTTTAAAAGTATTGTGAAACCCTTTTCTGTTTGAATATATTTTAATATATACCAGCCTTCAGTGTCACATGATCCTTTAGAAATCATTCTAATATGCTGATTTGCTGCTCAAGAAACATTTCTGATTATTATCAATGTTGAAAACCGTTGTGCTGCTTAATATTTTTGTGAAAAGTCTTTTCTAACATTTAAAGTCTTTGTCACTTTTTTGTCCTCGCTGATAAAAGTATTAATTTTTTTTAAATTCTTTTTTGCACTGTAGCTCCTGAAGACATTGTATATCATAATCGTGTAGATAAGTGTGTCATCATTTACTCTCTTCTCTCACACCTTTTCAACATTCCGTACGTGTGTTTCAGAATTCCGCTCGCCCTCTCACATCAGTGGACTCAACCGATCCGCGTCTCTAAACTACACGGATCACCCTGAACCTCAGTCCGTCGGCGGCAGCAACACGCAGCTCAGCAGCGCTCCATTGCCGCAGTACACACCAGACTTCAATGTCCGAGCTCTGGCAGACCTACAGTTTGTGAAGGTAAAGATGTGGTTTAGTGATGCAACGAACTTTCGACAGCAGTAAATGAATTTTCGGGTTTGGTCAAAACAGTTTTGGAAGGCCGAAATCATTTACCGAAATGGTGACGTTTAATTTAATTAGTGCTTCTAAGATTGCAGATTGCACGTTTTGGCTGTGCCAGCGTATATTTCATGTACACAATGTGGATAAACTACAACAGGTAAACATGTCAGCTACGTGTGTGTGGACGCTAGAGCTGGGTTGACAATATTGATTTCTCATTTTAAAGTCACCATGAAATCAAAATTGACAATTCATATTTTTTGTGAAATATTTTAATATTTATTATGATTTATCTGCGCACATATTTTTTTTTTAAACTAATATGCCCTCGTATTCTTTAATCAAAATAACTTCCAACCCCTTCTTGCAGCTAAATTTCTTCTCTTCTCTGATAATGTGTTTACTGGCGAGAGGGCGGGAAAACCTGTCACTCACATGAAATCCACTAATAGAAACAATTCAACCATCCAATCAATTCCCCATGGACAAAATCAAGCCCTGCCCTAATTTTTTTCTTGTATGAGAAGCCGTTTCACTCAGCTATGTCACAATAGAGAAGAAAAGACTATCTCAACTTCTGTTTCATCTTTAATCGATCTTCATTTAGTCTATGCTGTTTTCAGTTGATGCGTGAACAAAACTCCACTAAACATTATTTGTAGCACACCTACCATCCAAAAATTGCAATAAACTTTGTTACTTTTGATATGAAGCATATGAAGTCTCATTTTTATAGCAAAATACAAACAGCACGTGAACCGATCATCTTTACTACAAGTTATAGCACGAAATAAACGGATGAACATCAGAAGGTATGCTGAAAGATACAGTAGAACTTACTGAAATGTATCATCTGTCATGTAATCGCTCAATCAGTGTTTCAACCACAGAAAGACGTCAATAAAACGTAGTGTAAACAATGCCACGTAACATTAAATTTACCTCAGTAAAGCCATTCTATGACTATAACTCGATATTCAACTAGAAAAAATACTTCTAGAGAAGTTAAATATATTAAGCATTTTGCTATATTACGTATTGATTATATTTTTACTTAACCTGTTGTCTTCATTTATTTAATGTATGTTTGAATAAATATGTAATGAAAACAAGTTTTTAATAAAAAGGTTTATATAAATACTGCCCAATGTGCATTTTAGATGTTTATGTATTCTTAACTCTTTCCTCGCCAGCGTTTTTGAAAAAAGTTGCCAGCCACCGCCAGCTTTTTTGATCATTTTCACAATTTTCATGGCCCCCCACAATATTTTGTTGTTTGAATATCTGAACATGCAATATATCAAAAGAAAGAACAGATCCCCCCTGCTTTAAAAAACTGTTTTATTCTAGCTTCATGCATTCCTTTTTTATCAACACTTGAATGTGGGTAAGTTTCATACCCACACTCTCATAAATTGAGCAAAAAGCTGAGAAAATCGTGTTTTTGTCAAAGACTACGTCTGGATTGGATTCAGAAGGATGATCAAAATATAGATGGAGTAAATTAAATCCAACACCCCCAAAGCTTCACAGTCCTATAGCTTGTCCTGGGGCGACATTTCATTGAGTAACACTAGGCAATTTTGGTTTATATGCTGTTTAATGTTTGATGATTGCGTTATTTTACATATGCATCTGCTTACGTATGAGATCGCTTGTTTCTGCTGCTTCTTCGCCTGTGTTTTGATCAGGAGATTCAGTACTCTTTCAGAAGATGCGTAATAGCACCCCTTAACAGTAACAGTAATAATAACAGTGAAAACACGGAAAGCCAGAAATTTCTGTCAATGGTGGGGAAGCGTTGTCTCATAAATGACGGAAATTTCCGTCAATGGCGGGGAGAGTTAATTGAACTTTATTTTCCGTTTCAGTTTTCAGCTCAATTAAATCTTTAATTTTTGTTTTTTGGTTCTTTAAAAAAAAAAATGTTTTCGGTGCATCACTTATAGAGGGTATGCACGTGATGTCATCGTTGGCTGTAGTGACTGCGGTTACGCCCACTGAGTGGCAAAAAGACAGCATTGGTTTTCAGTGTAAATGCTGCGAAAAACACACAGAACACATTTAAAAGGGGAAAGAGTTTTGAGATTGACTGTACAGACAGATCTGACAAGAAATCTGAAGTATATTTTTACAGACTGTCGAAAGCTACAGAAAAGAGAAGCAAATGGATCGCTGCAATTCACAGAAACAACTGAACTCCAGGCAGCCAAACATGGATTTGCAGTTATCATTTTGTGTCAATATGTTGAATTTTGGGGTAAAATCATACCCTATATATTGTATTGACAACTCATCAATTAACTATTTACCATCTTATATTCTGCATAATTTGATGTTTTTAAATGACAAAAACTTTTAGGGCTGGACTATATATACACTCACCTAAAGGATTATTAGGAACACCTGTTCAATTTCTCATTAATGCAATTATCTAATCAACCAATCACATGGCAGTTGCTTCAATGCATTTAGGGGTGTGGTCCTGGTCAAGACAATCTCCTGAACTCCAAACTGAATGTCAGAATGGGAAAGAAAGGTGATTTAAGCAATTTTGAGCGTGGCATGGTTGTTGGTGCCAGACGGGCCGGTCTGAGTATTTCACAATCTGCTCAGTTACTGGGATTTTTCACGCACAACCATTTCTAGAGTTTACAAAGAATGGTGTGAAAAGGGAAAACATCCAGTATGCGGCAGTCCTGTGGGCGAAAATGCCTTGTTGATGCTAGAGGTCAGAGGAGAATGGGCCGACTGATTCAAGCTGATAGAAGAGCAACTTAGACTGAAATAACCACTCGTTACAACCGAGGTATGCAGCAAAGCATTTGTGAAGCCACAACACGCACAACCTTGAGGCGGATGGGCTACAACAGCAGAAGACCCCACCGGGTACCACTCATCTCCACTACAAATAGGAAAAAGAGGCTACAATTTGCACGAGCTGGAAAAATGTTGCCTGGTTTGATGAGTCTCGATTTCTGTTGAGACATTCAGATGGTAGAGTCAGAATTTGGCGTAAACAGAATGAGAACATGGATCCATCATGCCTTGTTACCACTGTGCAGGCTGGTGGTGGTGGTGTAATGGTGTGGGGGATGTTTTCTTGGCACACTTTAGGCCCCTTAGTGCCAATTGGGCATCGTTTAAATGCCACGGCCTACCTGAGCATTGTTTCTGACCATGTCCATCCCTTTATGACCACCATGTACCCATCCTCTGATGGCTACTTCCAGCAGGATAATGCACCATGTCACAAAGCTCGAATCATTTCAAATTGGTTTCTTGAACATGACAATGAGTTCACTGTACTAAAATGGCCCCACAGTCACCAGATCTCAACCCAATAGAGCATCTTTGGGATGTGGTGGAACGGGAGCTTCGTGCCCTGGATGTGCATCCCACAAATTTCCATCAACTGCAAGATGCTATCCTATCAATATGGGCCAACATTTCTAAAGAATGCTTTCAGCACCTTGTTGAATCAATGCCACGTAGAATTAAGGCAGTTCTGAAGGCGAAAGGGGGTCAAACACAGTATTAGTATGGTGTTCCTAATAATCCTTTAGGTGAGTGTATATATTATATATACAAATATTATTTATATATATATATACAAACCTGATTCCAAAAAAGTTGGGACAATGTACAAATTGTGAATAAAAACAGAATGCAATGATGTGGAAGTTTCAAATTTCAATATTTTATTCAGAATACAAAATAGATGACATATCAAATGTTTAAACTGAGAAAATGTATCATTTTAAGGGAAAAATAAGTTGATTTTAAATGTCATGGCGTCAACACATCTCAAAAAAGTTGGGACAAGGCCATGTTTACCACTGTGTGGCATCCCCTCTTCTTTTTATAACAGTCTGCAAACGTCTGGGGACTGAGGAGACAAGTTGCTCAAGTTTAGGAATAGGAATGTTGTCCCATTCTTGTCTAATACAGGCTTCTAGTTGCTCAACTGTCTTAGGTCTTCTTTGTCGCATCTTCCTCTTTATGATGCGCCAAATGTTTTCTATGGGTGAAAGATCTGGACTGCAGGCTGGCCTTTTCAGTACCCGGATCCTCCTTCTACGCAGCCATGATGTTGTAATTGATGCAGTATGTGGTCTGGGATTGTCATGTTGGAAAATGCAAGGTCTTCCCTGAAAGAGATGACGTCTGGATGGGAGCATATGTTGTTCTAGAACTTGAATATGCCTTTCAGCATTGATGGTGCCTTTCCAGATGTGTAAGCTGCCCATGCCACATGCACTCATGCAACCCCATACCACAGAGATGCAGGCTTCTGAACTGAGCGCTGATAACAACTTGGGTTGTCCTTGTCCTCTTTAGTCCGGATGACATGGCGTCCCAGTTTTCCAAAAAGAACTTCAAATTTTGATTCGTCTGACCACAGAACAGTTTTCCACTTTGCCACAGTCCATTTTAAATGAGCCTTGGCCCAGAGAAAACGCCTGCGCTTCTGGATCATGTTTAGATATGGCTTCTTTTTTGACCTATAGAGTTTTAGCCGGCAACGGCGAATGGCACGGTGGATTGTGTTTACCGACAATGTTTTCTGGAAGTATTCCTGAGCCCATGTTGTGATTTCCATTACAGTAGCATTCCTGTATGTGATGCAGTGCCGTCTAAGGGCCTGAAGATCACAGGCATCCAGTATGGTTTTCCGGCCTTGACCCTTACGCACAGAGATTGTTCCAGATTCTCTGAATCTTTGGATGATATTATGCACTGTAGATGATGATAACTTCAAACTCTTTGCAATTTTTCTCTGAGAAACTCCTTTCTGATATATATATATATATATATATATATATATATATATATATATATATATATATATATATATATATATATATATATATATATACACAGTGGGGAGAACAAGTATTTGATACACTGCCGATTTTGCAGGTTTGCCCACTTACAAAGCATGTAGAAGTCTGTAATTTTTTTTATCATAGGTACTCTTCAACTGTGAGTGACGGAATCTAAAACAAAAATCCAGAAAATCACATTGTATGATTTTTAAGAAATTAATTAGCATTTTATTGCATGACATAAGTATTTGATACATCAGAAAAGCAGAATTTAATATTTGGTACAGAAACCTTTGTTTGCAATTACAGAGATCATACGTTTCCTGTAGTTCTTGACCAGGTTTGCACACACTGCAGCAGGGATTTTGGCCCACTCCTCCATACAGGCCTTCTCCAGATCCTTCAGGTTTCGGGGCTGTCGCTGGGCAATACGGACTTTCAGCTCCCTCCAAAGATTTTCTATTGGGTTCAGGTCTGGAGACTGGCTAGGCCACTCCAGGACCTTGAGATGCTTCTTACGGAGCCACTCCTTAGTTGCCCTGGCTGTGTGTTTCGGGTCGTTGTCATGCTGGAAGACCCAGCCACGACCCATCTTCAATGCTCTTACTGAGGGAAGGAGGTTGTTGGCCAAGATCTCGCGATACATGGCCCCATCCATCCTCCCCTCAATACGGTGCAGTCATCCTGTCCCCTTTGCAGAAAAGCATCCCCAAAGAATGATGTTTCCACCTCCGTGCTTCACGGTTGGGATGGTGTTCTTGGGGTTGTACTCATCCTTCTTCCTCCAAACACGGCGAGTGGAGTTTAGACCAAAAAGCTCTATTTTTGTCTCATCAGACCACATGACCTTCTCCCATTCCTCCTCTGGATCATCCAGATGGTCATTGGCAAACTTCAGATGGGCCTGGACATCGGCTTGCTTGAGCAGGGGGACCTTGCGTGCGCTGCAGGATTTTAATCCATGACGACGTAGTGTGTTACTAATGGTTTTCTTTGAGACTTTGGTCCCAGCTCTCTTCAGGTCATTGACCAGGTCCTGCCGTGTAGTTCTGGGCTGATCCCTCACCTTCCTCATGATCATTGATGCCCCACGAGGTGAGATCTTGCGTGGTGCCCCAGACCGAGGGAGATTGACCGTCATCTTGAACTTCTTCCATTTTCTAATAATTGCAGCAACAGTTGTTGCCTTCTCACCAAGCTGCTTGCCTATTGTCCTGTAGCCCATCCCAGCCTTGTGCAGGTCTACAATTTTATCCCTGATGTCCTTACACAGCTCTCTGGTCTTGGCCATTGTGGAGAGGTTGGAGTCTGTTTGATTGAGTGTGTGGACAGGTGTCTTTTATACAGGTAACGAGTTCAAACAGGTGCAGTTAATACAGGTAATGAGTGGAGAGCAGGAGGGCTTCTTAAAGAAAAACTAACAGGTCTGTGAGAGCCGGAATTCTTACTGGTTGGTAGGTGATCAAATACTTATGTCATGCAATAAAATGCAAATGAATTATTTAAAAATCATACAATGTGATTTTCTGGATTTTTGTTTTAGATTCCGTCTCACAGTTGAAGTGTACCTATGATAAAAATTACAGAACTCTACATGCTTTGTAAGTAGGAAAACCCGCAAAATCGGCAGTGTATCAAATACTTGTTCTCCCCACTGTGTGTGTGTATATATATATATATATATATATATATATATAAAACATTGATATAAGTGATCACCCAGATTTAGACCTACCTATATTGTATTAATATAAAGCGTTCACAGGCAAATTTGCTTCATGTATTTTCCCAGCGTTAAAATCAGGCACATATAAATGTCAGGAAACACGATTCCTGGCTGCATGTCAATATCCATGGATCACTGGATCTTTGGTAAGTTGTAAGGAACACCATATTAAGTCTAACCTTTAGTTTAAACTGATAATCGTTTGTTTTACTTGCACAAAGTAATAAAGTTAATAGGGGTGTCCCCTATTAACTCCAGTCCTGCAGCAGCTCTTCTGCTACTCAGTCAGGTTGAGGCGGCGTGTTCCGGCAGGAAAGTGACGTCAGTGCATACGCTCAATATGGTTTATTCTTTCATCCATCCAGACATTCTGCAAGAAATTCCAAATAACTCTCATGACCAGTGTTTCTGTCTCTTCCTATTTTCCAGATCACACGCTCTCAGTATCAAAATGGTCTGATGGCGTCTCGTCTGGACAGCTCACCCCAGTCTCCAGACAGCGATCACGGCCGTGTGAATAACAGCACATCATCCATTCCTCATCCTTCGTCGGAAAACATGCTCACACTTACGGATGCCCCTGATGAAACAACCTCACTCCTCATCGAACAGAACAGCCAACCTGCGTGCCAGGCCAACCACAGCACAAATAATGAGAGTGCCATTTGATACACTCACACACAATTCACCGATATCCCACACACCCACTGGACATTAAGCACTTTTTCCCAGACCTTTTTGTCAGACCCCTTTTTGCGCTAGCCATTACAGTATATCAGTGTGGGTCTATGAAGAGCAATAGTTTGCTGAGACATCTAAAGAAGACGTTGTGTAACACATTGTGCAAGACGAAGGCACAGAGAAGCCAAAGTGTATCTGGACTGAGAAAGGCTCCTGTTTCAGACAGACTCTCTGGGGCGTTTTATAGAATGTGTGAATAGAGACGTTTCTAATATACATGAAGATGTTTATTTTGTCATTTTTCTATTGAGGTTGCTCACAGAAACTTGCGGAACGCGAATGATGGAAACAGTGGATGCCTTTTTATTAGGTGTTAGTCCATAGCTCGGTCATATTTATACCAAATTCTATATGTGTGTGTGTGAGTGAAAATGAAAGTGAGTTTGTGATAGAGAGATATATATATATACATGCCAGTGTATGTTTGTATATACGACAACGCATGAGTCCGATTTGGCCGTTGCAGCCCAAGCAAGCAACAACTCAGGGAGACGCTGAGCTTCACATACTAATTGCATGTTCGATAATTCCCTATTGATTTACGTGAACCCACGCGACAAGTGATCAAAAAACGTGAAGCATGCTGTCGTCAAATGCACCAAACAGTGAAATACTAAGATACACTGCATCTCATACACATGGCATCCACATGTCATTTTTATGTCCGATATTTCTGCTGGTTGTCTGTGGAGGTTTGTTAATGTGATTTAGTGTTTGTGTGTGTGTGTAAAATTGTCCTTTTAAAAATAATGCATTGACTTTTTTTACTCCAAAGAGAACAAGCATTTGTCGTTGTAGTACAACTGTAAATGGAGTCACTTTTCTGCACAAGACGTTTGTGTGTGATTAGAGCTCTCGAACTGTATCTGTCGCTCCCATTGGACCAGAGGTAATCTAACCAAAAGAATTGAACTCTTTGCTTTATTTATTTAGCATTCATTTGAGGTTGTATATTTTTTAAATGATTTTCTTTTTTATTATTATTATTTTTGTGAGTTCTTAAAATTGCTGTGCGCTTTATATGCAGGTTGACATGGTACAGACTACAAATTGTAGATGCCTAAAACTAGGAGATGGTAGGTTCAGGAAGTGACTTCATAAAATGTACTGTTTCTTTGCCTTTTTTGCCACTGTGCAAATCTTTTGCTTTCATACCAAATATGTTTGAAACTGATAAGAACAATCAAAGTGAAAAGTGTCTCAGATATGTTGCTTGGATCATGCCTAGTCAAATGGACACAAAAGCCTCTTCGGTTCTGTAGCATTTCTCGATTATGACCAAAAAAAAGGAGTGCAAGAACTGCACGTGTATTTCTATTTTTGGCTGTTGACAGCTGCTCAGTTTTTTTTTTTTTTTAAGAAAACACTCCCTGTTCGTTCAAACTGTTAATCAAACTATTTCCTGTTCTTCACAAATTAGTCATAAAATACGTTGTGAATTTACACAGATTCTTTTTGTTTCTTCAATGGAAACTCAAGCAATTTTTAGGTGTAACAATTTCTTGATTCTTTTTATACTGTATTTTTCCAAGTTATTTTGTGGTTTGGGAAAGGTCTTCTTTCTGAGTTTGGCTATTAAATTATTTATTTAATCAGTGTAATATGTTTCATAATCTTGTATTCTTAATCAGTGGTATTTTGTAAACCTCAAATCGGGGGGGTGTTAGTGCAGATGTACTTCGTCCACTTGGGGCTTCAGAAATGCTCTTTTTTTTAATGACGTCAACCCTACGGTTGACGTCATAGACACTACGTCCATTGTTTTGTACAGTCTATGGACACAAGAGAAGAAAGTTCACCTACTTCAGCAATGAAAAAGAAAGAAACATAAATTGTGATATTTAACTAAAGTCATTTTTGCTTATTAGTATGGTTGAATTGGATCATCGAATGTCAGCAGCAAAGACATTAAAGTGAGATTAAATAAAAGTACATTTGTGTAATTTAACATGTTGCATTTGTGCAATATTCTGAGTTTGCATTTCACTTTTTATTCATTTTGAGGAATATACTGAATCTGTATTTGTGTAAGTGAGATGAGCACATTTAGTCTAGAACTACAATAACCATCATGTTCACACAACGCCTCTGCACTTACTCCTGATTTTTCTCAACATGGGGACAGGAGAGCTGTCAGTCAATATATGGGAAAACAAAGTAACTTGCGTTACTTATACTTTTTTGAAAAAGTAACTCAGATATTTTGTTGTAAATTTTAAAAGTAATGCGTTACTTTACTGGTACCAACACTGGTACTGACTTTGATGTTGGTGAGTAAGTCGGCTTTAAATGAAGAACTATAAGGCCTGAGCCTGAATCAAATATGCACATCTTTTAGATATTTTGGCTGCATCCGAAAGCTTAGGCAGCTGACTTGTTGCCTCGCTGCCTTATCAGGCAGTGACTTTGCAGGTAGAGTTTGGACAAGAAGGTACCTCAGGAAACTGATTTCGGACAGACTTCTGAGGCAGCGTAACGGTTTAATTGTCTACAACAAAATAGAGACATTTAATTACTACAATAGTAATTTCTCACTAGAAATGACATCAAAAATGGAAAACGTTAGTCAAAAACATAGAATTATACACAATCTGACCACCAACCACAACTTTCAGACGCAGTCTTTATTTTTTAGCTCAACTGTCACAAAATGGACGCACAGGATTGTGGGATATCAAAGACAGCGAAGCATAATCTATGCTGTCTTCAAAATTTGATCAGATGATATCTCAGAAGACCAAGTGTGGGAAGTGAAGCTAACATTGCATTCGGATGTGCCTTGTTGCCTTCCTACCTTGGCAGCATTTTTCAGCTTTCGGAAACAGCCTATATATTTCAGCACGATGACATGCGATGACAGATGCAATATGATGTAGCACTGGAGAATAAACTGAAAGATCATGACAAAAATCTTCTTAAGTAAAATGATAATTTAGCTTACTCATTACTTATGCTTGAAAACTAATAATAATGCACTTCCAATGCCTCCTTTCCTGTCACTTAACAGGGAGATCAGAAAATCCGATTAGAACATTTTTACATTGATATAAGAAAACTAAAAACCTAAATTCTATTCAAAATTTTACGTTTGAATTACATCCATAGGTTTAATTTCATTCTGTTGTGAAATTTTTATATTTGAATTACATCCATAGGTTTAATTTCATTCTGTTGTACTATTAGCATAGCAAATTACATATTGACATGGATGTGCAAAACCTGATGAATGATGTTTTGCAGTCTATGATTTGAAAATGTTCCAAACTCCAAAAAGCATCTTGTGTGAAAATCTGACCTTTTGTATAAAGGAGTTCACATGGTTTATGTCATATAGATAACTAAATACAATTAGTCACCTCTACTTAAATGTCTAAATGTAAACTTATTATATAATTATTTTGTAATAATAGAACAGCCTCAAAAAAATAAAGTCATATATGGCAGCAGTTATTGAGGTGACATTTATAACGTATTATCAAATCATATGAATCCTCAAAACCAAAGGCGAACCAATAGTCGGTATCCAAATATTTGAACGAACCAATGGGAATTGAGATGGGCGTGTCCCCGCAAAATTCAAACGACAGCTTTGTGGAGAATGTGGTGGACGTTGTGTTAGCAACACTTTGTGCTAACAGACTCGTTTATAAAGTTAAAAACAGATACTATATTTATTTTGATGAAATATTTTACATGGATGACCGGATAAAGCAATGGAAACAGTGACGGAGGGAGACGCATCTAAACTATCTAAGATAGGTAAAGCGCTCTCCTATAAACACACCAGGCTAGTCATGTAACGTTACGCTGTTAGATATTTACTGTTCCTATCGAGTCACATTTGTTTATTTGTATACCGCCAAATTACAGAGTAAGTTGTGCTAAGATTATATTTTGGAAAATCATGTAACAATGATGTGAAAACCAATGAGCTGATGTTCAAAACACTGCAATACGATAGCGATGTGTGCGTTATGTGTATGCGTGCGAGTGAGTGAGTGAAATAGGTAACGTACATGTTTTTGCTTTAAATAAAGGGATTAAATTAAATTACTTGTGATGTCACCTCATCGTTCCCTCAGGGAAACAGCTTAATAAAAGTACAAAATAGTGTGAATAATACTTCCTGAAATAATATTTTGAGAATTTGGACTTTTCTTTTATCAATATTTTAGGTCGAAATGTATATCGGTGTCTGGGTTATGTATCTGTATCAGGGTGTATCTGGTTATCATTTCCCATCATTAGTCCTTCTTGCCTTTACTAGTTCGTTAAAACAGTCGTGCGATAAACATCATGCAAATAAAATGTGAAAAAAGTACAGATCTTTTCTCTCCTAATGTTAAATACAAGCATGCATAATAGTATTAAAAGATTGCTGTTTAAAATAGTTGTAGAGCATGTCACACAGTATGCATAAATGTCAACTTATCAGGACACTATCCAAATGATTTATGAAGAAACTAAATATGTCTTCATTCACTTCTAAAATGGCAAAAGTTCTATTATCCATGTGTCTGGCATCACCCTAAATGTTATTTATTTATTTATTTGCAGTAATGACCAGCTGATAACATTGTCCTTATCAAATAAATGCATTTGATATTAAATGGACATGAAATATTGATTGGATTTATTTGATTAGAAATATACACAATACACACAGAATAGACACGATATATGAAAGAAACAAAACTAGCACATCTATAAAGTTTATTAAATGCATGCAGGTATGTTAAATGGATTTCTCTTTCATTTACAGAGCAACGCAAACTGAAATTGGCAGAATATCTGGCGGGAAAAGGAAGACTGAAAGCACCTAATCCAAAGTAGGTGGTCTCTAACAATTGTTGAATTTGTAATTTAATTATTTTAACAATAAAATATATATATATTCATATATATATATTATTACCACCATAGTATGCTGTGTTCATGTTCTGAATCAACTTAATTTTTTTTACTCGAAGACCATATCTCAAGGAGAAGCCTGTTACAAAGAAACCTGGTGAAAATAATCAGAAGGCCAAAATTGTAAGTTAAAATTGCATTTCTTGAAATTTTGCACTATTCTATGTTGAAAGTGTTGACTGTTGAATTAATGTGTCTGTATTTCTTTCAGAGAGGTGATGAAAAGGAGAATTGTGGCATCAATGGCACAAATGTAAAAGAAGTGAAGAGAGTGAAGACATTGGCAGAGGTTAATAAAAACACATCCTCAAAAAAAGGACTCAGCATCCATTCACTAGCCAAAGCCCCAGCACAGTCTTCCAGTAACTCATGTAATACTTGCCAGGCAGGTTTTTATGTCTTGAAGACACGAAGCAATAGAACTGCTTCTCTTCAAAATCCAAGGATACCACACAAAGCTGAGGAAACTGCAGCAATTAGTACTCATCCACAAAGCCTTCAAAGAGGCCAACACAAAGCCCATCAAACACAGCCAACTTCCCATGCTTCAAATAAAACTCAAAAGACAAGAAAATCAAGTCTTGTTTCAGTCTGTGGCCCTTCACAGTCTGGATATGGCATCTCTGCCCCTAGACGCACAGATCAAACGTCCCATACCAAGACAGAGCTTCAGTCATCAAGGCCTTCGGCTAAGAAATTATCAGAAACAACCGTTAAAACAACCTCAACTGCCAATTTGAAGAGTCAAAGACCAATGAACTCAACTGGGACAAAAATTCAGACAAACAATGTTTCTAAAACCCAGGCAAAACTGACACAGCAACCCAGAAGTCAAAGTGCTGTACCAAAGTTTGGGATTCACAACAGCAGTTCTCAGAGCAGTAAACCCATGAGCCGAAAATCGAATTCGGCGACAAACAGATCTGACGTGAACCAGAGAAAGGATATTTCATGCATTATCACAAAAGTTGATGCCACAAAAACTAAATTGCATTGCTCTGTCTCAAACAGAGCAACAAGAACAAGTGTCTCTTCAACTCTATCTAAACCTGCAAATAGCGAAGGATCAGCGCTCATCAAAAATAAACAGCATACTACTGTTAAACCAACTAATGCCACTGCTTCTACCAAACTCCTCGGTCGAAACACCAAGAGTTGTGTATTGCCACAGACAACCACTGTGCACCAAGAACTTCAGCAGCCCGCCAAGAGATCCAGCCAGGCCAAACCTGCGGTGCAATTGCAGACCCCTAAATCCAGTATCTGTCCCAGTACTCAAGGTGTCCGAACAGCCCCGGTAGATGGAATGAAGAAGCCGACTGAGGCTCAGGAGGAGAGACTGTAAGTTTACTTCTGTCTGAAGCAGGGTTTCTCAACTCTGGCCCTCGAGCTCCAACCTTGATCAACCCTTGCCTGCATGTAACTGTCTTTTGCACTGGAGGAACCTTTTTATAGTTCCTAGAACTAATGGCGGAAATGCCTGGTTTTTGGTAGGAACTAGGAACGATTTTAGTTCTAGGAACGCCTTTTGTGGGACTTAATTAGCTCCTACTTCAGAGCAGGGTCTAATCCAGCACAATAGGAACTACCAGTGATGTAAGTGTACGCTGATTGGCCGAACGGATGCCATGTGCAACACCAGCACCCGCCATTTTTAAAAGAGCCGTTTACACACAGATTATAGCCTATATTAGGGGAGTTCGATTCCAGGTTTTTTGGAGTCGACTCCAATTCCCGACTCCCACTGTAGGAGTCTATGGAATCGACTCCTCAACTCCATTTACTTTATATCAAAACGGTCAGAAATAAGACAAAATTGCAGTTGTTACACACTAAATTTATTTTCCCCCGACATGAAGCCTTAAAATCCCCTTATTAAAACAGCATACTTTTAGCGTGATCGTCCAAATTAGTCCAATTTAGCAATGACTTGATGAGTGGTTATCAACGTTGCTACCTAGCTGTTGCCGATACCTAATTTTACAATAAGTCACGAAAAAAAGCTGTTGTCGAGTGATGCCGTTAAACGCACATGATCATTATCTTAAAAGGTCAGTTAAAGATACTAAATACTAAAATACATACAATAATGTACACTTTTTTTTTTTATGATTTATGGTTAGTTTAATGATTATGAACGAAAGGTTAACCATGGAAAACCAAATCTATATTTATTGCATTAATATACCATCAATTAAACTAAAGCTGGCATCGAGGAAGCCTATGTATAATTACAAACTAAAGTCACTGTGACTGTTATCTATTTCTAAAGTAAGCTAAATGTAGGATAAATGTGTGTGACAAAGTTTCTGCGACAGCTCTCTGACGCGGTGTATTACGTCAGTGTCTGAATTCCTCGCTTCATTTCCTTCACTACTTGCTTATATAGTGCACTTTATAGGCAATTAGAGAATCAGTAAACAAGTGAGCGTTTTCGGACATAGCAACAGTCGACACCGAGAGTCGATTCCTGTGCTGGAGTTGACCCTGACTCAGGGGTCAGAGGAATAGACTCTTTTGGAGTCGACTCCCCATCACTAGCCTATATATTTACTCCACAAACTAACTCTACGAACATGGAAAACAGTGATAGATGGATCTCTCAACCTTTACGCTAGAGAGGAAATCCAGTGCAACTTTGAGGGGACCAAGCGAAACATGATTATGTATTTCTGCTAAGCTAGCGACATTGGATATCAACCACACGGCAAACACTAATACTTTTTCATATACTGTCTATCTTCTTTGTATAACAGTTCTATCTAATAACATTAGACAGGACTGTTAAACTGATCGTAAACTAATGAAGACGGAGAATGTGAGCGCTGTGTTCGCAGTGCCGTCAAAATAAGTCACAACAACAAGTGCGGCTTACGTCACTTCAGAGTTCCTACTGGTGGTGCGAATGCAACCAGGAAAATGGCCCTAGGGGAACATTTAGTTCTCGGGGAAACACCCTGGTAGTTAGTTCCTATAACTAAGTTCCTAGAATTACCCTGTGCGAAAGGGTCTTATAATTCCTGAAGACTTTGATTGGCTTGTTCAGTTGTGTTTGATTAAAGTTGGAGCTAAACTATGTGGGACAGTGGACCTCGAGGGCCTTGACAAACCCTGATCTAAAGTTTTGATGCTTTTGGAAACTACAAGTTTTTAAAAAAAGTGCTTTAAAGCAGTGATTCTCAAATGGTTATGTTTCAAGACCCAGATATTACATTGAGCATCAAGTGGTGACAACACTGAAGTCTTTAGCATACAAAAGTACACAAAATGTCTTCAGAAGTAAATGCTAACCAGGGATTGGACAAACCGGGTCATATATTTTTAAAACTTTGTGTAGTTTGTTCTTGATTTTCCCTGAGAATGTGTCACTCATCCTGTTCATCTTGGCATATGGATAATTTGAGCTTGTGCTAAGTGACTGATGAATTTGTGCCAAAATAATGAATTTGATTGGCACAATGTTTGACATCAACAGGAAAAGATCTAAAAATTTTTTTTATATAAAATTATTTTTGTGTGGCACTTCAAAATTAATTTTTTTTCATATCAACCTTTCTTAATTTAAACCAAATATAACTTATAATATGTGTCATTTATAACTTAAACTGTTAAAAATGTATTAGTAGAAATTAACATGTATTATAAAAAAATAACATTAACCAAAATTAACAAATGCTGGTAGTGCTGTATTGTTCATTGTAATTTTATGTTAGCTATTGCATTAACTAACATATAAAAACCGATTGCAAAGTGTTACTATGGTTTGCTAACTATGCATGATTAAATGCATTTTATTTGAATTTAGCATTGTTTTAGCATTGAATGTAGCAGTGTCACAACATACCCCTCACATCATGACCCACCAGTTGAGAACCACGGCTTTAAAGGGTTAGTTCACTCAAAATGAAAGCTTCTGTATGAGTTTGGAGCAACATGAGGGTGTAAATGATAACAGAATTTTCATTTTTGGGTAAACGATCCCTTTAGGGAAATAAGTGGGGGTTTTTTTGTGTGTATGGGTCAAACCCTAACAAGTGATGTCTGTGCAGGCGTAAGCTCCAGGAGTGGCGGGAATCGAGGGGCATCACATATAAACGTCCTCCCATGCCTGTCCGGCTGGTGAGGAGGAAGACGGTCTCTGCTATTCCTCAGCCATACTGGACATCTATCGAGAATGAAGATGAGGTTCATGACATTGTCTTCGCTGTGGACCGGTCTCTAGATGACTGCATTAAATTATTAGAGCAGGTATTATTATTATTATTATTATTATTATTATTATTATTATTATTATTATTATTATGAGTTTATACTTTTTAAACGTGTGATTAAATTAATGCGCATTATAAGGGGTGATGCAGCAAAGCATGCAATTCCATGGAAATCTGAATTGCTGATCAAACCATTGCTGATTTTTTTCTTCAAGCATGATACTGAGCTAAGGTATAGTTAACTGCAGCCTAAGATAGTTTTCATATTGGGAGATATCTGCATGCCTCAGGGGGCGGTAACGTATTGAAATCGTGTTTGAATGCGCGCTCGGGTTTAATTTCACTTTCGTGCGTACTCTGTGAATAGGGAGCGGTGGGGCTGAACGCGCATTTTACAAGATAATACTTGCAAGAAATAAGATTTGTCTGACGCTTCTGTTGTGCAACGAATTCTCCGCCACGGTCCTGTCAGTCTTCTCGTGTCAGTCTGGCACGGGATCTAGTCACACCCCTAATGTTTAGGCTTTATTCAAGCAGTTAAACTATAATTGTAAAGATAAAGATATTTTGCAGCACATGGTGAAGTCAGTATGTACATTAACGACGATTTGAGACAATTATAATGTAAATTTAATATAAAAACTAGGTAGCAAAATGGCGCTCTGTGATGCGGCTGGATTTTAAACGCCGTCCTGAGTCGTAGCTGGGCGCTGTGGACAGACACCCAATGGCACCGCCTTCAATGTTTATATGAATTATTTACTTATGATCACCATCATAAATAATAAACTCATTGAATTTAATATTTTTATCAAATAATTAAATAAAATAGTTCCAACAGATTTTGCTGTGGTACCGAGAACTGTAATTTTAATGGTATTGGTACAGACTACTGGAATTTTGGTACCGTGACATCCCTAGCTGGGACCAAAAGATAAAAGTCTCAGGGGCCGTTTACACAACACTTTTTTTCAACTAAAAATGGAAAACTTTTTATTCGTTTTGGTCGTTCATTTACACAACGTTTTGGAGGCCTGAAAATGGGATTCAAAGTGCAAGTTTTTGAAAGTGATACCATTTATCGTCTCTGTGTAAACTGCATAAACGTGAATTTGTGAAAACGATCATGCGCACGTGTATTGTGTTCAGTTTCAAAGTGACATCGCCAACTACAGGCCTTGCCTGGCATGCATAATACAGCGTATAGTTGTTTCTTTGGACAGATGTGCATATGATGTATTTGTTTTTGTCTGCACTCAGACCAATGTCATTCTTCCAGTGAATATCCTTCAGATAAGAATAATGCGGTCATAGCCGTTTTTCCACCGTCGGGCCGAAAGGTTCTCATTGCGTAACCGTTCTGCTCTGTGCCGATCCAGGCCAGCCTATACGGTTCTGGTTTCATTTTTCCACTGTGTGGCTGATACTGGCCACTCTTTGGAATGTAATACAAAAGCGTCAGTCGTTGCTTTGGTAACAACGGTTTACTGATGATATGAGATGTAAATAACGACCGCAATATGGAGGATGATCAGATATTTCTTTTAATTTTATTATTAATTTGTTTACATCGCTCAAATAGAGCACTAAGCCAGCTACAGAGAAACTGGTAGCCAGGCAACAGACAAGTGACCAATCCTGAGTGGCGACGTCACTTCACGGATTCTACCAGCACGGTTAGACAACCGTGCCGAAAAATCCGGGCCGAGAACGGTTTGTAATCGTGCTGTGCCGTACCTGCCTCAAGTGGAAACGCAACTGGAACCATCCCTTACCATTCTAAGAACCGTTCGGCCCGACTGTAGAAAAGCGGCTAATGATAATAATTATCATTATCATCATATTACCATTTTCCCCTTTGAAAGTAAAAATTGTGATAATTTATTTATAATTGTATTTTTAGATTACCTGTACTAAAAGTTAAAAAAATAAATTAAATATATTACAAACCCGATTCCAAAAAAAGTTGGGACACTGTACAAATTGTGAATAAAAACAGCATGCAATGATGTGGTAGTTTCAAATTTCAATATTTTATTCAGAATACAACATAGATGACATATCAAATGTTTAAACTGAGAAAATGTATCATTTTAAGGGAAAAATAAGTTGATTTTAAATTTCATGGCATCAACACATCTCAAAAAAGTTGGGACAAGGCCATGTTTACCACTGTGTGGCATCCCCTCTTCTTTTTATAACAGTCTGCAAACGTCTGGGGACTGAGGAGACAAGTTGCTCAAGTTTAGGAATAGGAATGTTGTCCCATTCTTGTCTAATACAGGCTTCTAGTTGCTCAACTGTCTTAGGTCTTCTTTGTCGCATCTTCCTCTTTATGATGCGCCAGATGTTTTCTATGGGTGAAAGATCTGGACTGCAGGCTGGCCATTTCAGTACCCGGATCCTTCTTCTACACAGCCATGATGTTGTAATTGATGCAGTAGGTGGTCTGGCATTGTCATGTTGGAAAATGCAAGGTCTTCCCTGAAAGAGACGACATCTGGATAGGAGCATATGTTGTTCTAGAACTTGGATATACCTTTCAGCATTGATGGTGCCTTTCCAGATGTGTAAGCTGCCCATGCCACACGCACTCATGCAACCCCATACCATCAGAGATGCAGGCTTCTGAACTGAGCGCTGATAACAACTTGGGTTGTCCTTGTCCTCTTTAGTCCGTATGACATGGCGTCCCAGTTTTCCAAAAAGAACTTCAAATTTTGATTCGTCTGACCACAGAACAGTTTTCCACTTTGCCACAGTCCATTTTAAATGAGCCTTGGCCCAGAGAAAACGCCTGCGCTTCTGGATCATGTTTAGGTATGGCTTCTTTTTTGACCTATAGAGTTTTAGCCGGCCCATGTTGTGATTTCCATTACAGTAGCATTCCTGTATGTGATGCAGTGCCGTGAAGGGCCCGAAGATTGTTACGCACAGAGATTGTTCCAGATTCTCTGAATCTTTGGATGATATTATGCACTGTAGATGATGATAACTTCAAACTCTTTGCAATTTTTCTCTGAGAAACTCCTTTCTGATATTGCTCCACTATTTTTCACCGCAGCATTGGGGGAATTGGTGATCCTCTGCCCATCTTGACTTCTGAGAGACACTGCCACTCTGAGAGGCTCTTTTCATACCCAATCATGTTGCCAATTGACCTAATAAGTTGCAAATTGGTCCTCCAGCTGTTCCTTATATGTACAACTTTTCCGGCCTCTTATTGCTGCCTGTCCCAACTTTTTTGGAATGTGTAGCTCTCATGAAATCCAAAATGAGCCAATATTTGGCATGACATTTCAAAATGTCTCACTTTCAACATTTGATATGTTATCTATATTCTATTGTGAATAAAATATAAGTTTATGAGATTTGTAAATTATTGCATTCCTTTTTTATTCACAATTTGTACAGTGTCCCAACTTTTTTGGAATCGGGTTTGTGTTAATACAATTTCTAAACCTTATTCAAACCTCACCATGGCCCTATTTACTTTAAAACAAATTTGTTCATGCTGTCCCTCTTTCTTTCATCGATAGATTGATTAGTGGATTAGGAAATCGTGACCACAGAGTTTTGGAGAAGCACTGCATTTTGTTTTGTATTGTAACCCTCAAAAGAGCTGGTTAATAATTGTCTAGATGAGGAATGTCTGGATCTAGTTGTAACTTTCAATTCCACCATTGTCAGATGGACCATTTGCAATGTTTACATGACTATAGAAAAATGCACATTTCAACATTAAAACCTTTTAGACAAAAGCCCCTTTCACACAGCAATTCCGGTAAATTGCCGTACAATTACCAGAATGACTTTACCGGTAAATACACAGATATGCTGTTCACACAAGCAACGGGGTTTTGGCGTTTTACCGTTAAGAGACCATTCACACATCAGCACCAAAGTGACGGGCATAAGGAATGATCAAACAGAACACATTTTTGCTCTTAAAAACATTAGTCGTGCATAATAGCAACTAACTGCAGAGCCGCAGCGCTGATGAATGGTAAAGTAGGCAGGGTCTTGACCGCAACACATTGTAAAAGCTGCTAGATGTGGCGCAATGGTCAAAGATGATCATTTAGCGCATATTTTCATAGAAAAATAAACAATTAAAAGGCAGCGGTGCTTACTGTAAACAGCACAGAGTAATCATGTCATCACCATAAGAACTTAATTTATCGGTAAGTTACCAGTAAAGACTGAATGTGTGAAAGGGGCTATTGTCACGCCAACATTAAACATTTGCTTGCATACAATTTCCCTAATCACAGTGTTTTCTTGTCCAGCTTTGGTTGAGCAGATCTCAAGTGTTTGCCGTTTTCTGGCATAAATTGACCATGATGTTTACCATTCTTTTACTCCAGTCTCACGGCTCTGAGTTTTATGGTCTTCTTAAGCTTTTCTTGAGCTATGCAGTACAAGTTGCATTGCACTCCTGTATTTATGCGGAACATCTTTAATGAATACGAATATGAGTCGTTTTAGATGATGCTTTCCTCTGGGTGCACACAAGCATATTGAGAACTGATCCAATGCTGTTTGTGTCTTTATGTGACAGGGTTTCCCGGAGGAACAGGTCAGAGATGTGCTGTCTCGGGTGCCATTGGCACAGAAGTTTGCTAAATACTGGATCTGCCAGGCCAGACTAATGGAAAGAGAAGGAAACCTGGAGGTCCTGCCCATGTTTCAGGAGGCCGTCCGTGTAGTGAGAGAGGTCAATATCTCTCAAACATACATACTTTTTTTATTGATGGCATTTTCTTTAGCTTGTGGCTTGTTTTGTTTTAGTCTGGTAATATGAGAAGCCTCAGAAGAGTTGACAAGAAAAATAGACATAGTAGGGATGCTCATAATTAACTGGTTAATTGTTAACGGACAGTACGAATTTTTACGGGTTAATATGGTCGGTTAAGCGGTTTAAAAATTTTGCACGATTTTTTGAAAACGCTTGCTATATGGCTAAAAAAATACGCTAAACATATAAAATATATTTTTGAGAAACATAATTTTAATATAAGTCGTATTATTATTATTATTATTATTATTATTATTATTACATGAATGTAAAATACGGGTAAATAAAGCAAAATGTTTGCAAACATTATAATCCCTATAAACATTAGGGTTGGGCCGATAGACGATGTCATCGTCCATCGCCGATAGCTGACAGACATTATCCCCACCCCCCGCAAATAATGACGTTGTTCCCCATCACAATACAAATTACATTCAAAATAGTTCGATGAATACAATTTAAACACTAAAGATTTTACTGTGCAAAAAATGGCAAACGAATTATAGGCTACTAGATGTTTTACATGAACTAAACCAATGATATTCAAATGGCGGTACATGGTCTGCATCCGGACCCCGGCATGTTTCCATCCGGACCGCGAGACAGAGCGGTAGCACCATTTTCCTGTTTCTAGTTGGAGTGAGCAGAGCGTCAAAACAGTGGTGCGGATCACACCACAAGCACTCAGGAACGTTTGTGGTAATGATATTTCAGGCTATATTCTCTAGTAGTTTTATCTAAAGCCAAACACGCTTCATTCAAGACCTTTCAGCTCTGTGCACGTTCTCTCTTTCTCCAGACACGCACCACATTAACCCCTTACCTGTCACCCCCCCATTTTGGCAAGTGGGACATTTTGACACCCAAAATAAAAGGGCTGCTGCTCATAAGTCATTCTGAATAGACACATAACCAACATATATTTAGAAAGCCAACACTTGAGAGTTTACAGTTCAAGACTCAGAATTACTCAGACTGTTATTAATATGGAGATATATAGGCTCAAACATTAAAACAAAAATAAAAAATATTAAGAATATATTTTTAAATGTATAAAAATATTATGTGAATGTAGTATAACAACTTATAACCACAATTAAAGTGAAGCCACAAGTGTGGTCATGCTTCATTTTAAATATGAGGATGATATCTCTAAAACTACACATTTTATGAAGCATATTGTATGGCATGTCATGTGAGTTTTTAGCGAAGGCTAAGATAAGATGCTATCATTGTTATTGGCGTGTAAAACACAATTTCAGTCTTCTAACGGCTCAATTCATACTCTGTTTTCACTCAATGAATTTTTCACACGTCTGTCATGAATGACTTAATCCTCATTATTCTTTTATAGTAATTATTTTGTTTGTATTCAGCCGTTATAGCCTATTCAGGCATTCTGGATTGCCCATCAACCCCACATTCATTCCACTTTACATTAAAACCTATTATTTGAAGTCTTTCTAGCAAACAAACAAAAAAGCATGTTCTTGGTACCTTATGTGAAATAGATCATGAAATAGAATATACAGTGGGGAGAACAAGTATTTGATACACTGCCGATTTTGCAGGTTTGCCCACTTACAAAGCATGTAGAAGTCTGTAATTTTTATCATAGGTACTCTTCAACTGTGAGTGACAGAATCTAAAACAAAAATCCAGAAAATCACATTGTATGATTTTTAAGAAATTAATTAGCATTTTATTGCATGACATAAGTATTTGATACATCAGAAAAGCAGAACTTAATATTTGGTACAGAAACCTTTGTTTGCAATTACAGAGATCATACGTTTCCTGTAGTTCTTGACCAGGTTTGCACACACTGCAGCAGGGATTTTGGCCCACTCCTCCATACAGACCTTCTCCAGATCCTTCAGGTTTCGGGGCTGTCGCTGGGCAATACGGACTTTCAGCTCCCTCCAAAGATTTTCTATTGGGTTCAGGTCTGGAGACTGGCTAGGCCACTCCAGGACCTTGAGATGCTTCTTACGGAGCCACTCCTTAGTTGCCCTGGCTGTGTGTTTCGGGTCGTTGTCATGCTGGAAGACCCAGCAACGACCCATCTTCAATGCTCTTACTAAGGAAAGGAGGTTGTTGGCCAAGATCTCGCGATACATGGCCCCATCCATCCTCCCCTCAATACGGTGCAGTCGTCCTGTCCCCTTTGCAGAAAAGCATCTCCAAAGAATGATGTTTCCACCTCCATGCTTCACAGTTGGGATGGTGTTCTTGGGGTTGTACTCATCCTCCTTCTTCCTCCAAACACAGCGAGTGGAGTTTAGACCAAAAAGCTCTATTTTTGTCTCATCAGACCACATGACCATCTCCCATTCCTCCTCTGGATCATCCAGATGGTCATTGGCAAACTTCAGACGGGCCTGGACATGCGCTGGCTTGAGCAGGGGGACCTTGCGTGCACTGCAGGATTTTAATCCATGATGGTGTAGTGTGTTACTAATGGTTTTCTTTGAGACTGTGGTCCCAGCTCTCTTCAGGTCATTGACCAGGTCCTGCCGTGTAGTTCTGGGCTGATCCCTCACCTTCCTCATGATCATTGATGCCCCACGAGGTGAGATCTTGCATGGTGCCCCAGACCGAGGGAGATTGACCGTCATCTTGAACTTCTTCCATTTTCTAATAATTGCGCCAACAGTTGTTGCCTTCTCACCAAGCTGCTTGCCTATTGTCCTGTAGCCCATCCCAGCCTTGTGCAGGTCTACAATTTTATCCCTGATGTCCTTACACAGCTCTCTGGTCTTGGCCATTGTAGAGAGGTTGGAGTCTGTTTGATTGAGTGTGTGGACAGGTGTCTTTTATACAGGTAACGAGTTCAAACAGGTGCAGTTAATACAGGTAATGAGTGGAGAACAGGGGGGCTTCTTAAAGAAAAACTAACAGGTCTGTGAGAGCCGGAATTCTTACTGGTTGGTGGGTGATCAAATACTTATGTCATGCAATAAAATGCAAATTAATTACTTAAAAATCATACAATGTGATTTTCTGGATTTTTGTTTTAGATTCCGTCACTCACAGTTGAGTACCTATGATAAAAATTACAGACCTCTACATGCTTTGTAAGTAGGAAAACCTGCAAAATCCCCAGTGTGTCAAATACTTGTTCTCCCCACTGTAGCTCCTGGCGTGACAGGTGCATTTGAGCCACGATTAGCATCAAGCTACATAACACAATATAAAAGATTAATATTACAGTTTAACTCCATACTCCCTTTAAACAGCCAGTGAGTGTTTGTATTTACTTCCGATCGCGATATAATGCGATATAATCGCGATATAGCATGTATACTGGAAACATTCTTTATTCATATGAAAATACACCAAACTGCATGCAAATCACACACAAACCATATGCCACCGTAATCGTGCGTTTATTAGCTTCTTTAAATTAGACTATTCTTTAGACTATTTAAATTGAGTGGTGTAACTTGTTATATCTTTGGTTGACTATTGTATTTTGATAATGAATAGGCTGCGATGTCAAGTTAGCAACGTTACAACTGATTGTGTGCGCGTGAGGCAATCTGCACAATCGCTTGAATTGCTTCCTTAATTTAAATTTTTGGGTGAGCTATTCCTTTAAGTGTATGAATGCTCATGTTCTGTTGTTTATGCTGCAATTTGCGCATATAAAACAAAAACTCCAGACAGATTTTATTTTAATGGATCACAGACACTTATTCATTCTAATTTAATTCTAATTTATAAATCTTGTCGGTTAAGACATAGTTTTGTTGATATTATTTTGAAATCAGCTAATTCCAGTTACTTCTTAGGCAAGAGCTTACAGTAACAGGGAATCAAAGAGACGCATATGCATGAGTAACACATTTGTTTTCACTTAATGTAATTTGATTTCTCTCAACAGCCAGTGGATGAACTGCGGTCTGTGATATTTGAGATCCTTAAAAAGAGACAGAATCAAGGTAAAGTGGAAGAATGAGTATTCCATATTTTTGTCATACAGTAAATTTTTTGCAGTTACATGGATTTAGTGTGTATTATTAGTGTATACTATCGGTCAAAAGTTTAAAATAATTAAATTATTAATTATATAAGTCTCACGTTCACCAAGGCTGCGTTCATTTAATCAAAAATAGTGTGTTGTGAAATATGACTACAGATTAAAATAACTGTTGTCTATTTTAATATTTTTTAAATGATTAATTCCTTTGATGGCAAAGCTGAATTTTCAGCATCATTTCTCCAGTCTTCAGTGTCACATGATCCTTCAGAAATCATTTACATTTATTCATTTAGCAGATGCTTTTATTCAGTTATTTTACAGTTGAGGAAAGGCAATAAATGCAAGAAGTGCCAGTAATACAAGGTTTCAGTCATCATTCAATATAGTACAAGCTAAAACAGGGAGAGATTAAGGAATAGTGAGAGCATAGAGGGGAGTTTTTTTTTTCTTTCATTTGTGAAATTATAATTTTGTGCTCAAGAAACATTTCTTATTATTATCATCAGTGTTGAAAATAGTTAAACTGTGAATTGAGCGGTTAAGTCCAAATTTTCTGACAAGACACAATCGCTTTATATGATGAACATTTAAATTTTAGGGTTTTATTCACATATAAACATTGATCAGCAAACATAAACAGAAGCTCAAGCGAACCTGCTTGATGCACAAGAACAAACCTCATTGGTTCTTGCTGAAGCTCAAACATGCTACGTAACATGAGAATGAACCTCATTGGTTCTCGCACGTCAAGTAAATATGCTTGAACTTGAACTGATGTGTGAGCTGATGAATGTTTATATGTGAATAAAAGCTTAAATTAAATCTGTTTGTCATATAAAGCGATCGAGTCTCTTCAGTAAATTTGGACTAAACCGCTCAATTCATATGGATTAGTTTTACAATCACTTTATGAACTTTTTGAAGCGTCAAAGTGGTAGTTGTGTAGCTGTCAATGGAGGGACAGAAAGCTCTCAGATTTCATCAAAAAGATCTTCATTTGTGTTCCGAAGATGAACGAAGGTCTTACGGGTTTGGAACGACATGAGGGTGAGTAATTAATGACACAATTTTCATTTTTGGGTGAACTAACCCTTTAATATTTTTGTGGAAAACGTTATACACTACCATTCAAATGTTTGGGGTAAGATTTTTAAAAAAGAAGGAAATAAATAATGCTTTTATTGAGTAAGAATGGATTTAACTGATTCAAAGTGACAGTAAAGACATTTTATAATGTTACAAAAGATTTCTATTTCAAGTAAATGCTGTTCTTTTCAACTATATCAAAGAATCCTGGGAAAATAATTGAGTACCAAATCAGCATATTAGAATGATTTCTGAAGTATGTGACACTAAAGACTGGAGTAATGATGCTGAAAATTCAGCTTTGATCACAAGAATAAATTACATTACTGCTTTACTATTTTAAAACGTAAATACAGCTATGGCGAGCATAAGAGACTTCTTATTCCAACATTTTGACCAGTTGTGTACTTATGTGATCAGTCACTTTCAAGTTCACACAGATGTCCTTTTATTAACCTACATTAACTATGGACATGTTTGAGTAATGTCTCACAAACAGAAAGTGTCCAAATATTTTGTTTTCATTTTGTACAGTATATCTATTGTTTTATCATTGAAAGTAACTTAAAGGGTGTGTCTGTGCTATTAAAATACCACTCAGTTTGATGTTTTATCTATATTATCTATCTAAAATTCATACATTTTTATATGTGGATTAAGTGTTCAAAAACTTTATAGAATCCTCCACATTTATATTTTTTATTCTAAAATTTCAAGCACATTATAGTGTTTTGTTACATTTGTCACAATTTGTCACAGTTATGGGCACTTGCAATCACTATGAAAAACGTTTAATGTTGCTTACAGTGATTTTTAAAAGATCAATTTCAGTATACAGTGTACACCTTAGTGATGATGATGCATACTATATACAAGTGAGAAGATGAGCCCAAAATATGTATGCTTTGTGGTAATGCATTAAGCTATATTAGGCTTTTTCTTTATAATGGTTTTCTATGGAAATACACTTAAAGGATTAGTTCTCTTCAGAATAAAAATTTCCTGATAATTTACTCACCCCTATATCATCCAAGATGTTCATGTCTTTCTTTCTTCAGTTGAAAAGAAATTAAGTTTGAGGAAAACATTCCAGGATTTTTCTCCATATAGTGGACTTCAATGGCAACCAACAGGTTGAAGGTCCAAATTGCTTCAATTGCTTCAGCTGGTAAAACAACGTCAGACGATTTTGAAGTTGGAGGAGAAAATGAGATGTTTTTTCGGCAGTGGGTCGGTACTTCCGCCTATGTCACGTGCGACCTTTCCAACATGATGTTGTACGCAGATCAGTGCAAGACGAGCATTTGTGGTTAAAAAGTATATACATTTTTCTTTTTCTTTTTTAGAAAATGACTGATCATTTCGCTAGATAAGACCCTTATTCCTTGGCTGGGATCGTGTAGAGCCCTTTGAAACTGCAATTTGAACCTTCAACCCGTTGGTTGATTGGTTGAATGTTTACTGATTCAAAATCCTGTTTACAAGCTCTTGAGTTTTTGAAGATAAACCATCCAATAATCATTGATGTATTAATCAAAGCAAATCAGTTATTGAGACTCAAGTACAACATAGTTTTCTATTCCAGAACATAGTGGTATTATTGGAAATGAGCAAGCATACATGGTTGCAAAACAAGCTCTTGCAGAAAGAATCAGTGAATGCCAAATCCCACCCTCGGACATAAATCCCTTAATCAACCAATATATATTAGAGAAATGGCAAGCAGAATGGCTAGAATGTCAAAATAACAAATTATTTTAAATAAATTCTGTGGTTGGGAAAAGATGTATCTACCCTTTTAAATCAAGACACGACCAAGTGGTATTCATGGACATTTATTGAAGAGTGAAGAAGCACCAAAATGTCAATACTGTAGTACCAACTTGACTGTAAAACGTATACTTTTGGACTGCCCAAATTTGAATGTTATGAGACAGCACTTTTTTATCAGGACAATCTTTTAAGGATTTATTTATGGATCCAGAAAATCTTTTACAATTTTTAGCACAAGTACATTTAAAGAATCTTTTATAAAATTGTACTCATTTTGGCAATAAACTTAAATACTACTACTCAGACTGTTGGTTGCTGTTGAAGTCCACTATATGGAGGAAAATCCTGGAATGTTTTCCTCACGTAATTTCTTTTTGACTGAAGAAAAAAAGACATGAACATCTTGGATGACATGGGGGTGAGTAAATAGTAAAGCGTGCTGCGTCCATGATCTGGGCTCATCATAAATATTAGGTATACTCTAAATTTGATCTTTTAGTATCACTATAAAAATAGCGGCAGCAGTGGGAAGCCTTGTTTTGCCGTTCAGATGTCCTTATACGGATGAGACATGTGAAAATTATGAATACCCTTGCAAGATCCGTACAGATGTTTGGAAGAAGTGAAGCTGTGGAAGAATTTGTTTGTCCTCTTGTCTGAAAATGACCCTCTCCAAGCTGCTGAGAATGTTAGAAAGATTTGTTTTCATTGGACTCAAGTTACACACAAATGCTCTCACAAAATCTGAGCTTGTTCTTAGTCTTGAATGGATATTGTAAGCATTGTAAATCACTTTGGATAAAAGCGTCTGCTTGATGCATAAATGTAAATGAAGAAAACAAATCTCACCATGTTCATTCAGGTATGTCTCCGATGCCAAAAGAGCCTGAAGCGGTAGAGACTAGGGTGCATGACGAACAGGAAGTCGGTGACGTCATGCATACCCCAAAACCTGTTGGGGCCCTCATATGTGGAATGAGGGGAGATTCGTCTGTCGTCAAATATAAAATTACAGCCACCCCAGGGTATGACGCTTACACAATCCAAATGAACTTGAATAACCTTCATCTCATGTGCACTGTTGCCTAAATGTTCTTTGGAATATGTAACGCAATGTTTGGACTGTTATAGATGTAAAATTCACTTTTAAAAAATTCACTTAAAAAAAAAAAGTAATAAATTGAAATAGTTTGAATCATTTATTTACTACTTTATAGTACCAGTAAAACTTTGGATAAAACTCCTCATTCTTTATTAATACCATTTTCCACATTTAAAATAATTGTAGTCATCATAACATTGTATGTACAAACCATGAAAACTCTGATATTTTAGCTTTAAACTCCAATAACTCTATTTATTAATTTATAATAAAGGTCACAGCTTATATTTGTCTAAAAAACATTTAAACATTAAGATGATTAGGCTGTGATATTTATATTGGTTGTTTGCCTATAAAATACATTTCCACATCAACAGTTCTGATGTGGAAGAAAAAAAATATTAATATATCGGGCAGGGCACTGACACAAATTTCATGATTCGATTTTGATTCACAAGCTTGCTTTGATTCAATGTTGATTCATTTGGATATGCTGTATATATGCAGTACGTGCCAGTTTTTCTGAAGGAAAAAATGGTTCAAATGAACAACTAATTTATATACAAACATTTAAATTGCACATAAGGCAGTTTTATAATAACTTTTTAATTACATAATTATTTTTCTACTCCAATTTGTTTTTTGCAACATTTAAACGGTGGCTGAATAAATCCATCATGAATACAAGTTATGACATACATATATTAAATATTGAAGAACATATAATGCATATATTTATGAAAATGCTCCTCTCTAGTGTTAATTTTTCTAGCTAACTATCAAGGTATGGTCATTAAATGGCTTTGAATGTTATGTGACGTTTACAAGCTGTTTTATTGACGGCTGTAGTTGAAACTGATTGAACGATTGGTTACGAGACAATAATCATTTTAGTAAGTTGTGTCTTTAAACATACCTTCTGATGTTCATTCATGTTTATAGTAGTAAAGAGGCTTCTCTTGAACTGAGGCGCTACAGTGATCTGTTTCAGAGCATCATTGTTTGAATTGCTTAAATTGAAAGCAAAGACTTTGTTTCCATATCAAAGTAACAGCTTATAGCGATTTATTGGACGGGAGGCATGCTGCAAATAATGTTTAGTTAAATTTTGCTCACGTTAACAAAATCGGTTCATTAAAATGAGAAGCGATTAAATTCAAGAAATCGATATTTTCAACCCAGCCCTACTAATACAACTATTGAATAATATTTTACGTTTCTCTGTAGTACAGAAGCAATACATTTATGAATGAGTAGCCAATGATATAACACTGATCAAATGTCATTTAGTGATGGTACATGCAGTTAGGGTGTATGCTTAAGTCTGATAAAGAGAATAATAAGGAAATGTTTATGAAACGTGCATAGATAAAATTGACCCAAGATGACACTGGTAGTTCTTTGTTCATCTCACAGAAAATTAATACATTTTCCAATAGTGCAGAGCTAGACCAAGTATGACAGGATGATTGTCTTATCTGCTCATTTTCCTGCAATAAATTGAGCAATATCTGACAACTTTGTATTTTCTTGCACATTTTAGAGGGAAAAGGAGTCAGCAGGGAGCAGAATCAGGACAAGTAGACGGTCATGAAATCCGCTTCTTTACCCCAGTGCGGCGCTCAGTGCGGATCGAGAAAACCGCTCTGCGCTTTCCAACAGCCTTGCAGGAACACGACCCCTGTGTGACCTCTCTTTGTGACCTTGCAGGTGAGAGTAAGGAAGAGGTCGAAGGTAACACACGACCCCAGAGCTCTCCTGTGTATGTGTACCGGGAGAATGAAGCACTGAGAGACCATGTTCAAGTTAAACTGGTTTATCCAGAGGAGGTTGAAGCATGATAATGTTTGTTATCATGCGGTGACCTTCATTTCCCACCTGGAAGCACAGAAAGGTTTTTATCCTTTTAATTCTGTTTTTTTACTATTTGTTTTGTCTTTTTAAATGTCTTTTGTACTATGATGCACATTTAGCCAAGCTCATTTACTACTAAACATGTCTTGCTAGGTTTTATCCAGAACTTGAGCTTTGACTCTCTCTTTATATTGGTTCGATGCTACCTAATTGGCTCATGTCTTTGTTGCTATGATGAATTTCAACATTAAGCATTGCTGTATGTACAAATAGCATTGTCTATATTCTTTCTGCAAAAGATTCAACAGAAAAGTGTATATTATTCAGAACCTATCCTTACAACTTCAGTTATAATTTATGGATCAGCCTCAATCTCTTGTGCATATGGCACACATGGATTTTCTTAAGTGTAAAAAAATTGATTTTTCATAATAAATAAACCACTGATGCTATAATTTTATTTCAGTGAAGCTGTAGAGTTATAGATGAGACTAAATGGATGGCTATTAGGGTTCTACACTGAGCAAACAAATCTCTAGGGGTTTTTTTTTCTTCATTCTTTATTAAATCTTGAAATTTTTACTGTTGATTGGCTGAACAATTTGTGAGGCTTTTAGGTTAGTGAAACTTTAAAGACATTAAAGTTCATGAACTACTGTGTATTTGCTTTTTTTGGTTCAGTTAAAGGTCAGTTGATACAAGTAGTGGCTTTAGTTAGTAGTCGAATGTCTCAATTGTTTCTGAGGAAACTATTGCTAAAGGTCACATGACAAGG
This sequence comes from Coreius guichenoti, assembly GCA_039654105.1. Lineage (NCBI taxonomy): Eukaryota > Metazoa > Chordata > Actinopteri > Cypriniformes > Gobionidae > Coreius > Coreius guichenoti. Next base: position 9,162,437 of record CM077169.1, read on the forward strand.
TCCAGTAATATGATGGTATATTTCAACCCAAAAAATAAACTAAATCTGTCGTCATTTACAGCTCTCATTTAAAAAACTGTCGACAACTGAAGTCAGGATACTCGCTGTAAAAAAAATGTAAGCATGATGCTGCAAGTTTGAAAATGTGCAAGTGCATATTAGATTTCAGTCAGTAATGTGTCCTTTCCATGTGCAGTTCACAGCAGCAGAGTTAAAAAGATGTGATGCAGAAAAATACATGTTATGAAATTTTGGTCGAACTTAAACTTAACTTCTAAAAGTCTACAAGTTAAAGTCACCTTGAAATCAAAATTGATTATTATCACTTATTTTTTTTATGGAATATTGCAGTATTTATAGTAGTGCTGTCAGTCGATTAAAAATAATTAACGAATTAAACGCACATTTTTCTGATTAATCGCACCTAACATTAAAGTTTTTAATGTTTTTATGTTGTTATAATTTCACATTTAATCTCAGAATTAATGTAGAAACAACATGAAGACAGTAGCCTGTATTTTAAATATTTGTTTAATGAAAGAAGGCCAGTATCACCATTACCAATACCGCTACTGATTTCTCTATGAAATTGATTTTTTTTTTTTTTTTTTTCTCGATTTTAGCCATTATAGCCATTCAGCATTACAGTATAATTAAAAGCTATCAATTTTATTAGGCTTAAAAAAAATATAACAACTTTTAATTTAAGTGAACTTAAAACAATCTTCACATGAACCCATTGTAATAAATGCCACATTTACCTGTGCCCTATCTATCCGGTTCAGATTTTTACTTGCCTTGTCAAAATGCACAAAACGTTATTGTTTTAATTGTTTTTGACCCATGTAACCTTGTAAACAGTGCTTTAAGATTTTCAGGTGGGTCTAACAGGTAGGATATAAGAAAGTTATCAAACACCTCACAGTATTCACTGCATTTCCCCCTTTTTTTTTCAAAATATTCACAGACTTGTTTACTATATCATGAATTGTATAATATAGGCTATTCTGATTGTCAAATATGTGGAAGTGAATGTGTTTTGTGTTTAGTTGATATAACTCACCATGTCCTCGTAATCTGATGATGTTTACTGGCATGAGGGCGGCACAACCTGTCACTCACATGAGATCACAGCAATTGCAAACCACAACCATCCAATCAATTCCTGATGGACAAAATCAAGCCCCGTCCTACGTTTTTCTTGTTCGAGAAGCCATTTCACTTAGATATGCCATAATATGGGAGACAAGACACAACTTCCGTTTCATGTTGACTTTTAAGGTGCTGTATGTAAGTTTTTCACTTTACTAAAGCATAAAAATACCATAATAGGCTTGCAGATATGTAGGAAACATGCTAAATTCACCTACTTGTTTCTCAGAAAAACAATGCTACAGCCAGTTATTCTACTTTGAAATGTGCGTTCCGCTCTACACCAAGAGATTGCAGATTCTACCCGACCTAAAAAGCCTCGGCATCCATCTAAAAATCTCTGTGAACAAGAGCATATTAAAATGCGGATAAATCAACTAATCAACTTAGAGTCTGGCTTTCATTGTGAATTGCGCTTGCTCCTGTTGCGTGTCCTCGAGCTGACAATATGCATTTAAGTATATAAAAATAGGAGGTCATTTTAATGTCAGTCATTTGTATTTATGTACATGTCTTGTAGATGTAGATGTCTTCAGGCCAGGGGCCTTATCAAACATGTGAAGTTTGAGGCAGATTGGACATTGTATGCTTGTTACAACAACTTCCTGTTTTGTGGCGTTAATCACATACATTAGCCCTTAGCCAAGTGTCGCATGATTTAACGTGTTTCTAGCATGTTTGGCACTTCATGGCATATTTAAATGTTTCAGGGAGTGAATTACAGTGTAAAACATGACATTTCCTGTTGCCCACAGGTTGCGCTATGACTGTAACTGAATATTGGCATGTAGATGTCTTCAGGCCAGGACTCTAATAAAACATGAAGTTTGGGGCAGATCGGACATTGTATGACCGAGTTACAACAACTCCCCGTTTCTTGGCGAAACATCGAATTTTGTCAGGCCGCCACGGACACGCCCTTCAGCGAAAACTCAAGATCTTTGCAATTTAGCATCGCAAAGGCCTTTAGATTAGACTGACCAAATATGATGTTTATCTGATCAAATCTCTAGGAAGAGTTCGTTAAAGTACAACGTTGCAGAGACAATTCAAAATATCTCACTTCCTGTTGGGTTTTCAGATTTTGCTCCTAGGGACTTTTTTTGTAGGTATTGGGCTGTTACATATGTTTTCCGAATGTCATACTTGTACGTGAAACGTAGTGTGAACGGTGCTTCATTGAAATTTTGTAGGTGGCGCTATCGAGACATTTTGCCACATCTAATTCTGAAACCCATAACAGATGTATATTTTCAGCACTTCTGATGCATGTGCAAAGTTTGCGATTCATTTCTGAGAAGAATAATAGACCGAGCAATTCCAATAGGGTCCTGACACCATTGGTGCTCAGGCCCTAATGAGCATTTACCCACAACTAGTCCTAAACCTACCAATACTAGGGGGTAATAATTTGGCGGGGGGTCGGAATTCGGCACAAAAATTATACAATTAATTATTTTTTCAAACTCGGACTCATTGGCCTTGGCTCATTTTCTGTGAAGAACATGTATCAGAACACATTTTCAATGACCACACGGTATACCCCCCTACACATTTATATTATATTCAAGATGTTCGGGTCCGCTGGACCTGGGGCTAATAAAAGTGTGGAAATTGTAGTTCCCGTGTACCTTTACTCTGTTCTCCTCCCGTCTGGGCCTGCTGTTAGTGTGTTTTTATATCCCGGTGGGGACTTCAACCTGAATGCACACAGACTCATGGGGACTCATGTCACCGTGGGGACCTAAATTGAGGTCCCCATGAGGAAACAAGCTTATAAATCATACAGAATGAGTGTTTTTGAACATGTAAAAATGCAGAAAGTTTTGTGTGATGGGTAGGTTTAGGGGTAGGGTTGGTGTCATGGGAGTGAATATACAGTTTGTACAGTATAAAAACCATTACGTCTATGGAGAGTCCCCACAAAGATAGTGAACCAGATGTGTATGTGAGTAAGTGAGTGTGTGTAAGTGTGAGTTTTGTGTTTCTGCCCCTGCAAGTTTGGGGTGGGACACAATAAATACAGCTTTGCCAGTGTGGTTCCTTATCACAACAGATCAAGATGGCCAAACGATTTGCTGCTCAGAGGGCAGAGAGTGAAGCTTTTGATGATGTAGCAGGGGTGGTGAACGTCGGTCCTGGAGAACCACAGTCCTGCATAATTTTGCTTCAACCCTAATCAAACACACCTGAACAAGCTAATCAAGGTCTGAAGGGTTCTAGAAAGCTACAGGCAGGTGAGTTTTATCAGGGTTGGAGTTGAACTCTGCAGGACTAAAGCTCTCCAGGACCGGAGTTCGCCACCCCTGCTTTAGAGGAAGAGGTTTCAGAATGTTAGGATAACATTTCTGAAACTTCAGAGACTGACAGTGACTTTGAAGAAGCGGATGAGATTGAGCATCAGCTAGTTCCAAAACAAAGACAAGCTTTCACTTTGTCATCCTCCTGTCTGGGCCTGCTGTTAGTATGTGTGTGACCTGAATTGGTTAAATTTCTAATGAAGTTCATAAAAATAAAAATCAATAGTTATGAAAAACCTTGCTTCATTTGTAAATTTGTTGAATTTTTTCCACTCATACTTGATTGTAATTGATTTTTCTTTTTTTTATTACATTTTATTTAAAAACAAACAAGAAACGAGTAGCACTTTAATTCATAAATGTGATCTAACACAGGTAAAGGGCAAATATTAACCATATATGCTGTTTATATTGCTTGTAATTGGGATGAAGTAAACATCTGTAGAGTATTTTAACATAAAATTGTTTGTGTTGAATTAAAAACCCAAAAATGCAGCGGGTCCACCAGACCCACGAACACTGGCTGAATAACAAAAATATGAACACCAAACAAGGGTTAAAGGTTTAATGTATGTCCCATAGACTAGTCCATTGCATTACGATTGCAAGCAGTATCAATAATGTCAAAAATGTGATGTGCAGCCAAATGTCCATGTGTTTTCACCGAGACTCTTGTTGTGCTTTGTTGAGTTTTGTCGTGTTTTATAGACTATTGTTTCTATTATTGTTTCTTGTTTCGATATGGTTTCTTATTCAAATGTGGTGACCCCAACCTAAACTATCTTCCTGCGCCCCTGCAATAGTTTCTCATTTAGAGTCTTCAGTCCAGTCTCTCTCGTTTACTACTTGTTTCCTGGTGGCCCTTATCCGGTCTCAAGATACAGGTGTTTGTCATTTCTCTCTTGACCTGCTTAATCACCGCTCGTCTCCTGACTCTCCCTGAACCATGCCCCCTTTGCCGCAGTGACGCAGAGGTTTTTATTACTCACCAGTTGAGTAAGCTATTTTACTGAACAGATAACCCATATGTAGCTCTCTAACAGAGTTCATTGTAAACTCTGTTTTCTGAGTTCATTATCCAAATGGTCAATGGTTATGAGGTTTTATTCATATTTATTTTTATTATTTATTTATGATTTATTACTTATCAGTGTTATCTTTGAATTCATTTATCCATGTATTCTTACTATATATATAATAATATTCATCTTATAGGCCTATTCAAGTATATTCATTATTATTACTCATTTATGATTACTCTTTATTTTTTTACATCTTATCAATACAATACTGTCAGAGGATATGACTGCTACATTCAAATGTACTCTTCAAATGTTCCTACTTGTTTGGGTAGATATTGGACGTCTGCGAAGTACTTCATCGGTGACAATGTTCTCAGAATGTGTGATTTACAATACAAGATGAACCTGTCCTGCAAAAATATTGTGCACGATGGAAGATATATTTTAAATGCACTTTTCTTTGTGTCAAACCCACACCTGGTGCATACTATTTCTGTTTCTTTTGCAGCTGCAATGGTCACAAAGACATGTCACAACCTTTTTGTAGGAAGATGTTATATCAACGACCTTTTGTATCACTGACACAATGGATAATTCAGTTTGATCTTTCTTGTCAGACCAACAACAGATCCTTAACACTAGAACTACCAAGGTGGTCATTTTGACCATTTTTAAATTTTGCAATGTAATAACTTTGTTGAAATTACTCCAATATAGCTATAGTACCCTGACTTTTTTGTGTGTATATTTTGTTCTAATGTTATTTTATTAAAATTACAAAACACAAAAGAGTTCTGGGTATTTCTACCTAGAATAGCCATAACGGTCAAATTGACCATACGCATTACAGACGGCGTATGCCGCATATTATTTGTGTTTGCTAGTTTTCCCCGCCAGTGAAGATGCGCATCACTGTTGCCTAGCAACTTTCCAGTTTTTATATGCTATTGCTAAGCTAACATTTACCTTTGAAATGTCAGCAAGAAAGAGATGGAATGTTGTTTTTGAAAGTCTAAATGCCAACAAATATGGATTGAAGACGAGTATTTTGTTAGATAACGTGAATTTTGGAAATTATTATATCTATATTTTTTTCAATACGTTTTGACTTTTGGACTTTACAACGCTCTGGAGTTATTGGAAATGATTGGATCACATGAATTGGAAACAATCCTATGCAGCCACCAGTATCATCAAGGCCAGGGCCGTTTCTAGCCATTCTGACGCCCTAGGCGAAATCCTTATTGGTGCCCCTAGTCAAATTTTAAAAAGCAACATTGGTATTACATACATACATTCCAAATTATATTTGTATATATTTGTTAAGAAGGATTAAAATTAATACCAGTAATACAATTGTGTAGCCAGATGCCTGTATAGCCCTAGGCTTTATATATTTGTGCAATCCCTAGTTGCTAAAAAATTGTTCTCAGACATAACTACATATGTATTAGGTGTTATTACATTTCACATGAAAGTAATAAGAATAAATACTGATTCAGTGCGTTTTTTGTTACTCAGTGATGCTTGAACTTCCCCTTTAAATAACGCGGCGCTATGCCCTCTGTGTGACACTGCTCGCATTAAGCACTATTAAGAACTGAATGAATCGATTCAGCATTCAACACCATATGTAAAGAGGCGTTAAATTCGACAAAGTGATTTAATAAAGGATGTATTTATGTTGTGAATTAGCACATTTTATTATACCATTTTTAAATTGGCCGTTAAAGTTTTATATGGGACAATTACAAAACACACTGATTATTTTAATGCATTGGCACAAAAACCTTTTTGAGGTGCAAGTAAGAGAAGAAAGCTTTATTGGAGTCAAAATATAACACTCACTTCATCATGAAATGCTGAAGTAAGAGTTTGTTTTTTATGCTTAAGTGAGTGTGCAGTTATATTTTGCCTCTAACATACACACCGAGCAATATGCTATCTGCCCATTTCACAGCGTGATTTCTCGACTGCCACAAATACTGCCCTAACAAAATACAGATTTGTGCACTTTTTACTGTACTTTAAGCGACGCACACACACCTGGCCATCCACGTGATGTAAAAGAAAATGTGATTCATCAGACCAGGCCACCTTCTTTCATTGCTCCGTGGTCCAGATCTGATGCTCACGTGCCCACTGTTGGCGCTTTCAGCGGTGGACAGGGGTCAGCATGGGCACCCTGACTGGTCTGCGGCTATGCAGCCCCATACGCAACAAACTGCGATGCACTGTGTATTCTGACACCTTTCTATCAGAACCAGCATTAACTTCTTGAGCAATTTGAGCTACAGTAGCTCGTCTGTTTGATCGGACCACGCGGGCCAGCCTTCGCTCCCCACATGCATCAATGAGCCTTGGCTGCCTATGACCCTGTCGCCAGTTCACCACTGTTCCTTCCTTGGACCACTTTTGATAGATACTGACCACTGCAGACCGGGAACACCCCACAAGAGCTGCAGTTTTGCATATGCTCTGACCCAGTCGTCTAGCCATCACAATTTGGCCCTGTTCAAACTCGCTCAAATCCTTGCGCTTGCTCATTTTTCCTGCTTCTAACACATTAACTTTGAGGACAAAATGTTCACTTGCTGACTAATATATCCCACCCACTAACAGGTGCCATGATGAAGAGATAATCAGTGTTAGTTACTTCACCTGTAAAATGGTATGCCTGATCGGTGTAGCCTATAGGCTTACGCAATATGAATTCAAAGAGGAATTATGCGCACATCCAAAAAAACTTTTGGCAGGTGCGCGATCAAATGAAGCATTTACCTAAAAGTAAACTAGAATCAGCTCACTGCCTCTACTGCTCCCAAGGATTTATTCAAATAAACAACGTTTCGACTCAAAGGGTCTTTTGCCTGACGAAAACCCTTTGTGTGAAATGTTGTTCATTTTAATAAATCCTTGAGAGCAGTAGTGGCAGTGTGCCGATTCTCGTTTACTTTGATCGGTGTATAGGGCCATCAAATCTATGAAGACTTCACTTGCTTCTCGGGATAAGCTCTTTCAGGTCTATGCTATTTGGTCGTGCCTTTCTTAGTAATCTTCCTGACAAATGACGCTTTTCCACTGCGTGGTTCGGCTCGCTTTACACTGCAGTTTAGTACCGCTTCAAAGTGGGAGGATTAGACTGATCATTATAGTTGCGCCGCCTCTACTACCGTGACATCATTGTAAATGCGCGACACAAACAAACGCACAACACAGGAGCAATGGAGCATATCAATGGAATGGTGGTCTTCAATAAAATAAATAGTTTTCATCAACTTCCTTGACTGCCTGGATCTCACTGCATCAGGGTTTTTGTAGCGCTGTGCTGGAATTTATTTTCAACGAAGTACCGTGTATTAGGGTACAGCTACAGTAACATCTTCAGTCAGCTTGAAATCCTTTCCTTCTAAACTGGTTATACTGTATCTCTTAAGCCTAGTAGTGAATGTTTTATGAGCAGTAGGATAACCACATTCATCCGCACAGTCACACAGAGCCAAAGCACAACCAAAACAATGTTCTTCCGTTAAATAAACATGCATTTTGTTTTTTAAACGCTAAAGGGCCAAAAGTTACAATAATGCACCTTTAATTTTTGTGGAAATTAACATTATGCTACAATTCCTTTTTGTTTGAGCTTTACTTGTATTGAGCCCAGAATAGTAGTGTAAGGCCTTGTGACGTTATAATGTGCAGTTAGATTTAATATGTACTGTGTGTGTGCTTAGATAAACTATGTTGAAATCTTAAGACCAACCATTCTGTTTTATAGCAAATTGTTTTCTTCCTACACTGATAAAGATCTGTTTATTACAATGGAGGAAAGCTAAGGTCCTGTTGTATATTGCACAACAGTCTTTCTCAATTTTGTCACTACACTCATTTTTCCAATAAAATAAAGTGATGGAACAATATATTCCACTGATGTTCACTTGAAAAAATATTGTTTGTTTTTGTAGACTGGCGGTGGGTGAGTTTGGGTAATGAACAGAATGTTTGAGATTTGTGCTGTTTGTGTTAATATTACAAACAAAGTATTTTTACTGTAAGAAGAGCACATTTTTGTTTCTGACAATTGCGTCAGTGCCATTGACAAACTGCCTATGACGATAGTTGACAGAATTACAAAGCTCTAATTCTAAACTACTGATGCATGTATTCCACAGCTGTCAAATATTCTTGTGGTGAGTAAGCATTCTTGTGATTTGCGTGCTAGAGCTAGTAGAAAAATTATCACTTGCGAATGGTTTTAAAGCTGTCGTTTTTGGATAATGTCCAGGTCTCAGTTTCCACTAACATTGTCAGCATTATTAAAGTCCCCATGAAATCAAGACTAACAGTTCTCATTTTGTTTAATGGAATATTGCACTTTATTATGAATAATTTGTCCGTAAACACATTCATGCGCCCTTGTAATCTTTACTGAAAAACATTAACTTCTCCCCCTCCATTCCCTCCAGCTACCTGCCACTCACATGAATTAACAAATGACAACAATCCAATAAATTCCTAATGGAGGTTCTGTGAATTTCAATTTAAAATGGAGGTTCTGTGAACAGTGGAGAAATCACCACGCTGTACTGTTTGAGCTACAGGAATGCTCAATTATTTTCCATCAATCCTGTCAAGACTGTAAAATCATAGGAGATGAGTTTTCAGCTCTCTTTTGAATGTTTTCAGGGATTCTGCGTTCCGGATGAAGATGGGGAGATTGTTCCACCAGCAAGGAACAGTGAACAAAAAGGTTCTGGAGAGAGATTTTGTGCCTTTCTGTGATGGTGCCACGAGCCGTCGCTCCTTTGCCGATTGTAGGCTTCTGGTAGGGATGTAGACTCGTAAGAGCAAGTGGAAGTATGCGGGTGCTGAGCCTGAGCTTCAGTCCCGCATGTGGCATGCACATGTGTTTCCACAGGCTCAGGGCCAGGTTTATGCATTAGGCACTTGCCTATGCTTTCACATCCAGAGGGCTCTAGGGGGTTGGGAGGGAATGAGGAGAAATAATAATTAATTATTATTTAATTCTAATGCTAAAACACTTTAAACCAAGTACTTAATAAATTAATAAAATGTAAAATATCGTTGAGTGCCCACATTGCTACAATAAACTTTATAACCCAACGTAATGCGATGCACTTACTGCCTTAAATACAGTAACTACATTCGCTGGTCCAAAAATGTATTTTGCTTATGTCAAAATATTAGGTAAACCCTTATGGAAGCTTGTTTCTGCCACTGAATATAAAAAAGTAAAACGGGTAATTGCGACTTTTTATCTCACAATTCTAACTTTTTTTCTCGCAATTGCGAGTTTACATCTTGCAATTCTGACTTATTTTCTCAGAATTGCGTGATACAAACTCGCAATTGCGAGTTATATAGTCAGCATTGTGTGATATTAACTCGCAATTGCAAGTTATATAGTCAGAATTGTGAGATATAACATTTTTAAAAAGTGCAACGCGTCATATGTCGGAATAAGTACCGCCTTCTAAATAAAAGGGCCAATCACTGATTGATAAAGTCATTGCGTCACTGCAGCTGCCATTAAATGCTCCGGTTGCTATAAAAACAGTTGTTGCTCTGAGACGTGCGCTTAGGACTGCACAAGCGCATTTGCTGATCCAACCAGAAAAATTTGCTTTTTTAATGCTATTTGAGCATAAGAAACAACATTTAACATTTGTTCGTTGTGGTTATGACTATGAACTAAGCGCACGTCTTTTTGTGAGCTCCTGGTGTTATTCGATCAAAATCCTGTATACCATCCACTTTATTCACCGACATGATTTTAATTTGTCTCTAAATTAACTCTTTAAGGTGAACTAAGGATTAACATACCGTTGTTTATTATGCTGTTAATACTTCACTGAAGGATCGATTTTTCTATTTAATTGTGCTGGCTGTTTTCTGGCATTTTACCTAATGGTAGTAGCCTATAGTTGCGCCGCCTCTACTACCGTGACATCATTGTAAATGCGCGACACAAACAAACGCACAACACAGGAGCAATGGAGAATATCAATGGAATGGTGGTCTTCAATAAAATAAATAGTTTTCATCAACTTCCTTGACTGCCTGGATCTCACTGCATCAGGGTTTTTGTAGCGCTGTGCTGGAATTTATTTTCAACGAAGTAACGTGTATTAGGGTACAGCTACAGTAACATCTTCAGTCAGCTTGAAATCCTTTCCTTCTAAACTGGTTATACTGTATCTCTTAAGCCTAGTAGTGAATGTTTTATGAGCAGTAGGATAACCACATTCATCCGCACAGTCACACAGAGCCAAAGCACAACCAAAACAATGTTCTTCCGTTAAATAAACATGCATTTTGTTTTTTAAACGCTAAAGGGCCAAAAGTTACAATAATGCACCTTTAATTTTTGTGGAAATTAACATTATGCTACAATTCCTTTTTGTTTGAGCTTTACTTGTATTGAACCCAGAATAGTAGTGTAAGGCCTTGTGACGTTATAATGTGCAGTTAGATTTAATATGTACTGTGTGTGCTTAGATAAACTATGTTGAAATCTTAAGACCAACCATTCTGTTTTATAGCAAATTGTTTTCTTCCTACACTGATAAAGATCTGTTTATTACAATGGAGGAAAGCTAAGGTCCTGTTGTATATTGCACAACAGTCTTTCTCAATTTTGTCTCTACACTCATTTTTCCAATAAAAAAAAGTGATGGAACAATATATTCCACTGATGTTCACTTGAAAAAATATTGTTCGTTTTTGTAGACTGGCGGTGGGTGAGTTTGGGTAATGAACAGAATGTTTGAGATTTGTGCTTTTTGTGTTAATATTACAAACAAAGTATTTTTACTGTCAGAAGAGCACATTTTTGTTTCTGACAATTGCGTCAGTGCCATTGACAAACTGCCTATGACGATAGTTGACAGAATTACAAAGCTCTAATTCTAAACTACTGATGCATGTATTCCACAGCTGTCAAATATTCTTGTGGTGAGTAAGCATTCTTGTGATTTGCGTGCTAGAGCTAGTAGAAAAAGTCATCACTTGCGAATGGTTTTAAAGCTGTCGTTTTTGGATAATGTCCAGGTCTCAGTTTCCACTAACATTGTCAGCATGATTAAAGTCCCCATGAAATCAAGACTAACAGTTCTCATTTTGTTTAATGGAATATTGCACTTTATTATGAATAATTTGTCCGTAAACACATTCATGTGCCCTTGTAATCTTTACTGAAAAACATTAACTTCTCCCCCTCCATTCCCTCCAGCTACCTGCCACTCACATGAATTAACAAATGACAACAATCCAATAAATTCCTAATGGAGGTTCTGTGAATTTCAATTTAAAATGGAGGTTCTGTGAACAGTGGAGAAATCACCACGCTGTACTGTTTGAGCTACAGGAATGCTCAATTATTTTCCATCAAGACTGTAAAATCATAGGAGATGAGTTTTCAGCTCTCTTTTGAATGTTTTCAGGGATTCTGCGTTCCGGATGAAGATGGGGAGATTGTTCCACCAGCAAGGAACAGTGAACAAAAAGGTTCTGGAGAGAGATTTTGTGCCTTTCTGTGATGGTGCCACGAGCCGTCGCTCCTTTGCCGATTGTAGGCTTCTGGTAGGGATGTAGACTCGTAAGAGCAAGTGGAAGTATGCGGGTGCTGAGCCTGAGCTTCAGTCCCGCATGTGGCATGCACATGTGTTTCCACAGGCTCAGGGCCAGGTTTATGCATTAGGCACTTGCCTATGCTCTCACGTCCAGAGGGCTCTAGGGGGTTGGGAGGGAATGAGGAGAAATAATAATTAATTATTATTTAATTCTAATGCTAAAACACTTTAAACCAAGTACTTAATAAATTAATAAAATGTAAAATATCGTTGAGTGCCCACATTGCTACAATAAACTTTATAACCCAACGTAATGCGATGCACTTACTGCCTTAAATACAGTAACTACATTCGCTGGTCCAAAAATGTATTTTGCTTATGTCAAAATATTAGGTAAACCCTTATGGAAGCTTGTTTCTGCCACTGAATATAAAAAAGTAAAACGGGTAATTACGACTTTTTATCTCACAATTCTAACTTTTTTTCTCGCAATTGCGAGTTTACATCTTGCAATTCTGACTTATTTTCTCAGAATTGCGTGATACAAACTCGCAATTGCGAGTTATATAGTCAGCATTGTGTGATATAAACTCGCAATTGCAAGTTATATAGTCAGAATTGTGAGATATAACATTTTTAAAAAGTGCAACGCGCCATATGTCGGAATAAGTACCGCCTTCTAAATAAAAGGGCCAATCACTGATTGATAAAGTCATTGCGTCACTGCAGCTGCCATTAAATGCTCCGGTTGCTATAAAAACAGTTGTTGCTCTGAGACGTGCGCTTAGGACTGCACAAGCGCATTTGCTGATCCAACCAGAAAAATTAGCTTTTTTTAATGCTATTTGAGCATAAGAAACAACATTTAACATTTGTTCGTTGTGGTTATGACTATGAACTAAGCGCACGTCTTTTTGTGAGCTCCTGGTGTTATTCGATCAAAATCCTGTATACCATCCACTTTATTCACCGACATGATTTTAATTTGTCTCTAAATTAACTCTTTAAGGTGAACTAAGGATTAACATACCGTTGTTTATTATGCTGTTAATACTTCACTGAAGGATCGATTTTTCTATTTAATTGTGCTGGCTGTTTTCTGGCATTTTACCTAATGGTAGTAGCCTATAGTCTTAGTAAGAAAAATTTACGCATTATATGAGAGGATCATTTCTTTAAAGAGACTGATAACCTAACTTGAAAGACTTTTTTAAATGACACCACAGTCTCTCTTTTGTTTTATTGTTTTGCTTCTTTTTTTGTTGGTCTGGTTTAGCTGCTCCCTTGTTGACATTGGATCAGTGTTGGGACATAACTATATCCCAAGGTGATAAAGCAGGGAGGGGGATGGGTCAGGCTATCCTATTAGGGTTGACAGCAGGGATTTGTTTATGGCAGGTTTTTGAGTCATTAGTTAGTTGTTGTTTTTTTTGTTATATAATAACTCCTTCCTTTGGCAGACCTTTTGGTTAACTTCCACATCGAATGTACTGTATGTTTATATATGCTATTGCTATGCTGTATGGTCTTAAGTTAAAGCTAAATCTTTTAGACCAAGAAGCTTAAATTTGTAATGTTTTAATGATGTTTTTACTACCTTTCTGGGCCTTGAAAGTGTTAATTAAATTGCTGTCTATGGAGGGGTCAGAGAGCTCTCAGATTTCATCAAAAATATCTTAATTTGTGTTCCGAAGATAAACGAAGGTCTTACAGGTTTGGAACGACATGAGGGTAATGCCGAGTTCACACTGCCCGATTTTGGCCCCGATTTTGACTCATCGACAGGTTTTGCGAAATCGCCGACAAATGCCCGAAATCATAGGCAAATTGGTGCTCGTTCACGTGAGGGACAATCAAGCAGTGTGAATTATCAAAGACGCGATCTGAGAGAATCGCCGACGAGTCGCAGACGCCCGTGAGATATTTGACATGCTAAATATCTGGACCTGTCGCCGATTTATAATCCTGCTGTGTTTAGTGTGTTCTGACTGAAAATTACATCTGTGATGACCTACAGCCAATGAGAGAGCACGATACAGGGCCGTGGGAGGTTCGGGGAGGAGTTATAGACCAGAATATCAGTATTTTAATAGATATATATTTACAATTATATCAAACAGAAACAAAGCACAAACATGTGCTTGACCGGCCGCAACAGTAGCTCATTGCAAAATTATTTATTTACCTCCAACTCTCTTTACAGAACACAATTCTTGATCCCTGAGTCTCCCCAACCATTTCCACCTCCATAATCTTATTTTCTTTTTCTCCTTTTCGCTGCAAATTAGCGCACAGACAATTTGGATCACTAGCTTTCTGCAGTCTATATTTTTAATAACAATTCCAGTCTTGCGCGAGAACTCCGGTCTGACCACGCGTGATCTCGCGTTGTTTCCTTGTCACTTCTCGCGTGTGTTTGGTTGTGAAACGTAGTTTGCGGACGGGACAGAGATGTCGGCGACTCTTCCTCTTGTACAGTCATGCAGTGTGAAACCTCCTGTCGCCGATCCATCGTGCAGTGTGAAAACAGCAGTGACTGAATGCTAGGGATAGTCATGCAGTGTGAAAAGAGTAGTGATCCGTCGAGTTTGAAAATCGTGCAGTCTGAACTCAGCATTAGTAATTATGGCAAGCAGTCGAGGTCGAGGAACCATGAGAATGGGGCGAGGCTGGCCAGCTGTGCGCCGCACCGGTCTTGTGTCTCACGGAGGAGCTCGGATGCATGAAAGGAGGAGCGACGACAGTGAAGGACGAGAGAGGACCAGGCCTGGACTTTACTTTGTGTTTTGTTTATGTTTTAGTATGTGTTTTTACTTTCAGTTTGTGTTTTTTTATTTATTAAAGTGATTGCATGTTCGCCGGTTCTTGCCTCCTTCCCATATCAACATACCTCGTTACAGTAATTAATGACAGAATTTTAATTTTTGGGTGAACTATCCCTTTAAGCTTAAACAAATTATGACAAGAATTTAACAACTTGAGTCCTATATAGTATTTTTTACAGGAGACCCATTTACTCAGAGGAGCTTCAGAAGGTACAAAAAAGATGGCCAGGTCAGCTCTTGGCTTCATGTTTTTCTTCTCATTCTAGAGGGGTTATTGTGTTGATCCATAAAACAAGGCTGGTATATTTGATAGTACAGGGAACTTATATGAGTAAAATTATTAATTTGGTTAATACACTATATTGCCAAAAGTTTTGGGACGCCTGCCTTTACATTCACATGAACTTTAATGACATCCCATTCTTAATCCGTAGGGTTTAATATGGAGTTGGCCCACCCTTTGCAGCTATAACAGCTTCAACTCTTCTGGGAAGGCTTTCCAGAAGGTTTAGGAGTGTGTTTATGGGAATTTTTGACCATTCTTCTAGAAGGGCATTTGTGAGGCACTGATGTTGGACGAGAAGGCCTGGCTCGCAGTCTCCGCTCTAATTCATCCCAAAGGTATTCTATCGGGTTGAGGTCAGGACTCTGTGCAGGCCAGTCAAGTTCCTCCACACCAAACTCGCTCATCCATGTCTTTATGGACCTTGCTTTGTGCACTGGTGCGCAGTCATGTTGGAACAGGAAGGGGCCATCCCCAAAATGTTCCTACAAAGTTGGGAGCATGAAATTGTCCAAAATGTCTTGGTATGCTGAAGCATTAAGAGTTCCTTTCACTGGAACTAAGGAGCCATGCCCAACCCCTGAAAAACAACCCACACCATAATCCCCGCTCCACCAAACCCTACACTTGGCACAATGCAGTCAGGCAAGTACCGTTCTCCTGGCAACCGCCAAATCCAGACTCGTCCATGGGATTGCCAGACAGAGAAGCATGATTCATCACTCCAGAAAAAAACGTCTCTACTGCTCTAGAGTTCAGCGGCGGTGTGATTTACACCACTACATCTGACGCTTTGCATTGCACTTGGTGATGTAAGGCTTGGATGCAGCTGCTCGGCCATGAAAACCCATTCCATGAAGCTCTCTATGCACTGTTCTTGAGTTAATCTGAAGGCCACACGAAGTTTGGAAGTCTGTAGCTACTGACTCTGCAGAAAGTTGGCGACTTCTGCGCACTGTGTGCCTCAGCATGCGCTGACCCTGCTCTGTGATTTTACGTGGCCTACCACTTTTTGGCTGAGTTGCTGTTGTTCCCAATTGCTTCCACTTTGTTATAATACCACTAACAGTTGACCGTGGAATATTTAGTAGTGAGGAAATTTCACAAATGGACTTATTGCACAGGTGGCATCCTATCACGGTACCACGCTTGAATTCACTGAGCTCCTGAGAGTGACCCATTCTTTCACAAACACAGTCTGCATGCCTAGGTGCTTGATTTTATACACCTGTGCCCATGGAAGTAATTGGAACACCTGAATTCAATGATTTAGAGGGGTGTCCCAATACTTTTGGCAATATAGTGTATCTATGACCCACATGAGGATAATCTTTTCCTGGTAAAGTTATAGTAGCAGGTGACTTTAACTGCACTCTTGACCTGTTGCTCGACTGCTCATCAGGACTGGATTGCTGTCACTCTCAAAGCAGGAGAAAAATCTGACAAGTTATGAAAGATTTGAACTAATGCGCCCCCTGGAGAACACTAAATCTTGAAAAAGGATCATACATGTTTCTCTTCTTCGTCTAAAACCTCTTGTATAGATTTTTTTTTTAAATGTTCTAATATAGACAGCTGTATGTACACCGATCAGGCATAACATTATGACCACCTCCCTAATATTGTGTTGGTCCCCCTTTTGCTGCCAAACCAGCCCTGACCTGTCGAGGCATGGACTCCACTAGACCCCTGAAGGTGTGCTGTGGTATCTGCGAGGTGGGGCCTCCATGGATCGGACTTGTTTGTTCAGCACATCCCACAGATGCTCGATTGGATTGAGATCTGGGGAATTTGGAGGCCAAGTCAACACCTCAAACTAGTTGTTGTGCTCCTCAAACCATTCCTGAACCATTTTTGCTTTGTGGCAGAGTGCATTATCCTGCTGAAAGAGGCCACAGCCACCAGGGAATACCGTTTCCATGAAAGGGTGTACATAGTCTGCAACAACACTTAGGTAGGTTGTACATGTCGAAGTAACATCCACATGGATAGCAGGACCCAAGGTTTCCCAGCAGAACATTGCCCACACTGCCTCCGCCGGCTCTTCCCATAGTGCATCCTGGTGCCATGTGTTCCCCAGGTAAGGTTTGCCACCTTCTTCCATTGCTCCGTGGTCTAGTTCTGATGCTCACGTGCCCACTGCTGGCACTTTTGGCAGTGGACAGGGGTCAGCATGGGCACCCTGACTGGTCTGCGGCTATGCAGCCCCATACGCAACAAACTGCGATGCACTGTGTATTCTGACACCTTTCTATCAGAACCAGCATTAACTTCTTGAGCAATCTGAGCTACAGTAGCTCGTCTGTTTGATCGGACCACATGGGCCAGCCTTCACTCCCCACATGCATCAATGAGCCTTGGCCGCCTATGACCCTGTCGCCGGTTCACCACTGTTCCTTCCTTGGACCACTTTTGATAGATACTGACCACTGCAGACCGGGAACACCCCACAAGAGCTCCAGTTTTGGATATGCTCTGACCCAGTCGTCTAGCCATCACAATTTGCCCCTTGTCAAACTCGCTCAAATCCTTACGCTTGCCCAGGACAAAATGTTCACTTGCTGCCTAATATATCCCACCCACTAACAGGTGCCGTGATGAAGAGATAATCAGTCTTTTTCACTTCACCTGTCAGTGGTCATAACGTTATGCCTGATCGTGTATGATTGCAGTTTTGTCAGATTAAATTTGTTGGTGAGCAGACAGACTTGTACTGCAATAAATACTGATCATCAAACTTCTGTGGCCACTAGATGGGAAGCCTTTAAGGCATATATTAGGGCCAAATGATTATCTATACCGGTTGCAAATTTAATATATCTAAACAAAAATGTTAATCAGAGATTTTGAGAAAACAATAAACATAAGTGCATACGAATTAAACAAAAATTGTTAGTCCTAAAAGCTGAATATGAGGAACTTTCCACAGTAAAAGCTGAAAATAGTATAGGCTAGTAAGATTAAGGCAATTTCCCAATCAGGACGAGAAACCCAGCAAACTGCTGGCCTAGCAACTCAAGAAATTAAAAATCAGAAAGAGCCATTAATGAAATTAGGAATGAAAAAGGGGAAATCACAACAGATCCAGGTGAGATTGACTACATCGTCTTGTTCTATAAATCTCTATCAATCCAAATTTCCTGTAAGACTGATGAAAAGAGGAGAAAACATCATCTTGCACCAACATTTATTAGAAAGCTTTTTTAACTAACCATGACCCCCTTACTAGAATTTAGTACAGCTTATTCTATTTATTGTGGTAAATTTTGACTAACTTTATAATTTATAATCTATTAAGGGAATATATTTTTTCACTATAGATTTATATTACAACTGTGACGTATAGCTATTCTAAATGTGTAGGTTGTTATTGTTCATACTGTTACAAATGCTATAGTAAAAAAAAAAGAAAGATGTTAAAGTTAGTTTGACTTATTGAAGTAGAAAGTAAGCAACAGTCTCACGCAGACACAGCATGCAGCGCAGGTTTCTTTGATGGAAAGAAGTGAGAGGTTTTACAACCTTTACAAGTGAGTGCTGGGGGAAATTAGGCTATATGAGTAAGAAGTTACGGTCATATTAATTTACATCAGAAGTAAACATCAGATTAGATGACGGAGACACATCAGCATATTTATTACAAATGTCAAAAGTCATTTACATCAGTGGGAGGTGCTTGCACGATTTGGTGACTATTTCCATAGATGGATATAAATTCTTTTAGTTGATTCTGCTGCGGGTTTAAACTAAGTCGTGGTTCTAGAAAGACGCTCACCACTTTCGCCTCTACTCTTTGTATTAGCTGGCAATAGCAATAAAACCACACCCTACAATTTGTGGTATTCATACAGATGTTCTATCTAGAACATCGTATTGCCTTATATGCTGATGATACCATTGTATATCTATCATAACTTAAAAAATCAATACCATCCCTTTTAAAGCTTTTTCTGGTTTTAAAGTAAATAAAGTCATGTCATCAATTATGTTTCTTAATGAACAAGAGAGAATAAATCCAAATGTAGCACATCCATTTGTAAATGCTCCAAATGGTTTTGACTAGGCCTACCTAGGAATTAAAATAACCCCTAAAATAAGCTCTCTCAGTTCAATTCATTGTGAACCTTTGTTAGCTAAAGTGTCTGAAGAGATGACTAGATGGATGACACTGCCCGTCTTTAATGGGAAGAATAAATGTGATTAAGATGAACATATTACCGAAATTTCTATAGCCTATGTTTTTCAATCGTTACCACTGGCTCCTCCTCCTACATTTTCCCAAAGAGTAAGAAAGCTTCTTTTTAATTTTGTTTGGAATAACAGGAAGCCTAGAATTAGACTTTCTCTCTTATACCTGCCTTATGAAAGGGGAGGGCTACAATTAACAAACATATTGTGGTACTATTGGGCTGCTCAATTAAAGGGATAGTTCACCCAAAAATGAAAATTCTGTCATCATTTACTCACCCTTAAGTTGTTCCAAACCTGTATGAATTTCTTTCTTCTGCTGAACACAAATAAAGATATTTTGAAGAATATGGGTAACCAAACAGTTGTGTTTATGAAAAATAAATACTATGGAAGTCAATGGTGCCACAGCTGTTTGGTTTCAAACATTCTTCAAAATATCTTCTTTTGTGTTCAGCAGAAAAAAGAAATGCATACAGGTTTGGAACAACTTGAGGGTGAGTAAATGATGACAGAATTTTCATTTTTGGGTGAACTAACCCTTTAAGGGCTGCAGTGTTCTGGTTTTCTAATCTGACATGCCAGGTTGAAATGTTGGCCGCAATCCATTTGTAGGAGCCATATTTAGAATTTTGTGCACTATCAGAAATATGAACCTAAGTTTAATTTATTTGTTCTGTATTTTCAAAACGTTATGGTTGAAATATATAAGGAAATTTTATGTTTAATACTTGGTCTAACCTGTTCACGTGCATTGACTTGCTTCTCCTCCTTGACGCGTCACTACGGCGTTAAAGTGCAGGTCTTAATAGTGGATTAGAACTGTTTGGTAAACAGGTTGGAGTGTGGAGAGAAACAGTTTCTTCAATCGCATGCTATGGTATCGCTGTTCACACTAATATTTTGTTTTCTTGGAAAGTTTAATTTTGTATTTTTATTTGAAAGTAAACCGGAGATTGTGATCAATAAACCGTGGCATCTCCGTGCATGCTTTATGGAGACGTGTATCGGGAGAGACTCCTCCGCTAACCTCAAAGGGCTAAAGATATTTTTAAAGATCAATTAGCCTCAATACCATTTGTGATCTGGCATGAAGTTTATAAATATCTCGGAGACTCCCCATTGCTGTCCTACTTTTCTCCGATCTGGGGCAACGATCATTTCTGGTGATTGAATTTTGATAAAATGTTGCAATTATCTTTTACTTTTTTTATTCCCAAACTTCCATAGGCCCTGCTCAGACAACTGAATACCATAATTAAGCAGAATATGCTTTGAAATATATTGTCATATTATTTTGGGAAGCTATTTGTGGAAAAAATGGTTCAAGTTTAATTACAGTATGTCATTGATGATTGCAGTCCGTTTCCCACCAATTCTCTATCATAGAATTGTATCACTGCTGCTTCACATGCTGTTTTGAATTGTTTGCCTGTTCCTGCTGTCCTGTTTGGTTTAGACCTGCTCTCTCTCGCCTGTGATTTTTCTCTGTTTGGAATCTGTTTGCCTTGGATTTGATTCTAAACTAAAGGCTCCTCATTTGTCATCCAAGTTCTTTAGCAACACTTGAAAACCCTATTAAATTCTGTTTTTTTTTTTTTTTTTTTTTTTTATAAAATTCAGCAGGTCAAAACGTGCTGGAAATGAAGGGATACCTCCCTGAAATGACTTTTTGCAGGTTGGGATGTCTGCTTATGTCACCTGTAAAAGTATGCTATACCTCAATGCATTAAATGTAATTGTCCTCATTTGTACAAAAAAAAAAAAAAAAGTTTCATAAATGGTGACAAGTTTGTAAAATAGGCTAGATTTTCTAATACAGGAGAAAGTTTCTTTGCAACTCCTCCCGTAGCCCATAGCTAAAGTGTTGTAGGGGGCGTTGCATTCTTAACATTCTTCCTAAAACAGATCAGAGAACCAGATCAAATCACCGCCTGCAATAACGATAAGAGGCCCTTCCGGTAAGAGGGCGTCAAACGTGCGTATGCTGGATTTTAAAAGCAGTTCTGCCATATAAATGCTCACAACATCACTGTTATCTGCAGACGGCCATTTGGTCCAGAACCGCGAGGACGAGAAATTATATTTATCTGAAAAGCAGCTGAGGTAGGCTATATTCATTCATTTTTATCATTTATAAATTTCATTCTTAAAGAGTGCTACAAAATAGATGCAAGAAGGAGGTTGTTGTAAATAAGCTGTTAATGCTGCCTTCACGTGCTATCGGAAATTGGGTGGAAAATCATTGCACGTCTGTGAACATCGAAAACAACAGAGTCAGAAACTGCAAAATAGATTGACCGTGTAAAACCAACCTTTTGTGTAAAAAAAAAAAAAAAACCTGTTGCAAATGTCTAAATGACTTGTGTACGTAGGGCAAAAAAGTTCCCGAAAGAAACCGATTTGTACAGTTTTTCTTGCAAAACTCAGTGAGTGACAGAATCGTGCCAAAACTGTAAGCGCAGCTAAAAGAAAGACGGAACTGTACAAATCGGTTTCTTTCGGGAATTTTTTTGCCCTACGTACACAAGACGTCATTTAGACATTTGCAACAGTTTTTTTTTTTACACAAAGGTTGGTTTTACACGGTCAATCTATTTTGCAGTTCGTGACTCTGTTGTTTTCGCTTGCAAATCGATGTTCACAGGCATGCAATGATTTAAAATTTTTACGATTTTGAAACATTGCAATGATGCAATGTTTCTTTCGGCCGTATTTTGGCGAAAGAAACGTGTCAAAAGTGTAAGTGCGGAAAAATGGAAGTCAGAAGAATACAGATCATTTATTTTGCGTTGGCATGAAGCTGCAGTTTCACAATACATGAATTACACTTACGAATAACAGTAAAATGCTGCAAATATTTTTTTCTTACACTTGAAAGACGATTTACACATTTACAAAGCTTCTCTTGTGCATGCAAATTTAATTTACGCTTGCAATCTTATGTACACTCTCACAAATCTTACCCTGCGCATGCGATTCTTTATGGCATCAATTTACCTTAATATACGTCCCCACTCTCTATACTACAGAGCCAACCCGATCTCATGGCAATTCGTACGAGTATTTGACGAGTTGGTCAATTCGTATGATTTAGTATGAGGTCGTACGAATTAGCCACCTCGTACAAATACGTACTAATTGGTCGTGAGATAGAGTTGACAGAGCCCATAAAGGGACACAGTAGCCAGGTTTCCATCCAAGGATTTTTTTTGCGAAAAAAGGTTTAGCGCATCAAAATGTTTACTGATATAGCTGATGGAAATGCCAATTATCGATTATTTTTTGCAGATGTCGACACAATCTTTTTCTGTTTAACTTTAGCGCATAAATTCTATGTCGATACTTCAAATGTCGCGAAAACTAGTTTGGAAACACTTTTTTTTGTCGAGAAAAAGGGCTTTAACGCAAATAAATGGTGTCACATGACAGAATTAACCTATTATATACAGCGTCCGCGCGTGACGTTGCTCCAGTTAAAGCAACGTTTTTCTGTAGTTCAAAGGCGCACTAAATCTATTATATTCATATTATTAAATTGTATATTCAATTATTTTATTACTATTGGTAAGAATAAGACGTGTTACCTCTCAAACATCATTCATCCTTATTTAAATAATAATAATAATAATAATAATTTACAATCGAATAAAACTTCAGAATAATCAGAAAAACTTAAAACAGAAAAATAATAGCTAACTGCACCCGTTTCTGAATATTGCTTGATCAAGTATTGATCTAAACAATGTTTATAACGAAGTAAAAAAAATATTTTATGTATAGGGCCTACAATTTAATAGTATATAATAAAGTGTTGTTTTAAAATGGATTAGGGAAAATATAGCGCCTTGAAAATCTCGGCAGCTCGTCAAAAATAAAAATGTGGCGTCTGTCAAACGAAGGAAGGCTGTTGGAGTTTCCAATACTGACATAAAGAAAGGTAAAATACACAACATGTTACGTCTATATCTGATTCTGAATAAATAAAATTAATGCCATAAAATCACGATTTCATGGGCAGGATCTGGCTACTTGACAAATGAAAATCACAAACATGACACTTGTTAAATAAAATAATTTTATAAATACAATTTACTAATATGTAAAATAATTTTCTCAAACAAATAAAAAAAAATAAAAAATGAAGTTAAATCCAAAAAGCTCTAAACGAATTTTAGAATTGTTAAGACGGCATCAGTTAAGCTAGACTATTTATAAAAGTTTTTTTTAATAAATATAGGTTACACAAATAAAACGTTTAGGTTACAGCGGCATCTGTCTCTGAGAAGAAAAAAAATGATCAGCGATTTGATTTGAAACCAGAACGAATAACTTTTAGTTTGAATGATCTGACATGCGTTCTCGACCACGTAAAACCGCGACTGTCTTGACTGCATGTTCAGTGTTTACGTTACAGATTGTTGCTATATGACCGAACATTTTACTGTACCAATCTTTTTTATGGATAATAAAATGTTGCATACAGGACAATTGAGCTGCTTGTGTCCACACCCATGAGCTTCGTCATAAAGGCAGTTACATGCAGTCCTGTCAGACAAACTGTCCCACTTCTCCGTAATCTTATGATTAATATTCCCTAATTTAGTAATAGGCCTATTATTCTGAAAACAGTAAGTAAATTTCAATCTTCTCATTACTCTCTGCATTTTACAAATATTTAGGACACGAAAGATACGATATAATTTGCGATATAAGTGAAATTATGCATGGAAACAACTTGAGGGCAGATTTTTTTTTAGCTATACAACAAAATTTATGCGACAATGAGTTTTTTTATGGATGACGTCATCACGCACACCATTTTATCAGTAAAAGGCCAATTGGATGGAAACAGGCTGGAGACAGCAAATTGCGCAATCTTTTTTTAACGCACATTCACTTTGTCGATTATTTTTATTCATTTATTTATTTTTAAATCACCATGTCCCTTTATGGGCTCCATATTAAACAGATAGTTTCGCCTTTCCCTGAATCTTTAAAATTGAGTTTAACCCCTTAACTGTCCTTAACCCCTTTTTGAGAATAGACATGAAAATGCACTATCCAAACTTAAATCGCTGTAATTCAAGAATGCTTTGGAATACAGACCTAAGTTTGGTCTTGTTTTAAAGACACTCGGCAGATTAGTGCTGAAGTGAATTCAAAAGATGAAAGTATGAAAAAGTTATGGAAGTTTAAATTTACTGTAAATTTAAAAATACTGTACTAAATATTTTTTATTTTATATAAAATATATATTTTACAGAAAATGTTTTACTCTAAAATTACTATAAAATCAAAGCCATATGTCTAACCAAGTTCAAATTTGAAGTTGATATCACAAAAATTAAAGTTCCCATGAGATTTTGTTTAGGCGCTGTACCAAAAATAGCCACCGGGTGTCATCCACATTCCATTGATTTTAATGCATTTTCCTGTAACAAATTACTAAATTTCTGTCCAAATATCACTTCCATCACAAAACACCAAATATGGAACCTTGAGACTCAGACCTTTCTGATGATATGTGTTTTGTCAAGATTAGAAAAGATTTTGATAATAAAGTAGTTAAAATAAATTTTGTAATATGAAACATGACACCGCCCACTAGGGGAGGAGCCCGCTAGAAGAATTTAGAGTACAGTTTCCATGGTAACGCAATCGATTTCAAAACGGTTTTCACAGGATGAATTTTGAGTTCCTAAGCTTTCGAATGATACCTAATTTATGATAATTACTAAAATATATGATACGAAAAAAGGCGATCAAAAAAAAGGTGACAGTTAAGGGGTTAATGTGCACTTTTTATTGAACATTTTCGTATGATCGGTTGTTTTACAAAGGCAACGAGAGGTTGTGAATTAAAAGATTGGAGGTTTGCGCTCGCTCTTACAAAACGTTTGTGATGGAAATAATATGAGGTGGGAAGGGGAAAATCAATGCTTTTCAAAGTTTCCCGGTGAGCGGGTGAAATTCTTTTGTTTCTGCTAACTTAATAATTAATAGAAATAAATATTTTGCGTTAACTTTAATAATTTAATAATATTTCTAGTTTCATGTTTGTTGTGTATAGTGACAGGCTGTCCAGTAGGCTAAAGTGCAACAACTCACTTAATTGATATTTGCTGCTACGTCTTTTTTTAAATTCTGTAACTTTGCTTTTAGACTTCAGGTGTTATTACCTTGTCTATGGATATGTTTGTTTATCAGTGTCCAGAAAGAAGCTTTCCAAAATGAAAATCGACAATGTTAGACCAGCTCTACTGAAAATCAGCAGTGGAAAGTGTGTGTGCATCCAGACGTGCAGTCCCAATCGATCTCACCAGCTGGTAGCGGAGAATCTGCAGGGAAATGACCCTGGAGACGTCGGGAAAGGTTTGAGTCTGTAGGCTACGCTTCCCACTAAATGCTTCATAGAATTCTTTGCTTATCCAGAACTGGCCTCAGTGATAACTCTTAAATGAAGTTTTTTGATGACTGGTGATTTTTGGAAAAGCAGTGTATATCCAGCTAACAAAAATAGGGGTAGCCTAAACTTTATTTTAATGTGTCCCTGTTACAGTGTAATTATACATTTAAGTACTGAGTAATATTAATTAACTACATTTACTTAGGCTACTATATGGTTAGGGTAGGATTGGGGTTTGGTTTAGGGTAAGTTGCATGAAATATGCATAATTTGTAGTTATAACATATTATATGCATAATAACAGGCTACATGTAACGTGTGTAACACAAGTGAAGTTCTAAAACATTTTTCTAACGTTCCCAAATAATTACAGACTCCCATGACAAAAGACTTTAGACAAAGTTCTGAGAACAGTCCCTGTTAGCTGGGTATTTAGACTGTATTCCTAATTATCAGTTTATCAGTTCTTCTGTGACTGTGATAATTTTGTTCTTCTGCAGAATCACAGTGATATCACATATATATATATATTACTTTAGTGTTACTAGTGTTACTTTTAGTAATTTTGTTGTGTGCTTGTCATTTTTATAATATTGTTTAAACATGTTTATATAGTTTTTATTTATTAGTTTATTAGTTATTAGTTATTTTAGTACATTAAGTTAAACTAAACAAAAATGAGAAATGTTGCCTTTGCAACTAGCTGAATTAAAATATTTATGAGATGGGAAGAAATATTAAGTTTTTTTAATATTTTATTTCAGTTAACATTTATCTTATTTCAAGCAACAAATGTTTTTTTTATGGTTTTAGTTTCAGTTAACTATATTAACCCTGGTAAAATTACTGTGAATGCATGGAAACTATCCTTCAAAATTAAAAATTAAACTAAAATTAAACATGTCACAGTTTATTTTTTGTACAATTTAACTTGTTATATCATTGGTTCTCAAACCTGTCCTGGAGTACCACCAGCCCTGCACATTTTGAATGTCTTCCTGTATCTGACACACCCATTTCAGGTCTTGCAGTCTCTACTAATGAGCTCATGAGTTGAATCAGGTGTGATAGATGAGGGAGACATACAAAATGTGCAGGGCTGGTGGTACTCCAGGTCCAGGTCAGGTTTGAGAACCACTGCGTTATATGAGTTACTTTATGTGAAGTGTAATTTATGTTGATGTTATCAGTGAAATTTATTATAAAAAGTGTTGCCTATTAATGAAAGTGTTTCCATAGTTACTTAATATAATGCTAGAAATATGATTTGTCTTTTCTTCTTCAGTCACAGTGTATGATATTTTGTATAATGGAGCCAGCAAATGCATGGCGTTTTGTTTTGAGTTGGGAGATAAGGCCATTTTCCCTGTTGTTACTGATGGTAAAGACGTCAAATTTGAGGTAAGATCTCGCTGAGTTCTTTTTAGAGTCAAATAGTTTCTTGTGCTTTTATTTTCTAAATCACATTCTTTAATAAAGTCTGCTGGCTCTCACATACACAGGAATTACCCAAACAGAAGTTCACGGAAGATACCTTTAAGGAAAAGTTCTTATTTCAATGGGGCGAGGCAGGAAGTGATGACTGGCGGAGCTTGAAATCAGTGGCTAAACCCAGCATGTACCTGTTTGTTGAAGACGACAAAAATAAAATGGCCAGAGTGACCATTAATCCAGTTGGGATGCCATATTTTAAAATCGATGAAAAAAATGGTATTTTTGTCAAATGTTTGTAAGAGGAATATTGTACTAGCCTATATAATAGTATATGTTAAACAGGAGTGATGTTCTGCACTTTAGGAACAGAAGAAGATGTTCAGATGGATAGGAAACCAAGCAAACTCAGCATGAGAACTTCATCCTGTAGGGTTTCCTTGGTCAACCGGGACTCGAACCAGAGACCTTCTTGCCGTGCAGCAACAGCGCGTTCTACTAAACCAAAGTGCTGTCCCAAAAGGTAAGTATTCTTATATGTGTAGGCTTTACTTTTATATGTATTCCCTTTATCTCTGTATATAGTTTCAGATATGCTTTTAAAGTTGATAACACTATAAATATACACAGCAAAAACCCCAGTGTTAAATGAACTCTCCTCATAGTGTTTATTTGAGTCCACACTCAAGAGTGTTAAAATTAACTCTGAAGCAGTGTTGAAGTGCTTGAGATAATTGATTAATTAAGGTATGATTGACCATTAGTGAAGACACCTGATGAAAATGAGCATCATTGAAGGAAAGAGTCACCATTTTTAGGTCACCATTATGGTGATCAGTGTTTGCTTTAGGCTTACCACACACTTGAAGATTTTCTGCCCGATTTTGAGCCTGATTTGCACCCCAAGTGTTTGGGGTGCGTGGCCCGATTCAATGTTTGTTGCAAACAACTTTTTGTCCAAAAAATCCTCAATTGTATGGTGTCATTACGATTATTTTACTGCTCCAGATTGCGTTGGAGCCCGCATCATCCCAAAAATGTCTCTGACGTGAGCCAATGAGAGCAAGCAAGCTTCACCAACCAGATGTTGTATGCTTCTATAGCTGAAACTTGTCATCCACAAACATGCCATGAAAGTGGAGTATTGAGAAAGAAGATCACCCATATTCTTTTTTTCTCCTTTGTTTTTCTTCCCGTAAAACAAAACTCACGCCAGGAGAACCAGCTGACAAAGTAAATCGTCCTCCATCTGTTTTTCTTCTCAAATCACTTTTGATCTCGCTAGTCTCTGTAAGATCTTGCCTCAGTGTGAAAATGTTACTACAATCGGCAGGTGTGTGGTCTCGCGGTCCGGACGAATCTTCTAGTGCGTGCAATTGGAGGATCATGATGCTAAAAATCAATTGAAACTACCCTTACTGCCCTTGTGGTCTCCCACAGTTTTAAAACTGATTAAGATTTCAAAATCCTAGTGTGTCTCAGGCATTAGTTGAGCTCTTGACCCTTGACTTTATAACATTAGATTTTGTCTGACTGCTGTGACCGAGTTATGTGATGTTGTTGGTTATGTTTTGACATCATCTGTCTCTGAATTAGGTTTACCTTATTGAGTGCAGCAGTCCTGTGATTCTACAGCAAAAGATCTGCCATTTTCAATATTGGAAATTATTGGAGTTAATGCAATATTGGAGTTAAGAGGGAGTTAAAAGTTAAAAGGAGTTAAAACTTTGAACTGTTCTATTATTTAGACATACATCAACAGTCAGCATATGAATCTCCACAATGGTGTCAAAAAGCATTTTCCACCAATCAAAATTTGGGCCACCAATCAAAACTCATCCATGGCTCCCATCCATATGCATTGCGGCATGAGATTTTTTTTTAAAAGGAGGAAAAATTCAGTTTATAAAAATACCTGTGTACGTGTGGACTAGGCCTAAAACAAACACTTCCTTCAGGGATTCTGCTTGTCTTCACTACTGGTCAATCATTACTCAATTAATCACTTAATTATACTTCAGCATTAATTTTAACACTCTTGAGTGTGGACTCAAACTCTGAGAGTTAATTTAACACTCTGGTTTTGGCTCATAATTCTTTTGACTGACTTTAATTTAACACACTTTTGAGCATACTGTATCTAAACAAGCCCCGAAATAGTAAGCTTTAGTACCTTCCAAATCTTTAGTCTCCCTAACTGCATTTACTTGATTTTTATGCTGACTATAATCCTGCAAAGCCTGACATGTGAAGGTCAAAAATTTTAATTGTTTGAAATGGACAAAGTTTGCGTAGTAGTAGTAGTAGTAGTAGTAGTAGTAGTAGTTCAGGCTTTTATGGCTCATGAAATAGTGAGATTATGAAGCTCATACTAGAAGATGACTAAAAATACACCTACATTTTATTCAGAGGCCAAAGCTGAGCAAAAATATGCAATTTGATGCTGTTGCTGATATCGTATGGCCAAAAAGTATGAAAATGAAATTCTTATAGCTTATAACGTAAATTATGACAGTAAAGCATTTCAGACTGTTATAAATATAATAATTATATTTAAATGCTTAGTTTTATGAGTAAAGTTCTGTAGTTTTATTGTGAGGGTAAAACGTGCAAGGCTTTCCTTAAAAGCCTGATGTATCTTATTTTATTCTCACATTTTAATATGATGTTTCTGAAATTATGTTTGGATAATCATGTAAGAATTAGATAAATTATTTATTGCATGTTCTCACCAACATGAACTTTTTCCTTTTTGTGATTGAGTAAACCTTCAGTCCAGTAAGTGAATATTACTAACAATATAAAGTGTATTCTTACATTTATTTTATAAAAATTAATAAAGATTTCACAGCAAAAAGACAAATGTACTACGACCTGAAGGTGAATATTTAGAATTATACTAAAAGGCTTTTTACTTTTTTAAAAAGTATAAACTATCAATTTACGACAAACGATTATCAAAATGACAAAGATTGTGTGCGACAGGTTTTTCAACAAAGTTTTGATCATGTTGATACTTTAGAAGCTGTAGAAATTTGCGTATGGCTATGTGGGGTTAAAAAGAGAATTAAAAAAGTGAACTAAAGGGAATCTCTCACTGTTTTTCAGGAAAACTAAGAAGATGAAGACTTGCGTGAAAAGCTGAATGCTTTTCAGAAGTGTTCACTAACAAAAAGGACCCTGATCAGTCTGCATCTTCTGCACAGTACTTTTCTTTGAGGGAAAAACTGGATGTTGAGAAAATCAGAGAGCAAATGATTCCTTTGTGGATGTTTGAGGCAGGGGCATTTTGTCCATTTCTTTGCATGCTTGCCTTTATGCCTTATCAATATTACTGATATGCAGTTTTAGGTATAAAATCAATTGCATTCTTACTATAAAAACGCTACAGGCACTGTATAGTTTTGCTCAAAATGATCCGTTTTAATAAGCCATTAAAAGACAATACATAGGAACCTAACCCTTTAACGTCATTTCCTGCATTGCTTAAATCAAATGCAATTCGTGCTTGTAGTTTACTCTCAGGAATTGAATTTACTGAAATATTTGCCCATTCAGACATTTGACTTCTGGACACACTACTCATAGTATTATTGCGTAAGCCTGACATTAGGTTAAAGGGTTAGTTCACCCAAAATTTACACATCATTTATACACCCTCATGTAGTTCCAAACCTGTAAGACTTTCATTCATCTTCGGAACACAAATGAAGATATTTTAATGAAATCTGAGAGCTTTCTGTCCCTCCATTGACAGCTACGCAACTACCACTTTGACTCTTCAAAAAATTCATAAAGAGATCGTAAAACTAATCCATATGAATTGAGCAGTTTAGTCCACATTTTCTGAAGAGACTTGATTGCTTTATATGATGAACAGATTTAATTTAGTCTTTTATTCACATATATAATCACATATATATATTCACATATATAATCATTATAATATGCATTTTTGGAGCTCAAGAAACATATATAACAAATAAATGCAGTGTTAGTGAGCACTAAGAGACTTTTTTTTTTTTTTTTCAAAAGCATTAGAAAATCTTACTGATTCCAAACTTTTAACCTGTAGTGTATGCACTATTCTATTCCGTTTTATAGTATCAACAGTAGTGTGAATAGTTTGTACACACAGAAAATTCTAACAAGAATAAGTTCAGTGTTCAGTTACCCAGATGATGCATTTACTTATACTTTTACTTATGCACTTATTATAGTTGCAGCTTTCCTTACACAGTGGAATGGGAGGGACTGCTGGATGACAAAATAACCTTATAAAAGTCACACTAGACATGATAGTGCATAGTCTATACAGTATGTCATTTGGGACAGTAAAAACTGTCAAGA
Organism: Coreius guichenoti; assembly: GCA_039654105.1. Classification (NCBI taxonomy): domain Eukaryota; kingdom Metazoa; phylum Chordata; class Actinopteri; order Cypriniformes; family Gobionidae; genus Coreius; species Coreius guichenoti. The sequence continues at coordinate 9,193,986 of CM077169.1, forward strand.
GCGACCACTTGTGGTGAAAGGTTTGAACTGCAGAGATTCGGTATACGCTATATCTGATGTGCGTTGTTTTTAGTTATCTGCACATGTATATTCGTGTATTTATTAACCATATAATGTGAAAGCTTGATAAATGTGAAATAACTTGATAAATAATCAGCTCACTATGCAAGCTTACCCTTCTTGTTGACCCTTTTGTTGACTATGAATTTTATATCTGCTAATGTATTTCTTTTTGTTAATATACTGTATTTTTACTTTTAAATGAACATTTTCAGAATTCTCAAGAGAGAGAGATGATTATATTTATATATTGATAAAAAGGCAAAAAAGACCCAGAAATCACAAGTGATCAGACTGATGATCTTGTTGACATGTTTCTTTGATAAAAGCACAGCTAAATTCTGTATTATGGATTTACTAAATAGTTTATGCAAATGTAATGCAAAAATGCATATTTTAAAATTAAGGACATCATCCTGGTTAGCTTTACGATGTTCAACTAATAATGCACCATTTTACTACCAAATAAACATATATTTTCTAGTGTCTATGTCTTATGTATGAATTATGTATGAGAAAGTCAAAAAGCCTATCATCTGCACTTACACAAATCTCAAAAACTGAACAAATGATATGGCAGTATTTGAGGACATGGATATGCATTTTAGCTTGTTTCGCCATATGTATCAGAATATACATGGCAACACGAAAGCTAAATATAGCCCTGGAAACCCTGCAGTACACTGAAGAGCTTCTCTGTCATGAGTCACATCTCTCTGATGCCCTCCTGCTTAAGCTCCTCCTCCTCATCAGTGGTGTATTACTTGCTTCCAAATCTCCATCGCTGCTCATTGTTCTGACTTATTTGTTCTGACACCCCGTTCAGGGTGTTTCCTGGTTTAACGATAAAACAGTTTGGATAATTAATTGATATAGAATAGAATAGAAAAGCTTAAACCTTTTTTATTTCCACTAGCTGTGAAGACAGCATTTCTCATTTTAATTTTAAGTTGAACTACTAAAATAACCAAAACTTAATAAACTAAAACTTAATATATATATATCCAAATATATATATAAAATAATATAAATGACAAAAACACAACACAATTACTAAAATTAATTAAAATTAAATATAAAATATAAAAACAATTAAATAAATATAAAAATACTTTTTCATTTAATATAATACTGGCTCTGGGGTACATATATATTTAACGAGAATAGACTGAAATGATTAAGAATTTAAAATAAAAGAATTTAAAACAATAAAGTAACACATCTAGACAGATTGTTACAGATGTGCACCTTTCATATGTACTGTATATGCACTTGTATAAATATAAATATGTAGATAAGTATGTATTTCTATGTACACTGAACAAAATTGTAAACGCAACACTTTTGTTTTTGCCCCCATTTTTCATGAGCTGAACTCAAAGATCTAAGACTTTTTCTATGTACACGAAAGGCCTATTTCTCTCAAATATTGTTCACAAATCTGTCTAAATCTGTGTTAGTGAGCACTTCTCCTGTGCCGAGATAATCCATCCACCTCACAGGTGTGGCATATCAAGATGCTGATTAGACAGCATGATTTTTGCACAGGTGTGCCTTAGGCTGGCCACAATAAAAGGCCACTCTAAAATGTGCAGTTTTACTGTATTAGGGGGGTCCGGGGGGGTCCGGGGGTGTCCCGGGGGGGACGCTAGTAAATTGCTTAGAAGGGAGACCCATCGTCGGCACTCGGCAGTAGCCTAATCTACATTTCAACAGGTAAATTGATTCAAAAACAGACGTGGTGGAAATTCAGACATAGTTAACATGATCACTGAGGGACTGACTAACTAATTCAGGAGATAGCAATACATGAAATGCCTAACCTTGGTCTAGTAGATGTAGCGCTAGTGTACTACCATAATTTTTAAATGAGCCTCAGCCTACCATTTGAGTAGTTATTTTAGTGACTGTTGCTGTTTGACTTACAATATGTTAGGCTATGGTAGATGGTCTATTTCCCTGTTATCTAACTAAAAAGGCTATGATCGTTTTCTGTTGCTCGGATCGGATGGCACAGACGTGAGCTTTTGACGTAGACTAGCGCTACTCAGCTAGGCATTCACTCAAACTAAACTCGCGGTGATGATGAAACCAATGTGGTACACGCATCAATCATCCATCAGCAGTAGCCTACAACTATGTTTTGCTTTTCCTATTTCTTCTCTGTAGCACTACTTTTGACGACGTCCACTCGCTTTAACCTCCTCACCCACAGGTTCCGCTGGATATATTTACTTTTTTCTGAAGGAAATCGATAAAATCCTACACCTTTTGCTGTATATCTGGCGACGCAACCCCAAACACAACACATTTTCGTCATAGTTTCAACTTTGATTAACAACAATGTTTTTAACTATGTAACTGTTTATAGTAGCCGGCTGGATCTCTTCAGTTGGTCAGTAGAAGCCGCTCGCGTTCTGCCACCCGGAAGTATCTTGGTGCCTATTGTTTACAAACATTCTGAAATGCCGTATACGCCGATCCAGAGCATCCCAAACATGCTCAATGGGTGACATGTCCGGTGAGTATGCTGGCCATGCAAGAACTGGGATGTTTTCAGCTTCCAGGAATTTTGTACAGATTCTTGCAACATGGGGCCGTGCATTATCATGCTGCAACAATCGGTTTGCATAACCAAAGAATTTCTGCACAAACTGTCAGAAACCATCTCAGGGAAGCTCATCTGCATGCTTGTCGTCCTCATCGGGGTCTCGACCCGACTGCAGTTCATCATCGTAAACGACTTGAGTGGGCAAATGCTCACATTCGATGGCGTCTGGCACTTTGGAGAGGTGTTCTCTTCACGGATGAATCCCGGTTTTCACTGTACAGGGCAGATGGCAGACAGTGTGTATGGCATCGTGTGAGTGAGCGGTTTGCTGATGTCAACGTTGTGGATCGAGTGGCCCATGGTGGCGGTGGGGTTATGGTATGGGCAGGCGTATGTTATGGACAACGAACACAGGTGCATTTTATTGATGGCATTTTGAATGCACAGAGATACCGTGACGAGATCCTGAGGCCCATTGTTGTACCATTCATCCACGACCATCACCTCATGTTGCAGCATGATAATATGGGGGCAAAAATAAAAGTGTTGCGTTTATAATTTTGTTCAGTGTACATTATTCGCAAGTTGCTTTATGTAAATGTTTATGCCAACATTAATAGAGCCAATAATTCACAACACAAAACACATTGTGTCCAATTTTAAGTGAGCACATATTTTAGAGAATATTGCTGTGGTATTATTCAATGGTGAAACTAAGATGTAGACAAGGAAGCGGAACTAGTAGTAACCTGCTCTGCCTGGTATATAAACACGGCAAGGTGAATGAATATCTGCCAGGATTAGTGGATTAAGAGTGACTGTTCACGAAGCTCTCAACACAATCTGAATGAATGACAGTCTGGCTGACAGCTGTTTGCATCTTATCCTCGTATGTGTGTGAGAGAGTTATGAAATCACGTCAGATGAGGGTCACTTGGTTTATCTCAGTATTGATGCAATAGGACATTGTGGGACTGAGGAGGGATAGCTGTTCATCATTAGATGCCCAAGCAGACGCTATATCAGTTTACAGATTTAATTGTAAGATGCATGAGTTGTTGAAATGGTGGTAACAGATATCCTAATATTCCATACAACTAAGAACCTTTTTTCTTTTTCAAAGCGCTTATAATAAGTGATTTGCCCACTTGAAAAGGGGGGCATGCTGGAGGATCACATGCAAACAACTGTGCTCACTGTTAAAAAAAAAAGAAAAAGCAATTTACAATAATAATAAAAAAAAATGGCATCTTGATTGGCCTCTGCTGATCCTGCAGCCAATGAGATTGCTTGCTCAACATTTAAATAGTCTGGTTCATTGTTTGCTGTAGGCTAGTCATGCAGCGCACTATCAGAGCTCCTCTGAAACCCTCCTTCCCCAGCTCTACCTGACTAGATCTGCTATGGGATTTATGTATGTCTGTTTATGTAGCAGCCGCATATCTTACATGCTGACAGCAGCGTGTCTATGTATCTTATAGTCATAGCAAGTCCATATTTGATCTGCAGCAGCAGCGTAGCAGATAGTCTGCAAAACCAAATACACTATATTGCCAAAAGTTTTGGGACGCCTGCCTTTACATGCACATGAATTTTAATGACATCCCATTCTTAATCCGTAGGGTTTAATATGGAGTTGGCCCACCCTTTGCAGCTATAACAACTTCGACTCTTCTGGCAAGGCTTTCCACAAGGTTTAGGTCTGTGTTTATGGGAATTTTTGACCATTTTTCTAGAAGCGCATTCGTGGGGTCAGGCACTGATGTTGGACGAGAAGGCCTGGCTCGCAGTCTCCGCTCTAATTCATCCCAAAGGTGTTCTATCGGGTTGAGGTCAGGACTCTGTGCAGGCCAGTCAAGTTCCTCCACACCAAACTCGCTCATCCATGTCTTTATGGACCTTGCTTTGTGCACTGGTGAGCAATCATGTTGGAACAGGAAGGGGCCATCCTCAAACTGTTCCCACAAAGTTGGGAGCATGAAATTGTCCAAAATGTCTTGGTATGCTGAAGCATTAAGAGTTCCTTTCACTGGAACTAAGGGGCCAAACCCCAACCCCTGAAAAACAACCCCACACCATAATCCCCCCTCCACCAAACTTTACACTTGGCACAATGCAGTCAGGCAAGTGCTGTTCCCCTGGCAACCGCCAAACCCAGACTCGTCCATCGGATTGCCAGACAGAGAAGCATGATTCTAGCGTCCAGTGTCGGTGTGCTTTACACCACTGCATCCGACGCTTTGCATTGCACTTGGTGATGTAAGGCTTGGATGCAGCTGCTTGGCCATGGAAACCCATTCCATGAAACGCTCGACACACTGTTCCTGAGCTAATCTGAAGCCCACACGAAGTTTGGAGGTCTGTAGTTATTGAATCTGCAGAAAGTTGGCGACTTCTGCGCACTGTGCGCCTCAGCAGTTGATGTTGACTGTGGACTGTGGACTAACAGTAGACTGTGGAATATCTAGTGGTGAGGAAATTTCACGAATGGACTTATTGCACAAGTGGCAACCTATCACGGTGCCACGCTTGAATTCACTGAGCTCCTGAGAGCGACCCATTCTTTCACAAATGTTTGTAGAAGCAGTCTGCATGCCTAGGTGCTTGATTTTATACACCTGTGGCCATGGAAGTGATTGCAACACCTGAATTCAATGATTTGGAGGGGTGTCCCAATACTTTTGGCAATATAGTGTACATTAACATTGCCATATTCAATAACATGCTAAAACTATTCTGAGAGTTGTCATGAGTGAATTAAGAAGAAACCTAATTATTTAAAGCTGCAGTCTGTAAGTTTTGCCTCTTTGTCGCCATCTCTGTTTGAAACCTGCAATTGCAGTTATTTGCGGAATTATCATCTTTACGTGGGTTGTGCGTCGGCACGGCTCCTCAGTGCGGATGAATCTAATGTTTTGAGGAGTATGTGTGGCTGTCATTCATTCACCGCACCGGTGTGGATACTGTACTTTGGAATCACAGATTCTATGTCTTGGCAGTATGACCAAAAATAAGAATTTTCACCGGAAAATGTCATCTGAACAAGTAAGTAACGTCTGCCACTTTTGTTCTGACCAACTGAGAAAAACGGTGATTGAATCTGACGATCGCTTAGCTCATATCACATCAAACCGTGCAAATGATTATTATTGTTATACTTTGTTCTCAATTTGTTAAAGTTAACAACATCAGCATTGCGTGACTATGTGTATTTAGTGTATATTAGCGTTACCTGTAGATTTCAATTTCTGTACAGTCTAATCTTTTGCTTTTGACTACAGGTGAATCTCCAGTTGTCACTGATGATTGTCGTTTGGTCTTTTCTGGATTACAATCCGCCATCAAAATGATATGTTTAATTATTCCAGCTGCTGTGAGAAAAGGCTATTGATCTGCCTGCAGCATCCTCACATGCGCTATAGCCTACTAGTCGGACTCTTTCTTTATGTATACAGATGTGACGTAATGACACAAAGACAAGCGGCGCCATGCTCGAATTTCCCGCAGAAAGCTACCAGTACCACTCAAATTATAACACATTATTACAAGTTTACCATTGTGAATCGGGCTAAGGTAAGGAGATAGTTTTGAACACTGGCTGGTTATGTACTTGCTCAAATTGATTTTGGATAATTTTAACCAGCTTTAAATAAAAAAACTATTAATTGTTAGGTGCCACACAGAGAATTCTGGGAATGTCAGTGTACGATTTCTCACTGTAAATTAAAAGATTACTTGTTCTTTTTCACTTCCTTGTTAGATTTATTACAGTTTTTCACTGTATAAAGGAAACTGTTACTGTTAGTGTTAACCAAATAACAGGTTTTTACAGTTCCATTTTAATGGTTCTAATGGTTTTACTGTTAAAATTACTATGAATGACATCAAGAAGGATGTATGCTATCACATTTTAATGCATTCCATATAGATATTCTATAGAAAGTCAAGGAGTACATGTTTTTGCACTAATTCAAGAGTTCTGTTTAACTTCACCTTTAAACACAGACTTGTCTTTATTACAGACTTTAACAATTGCATGTGAGATTAATGGGGTATTTGAAGATCAAAGTATTGTCAAAGTCAGAGTTTCACAGAGTTTAGCTCCAACTTTAATTAAACACATGCACATGAGCCAGCTAATGAAGGCCTTCAGGATGACCTAAAACCACATGGCAGGTGTTTTTGAGCAGGACTTTTCAAGACTGTGGCCTATATGAGGCATTGATAATATGTATATATAAAAGTTCTTCATAAATGTTCTGTGCAATTCTAAGCAAACCAGCGTTGTGCACATGACTGGGCTATTTACTATTTTAAATTTAAAATACAACTTCTTTCTTGATTATCTTCTGAAACTCTTTTTCAGTCACAGACAAGAATGCATTCTTCTTTGAAGCCAAAATTACCACTTTTCACTTTTTAAAAATAAATTCCAAAGTAATATTCCTCTTCTTGCACAACCTGTTGCAACATTCAACTTGCTTTTCCAGATTCAATCCATTCCCACGGGAACCAAAATCCACAGAGGCTCTGTAACTTGCTCTCTGGTTTTCTTCATGGCACTAACTGTTCTGGTAATCTTAACATGCATAATATGAACATTTCTGTCAAGAACACATGTAAATGTATAGCAAAAAGAAAACAAAACAAGTGGTTGCTAGAGCGTTGCTAGCAGGTTGCTAGGTGGATAGTATAGGCTACCCAAACATTTACTCACCCTCATGTTGTTCCAAACTTGTATGACTGTGGAATTTAAAAGATATGCCAACCCAATAGTTTCGGTGGACTTAGATTATATGGACAAAAATGGGAATGGTAACCGAAACTGTCTTGTTACCAACATTCTTCAAAATATGGTATTTTATGTTCCACAGAAGAAAGAAAGTCATACAGGTTTGTAACGACATGAGGGTGAGTAAATGATGACACAATTTTCATTTTTGGGTGGACTGTCTACCTTTTAAAGGGATTGTTCACCCAAAATGAAAAATCGGTCATTATTTACCCTGATGTTGTTCCAAACCCGTTCTGAAGAGACACGATCGCTTTATATGATGAACAGATTTAATTTAGGCTTTTATTCACATATAGACCTTCATCAACTCACACATCAGATATGGTAAACGGAAGCTCAAGCATGTTCGCTTGATGTGCGAGAACCAATGAGGTTAATTTTCGTGTTAAACAGCACGTTTGAGCTTCCGCAAGAACCAATGAGGTTCATTCTCATGTGTTACGCAGCACGTCTGAGCTTCAGCAAGAAACGATGTTCATTCTTGTGTATTACGCAGCAAGTTTGAGCTTCAGCAAGAACCAGTGAGGTTCATTCTCGTGTTACGCAGCACGTTTGAGTTTCCGCAAGAACCAATGAGGTTCATTCTCGTGTGTTGCACAGCACATTTGAGCTTCCGCAAGAACCAATGAGGTTTGTTCTCATGCATGAAGCAGGTTCGGTTGAGCTTCTGTTAATGTCAGCTGATCAATGTTTAAATGTGAATAAAAGGCTATATTAAATCCGTTCATCATATAAAGCAATCAAGTCTCTTAAAAAAAATTTGGACTAAACTGCTCAATTCATATGGATTAGTTTTACGATCTCTTTATGAACTTTTTGAAGAGTCAAAGTGGTAGTTGCTTAGCTGTCAATGGAGGGACAGAAAGCTCTCAGATTTCACCAAAAAGATCTTCAGTTGTGTTCCGAAGTTGAACAAAAGTCGTAAGGGTTTGGAACGACGTGAGGGTGAGTAATTCATGACAGAATTCTATCATTTTTGGGTGAACTAACCCTTTAAGTCAAAAGGGTTGTCCTTTTTATTGTCATCATAGCGCAGCTCTCCTCAACAACCACGATTTAAAGTAACATTCAGACAGTGCAGGGTGTTCAAATCCCTATGTATGAGAAATAGTATTAGTGATGCTTGCCTTAGCCAGCATAGCCAACACCACTAACGAGAGGCTGTTTCAGTGTTGTCATTAGCTGCACCATCCAAAGCAAAAACCTCTCTGCAAAAACTGCTTGCAATGTCCTTGAGGCCAAACTGGATCTGTGAAGTGGAACAAACAGAGAGTTTGCAAGATTATGTTTCACACGAGGCTCTGTGAAAGAGCAGTCCTATTAAAACCAGACCTCAGTATGCATGAATTCAGATGTAGTTCATTTTGGCTTTCTAGGGCACCTTCTCATCAATGCATTAATCACTAGGAATTATAATGTGAAATAGCAAGACTAGTTCAGCTAAAATGAATATAAGCAATACTAGGTTACAGACTAAACATTACAAAAGACTTACATTTTGTAAAGCATAAATATGATTGTTTTTGGAGTGCCTGAATGATCTGCTGGACAAATGATGATCTACTGCATTTTATTAAAAGTTGAAATTAACTGGGATAGCTTTAAAAACAATCATTATTTTTTGCAATTCCGTTTGGTGAAAAAAACACTTTCTTGTTAGCAAAATTCAGCTTTCAAGGACTGTGAAAGAACGAAACATTAAATCAGAGATATATGTACACAAACACGCATATTCTCAGCAAAGATCATTTTTATTGTTCAAAGGAAGTTTGTGGAGAATTACAGCAGTACACACTTGACGGAACAGCTGCCTTTATCACATAACACAGTACAGACAAGAATGAGGTCAAAACTTATATGGATATTGAAATTAGTAAAAATCACTATGGCTCCCAGATTGTGTGTATGGCTAATTCATGTGGTTAAAGGCCTGAAACTCAAAACGGTTAGGAAAGGGACATCGCTCCTTTTTCTCTCGTCAAATTAAAAATGTATAACACCCACACACAACAGTAAAAAAAAAAAAAAAAAAAAGGATAACAGAGGGAAGTCACACACAGGCACACATATTTCAACAGATCCAGGAGAAGAGAAGCTGACAAGTTGCAGTAAGACTCAGAAATGTAACACCTAAAACAACTTGATATACGGAGGAAGAGACTGTTGAGGAAATAAAATGTGTTGTTTTGACATTTGGATTGTTGAAAAAGTACAAACTAAACGAAGAACATTGTCATGTCTAGTTTGTATACAATTGTGTCTCTTCCAACCATAAGGACTATAGGAAATGTATGGAAAACCAGTAAGAAATATTCCCCTATATATAATTGCATCCGAGTTTTATTTGTTTAAATAGCCTGTTCAGGAAGCATTTATAATTGATTCTATATGTCTATGCATAAATATATTTCTGTATATATATATATATTTCTGTATATTGTTTTTTTTTTTTTAAAAATAAATCTATTTAAACCCAGATAGGTGTTGTTCTATATTTGATTTCCTTTCCAGTTTTGTCACCAAAGCTCTCCACATATTAAATTTAAAAACTTCTAATTTGTCATGACCTGATGTTAAGCCAACCAGGCTTGCAGTATCATTCCCTTTAAAAGAGCCAAATCAAGCCCAGTATCAAAGGTAAATTTAGTGGCATCAGCACCAATACACTTCCCAATTTAGTACATACAATCAGAGTGATTTGCTCTACCCTGACAAGAAACAGGAGGTAAACAAAATAAAACTCACCAGCCCGCATGAACCTCAATAGGCAGAGCGGGGTGGCGGAGCATGGTTTTATAGCACCATTTTAACTGTTTGTACATTGTTGCTTGAACTGTATTGTGTGCCCACAAGTTGAACTCTTTAACGGTTTCCAAATTTTTCACTGTTTGATCTGAGTCTTATATATATATATATATATATATATATATATATATATATATATATATATATATATATATATATACACACACACACATACACACACACACACACACACACACACACACACACACACATTTGCAGAGAACACTTCCTGAATGAGCTAACTATGAGATTCACACCACGTCATTCAGATGATGCTGGTTTGCTCTCCATCATATGGTACAACACCGAAAACACCTATAGTAGAGATATTTATCTGGACACACTAACACTAAACGTCCTGGTTGACTCTTTTGTTAACTCAGTCTCTGGGTGAGGGGGTGTCTTTTGTAGAAGGGAGAACTTTCAAAATGACAAGACCTATAGAGCAGCCAGCAGAAATATCCATTTATCTAGCCAAACATCGTCTATACTGCTTTAAACAGGATTCTCTTACATATACATGACAGTGTTTCTCAGTCAAACATCTTTATTTGCCATAGAGCATTAATGTTCTTCGTTTCATGCACGGTAATTCTTTCCACTCCAGCGCGCTTCTCGCTCTGTGAGGTTGCCCCAGCAACGGAACAACCGTCGGGGTCAGTCGTCATCTATGTCGTCGCCCTCCGACTCCTCTCCAACTCTCCGCTCGTACACTTTATCTCGGTGTCGCTCCTGGATCTCCTTCATCTCCTCGGCGTAGCGGCAGAAAGCTCCGCCGAACTTGCTCCAAGCTTTGAAGGGTATCGTGATAGAGTTTCTGTAACTGGGCTTCACCTCGCTCACCCGCATAAACACCCCGTACTTGTTGGAGCCCACGTCAAAGAAGAACCGCTTGGAGTCTACCGTGATTGACGTGCCCTCGGGAAGCTCCCCGTAACCTCCGGCGCAGCCGCCGCCGACCAGCTCCTCGTCATCCCCGCCATAGTCGTCGATCAGCTTGGCCAGAGCGTCGCGGAACTCGATGAGACCCTGAGCAGGAAGGGCAATAGTTTGCCCGGATTGCATGCCACCCCCGGGCACACCTCCTCCGACGCCAAAACCACCAGGCCCGCGGTTGACGGTCTGACGGATACGGAGGAACCTCCCCCGCTGGTTCTCCTTCAAATCGAGGTAGTATTTGCGGTTTTCCCGCACTAGGAACTCGCTCTTCAAGGCCCGTCTAGGCCCGCCGTCCTCACCGCTAGAGGACTGGGCGATCTGCTCCGGGGTGCTGGGTCCGAGCTGGGCGTAGTGCTCAATGAAATCCCCCAGGTAGTCCCGAAACTCTGCCGCGACTGACATGGAAAGTGTCAAGCGACTTTTGGAGCCACCAGCGCCGACCTCGGCGATCTTGATGAACCTGCCCTTCGAGTTCTGCTTCACGTCCAGATAGAAGCGCTTGTTTTGGATGTCAAGGCGCTTGGACGCCAGCTCCTGGGTCTCTTGATCCCTCTGGAAAGGCTGGAATCCGCTGCCTCCACCCCCTCCTCCGCCGCCGCCACCACCACCACCGCCGCCGCCGCTGCTTCCACCGCGCTCACTCCCACTATCCCCATCCGCCATCTTCACCATCACCCAGAGCTGCGTTATTTTTTCCCACCCGTATGTCGTCAAGTCCCGCCTTCTGACCCGTTCAGAGGCATGAGAACGTCGTATGAATGGCCCATAGCTCTGGGAACGTCATTGTCTTAGGAAGGTCTTGTGATCGGACGTTCGACATGTCAATCATATATTCGCTTCTCCAATTGGACCGCAACCTGTCCGTTGTGCGAGTAAATAGCACATCCCCATTCTCTTTGGCTCACTTGGACTATCTGTCAAAGTGTAAATCCCGCCTTATTGTTTTGACAGTACCATGGGCGATTGGTGTACGGTGGTGTCGATAACGTACAAAAAAAAGCACTTTATTGCAGATAACACGTACAGTACATACAGAATCCTTCCTCAGTCAACCCCTACAGCGGCACAAATAAGAACTTCTAAATAAAGTTTTCACAAAAAGTTTAAAATAATTTTTAAAATATACAAGTAATTTATAAATAATTAGTTAGTAAAAATGAATTACGTTTAATTCGGAGACTATTGGTACAAATAAAAAATAAATAAAATGTTTACCTTGAGGTTTATAGTCAGAAAAATAGATAGGCTCCACTGCCAACATAACGTAAATATTTAGATAAGTAAATATATAGATAATATTTTCATTTGCCTTAGTACAATGACAGTATGAACACAATTACTTTGGCTATTTACCGTACAACATTATTATATAGCCTAATGTTATTTTTTTATAATTTCATGCTTACTAGCACTCTATGCCTTTTCTCACATTGTTTACATGTTTTTATGTATACAAATATATTAATCACGTTCATATTTTCCTACAAGGAGGGTGCCTCGGCAAGGGGGTCGTCATGAGGGTCCTTGACATCAAAAAGTTTCAAAACTCCTGACTTAGTGTAAGTATTAATCCATAAATTTATCAAGCTGTATAAAGGAAAAATCTTAAATCAAAGATAGAGTTTTAGAACTCCCTTTCTTTGTACATATCAAAGTCAGAGTCTTTGACATTTTAATATATAAATTGATATTTAAAAACGCTAATAAATGCATTATTATCAACAAAAAAAAATAATACTTGATTTCATGTGACATAATTATGATTTATATTAAATATGAGATTAATAAGATAAAGAAAAAAGTTAAATTTGGATTTTTTTTTAATGTGGTTTTATAATTTATCTTACACTTAAGCCTTGTTATTAACATTAAATCATACGTTTTTGTGATGTCAGATGATGATTTACGACTTCTAAATATTTAAGTTTAATGTTTTCTGTAAATCGAGAAAATTTCAGGCAGTTGTCACTGTTAAGTCCCGCCTACGTGTTATCCGTACAAACATCATTCATCGATGGGGGATGGTAGAAGCAGATACATGCTGAAATATGATTGGCCTTCCCGAAATTCGAACAAACAATGGACATTCTGATTGGCTGATTCCACCTCTCGGTATGCCTCGAGCGTTCTCTGCTGAACGGAGTTTATTGTTCCTCTGAGTCAAGAGACGAAATAGGTTTTAGCCAAACCTCCTTGGATCCCATTCAAAGTAATACTTCGCTGAAATGGTATGATATTCTTCGACCTTGGTCCGTATAACAATTTTCTGTAACTCGAAATGCCCACCCGCTTGTTATATTGCTCATTTGTCGTCTTTTTAAATATTCTACGGCTAGCTCCGAGCTAACGCAGGTTGGATTTTGCGCTGTTAGCCCGCGAGAGTAGCGCGTGCTAATAGTCTTTTTGTAATGTCTGTCTGTTTAATTAATCACGACGTATCTTGTCCCAATGTGAATGGTTTGCGTCTTGAACAAAACTTTCTTATATATTAAAAAAGGTTTTGTTGATATTCGTCGCAGCTGTTGTGGAATTTCTCCAAGCAGTATAGCTAAGCTAATCCGTCAGCGGCAGTGGAGAACTCGCGCTGATCAGTTTATATAAACTACATTTATTGTCTGTTTCTTCAAAGACCACCATCTCCCAGGAATTGCGGTATGCATTTTTGTATGTGCAGGTTTATGTCAGAAACACGGACAAACTGTATTGTCATTTTAGTGTGGCACTGCAGTCATATGAGCGGGAGATTTACCTGCTTTAACAGGCTGTTATTTGACTCATTGGCTTTCAATGAAGTGGCAGATGGCATTGCTTTAAGTTTTTAGGTAAACTTTAATTCATGTGAAGGAAGAGCAGGATCCCACTCCTCATGGATATGTTTTACTCATTCCCTCTGGATGGGAAACGGTGCAAATTGCCAAGAGAAGTGGAATATTTTCTCCAAACCTGCGTTTTTTTGTTATACTGTAGTGTATACCGGTTATTATTCATTTAAATGAGAAATGCATTAATACATGTCTTGATGATTTGTACAATAGTTGACATTTGCCTCCAACTTATTGTAACAAATTTTATTAAAACATTTTACAAATGAACAATTAAATATTACATTACACTGGACATATCATTTTTTTTTTACATATATTTTCTTAAATTATACGTGTATGTGCAGTACATTTATTTATTTTGAACATTTTACATATAAAAATTAAGTGTAATTAAATATTATGTAAAAAAGTTATTACAAATATTTTTACATATAAAAAATGTAATTAAAAAAAGTTAATATAATATTATTTTTCAATATGCTTTAAATTTCTTTGCACAGCTAATATGCTGGTGTACGATTAACCTAAACCCCTCATAATTGTTTTCATACTGTTACTGATTATGCTAGCTTATTGTTTTGAAATGCTTGAATATGTTTGTATGCATTGGATCTGATTCTGTGTATTCTTTTGTAGGCAGGAGGAAAGGCAGGTAAAGACAGTGGCAAGGCCAAGGCAAAAGCAGTGTCTCGCTCACAAAGGGCTGGACTTCAGGTAAGCTGCTGTTTTTATTTGCTCTGCTGGTTTTCTGTTCCCAAAATAAATGATCCATTTGTTAAATAGCCTTCAGTGAAATGGGTGTAGATGTGGAATTTGTTGGGTCGCAATATTTCAAGTCAAAAAAGATGTCAGATACTACTTTCTAAAGAATGCATATCTGTAATTTGTAGTTCCCAGTGGGTCGTATCCACAGGCATTTGAAGACCCGCACTACAAGCCATGGTCGTGTGGGAGCAACAGCAGCCGTGTACAGTGCAGCCATCCTTGAATATCTCACAGCTGAAGTAAGACTCTGCCATGTTGCATATCAAATATGTGCTGATGTGTGACAAGCTATTAATCGCGCTTAATTCTTGTTGTAGGTTTTGGAGTTGGCAGGAAATGCTTCAAAAGATCTGAAGGTGAAGCGTATCACTCCTCGCCATCTACAGCTGGCCATTCGTGGAGACGAGGAGTTGGACTCCCTCATCAAGGCAACCATTGCTGGTGGTGGTAAGTTGGAGTTTTAGTTTATTTATTGTATGTTGCATACACACTGATGTCCTGGCAAATGTGGATGTTAAGCACTTACGTGTTTGGTGTTTTCTCACAGGTGTGATTCCACACATCCATAAGTCTCTGATTGGTAAGAAGGGCCAGCAGAAGACTGCGTAGTTCCCTTTGGGGTCGCTATGCTGACATGGACTCGAGGACTTGCATTTGGGATGCGTGACCAGATCGGCTTATTCATCCGTTCTTTTTTTTTTTTTTTTTTTTTTTTTTTTTTTTAAGTTAATATTAATGTTATACTAGCTAACCAAAAGTGATTTTGTTAGAGTTTTGTGTTAATGTTATATCGCCAATACTAGAAGCCCCCCCCGTCCCTCCACCCCACCCCAACCCAAATGTCAGGTATTTTAGAGAGATAAACAGGAAGTGTCTGATCTTTCCTGCTGTGACTGTGGAATTGTTTGTTGAATTGGCCAGAGCTATGGAGCTGTTTTATACTGAAAAATGGAAATGATAAAAACATTTTATATAAAACCAAAATGTTTGTTCTTAATTTGTTGTCTGTCATGGTCTTTTGATATGGTTTTAAACATTGCTCAATTATTTGCTCCATTTTTATCAGGGTTAATAAAGTAATTGTGTGTGTGTGTATATATAGAACAAAATTATAAATGCAACACTTTTGTTCCCCCCCCCCCATTTTTTAATGAGCTGAACTCAAAGATCTAAGACTTTTTTCCTATGTACACAAAAGGCCTATTTCTCTCAAATATTGTTCATAAATCTGTGTTAAATCCACCTCACAGGTGTGGCATATCAAGATGCTGATTAGACAGCTTGATTATTGCACAGGTGTGCCTTAGGCTGGCCACAATAAAAGGCCACTCTAAAATGTGCAGTTTTACTGTATTAGGGGGGTCCGATAAACCAGTAAGTATCTGGTGTGACCACCATTGCCTCACGCAGTGCAACACATCTCCTTCGCATAGAGTTGATCAGGTTGTTGATTGTGGCCTGTGGAATGTTTGTCCACTCCTCTTCAATGGCTGTGCAAAGTTGCTGGATATTGGCAGGAACTGGAACACGCTGTTGTATACGCTGATCCAGAGCATCCCAAACATGCTCAATGGGTGACATGTCCGGTGAGTGTGCTGGCCATGCAAGAACTGGGATGTTTTCAGCTTCCAGGAATTGTGTACAGATCCTTGCAACATGGGGCCGTGCATTATTATGCTGCAACATGAGGTGATGGTCGTGGATGAATAGCACAACAATGGGCCTCAGGATCTCGTCACGGTATCTCTGTGCATTCAAAATGCCATCAGTAAAATGCACCTGTGTTCGTTGTCCATAACATATGCCTGCCCATACCATAACCCCACCGCCACCATGGGCCACTCGATCCACAACGTTGACATCAGCAAACCGCTCACGCACACGACGCCATGTCTGCCATCTGCCCTGAACAGTGAAAACCTGGGATTCATCTGTGAAGAGAACACCTCTGCAAAGTGCCAGACGCCATCGAATGTGAGCATTTGCCCACTCAAGTCGGTTACAATGACGAACTGCAGTCGGGTCGAGACCTCGATGAGGACGACGAGCATGCAGATGAGCTTCCCTGAGACGGTTTCTGACAGTTTGTGCAGAAGTTCTTTGGTTATGCAAACCGATTGTTGCAGCATCTGTCCGGGTGGCTGGTCTCAGACAATCTTGGAGGGGAAGATGCTGGATGTGGAGGTCCTGGGCTGGTGTGGTTACACGTGGTCTGCGGTTGTGAGGCTGGTTGGATTTACTGCCAAATTCTCTGAAACGCCTTTGGAGACGGCTAATGGTAGAGAAATGAACATTTAATTCACGGGCAACAGCTCTGGTGGACATTCCTGCAGTCAGCATGCCAATTGCACGTTCCCTCAAAACATCTGTGGCATTGTGCTGTGTGATAAAACTGCACATTTTAGAGAGGCTGGCCACAATAAAAGGCCAAAGGCACACCTCACATGCAAAAATCATGCTGTCTAATCAGCATATTGATATGCCACACCTGTGAGGTGGATGGATTATCTCAGCAAAGGAGAAGTGCTCACTAACACAGATTTAGACAGATTTGTGAATAATATTTGAGAGAAATAGGCCTTTTGTGTACATAGAAAAAGTCTTAGACCTTTAAGTTCAGCTCATGAAAAATGGGGGCAAAAACAAAAGTGTTGTTGCCTTCTTACCAAGCTGCTTGCCTATTGTCCTGTAGCCCATCCCAGCCTTGTGCAGGTCTACAATTTTATCCCTGATGTCCTTACACAGCTCTCTGGTCTTGGCCATTGTGGAGAGGTTGGAGTCTGTTTGATTGAGTGTGTGGACAGGTGTCTTTTATACAGGTAACGAGTTCAAACAGGTGCAGTTAATACAGGTAATGAGTGGAGAACAGGAGGGCTTCTTAAAGAAAAACTAACAGGTCTGTGAGAGCCGGAATTCTTACTGGTTGGTAGGTGATCAAATACTTATGTCATGCAATAAAGTGCAAATTAATTATTTAAAAATCATACAATGTGATTTTCTGGATTTTTGTTTTAGATTCCGTCTCTCACAGTTGAAGTGTACCTATGATAAAAATTGCA
This sequence comes from Coreius guichenoti, assembly GCA_039654105.1. Lineage (NCBI taxonomy): Eukaryota > Metazoa > Chordata > Actinopteri > Cypriniformes > Gobionidae > Coreius > Coreius guichenoti. The sequence goes on from CM077169.1 coordinate 9,211,785, forward strand.
GACCTCTACATGCTTTGTAAGTAGGAAAACCTGCAAAATTGGCAGTGTATCAAATACTTGTTTTCCCCACTGTATATACATACACATACACCCTTGAGAAAGTACTTTTAGGGTAATAACAGTTTAGGACCCAAGACCAGTTGTGAAGAATGAAGACCAAGAGTCAGGAGTGCAATTAATTAAAGAAAAATTTACTGAAGAATAGTTTGCAGTTTCATCAGCAGAAGCCAGCTTCAAGTCTCACAAGGAGTTCGTAGGCCGCGCTCTCCCTCTACCTGCTTTTCGTACATACAATTTCTCAACAGTTATACTCTTTTCAAGGTCTAGCTATGTCATTACTTCAGGTTGAATAATTCTGATTGGCTAAGAGAAAATAGATAGTCATAGTAAATTTCCACACATTGTCAGTTAATCAGATGCACGTCTCCATAGATCTCGTTGACGCTTTCACCCCGGAATTAGCCACGTAGTGACCTTCCAGGACTGGAGCAGGCGCCAGCTTGTCCAGAACAACATGCCCATTGTACACCTCTAATACTGATCTGCAATACAGAACCCTAGCGCACATACATAGATACACAGGCTTCTCCAAGGTAGAGCATCAACTGAAAACAACATAGTTCTCCAAAACATACTGATAACATGTTATTCTCCTCAGAGAGAAGTACAGACAATATTCAGTTTCTTTAGTGTTTCAATAAAAGGAAATAATATAAAATGAAAGACAAATCCATATTTCCCTCCGGGCTAAGTGAGTAAGCACTGTTACTGCACTCCTGGCATGGGCCAGACCCTCAGTCACTCCTCAGAGACCCAATACAAACTTTAGAAAACATATATGAAGAAACAATAAACAATCAGTGGTTCTATTGATTAAGTAATATCATAATTGGAAAGAATCATTAAAAATCATTATAGTAATATAGGAGGATAAATATATGTATATTGAAGCGGCAGTGGATTTTCAGAATCTACACCCTTCAGTCCCCCCTGAGGCCAATTTGGGGTCCTAAACACCACATTTGGTCTACCAATTTAGACCGCTTCATAATTTCCATGTTCCCCTGTCAGGTTATAATTTTGAAAAACAGAAAATCTCTTTTTCCTTCAAGGATTTAACTTTAACCATTATTAATCTTGGATAATTTGGTTTTATCAGCTTGATTGATTACAAAACAAGTACATATTTATCCTCAGGAAGACGTGCTAAATTAACAAACACTACCTGGAATCATAAATACCAAGATATATCATTCAAAAATAGGGATTGTAAATCTACTCCTTTCAAAACACCCCTTACAGACCTTTTTCGGGTTCAAAACACAATAGTGGTCTTACTAAAAATGAACAACAAAAAATAAGTAAGATAGATAATAATCCATCTAAGCACTTTAAGTCTCTACATAAAACATACTTCAGTTTACAGTCATACATATAGCATGTACCTCCTTAATTGCATAACATCTTATACATTTCTTTTTCAAAAACAGAAATAAAAGAAAACATTCATATCATCCATCTCAATCATTATTTCCACGAAAACATAGACTCGTTCCTAATTTATACTCAAGAACCCTTTTGTTAAACTTTCTATTTGCAACAGACCCATTTTCCCTCATCATAGCCCACATCATATTTAACCATAAATGAACATAAATCTAAATTTGTTAATGTTAAAAACATTTAATCAAAATGACCAGCCATATAAATTCAATAATCTTGTTCACTCATCTTTATATCATGACATTATGGTTAATCATACTCAATACCCAATTATTTATGAAAATCACTTTTCATAGAATTTAACCGTACTCAGACCATGTTATCAGTACATGCAAAATCAATTCATTAGGGCTTCCATTTTTTTTCTCAATGTCTTGTCCATTAAAATTCTTAGGTGTAAGCTCCAAATGACCAAAATCTTAAACCTCTTAATTCATGTCATTTGGCAGTGACACTTATCATCAAATACTCACTAGCCTTGCCACTTACACCAGAATTGTTATAATTTTACCAAGAACTGACAGATTTTCATAATCTTCCATATCACTTTATAAAGTATTCAAATTTGTACTATATGGCATCATCAATTTCTTTAAAGTTGTTTTAAAACCATTTGTATTTTGAAAAGCAGTCATAGTTCTTAATATATTAACTTAATTTGACTTCACAGGTGGTCATAAATCGTTCAAAAAAATTTGTCAGAAATTTTATTTTCACAACATTAATTTTTTGTGGCTATCTCTTTTCATTTTAACTAATTGTCACAGTATTTCTCTACCAAATAGTTAGTCTGCAGATGCAACATATGATCATTATTGTCTCTTGTCACTTATTTCTACTGCTCTGCAGAAACCAAAATATTATATTACTCATATCTCAATCTCAGTCACACAGAAAGCCTTATAGCCACTTGCTCCTTCAACCCTTATTACATAAATAGTAGTTCTCTAGAAATCTTATGTCATGCATCAATTTAATGGATGAAAAATAAAAATAAAACTTTTTCTTTTTAGAAGTTATATTCCTTTGTTTGCCCTCCGGCCTTTCATAAATGTGAGGGGGTCTCTGGATAATTTAGATAGTGACTTTGGCCAATTTGTCACTTAGGTCTCTGCCGTCAAGTCTATAACATTTACGTTTACCATTTTTGATCATAGTTGACAGTATTTAAATTTAGACCCTCTGTTGAATTTAGACAAGGGTTTTTAACCCAATCTTTAACTTCACAATTCCACTTTTACATAAATACACTAATCCAGAGAGTAATTCAAATCAACATCATAAATGACAAAAGTAGTCATAATTACCAGTAACAGACAGAGCTGGATAACCAATCCACTTAAAGCTCGTCCCATGTTCTGTATCATCTTTTCATCAGATTCTCTCAGAATTATCAGCTTCTTTAAAGTTTGTCATTTCACTTAACCCATCTGTAATGATAAAACACTCATTCCAGAGGTTAATGACACAATCCACACAATCATGGCTGAATAGTTCCCCGAACCAACACATACAAAACATAGTGCAGCCACCATCACATACACTCACACTAAACACATAAATATGAACTACTCATTTTCAAGGTTTGCTTTTGGCGTTAACTCTAAAAAAAAATATTTAAACTTAGCTTTTACATGGTCTCTTAACCAGTTTCAAAGCATGGTTGTTCATTATTCATTTATTGTTAGAAAAGTCAGCTGGGTTGTTTTGGTTCTGATATCATTGCTTTGTTTTGTTTCAGCTTTAGCAGAAACAAAATTATTATTATTTACTGCACAAATAATCTTTTCAACAGCCTCCTAAGACTGTAACTTAGACAAAATGTAATATTAAATTCATGACAATATAGAACCCTTAATCATTCACAAAGGTTAAAAATTTAAATGTTTAACTTTCAAATTAGAACCATTATGACATTTTTCAGGTTATCTTTTAGTTTAAATACCTTTGTTATCCATACCATCTCTTTAAACTTCAAAAGCGGTCTTCATCTTTAGTCACCACCATGTCTTTGGAATGTCTTTTGGACCATGTCTACCCATCTCACATAAAAACACCTCCCTTCAGGAGATGCCCAGGTACAGCGGTGACCCCCTGCCTTAGGTTGCCCTCTGTCTGGCCAAAGAGGATCTTACCCATCTTTGAGAAATCACCTCATGCACACTGGTAACTGCTCTTTCCCATTACGAGATCTTTGACCGTTTTCTTCAACAGAATCAGGTGTTTTCTGGAGCTTAGGGAAGGTGCATTCAAGAGTCATCAGAGCCATTTGGACCGCCTACTAGTGTTAAAACAGGGAGACAGGTTAATTACAGCAGAATTTAATCACTAAAATCCATTATACATCTTCAAAGCAGCAACCTAGCAGTGCTTAGATTATACTCTGTGAATTTAGTTATAACAACTGTCCATTCAGTGTAATGTTCTGCTACATCTGTAACCGGAGCCATCTGTCCTGTACATGGTTTAGGCTAAGATCAGACACAGAAGTTACTGGTCATGGAATAAATTAGTCAAAAATTTCACTTTCTTTCATTTAAGGTCTGTATTTAAAGACCTCTTTAAAAACATTAGTTTTACCTGAAACATTTATCGCCCTCTTAATGGTAATCATTTCTTTTAACAAATCTGTGTCTATGATTTTCAACTGAAGCACTGTGCTTTACCATAAATATCTTATCACTTATGACACAGGCTCAGATAGCAGCTATTATGATATTTTGAATGAGAGAGAGACTCTGAGGCATTCAGGACTGGTACACTGCATTTTCATAAACTAACATCAGACATTATCTTTTAACTCTAGTCCAGCTTAAGACTTAGCCAGAAATGACATGGGTTTTCAAATAAACATCATTTTATTTGTCTTTTGCCCATACAATGAATTTAGAAATTACAAATTTCCACTCAGATTGAGTCTCTGTTACACTTGCAATTTCAACCACAGCACATCAAGTCATGGTGGGGGCCAGATTCAGATAAGCGAATTGTTTCATTACAGCCAAGCACAAGCTTATCTTTTGAAACCAAAACATCAACAACCAACAGCTTCTAGGGTTTCAACATATTAACACCAGTTATCGTACCTACAGTGTTTTCACCAACCCAACATTCAGTCCAATAGACATTATCAGAGTTTTGCAAGAGTGAGAGGAACAGGAACATATTTATTATAAATTTTTGTCATTTAAACCCTCTGCGTCACTATTTATATATTTTTGCAACATGTTTTTGAGTCATTGTCTGTAATTTTACATCAACCTGTATTAAAATTATTATAGATCTTTCCTTCAAAAGGAATTCATTAAGACTTCAATCTTATGACCTTATTTTTATCTCTTGTTCTTTTCTTAGACAGAGTGGAAGTCTCTTCTTTGTTTCTTAGTTTTTACTTGGTTTCGTTTACAGAATTTAGCCAGATGGCCTGATTTGCCACAATTTCTACACCTTATGGGTGAGCGGTTACAGTTACGTGCAAAATGGCCCTGCTGACCACAATTAAAACACTCTCTGTCATTTGGTGGAGCATCGTTCAGCAACCTGTGTGCTCCAATCTCAGTCTGGTTCCCAGTCTCTGGGGCGGTGCCTAAAGTGGCAACGACTTGGACAGTCTGAGAAAAGAGCTCGGGATCCAATAAAACAGACAATGGCTTGCAATTCATGGTGCTATCTGCTTTTTCAAAAACATCACATTTGGTTATCAAATTGTACCATCCCTCAGTTACTTCAGGGATTTTTCCTTCGGGGGTTAATGGCACCCCACCCATTTTACAAATCCATGAATAAGCACAAACAGCTAGAAGTTTGAATTTTTCTGGTTCTTTGTTTGTTTGTAGCCAGTCAAGTTGCTGTTTAACTTTCCAATCAAAATTAAAACCCTGGCTGACCATTTTCTTAATAAGTTCTGCAAATTTCTTTGAAGTGAGGGCTTCAGAGCAGAGCTGCTTACAGCGTTTGCTCTCTTCCTTCTCAATATCTTTATCAGGACTGATCAAGTTACTGATCATGTCACTCAATTTGTCAGCCATATCTTATTCACAGTTAATACTCACCTGAAATAATAACAGCAAGAGATGGAGGCGGCGATCTTTGTACAACACAGCTTTGGCTTCTGCGTGATGAAACGGCAAAGTAAACTATAAAAACAGAGTCACATATACTGGTCCACGCCAATTTGGGTCACAATTTGTATTTTACTCGGGATCGTTCCAGATGCATCCCTGGCAAACAACCCTGTTTCTATTTTTATATTTGTTATTTCTAAACTAATAGCTTAATCCCTGACTGCCTGATTCTCTAAATTTGTGAATCCCCTATCTGAGATGGAAGAGATGGAGCAGGTTTGCAGTGCCTACTGGACCTTCGATCCAGGGACGTACTCCTGTAGGGGTAGTGCTACACCAATGCCCATCGGGGCCCCCCTTTCTTGAGTACGCTTCGATTGCACTGTCTGCTACCGTTAACCATAACAACGCTATCAGCGACTTCTTATACTATTAAACTTTAGTATAATTAATCCTCACTCATTACCATCGGAGTGAAGCTCACCCGCTCTCCTTTTCCAATCTGTTCCATTCAGACAGCCCTAACCAAATAATAAAATCTTCTTACCTTGTTTGCTGATTTGCCAGGGGTGTCACATAAGAATGATTGCCCGCGCACTCTCCACCAAAACTGTCTTGGGAACAGTTTATGACCCAAGACCAGTTGTGAAGAATGAAGACCAAGAGTCAGGAGTGCAATTAATTCAAGAAAAATGTACTGTTTGCAGTTTCATCAGCAGAAGCCAGCTTCAAGTCTCACAAGGAGTTCGTAGGCCGCGCTCTTCCTCTACCTGCTTTTCGTACATACAATTTCTCAACAGTTATACTCTTTTCAAGGTCTAGCTATGGCATTACTTCAGGTTGAATAATTCTGATTGGCTAAGAGAAAATAGATAGTCATAGTAAATTTCCACACATTGTCAGTTAATCAGATGCACGTCTCCATAGATCACTTGTTGACGCTTTCACCCCGGAATTAGGCACGTAGTGACCTTCCAGGATTGGAGCAGGCGCCAGCTTGTCCAGAACAACATGCCCATTGTACACCTCTAATACTGATCTGCAATACAGAACCCTAGCGCACATACACAGATACACAGGCTTCTCCAAGGTTGGAGTTGGTAGAGCGTCAACTGAAAACAACATAGTTCTCCAAAACATACTGATAACATGTTCTTCTCCTCAGAGAGAAGTACAGACAATATTCAGTTTCTTTAGTGTTTCAATAAAAGGAAATAATATAAAATGAAAGACAAATCCATATTTCCTCTCTGGAAGCCAGGCTAAGTGAGTAAGCACTGTTACTGCACTCCTGGCATGGGCCAGACCCTCAGTCACTCCTCAGAGACCCAATACAAACTTTAGAAAACATATATGAAGAAACAATAAATTAATATCATAATTGGAAAGAATCATTAAAAATCATTATAATAATATAGGAGGATAAATATATGTATATTGAAGCGGCAGTGGATTTTCAGAATCTACACCCTTCAGTATACTTTAGCATCATTTTAATATAATTTTAGCATAATTTTAAAAAGAACTTATTGCAGAAATAATATACTAAAAATGAATTGAATGTAATGTTTTCGGACACCTAATTGCATGTTATTTACAAAAATTAAATGATAAAAATATATACACCCTTGAGAGTACATTTAGCATAATTTCAAAAAGATAACTTATTGTTTGAAATGAATTTGAAAATGAATTTTGTTTTCAGACACCTAATTGCAAGTTATTTACAAAAAATATGTTAAATGCAATTTTGCAGTTTTTTTTTTACCCACTTAAGTACATCTTTTTATGAAATTTCACAATTCTCTTGTCTTTGAAATATGGTTAAAGTACACATTTAATACAATTAAGCACACTTTTTTTTTTTTTTTTTTTTTTTAGAAATGTATTAAATGGGTAGTATTATATAAAGTGTTGCTTACTGTGCATTTATACATTTGTGTGGTGATCAGTATAGTAATAATGCACAGCAGTGCATATTATTTATTCTCTGATAAATCATGTATATAACAGTTAATTATTTTGTAATTTGTTTTTATTTATTTTTTTTTACAATATTTATTCACCCAGTTATAGTTCCCAACGGCTGTTATAAATATGCTTCAAACGAGGATCATCTAGTTAAATGTATGAATTTTAAACTGCGTTTTATAATAGTAATTTGAGGCCAACATTTAATTTTCAGATATTTCTTCCCAACATATTGTTTCTTTTATCTGGGTAATAAAATGTCGAATGTCGTCGCAGAGGCTGGACGTTAGGTGGCGGTAAAGACCACATATTCACATGTAGCCTATTTTCCCCCTTAGATTTTAAGTATCCTGTTTGCGTGTGGGAGGATATACTTGTGTGATTCAATACAAAAATGGCAAAAATGTTCATTCCTTTTACCATATTCGACTTAAAAGCATTCATAAAAAACAACAACAATAGGCTAACAAACAAACATTTTTGATAGTCACTCGTGTGTGCAGTTCACAGGCGTATCGGAATAAGAATTATGTGCTGCAGGTAAGTTTGAATAGACAGTGTCTGTCATATTATGCACTTGTGTAAGTTAAGTTGCATTTAACAGTAAATCCTCCAAATATTGTGTTTGCCTGGGTTTTCTGTTTAACACTGAGTATGTTTAGGCTACATACAGCCAAACTCGTGATCTAGTGAACTGGCGGCTACACAAACACTGATTTATGCCTAGTTTAATTTGTCTACATTAACCCTTTAGGTATCAAAATAATCTAAAGGAAGCATTTGCAGATTAACAGACCTAAAAACATTAATGTTAAATACAAAATCGTTGGTTTCAAATGTCCGACAACTGCAGCAAGGTGATTACTGTTGCTTTGTCAGATTTGTACCGACCATGCAGCATGTTTGTGCGTGTTACACACCTCGCTGTTCTGCTGCGTCATGCGGTATCAGTTATGCAGTCAGTGCATGTGTGTGTGCGTGTAAGGTTGAACAGCTTTAACCTGGGAATTAATACAAGATCTCACACACTACTGCAGGCTTTGGGTTATGGGACATCTGCAATGCAGAAGCCTATATATAGCAATAGAGAGAGCAATGGAGGGAGGGGGCTGAGGACAAGATACAATAATATCAATGAAAAAGTTGCCAATTCCACAAATATAATTCAGTACTGCAGGCCTTTACATTTACATTTAATCATTTAGCAGACACTTTTATCCAAAGCAACTTACAAATTAGGAAAGCAATAGAAGCAATCAAACCAACAATATGCAAGTGCCGTGACCAGTCCCAGTTAGTCCAGCACAGTAGAAGTAGCAAGGTTTTTTTGTTTGTTTGTTTAAATAGATATAGAATAGTAAGTGTTAGTATTAATGGGTCAAGTGTTGCAGGAAAGGATGCGTCTTCAGCCGTTTCTTGAAAATGGCGCAGGTCATTTCGCCAGCGTGCAGGGAACAGTCCAGGTAAAGGTCTGTGAAAGTGATTTTGTGCCTCTGGGGTGGCACCACAAGGCGCCGTTCACTTGCAGAACACAAACTTATGGATGGCACGTAGGTCTGGAGTAATGAGATTAGGTATAGGGGTGCCGAGCCAGTGGTTGTTCTGTAGGCAAACATCAGTGCCTTGAATTTGATGCAAGTGGCAACTGGCAACCAGTGCAGTTTTATGAGGAGAGGTGTGAGGTGCGCTCTCTTCAGCTCGTTAAAGACCATTCTCGCTGCTGCATTCTGGATCAGTTGCAGAGGTTTGACAGTGGAGGAAGGCCTGGCAAGAGAGCATTACAATAGTCCAGTCTGGACAGAACAAGAGCTTGGACAAGGAGTTGTGTAGCATGCTCCGATAGGAAGGGCCTGTCCTGGACGGAGTTATGGTTGACGAGTTGTGATGGAGTGTTGGGTTGGCCAGGACAACAAGCAGCTGGTGGTCCTTCATCCAGCAAGAGATGTCTGTCAAGCTGGCTGAGATGGGAGCAGCTACAGTCAGATAGTCTGTTTTTTTGTTGGTAGAGTTGTGTGTCATCAGCATAGCAGTGATAGGAAAAAAACATGTTTCTGAATGACAGATCCTAGTGATGACATGTAGATGGAAAAGAGAAGTGGTCCAAGAACTGAGCCCTGAGGCACCCCCTACCTTTTAGCGCTTCTTTTAAGTTTTTTAAAACTCGCAGTCAAAATATAATTTTAAATCGAAACTTTTAATTATGTCCAGAATCATTGCACTCCTGAACATTATCTGCTTTACACTCAGTATGCAACTGTAAAACAAACTTTATGCAAAATGCTACACAGTTCTCTACATTAGACACATCATTCAAAACTAACAGTTCTTGTATTTAATTTAGAAAACACTGCCATTTAAAGGAACTCTCCACTTTTTTTGAAAATAGGCTCATTTTCCAACTCCCCTAGAGTTAAACAGTTGAGTTTTAACGTTTTCGAATCCATTCAGCCGATCTCCGGGTCTGGCTGTAGAACTTTTAGCATAGCTTAGCACAGATCATTGAATCTGATTAGACCATTTGCATCTCGCTCAAAAATGACCAAAGACTTTTGATATTTTTCCTATTTAAAACTTGACACTTCTGTAGTTACATCGTGTACTAAGACAGACGGAAAATTAAAAGTTGTGATTTTCTAGACCGATATGGCTAGGAACTATACTTTCATTCCTGCGTAATAATCAAGGAACTTTGCTGCCGTACCATGGGTGCAGCAGGCGCAATGATATTACACAGCGCCGGAAAATAGGCTAACTTCTGTCAACATAACCAACGTGACAACCTGCTTCAGTGTTTCCCATAGGTTGAGAATTTACTTGTGGTGGTGGGCAGGGCGGAGTGGCTCGGCGCGCTGCTTGATGAGCGGGTTCAGAATAATCTAGTCAAACAAAGGTTTATGAATTGATATGCAGATAAAATTAACTTTTATTAACAACAGTAATGTGCAAAAACCTATTTTTATAGGGAAAATTTAAACATTCTGCTCTTATTAAATGCACCATTGTTCTTCTATAGTCTCACAGTGAACTGACCAACAGCTTCAGTGATTATAAAAGGAGCTCTCTTTACTTGTTTACTGGGTAATTCATTCACTTCTCTTTGCGCAGCGCAAACTGAGTTTGTGATTTAATAACGCCTTATTGAGCTTTCGATTTTAGTTTGTTTGACAGCAGGCGCAAAACACGTAATTAAAGACTTTTTGTCATTATGAGAAGCTTTAATATATTTTGCCACAGTATGAATGGGAAGCACTGAAATCTATTTGTGGCGGTCAATGATGATATTGTGGTGGGCCGCCACAAATAAATAAATGTATGGGAAACACTGTGCTTGCACAGGGAGCGTGCTGGGGACTATTTTTAGGCGCTGCGTAATATCATCGTACACGATGTAACTACAGAAGAGTCAAGTTTTAAATAGGAAAAATATCGAAAGTCTTTGGTCATTTTTGAGCGAGATGCAAATGGTCTAATCAGATTCAATGATCTATGCTAAGCTATGCTAAAAGTTCTACCGCCAGACCCGGAGATCGGCTGAATGGATTCGAAAACGGTAAAACTCAACTGTTGAGTTGGAAAATGAGCCTATTTTCAAAAAAGGGTATAGTGTTTCTTTAAATGCCACAATCATTTCCCAATTCCCTACACCCAATGATCATGTGTGAAAACACTAAAATAAATTGATCACATAGAAATTTAAACTCAATGTTTTGAGAAACAAATACATTTTCCACCCTTGCATTTCTGTTCATTTTGAATATGCATGTCAAGTCAAGTCACCTTTATTTAACAAATTCAAATTCAAACCCATTAGCAGTGGTGTAAAGTATTTGAGTAAATGTAATTAGTTACTGTACTTGAGTATCTTTTTGGCTACTTTGTAGTTGTACTGAGTATCAAAAATATTAGCAACTTTTACTCTCTACTTGACTACATTTTTGAACAAGTAAATGTACTTTTTACTCCAATACATTTGTGTTGAGTAATGCAATTACACATTACATTTTGCATGGCACCTAACTTTTTCTGCAGCAGTTTGTTTCTGCTATAAAGAAGCGATATCGCCATCTCAGGGCATTGAAGGTACTATATCTTTTGCGTTTTGCCTTTACTCACCCAAACATGTCAACAAGGCTACTTTACATGAATGCGAGTGCATTAGCAGGTAGTTGATGAATCGCAAGTGTTTGATTTATGAGATTAGGTCATGACTGCAGCCGGTGATGAGGCTGAAACTGAGGCTTTAACTATTTAATTTTACTTAAAATTATTTTATTTATCCGCTATATTGACGAGACCTTTTTGAAGGATATTGGTTTACTTATGGCCTTTTTTGTGCACTTGAGCTTAACTGAGACTTGAGAGTTTGTAGACGTTTAAGAGGCTGTTGTGTCGACCTTGATTTATTGCAATATTGAGGTGTTCAGTTTTATTTTGATTTTAGAAAATAAACATGATTTCTTATCTTACAAATCAATTGTTTCTTATATTCACTGGCATGTCTCTCAGGTGTTGAGGACTATTGCATCGTTGAACCTATATTTAGTATGAGTAAAATACTTAAGTACTGTTAAAATCAGATACTTTAAGATTTTTACTCAAGTTGTATTGGAATTGGTGACTTGTAACTTGTATTGGAGTCATTTTTGCTGTAAAGAATCTGTACTTTTACTCAAGTATGGTTTTCAGGTACTCTTTACACCTCTGCCCATTAGTGTCATTATTCAGCTCAGTTTGATAACTGTGAAGTTTATCAATTGTGCATACATACTGTATATACAGTGTATTTGTGCATGAATGTGTGAGCACTATGACAAACTCCTGTAGACTCCACTGCATACTGAATATGCAAAAGACACAAGATAAGTAGTGTTTTACATTTTTCACATCTGTGTGTAGTTTGGTGTGTATATGGCTCATCATTTGATGTTTGTGTGTAGAGTTACTACGCAAAAACAAAATTTTTAGAAGAGTTAAAGTTTTGAATAATTGATGTGACGTTTTGCATGTTGTGTAAACAGTTTTGAGAAAATGAGCCATAATTTCAGAAATTGTGTGTAAGCAATTTTAAAAAAACTGCAACACTTGATGTATTTCAAACAAGTGGTCAATTAAATCATATAAATATCTAAATAAAAAAAATTGTATTCATTAAAAAAAGTATAGGCCTCTATTAAATAGTATTTTTTAATTATTATTTTTTTATAATCATCATGTTCTTCCCTCGTGTTATAGTTAGCTTGTACTGGCATTACATTAGCCATGAATAAGTATCTCTACATCATTATTCCGCTCTACAGCTGACAGTGTAATCATAACCATTAATGTTCTCTGTTCATATTTTTAAGATTATTTCTGGCACAATCATTGCTTAGAAGAAACTGCTGTCTTTTAATAATTTAGCTGATTAAATATTTCAGGACTTCTTCCAGCAGGAAATGGATATGCTTAGACAGAGTAGTTTACATTTGATTACATTTGAGTCTGCAAAATTGTAAAATGCATAATTCTGTGGTGAGATATGTTTGTATAATAACCACTAAACTTTATTTCAGTCAGGTCCACTTAAGTTAAAAACACCATAGACAAACTTTTAGTCAACTTTTTATTGGCATACTTTGCAAAATTTACATTTGGTGATATGGCTCTGTTCTAAATTCCCCATCCTTTCATGAGCTCCATGAAAAGCCAAGACAGGGAACAGCAGCAGCTTCTGGGGACAACCTCCCCTTTTTTTAAACTGGAAGGGCAGCGTAAATCCCCCATTGAGGACAGAGCATGCCTCAATGACAACAGAATGACATTGATTAAGTTAAACACAAGTTTAAGGAGGAGCTGGGGTGGAGGTAGGTTGCAAAGCAGCGTGCAGTGGAAGCAGCCAAGCAGACAGACTGAACTGAAGCTACGTTTAAGTAAGGCGCCCAGTTTGAGAGTTGCCAATTGAGTGCATAGGAATCGGATCAGCTGATATGGGCGGAGTTGGAATTTTTCCAATCAGCTGATAGCGGAGCTTGACTACGTGGCCTGCCTGAACTAACGCAGAATGTGCCAGGCAAACGATTTCCACAGCTAGTTTTAGTTTTTTCTTGCATTAAGTAATCATTTAAACTATTTTTGGAAAATAGTCATAGGCTATAGTAAGACAAATAATGTAAAGTCACAAAATAATGATCATCTGAATGTATAACATATACTTTTGGGGTCAGTAAGATTTTGTTTTTGAAAGGTCTATTTTGCTTGTTTTTCAAGGCTGCATTTATTTGATCAAAATACAGAAAAAAACAGTAATAGTATGCAATATTATTACAATTAAAAATAACTTTTTGTATTTTTATATATATATATATATATATATATATATATGTAATTTATTCCTGTGATGCAAAGCTGTATTTTCAGCATCATTACTCCAGTCTTCAGTGTCGCATGATCCTTCAGAAATCATTCTAATATGCCGATTTGCTACTCAAGAAACATTTCTTATTATTATCAATGTTGAAAACAGTTGTGGTGCTTTTCAGTATTCTTTTATGAATGGAAAATTCAAAAGAACAGCATTTATTTAAAACAGAAATCTGTAACATTATAAATGTCTCTGTCAGTTTTGATCAATGTAAAGCAAAAAAAAAAAAAAATCTTACTGACCCCAAACTTTTGAACAGTAGCGTATGCTGTTTTTGTAGACACGTATGCGGTATATCAATATGTTAAGTAGACAATATCAGAAAAACTACACCCAGCAACAGCACCCTGAAGTTTCAAGGTCATTCATTCAAGGCTCTCTCAGAGGTAAATGAGAGGAATATCTCATATAGGAATAACTAAAGGATGAGAATCACCCACTGGTTCAGATTTAGATGTGATTGATTCCCAAAGAGCTGAGAGCATTACATTTTGGAGTTGTTCTGGATTCGTCTAGCCAAGAACAGGAGATGTGCCGTCAGCAGAAATGTTATTTGCTACATGCATAATTTATACGCTCTGTCTAGTCTCCCTCAGAGGGGAGCATTTTGGTCAGACTAAAGCCTTTTTGAGACATGCTAACTGAAACTTTGATTATGTTTTCACTAAATAGCTTGTATTACAGTTTTCCTGAATTGCTAAAACACTAAACTTAATTCTCTGAACCAAATTCTCAATAGCCTCAGACAATTTGTCGAGTTAATCACTCTGTAAAAACTTAAACAAGTTCAGGCAGTTAGACACCATTTGCAAATCTCATGCACTTGTGTTGCAAAACGCTAAACACAGGCAGGCAAACACAGTTGTCATCGTTTACACACAACGACTCAAAATTGTTCACAATTATTTCTAATGATGTGATCAAACCAACTGTACAAAATAAGCCAGTTCAGAGTGCACAGGTGCACTGAATGATACCAACAACAGATGGAAACATTCTGAGAGGGAGAGGAGGAAGAGTATGTGTAAGAGGTGGTGGATGAGGATGAGAAAGAGCAAGGCGTGGGCAGTGTTGTCAAGGCTGGATCCGGCACACTAGAGGGTTTTGTGCTCAAAATCAAATAATGCTTCAGATCATACACACATCAGTCAATATATAAACTCTTCAGATCATTCATTAGACACACTACATCAAAGAATGGAGAACACAGCATCCAAAGCATACAGTTACAGAAAAAAGGTATATTGTAACACAGTAAATTACAGTTTTTCACAATTGCTAAGACACATTTCTTGAAACCTTCACCCATTTTCTCACAACATTACAGTTTTTCTCGATTGCTGACACACTATAACTGATTCAATCGGCACAATTTCCCAAAACCATTTATTCAGTTCTCAAAACAAAGACACGTTTCTCAAAACTATAAACATGTTTCACCTGTTTTCACACACATTCCAATTTTCTTAATGGTTTCTGCAAACCTCTAGGGTGAATTCAGGGTGATTGGGACACTTTTTGCCATTGTGATGACTTGGAAAAAGTGTCCCAATCAATCTGAATTCACCCTACACAAAAATGGCCTCATTTTACAGAGGTTTAACCATGTTCTCATTCATAAAACATAAACACATAATATAATTAACTAAAGTGTCACTATGTTAACTCAAATAGCGCACATTTATCCATCAGTAAAACATTCAGTAGCAAATCTGATGACACACCAGTCAAAATCTCAGGATAATATAAACAGGAGCACAGGTGTTGTGCTTTATGAAATTCATCTTAGAATCATCTACAGGGCTTTATATTACTTACACATACAGTATAATAATTACAGTAGCAGTACTTTATATGAGAGAAATTTTACTATTCGGTGTCCAGTAAATTGTAGTACATGTACACCCGCAAATTCGTGATTGTCAAATTTATTTGTAGACTGTTTTTTTTTTTTTTTTTTTTTTTTGTGGGTGGAGGGTATTTTTGCCGAACTGAGAGACGATGGTACTGTATACTGTAGTGAAATTTGGCCGAAGGTGCAGAGGATGCAGAATTTATTTCTTTATTTATGTATTCCTGTAATTGACAAAATAGTGTATTTTGTTCCATACCGAGTTCATATTTTATCCGAGTTCTTTGGTTTTTGAACTTTTCTTCTCTTGTAAGATCATCTGCTTTGATCTACTTTCATCTACTGTAAGATCACTTTACAGTAGTGTAATGAAAATAATTTTTCCTGAAGCTCATTGAAAGCTCGTTACTCTATCTGCACTCTTTCATTTATGTTGTATACTGTAATAGACATTGAGCTGTCAAATTATTCTTGAATCCCAATAAGAGGTTTTTGTTACAGCGTTATGAATTGATCTCATTAGTGTTCACTAGGCAGGAAAGTAGTCTGTGGGTGCTTCTCAATAATTGATGCTTCCTCGTTTCCTCGCTCCTCCGTCCTCCAGCCTGTGAACCGGAAAAGTTAGCCATCTTGAAGGACATCTCAATTCTCTAGGTGAGGAACGAGGAGTGAGGAAGCTTCCAGAGGAGTTATAAGCGAGGATGCACAGGTGTATCCTAAGTCTTTCTTGTCGAGAAGCCTGACGCACGTATAAATTCTCCTCCCCCTTCACATATATCACAATTTTAATTAATGCTTTACCTTTGCATGCTTTACCTTTGCAGTTTAAATATACCATATATCCCACATATTTCAACAGGGCATCTTGCTTCATTATTTATGAATTTCTTAAATAACCAAACATCAACAACATAGGGGCATGTATACCTTGTCCTACGTAATCATATCCTATATTTAGTCACTGTGGGGGTATATCAGAACTCGAGTTAAAGCTGCTTCATCGAGCCCCTCATCAGTGGACAGCAAGCCAAATAAGTTTAACCTAATATTTTAAGATTATATGGGCAAACGAACTTGTTAATTGTGTGTTAGCAATCGAGAAAAACTGTAAGCACAAATCCAACTGTAAACACAAATCCAAATTTTCAAACTAAACTCACAAAACCCTTGACTCTTCTGGCAAAGTCCATCCAGAACATTACAGAAAATCTTTTTATACAGTAAACAATTTTTGCAATTTCATAAAGTATAGGAATTGCAACTGAGTAAGGAGATATTGTATACTGTATGTACTGCAATTATAGTATTGTATTGAATATTGAATAGTTACAACTGAATGTCTGTATATTCAGCACTTGCATACTCTAAAAATACTGCAGTCCAACTGCAAAAGCCAAAAAGGTCAAATAAAACTCTAAATGAAAAGCATGTTACAGTACACTCAAATACTGCAAGTTGTGCAACTGCAAAATCAAGGTCAATGAGAGATTGATTCTGCTTCAGCATCATGTCTTCGTGTTGGCTCTGGCCTGAGGACTTTGTCCACATCACAGCCAATGTCATCTCTTGCCAGGCAAAGGGAAAAACCCTCTAGTGTGCTGGATCCAGCCTTGACAACACTGCCCACGCCTTGCTCTTTCTCATGAATGTAGTTTGAAGATTTGGTTTTGTGTTTAAGGTTTTGAGAAAGTGGGTGATGGTTTCGAGAAATGTTTTAGCAATTCAGAAAATCTGTAATAGTATAAATCATGGTATTGAATGATTTCATACACTCTTAAAAATAAAGGTTCTTTATTGGCATTGATGGTTCCATGAAGAACCTTTTAACTTTCACTTTCCTTTCCACAAAATGTTCTTTATAGTGGAAAAAGGTTCTTTTGATTTCTAAAATGTTCTTCATACTCTTTTAAAAATGGTTCACTGAAAGGTTGTTTGTGGAACCCAAAATGGTTCTTCTATAGCATCACTGTGAAAAAACCCATTTGGAAGAGTGTGTTCCAGTAAATCCAGTATTTAAATAAAACAACTGTTTGACTCTGGTGAGTGGGTGTGCTGTGTGTGGTTGCTTGATAATAACACAAGACAAAAAGGTCACATATGGTACGTTTGGTTGATAAATGTCTTTATTTGGCTTTAGGGGAACATCACTGTATCAGTTAGCAGCCATACAGTTAAAGTGTCAGCACTCCTGAACCATCTCTGAAACCGTGTCATTAAGATGCAGAATACGTGAGGACTCTTTTAAGCAGTTTAGATTCATGATTAAGGCATTTACGTACATTTTTACACACATCAAGCAAATCTATCCCACCCCCTCATATTGTCAAGCTCCAAGTGAATCAAGCCATGCAAATTGAAACTCCTCTTGATTTATTCATTTCATGAATAATTGCTACAAATGTTTTATTACATTTATTGGAAATCTTGCTCTTGGCTTTTCCCTCCTCTTCTACTCTTTTGGATTATAATATAATTTACTATTTGGATTATATTATAACCCAAAGGTTGCTGCAAAAATGAGTCGAATACTCGCTTTAACATCAGTCACCACACTTTACGCATTTACAAAATCAGTTGAAAAATGGAAAACGTACTGTATTTACGGCCAGGACATTATCCATTAAGTGCCGTAGCCTACATTTCCTGTAACTCTAAAACAATACAATGTTACGAGTAATTCAAAATATGCGGGTAAAACACTTGTAGAAAATCAGTGCAGAAGAATCCCTCATATTAACACAGTATTGGGCCCTATTTTTACAGACTTTTCTTCGAGTGCAGACCAATGACCAATGACAAAGAGAAAACATTTGAGAACTCTTTGGAATGGTATTTTTCTGGAACTGTGATCCAGTCTCATCGGGCAAATCTTATTTAACAAACAACACATGTAATATTTTCAATCGCCATATATTTATCGATCAAACTGTTTAAAAAAAATCAAGACCATTGATGGAAAAAGTTAAAATCAAGGATAATGAGGGTGCATCTCCAGTCAGGTGTGGGTTTATTAGCACAGCCTTCTCAAAATCAAGAGATTTTGTCACATGGATTCAAATACCCAAGTTTGCTAAACACTGCCTGGAAAACACTACTATTAGAACAGTATTCTGTATTTGCACAAAGGTTTATGCAAGAACAAATAATGGTGAAGTCAGACCAACTGAGATGTCATGATGTGATCTGAAACACCCATTAAGATGCATTAATCAAAAGATTTTTAAGTCAAATGTTAAAGTAATATGCCAAAATACTAGACTCATTAGTTATTGTTTTCCATCCATGATGTTGAATTTTTAACCATTTGTTAAATAACGATTTAGCCAAGTATTGAGTGCTGTTCGTTTCATAAGTTTATTTATTGTGACAGATGAAGATCAGATCTCATTTTAGAAACAATCCCGATGCTTTCTCACAGCTGTTAATAAATTTCAATTGATAAAACTAGACACCAACCCATAATGTCACAGAATCTGCATCCTGTAATCATTCGATCAAGCAGGCCTGTATTGTGAAGGGTTATTGGAGGTGGTTCATGTAGTGGCTGTTTATCTGGAGTACTAATGTGGCGGTTAATAGCCCTTCTCTATGGCAGGTGTGACTGTCTGTGACCCCTCTGCCCTCTCTATGGCCAAACTGTCACCTGCAGGGTGAGAAGAGAGCTGGACCTGTCACGACCAGCTGCAGAAAACACCAGCGTTTACACTGCTTCCTGAGCCTAAAAGCTCTTGTACACACACGCACGCACACACACACACACACACACACACACACACACACACACACACACACACACACACACACACACACACACACACACACACACACACACACACACACACACTCACTCACAAAAACAAATTCATGTCAACAGACTAATGCAACGAATCTTAATTGTCCTCAAAGTAGTCTTCATTTTCATTATGCAAAAGATTTTTTTTCTTTTGATTTCAGGGGCGACCCGGATATGTTTTCATGAAATTCACCCATTTGTGAGCAGAAACACTAAAGGAAAGGGCTAAAAACAAGAACCTCATCTAGTTTCAGAAGGAAGCCATGCCACAGATTAGGAGAAAGTGGGAGAAAGAGAGAATAAGAGAGAGGAAGATTTACTTCAGGCTCCATCACGAATGAATCAATCAAGAGGAGGTCATTTTTGAACACAGGAAGGAATAGAGGGATATTTAGCAGCAATCGTCTCTAAAGCGTCAGAATCTAAATTGCAGAAGGATTTTCCCACACTACAGATGCACTCTTCAAAATCTAAACATTGAAACCCTCCCCAAGAAATCCATAAATGTTTAATCTTTAATCTCACCAAACTTGATGAACTCCATGCCGCCACGTTTGCCGTGCTGTGACCATTGCAATTAAGGAAACCATGAACGGATGGACGGATGCGTACATTAAAGTAAAAAAAATGATGCATGCTTTGCATGAGAATGTGAATGAAACATTCTCTCACCTACGAGTGAACTTAATGAAATGAGCTTGGACAATTTCGTTCATGTGGGTATAGATGCCCTAATATCGCTGGAAAAATAGGAGATGTGGCCGGTCCCTGTGCTTGGCTCATGGCATACATTCAGGACTCAAGTGAAGCTCTATATAATGGATATGCTGTTGCTCTGTGAATAATCACCTCTTTCAAAGTCCAAACTCACTTATTTTTAGAATCAAATAGCACCGAGAGGTTGGAACCAGTTCATTTTGCCTTGCATGGCATCATCTTCCATTGTGCTGTCCTGCACTTTACTAATGGCACGTGAACACCAGGTGTGAATGGGGTCTTTGCTGTCTGATCTTCACTTACGCTGCTGTCTTGACACGAAAATGAAAATTTTGCCATAATTTAATCTTCCTAATGTCATTCTGACCCTGACACAAAGAATAGCTTTGACCAGGGGTGTCCAATCCTGCTCCTGGAGGGCCACTGTCCTGCAGAGATCAGCTCCAACCCCAATTAAACACACCTGAACCAACTAATCAAGGTCTTACTAAGCATTCTAGAAACTTCCAGGCAGGTGTGTTGAGGCAAGTTGGAGCTAAACTCTCCAGGACTGAGTTTGGACACCCCTGGCGTAGACTAAATGTCGTTGTAGCTTAGACTAACAGTTTCTCTTTTCCATACAAAAGAAGTGCATGGTGAGGTACACAGTAAGGGGCCATTCACACAGAACGTGTTTTTGCATTTAAAAACGCAAGATGCAGGGTAGAGGAAAAAAATAAATAGCAAGGTCTAGAGAGGTGTTTTGTCAAATTTCAACTTCTTTTAACTCGGGTGCTGCATTCTTCGGGCACTGCGTCATGCATGAGATGCTGCATGAGATGCTGCATAAGATGCAGCATAAGATGCAAGATGCGAGCGCAATGGTCCAACACGTCTATCTAGTGCATGTTTACATAGAAAAATAAGATGGAAAAACATATGCTGTGTGAACGGTGCCCAAAAGTGTTCCATATGAGGTCACAAATCTCATTTGCACTTGTGTTAAATAAAGACCTAGCGCACTGTTCCGCTAGGACCTATCCTGACACGACCTCTCGCTTTCAGAGTTTTAGGACTTTTGACAGACAGAATTGCATGGACAATATTTGACATTTTTATGGTGCTTTTTGGAAAGCTTGGAAGTTTACTCTGCATTCACTTCTGTTGTATGAAAAACAGAACATTCTGCCCTACATCTCGTATTGAAAGTAAATTATAAGAAAATTGTCATTTTTGGGTGAACTACTCCACATACTCTCTGCATAGACCCTGTTTAATCTCGAGTGCTATACAGAAAACGTTTTAGTTTACGTTTTAGTGCTTTTGTTAATGACTCAGTGCTTTCCCGCAGATATCCTGATGCATCAGCAGATGAAATCAGCCATACCTAGTGAATTGAGAGTGAAGATAAGAAGATGAGGTTTGTTTGGTGGTGTTGTGTGTGGCTGAGGGACAGAGAGGTAAAGAGGACATGGAGGGGTCCAGACAGATGTGGCGGAAGTGGTGATAGTATGCAGCTTTACTTGCTCTTGACCGCAGCGGCCTTTTCGCCTTTGTTACTGTCCCCCTTTTCACTCTTGCTATCTGCCTTGCTATCGCTCTTCTTCTCCTTCTCCTTTTCCTTCTCTTTCTCCTTTTCTTTCTCTTTCTCCTTCTCGTTCTCCTTCAGCTCCTTTGGGCTCTTCTTTTCTTCCTTTTCCTTCTTCTCATCCTCCTTTTCCTTCTCCTTCTTATCCTCTTGTTCTTCCTCCTCCTCTTCCTCCTCCTCCTCATCGCCTCCTTCCTGTTCTTCTCCTTCCTCTGCCTCCTCTCCTTCCTCTCCTGCCTCCTCTTCTCCTTCTTCCTTCTCCTCCTCCTTCTCTTCCTCCTCTTCCTCCTCCACCTCCTCTTCCTCTTCCTCTGTCTCAGGTTTGGCTACGCTCCTCCTGTAGGAGCTTAGGGCATATGTGCGGCTCGATGGATAAGAGTAGGCGGACTGCAACATGGCTCCGCTCACAGAGCTCAGACGGCATTCCTCACCTTCCAGCAACTTCCTGTTGGGAACGTCCATATATTGATATGGATGAAACATTAATAAATGCATCAACTAATGACATTAAATGAAAATAGTTCTGAGTCTGACCTGTAGGCTGCGATCTCAATGTCCAGTGCCATCTTGACATTCAGCAGGTCCTGGTATTCGCGCAGGTGGCGGGACATCTCACCTTTTGTGCTCCGAAGAGCAGATTCCAGCTGCTGAATAGTGTCCTGTCACCACAAACAAGACATTTATGTCTCCAAAAACTTTTCTGACAAGAAAACTTACCCAGCTAACAGGGAACGATCTCAAAACTTTGGCTAATGTTCTAGCAAGGTTCTCTCAATGTTATGAACAAACATTCTTCCAGGAATGTTAATAGAATGTTCATTCAAAGTTATCTGGTCTTTAGTAATGTTCTCAAAATGTTATTTATACATCGTTAATGGAACGTTTCTTCTGCCTGGAAACAAACAGAACATTTCAAATAAGTCACTAACCAAATAAGCAAATTTCTGTCATGACAACTTTCTGAGTGTTTGGCATCGTAATGAATATGACAGTGTTGATATGTTTGGTTTTGGCGGAATAGATCTGCTACGCTGCTGCTGCAAAGTACAGGACTTGCTACTGCCAATACATACAAGACACGCTGCTGTGAGCAAGTAAAGCCGCGTTCCACCGCAGGAACTTTCCCCAGGAACTAGGAACTTTGGGGTGGTACTCGGTTCGACCGCAGGACCAGGGTCTAAATGAAGTTCCAGGTAAAAATTTCCCCCTCAAAGAGTCCCTGCTCGCAAGGTAGTACTTTTTCAAAGTTCAGGAACTTTTGGGCGTGGGGCTTGGGCGCTGAACATGCTGATTGGTTGAGTTCACGCAGCATTTTATTTCAACCACCATTTTTAAAAGTCTGTTGCGGTGCGTGCAGTAAGAGTTGTTTGCTATTCGAATCAACAATGAAGTTTAAAAAATACGACCGATGGACCGACGACGAGGTTCAGGCTTTATTAAGCTTACATGCAGAGGACGAAATCCAGCGGGAACTGGAAAGTCGCGCGCAGTCCTATGTCACCGGACTAATCTTCATGGTACTTTAGACTGAACGCAGACAGCAACAGGTCTGGGGGGAAAAAGTTCCTGGGACAAATTGTTCCGGGTAATTTTGGTGGAAACGGGGCTTAAGACATTCTGCTGCTGTACAATATAACATACATGAATTACTCGTAGCAGATCTATACAGGTGGAGCTGGGGAAGGTGGAGGGTTTCTGAAAGTGCACTGCAACTGCTACAGCAAATCTTCGCCGAGTATTTGAAGGTTGAGCAGCGAACTCATTGGCTACTGATACAATAGGAACGAATCAAATGTGCCCTATAGAGAATGATGTGATTGCAAGCAGATTGAGTTAAGGACCTATCAGCCTGAGCCATCTAGAGTTTCATGACAGAACTTTGTATTTATGAAATTTATCATAGGACTCCTTCCTTTGCACAGACAGTTATTCTTTGGATGCTCTTTGGGTCATTCTAAAATCATGCTGGATTACAGCTTGAGTGATATTTTTCAATTTTAGCTTTTTTTCTTCACAAAATGAATTTGTATGCTGCTTTGGATAAAAGTGTCTGCTAAATTAGTAAATGTAAACTCACTCAAAGTCTTATGCACTCACCTGCAGCTCGCCGATCTCGTTGTTGTGGCGGTCCTCCATCTCAGCCAGCTGTCTCTCTAAGGACTCGTTATGGGCTTTCAGGGACTCGATCTCCAGGGTGCGGGACTGCAGCTGTCGGCGGTACTCAGACAGCTCATCCTTGGTCTGCTTCAGAGCATCGTTGTTGCGTGCCGCCGCCTCCGTCACACTGACAAACTTGGAGCGGTACCATTCCTCTGCCTGCTGCTGGTTCTGGGAAGAGAGAGTCTCGTACTGGGCACGAATGTCCTTCAGGGCCACAGCAAGGTCAGGCTTACTGACGTCCATCTCAACAGACACCTGAGCATGGAAAACAGTCAACAAACTAACTGTTAATAAGTTTAATACAACTATAAGACCTAGTTTCACAGACAGAGCTTAGATTAAGTCAGGATTAAGCCATAGTTCAATTAGGATGTTTAAGTAGCTTTTATAAACGTGCCTTAAAAAAAAAACATTACTGGTGTGCATCTTGAGACAAAACTAATATTTTAAGATATGTCAGTGCAAGTTGCTTTCGGTCACTTGTCTGTGAAACCAGGGGTATATCTAATATTAAGTCATTTGAAATGTTGAAAAAGATTTCTATTTTAAATAAATTATGTTCTTTTTAACTTTCTATTCATCACAGCATCCTGAAAAAAGTCAGGTTTCCACATTGAGCAGCACAACTGTTTTCAACATTGATAATATTAAAAAATGTTTCTTGAACAGCAAATCAGCATATTAGAGTGATTTCTGAAGGATCATGTGACACTGAAGACAGGAGTAATGATGCTGAAAATACAGCTTTGCATCACAGGAATAAATTACATGTTTATTCCTGTTTTCTATTTTAAATACATTAAAATAGAAAACAGCTATTTTAAATTGTAATTATATTTCACAGTATTACTCATTTTTACTGTATTTTTGATCAAATAAATGCAGCCTTGGTGAACATAAAGTTTTGAACAGTAGTTAATGATAGCCATAAATAGCCTTTAGTCTCTAAAATTGATTGGTGGAGGAACTGCAATTTAGTTGCTGATTCATTATTGATTTCTAATAAATAATGAATACCCCGAAACAGGCATTTACATTTGAGCTAAAAGGAGAGTACACATTATATAGCTATACATATAGATAATTTGGCATGAGACATTCTGTACATATATAAGATGTTGCTTAAATTACAATAAGTTGCTTAATAAATACACAGTTTTACAGTGAATGTAATCAATAAACCACTGTCCATCAGGTTGTAAAGTTATAAAAAATGCAGTAGAGCTGATATATGCGGTGCTAATGTTGGCCATGACGTGTTTGATCAGTCTTTGAGTGTAATTTGTGCTAATGAAGTTTTGGGCCCTTGAGGCTGCGGGATGGAGCGCAAACTCATGGGTTTTAATGCTCAAGGAAAGATGACACTGCCTGAACACTTTCATAAGGATGCAATTCATCCACCACGTCATCAACATGCAGAGAACAGCAACCCATGCATGATGAACATCAGCTTATATCAGTTACATTCACATTAACTGTGTAATTGCTTATACTCCGGGTTATTGAATAAAACCCTGAAGGAAATGTAATCTGTAGTGTAGAAATACTTTGAGAAGCTGCTGCACGACTCAGAGTGAGTCTAAAGTGATGCAGTCCCTCTCAAGGACGCTGTGCTGCGGGGGTCCCGCTGCACTCTGCAGCCACACCTAAAATCCTGCGCTACTGCATCACCTCCTCATTGCCTAGAGGTAAGGAAGTTTAAACATCCCATCATCAACCACCTTCTTTCAACTTTCAAATACATTTCTCCCTCTCCAGGGATCCTCCGTGTCTTTGTCTGATTAAATGTTGTGTTTCTAGATGTTAAAATTGCATGAGAGAAGGGACTGGCATTATAAATGCACATTTTGACTGAGGTCCTGGTGCAGTGCAGCGTAAGATTCTCAGCGTTACGCACACGAGTGTCTGAGCTGCAGTGCTGTAAATCCTCCCAGACACACACCGCCCTCAATGACACTGCACAGTCATGATACGCATACCCACACTGTGCCACTAGTTATTAATAAACATAGTATTTCAAAGCATTAATGAATACATAGTATTTCTAGGCTTTATCTGCTTAATCTGATCTTCTCAAATAAATTATATGTAGTTGCTAGCTTATAAAGATATTTCTACCTGATAAGACCTTAAAAACCTTTAAAATAAGCTATGTAGTCAGGTTAATTCACTCATGTAAAATTGGTTGTATGCAAGTCAAATATAATTAATTTAAATATTTGCACATGAATGACATGTTTGTTTCCTGACAAAGCATTTTACGGTTCAATTTTCAAACCAAAAGCATAAGGAATATTTGGCTAAACTTGTTTTATTTTAGGCTACTGGAAACTAATAAAAATGTCAAATCATTCCCAAATAGATCTGCATGATTATGCCACTGCATAAATCCCAGTCATAAATGTCACTGCAAACCTATATGATATGAGATATTAATGAACATCAAAACATTTCTGAGAACAAAGAATTTGTATGCTTTTCATAATTTTATCTTGTCAAATAAGGTCTTATACTGTAAACTGTAAATCTTACACTAACGTAGTTATGTAAATCATATTTTAGAATAATTGACCAAATATTTTAGTGTAGCATATTTTATGTAGTTATTTCAATACCATCTAAATCATATGCAATATTTAGCTTAACTGAGTAGTTTTATCTAACAGGAATTAAAAAATATTATATATGCCCTTGCAACTATTGCATGTTATGTATTTGCAATGTAAATCTAAGTAAAAAAAAAAAAAAAAAACACAACTCAGCATTACAAGCTGTTTAAAGATGATCTCCCACCCTGGCAATAAAGGTTTTGGTTGGCATCCCAGCCTGACCAGATAAAAAGTGCCCAAACCCCTCTACAACCAGCCAACGGATCAAAAAATATTATTCACAACTTTTTTCATACCTGGGTGGCCTGAAGGGACGCCTGTAACTCCTGCAGTTCCTCCTCGTGCACTTTCCTGAGGAACGCGATCTCATCCAGCAGGGACTCAACTTTCTTCTCCAGCTCCAGGCGAGACAGGGTGGCGTCATCCACGTCCTTGCGGTATCCCTTCAGGCTGTTCTCGGCCTCCTCCCGCAGCCGGGTCTCCTCGTCCAGCTTCTCCTTGAAGCGCTCCAGAGCCTCGTTCATCTGCACGCAATCCAGGTGCATCTGACTCTTCTCGTGCGTCATCTCCTCGACGCGGGCGCGCAGCTCGCGGATCTCCTGCTCGTAGAGGTCGTGCAGGCGCGACGGCTCGTTGTGGCGCTGGCGCAGCAGCGCGACCTCCGCCTCCAGAACTTTGTTGTGCTGCTCGAGATTGTGCACCTTCTCGATGAACGTCACGAAGCGGTCGTTCAGGCCCTGCAGCTGCTCCTTCTCGTTGGTGCGGATGATCTTCAGCTCGTTGGTGACGGCGGTAGTCTGCGTCAGGTCCACGCTGTCCGGCTGGTAGCCGCCGCGTCCGGATCCGAGTTTGGTGCGGTAACTTGAGGATGTGATCATGGGGGATGAAGAGCCGTAGGTGCGGTGATGCTGCTGCTGGGGTACGGAGCGGTAGCTCACCGTCACCCGAGACGGGCTGCTGCCCACGGGGGCGCGCCGTGGCGCATCTCCAAAAATCTTCCTGTATGAGCTGCTCGTGTACATGTCGCCGGAATAACTCATGCTGAAATGCTCAAGATCAGAGACCGAGTGAGTGAAGTGTGTGGATGTGGGAAGACAGAGAAAGAGAGAGGGAGAGTGCCAGTCGGGTTGTCACACCGGCATCTTTTATAGGCAGAGACCACGAGCATCATCTGACGCAGGGGCGGTGGTGGAGGGGGAAACCTGCAACCCTGAGCAAAAAGACAGAGTCCCAGGAGAGAGCTCATTCATTCACTGCCTTTGCATTTGTGGCCACTCATCCTTTTTCATGCGATGGAGATTGTCATCATGCAGAGAACTGAGGATAAATAAAGGTCAAAAGATGTAAAGATGAAAAGCTACATTTGGGTGTTCCTCAGATGACCTTTGAAGAATCGCTGGACACCTTTTAAAAAGCCAAAACTGAGCCTGAAAGTTCCTGCAATAAAGGCAGTCAGTGGTTCATAAAGAAAGGTTTTAATCACTTGAAAGTTCCACATTAGGAAATTTGAGGCACTAATTTCTGGATTTCCAGAAGGTTCAGAGGAACCGAAATATTGCCTTGAGTTTCTTATGCACTGCCGAAACTGTTACTTTACATTATTTGTCATAATATGGATCTTTATAATATTCTTTGTTAATTTCAATACAAAAGTAATGCGGAAACATTAAGCACAAATGTGGTGCAGTCAAACTGATTTTGTGAGTGTATTGCATATTACCTTATCATTTATGTCATGACCATTAAAAATAATTTTTGGAAACTTAATATGGCAATGCAGAAATAAATAAATAAATAAATCAAACAAGGAATAACTGTATCGCTATCATGTGTGTAAGCAGAGGTGCTGCATGTCTGCATGGGATTGAAGCATGTTGCAGTGAGAGGGAGTGTCTAACTCTGTGTCTCTGTGTGTGTGTGTGTGTGTGTGTGTGTGTGTGTGTGTGTGTGTGTTGTAATGCGGGTGGCAGCCTGTTCCTCTGCAGTGTCTGAATACTGAATGAGACACAGAGGTCTTACCCCGATGACCCTCCTACATGCAGAATCCTGTGCAGACTCAAAATCAGCTGGCATTTTGCATTCATCTCAAACATATAGTGCATCTAAAATGGGTTACAGAGGACATGTTGACAAAATGCACAGGAGTGCTGTTAAAGTCAGTATTCTTTAGTAAGCTGCATCCCATCACACTTTTTCCTGATGAGTCATCAGTATTGGCTGTTGGGGAGCGGAGTGTGGGGGGCTGTATTTCGAGTGCAGGACTGTCGCACCACACAGACTTGGGTTGAGGCCAAAGGCAGGAGCCACGCCTCAGGATGGGCTTTAGCATGATCACACCAGCAAACCCCTGGAGACATGCTGCAGGTCTCGCTGTCTTCAATCAGCAGTTTCTGAGGCTGATGTTTCATTCTACTGGTAGAGACACAAAAAAAGACCTGAGAATGAGCATTTTCTCTGTTTAGGGATGACAGGCTCTAGACCACTGCAGTGAAACAGAAATTGGCCCATCGTGGAACGTACTAACCCAAAAAACTACTTCAGGGCTGTACCAATGGACGGTTTGATGAACAATAATAAAATACTGAAATGTAGATAATTTCTGAGATGACACACACACACACACACACACACAAAGAGAATGACAGAATGACACATAGAATGACAGACAGATGATAGATGGATAGACAAGCAGACAGATAGACAGAAACCCCAGGTACGGGGACAACTTACCTATATATATATACAGTGGGGAGAACAAGTATTTGATACACTGCCGATTTTGCAGGTTTGGCCACTTACAAAGCATGTAGAGGTCTGTAATTTTTATCATAGGTACTCTTCAACTGTGAGTGACGGAATCTAAAACAAAAATCCAGAAAATCACATTGTATGATTTTTAAATAATTAATTTGCATTTTATTGCATGACATAAGTATTTGATACATCAGAAAAGCAGAACTTAATATTTGGTACAGAAACCTTTGTTTGCAATTACAGAGATCATACGTTTCCTGTAGTTCTTGACCAGGTTTACACACACTGCAGCAGGGATTTTGGCCCACTCCTCCATACAGACCTTCTCCAGATCCTTCAGGTTTCGGGGCTGTCGCTGGGCAATACGGACTTTCAGCTCCCTCCAAAGATTTTCTATTGGGTTCAGGTCTGGAGACTGGCTAGGCCACTCCAGGACCTTGAGATGCTTCTTACGGAGCCACTCCTTAGTTGCCCTGGCTGTGTGTTTCGGGTCATTGTCATGCTGGAAGACCTAGCCACGACCCATCTTCAATGCTTTTACTGAGGGAAGGAGGTTGTTGGCCAAGATCTTGCGATACATGACCCCATCCAGCTCTCTGGTCTTGGCCATTGTGGAGAGGTTGGGGTCTGTTTGATTGAGTGTGTGGACAGGTGTCTTTTATACAGGTAATGAGTTCAAACAGGTGCAGTTAATACAGGTAATAAGTGGAGAACAGGGCTTCTTAAAGAAAAACTAACAGGTCTGTGAGAGCCGGAATTCTTACTGGTTGGTAGGTGATCAAATACTTATGTCATGCAATAAAATGCAAATTAATTACTTAAAAATCATACAATGTGATTTTCTGGATTTTTGTTTTAGATTCCATCTCTCACAGTTGAAGAGTACCTATGATAAAAATTACAGACCTCTACATGGTTTGTAAGTGGGCAAACCTGATAAATCGGCAGTGTATCAAATACTTGTTCTCCCCACTGTATATATATATATATATATATATAAAGTGTCATTAATGTAAAAATCCAGTCCAGACTAAAAAAAAATATTTAGCAATTTTTTTTAATTGCATGGTGCAAAAAGTGAATTAAAAGCTATAGCTTTTTACTCTGGACCGGATTTAGTGTGCTGTCAGCAATTTTCTTGCTTGTTAGGGCCCAAGCCCCGAAAGGTCGAAGGCCCTATTGTTCTTCTAAGGATTTTTTTTTTCGACTTCTCGGGCACTTTTTGGCACCTTAATGTGCTCGAAAACTCTTGAAACTTTGCAGACACGTCAGAATCTGCGGCCATCAGGGCCGGGCCAAAGCTGGTACCCAGGCGTGGCAGGGGGGCTTGACAGTGCCCCCTTAAGCTGGGTCTGAAAACTTGGTCCATATATCAAACACACTTCACGTAGATGTATGAAACTAGGTACACATATAGACCTCATCGGGCTGAACAACTTTCGTGCTCTTAAGTTATACGTCAGCCCAACAGGAAGTCGGCTATTATGGGTTGCTCGGAAAATGCATGCTCTGGAATTTGATATACTCCTCCTAGGCGATTCACCCGATCAGTGCCAATCTCGGTCAGCATGAAGTCAAGACATTGAGGATGCTAAATTGCGAGCGGATTTTTGATATCTCGAACGGTTTGGCCGTGGCAAGGAGACGAATTTATGGCGAGAAAAGGGAAACAGGAAGTGTGTTATAACGTCTGCATTCATTGATTCATTTTGATGAAACTTCAGCTGTGTGTTTGGTGTAAGAGGCCGATCACATGGATGTGACTATTGTGAGTCAAACTTATAGTGCCACCACCTGGCAGCAGGAAGTGTGTCATTTTCAAAATGCTTTAAAAATCACCATCTTATTTTTACCCAATTTGCTTCAAACTTCATCAGTATCATGTCAAAAAATAGCAGATGTAAACCTGGTAAGCACTTCTTGATATTGTAAATGTTGCCATGGCAACACATCAAACTATAATATTCTTTTTCGATGCTTTTGAGGCTCTTAGAATGCTTCAAATTGCATGAAACTCGACACACACATCAGAGATGCCATCCAATAGATATGGCCAAAGACTTAGAAATGGGCGTGGTGGAGGGGCTCAGTAGCGCCATCTTTTGACAAAAGTGGGGGGGTTAGTTTTATCTACAGTCACCAAACTCCGTATATATACTGTTCTCTTTGAGCTGGACAACTTTCTAATTTACAGTCATTAGCTCCGACCAACAGGAAATCAGATATTTAGGGCCCAAGGTGTGAGGACCCTATTGTAATTGGTCAGCCTATTATTCTTCTTCTCCAAAATTAATCACATTTTTAAGGGCCTAAACATGCTCGAAAACTCATGAGACTTTGCACACGCATCAGAAGTGGTGAAAATTTACGTCTGATATGGGTTTCACAATTAGGCGGGACAAAATGGTTCGATAGCGCCACCTACAAAATTTCAATTAAGTGCCATTCACGCTTCTTTTTATGTATGGGTATGAAAATTCGGTAGACACATTTAACAGCCCAATACCTACAAAAAAGTCCCTGGGTGCCAAATCTGAAAACCCAACAGGAAGTGAGATATTTTGAATTTTCTCTGCAAAATTGTTGCACATTTTGCCATTTCCAGACGTTGTACTTTAAAGAACTCCTCCTGGAGATTTAATTAGATCAACATCATATTTGCACAGTCTAATCTAAAGACCTTTGCGATGTTAAATTGTGAAGATCTTGAGTTTTCCATGAAGGGCGTGTCAGTGACGGCCTGACAAAATCTGATGTTTCGTCATGAAAGAGGAAGTTGTTGTCATACAATGTCCGATCTGCCCTAAACATCACATGTTTGATAAGAGTCCTGGCCTGAAGACATCTACATGCCAATATTCAGTTAGTCATGGCATCAGTTAGCCATATTTTGAATAATCAGGCTCTGAGTTTTTATAAACTCCTCATAGGAGATGCATGGAATCGACACCAAACTCATTCAACATGAAACAAAGACACTGAAGATGCTATATTGAGAATGATTATAGGATATCTCACACGGTGCTGCTATGGCAAGGGAATAAATAAGGAAAAAAAAGAAACAGAAATTGTGTCATATCTTGTAAAATCATTTTTTAATTTAAATTACATTACGATTGTATGTTCGGTAATTTAACCTGGATGAATTTAAAATGAATGTACTATTTTTCAGATCAATATATTTATTTATTTATTACTCTCTCTCTCTCTCTCTCTCTTTCTGTCTGCCCTCCCCTCAATGACCAAAAGAGGGTGCAATTGCTTTATTAAAAAAAAAAAAAAAAAACCTTCCCCTCTCTCTCTCTCTCTCTGCCTCTCTCTCTTTGTGTGTGTGTGTGTGTGTGTGGAGGGGGGATGGGTAGATGTCAGCTGCCTGCAGCATGCAACAACATTCTGATTGTGTAAAGGTTAACTCGTTCATTTGTAGGGCACTAATTATTTACTGATATAATTCACATTTATTAAAAGTAAATTTCACAGGGTTTTATAAAAGTGGCTGTTTATAATAAACTTCTATAAAATTTAGATACGCATCTTACTCTTACCTGACGCTGATAATAAAATCATCTTTGCAGTTTCTGTGATTTGGCTCCTTTTATTAATTTTGTAATTAACATTTTTTTATTGGACACCACCCATATTGAAATGAAAGCACGCTTTTTGGTGCATAAGATTAGTGAACAAACGGTAGCTAAGGTAGGTCAAAAAAGACATGAAGAGAAGTGTTAGGATAATACAACATCAGCATTCGGACAGTATTCTGCACTCATTTGAAATTGACCTTTGACATCATCTGACATGAAATTCATCTAAATTTAATTGATCTCATAGATTTGGCTGTTGTGGTTCGTGGTCATAGCAGCACCAACTGCTGCAGTTAATATGGTGAATTCAGATGACTTTGACATAGTCCTTTTGTTAAAACATTATTTTCACTACAAAAAATAAATAACAAATAAACAACTTGTAATAATGTACTTTACATAATGATGATTGATCTTAAGATATTTTACCGTATAATATGTGTTGTGTGTACACGTTTACACGTACACACCAATAGAGTTTAGATGCATTGCATATCATAGGTTATCACAAATAACTATCACTTTAGTGTGAAAAATAAGTTTTAAAAAAACTATACAAATACCTTGAATTAAATACTGGCCTTCTGGACTTACAAAATTTTGAGCTGCAAAAGATAACTGCACATATTTGAAAGTGACCTATTATATCCTATAACATTAAAAATCATCTATATTTAAATAACATCATGGGTGTGGCTTGTGGTCATAGTGGCACCAGCTCCTGCGGTAAATGTGGCATATTCGAGCGATTTTAAAATACTCTCCTGTTTAAATGCATATTGCCTGTTGTGCACAGTTGCCCTGAAGCCACCGGGGTGGTGGTGCCACCGGCTTGGGCCCGTCATCGCTACTTGCAGCTTTAATTTATAATTATTCTTTTGGCTCTACGCACCTGAAGCAAAAGGATCTTTTACCTATTTGAAGCGCAACATTTTTTTCTAATTAATGTAAAATACTAAATAAACTATTCTATTTGAAATTGAATTTTGACAATTTAGTTGATAATAATTGAATAACTGATGACAAACAAAGCAGAATAAAAGAGATTCATCTGAAAGGTAAAATTATTCTGTGACTTATGTACAGGCATATGAATATTTACATATTTAATTGCCCACATTTTAATTGAAGAAATGTCATAATAGCAACACTATGAATGCAAATTTAATGATTTCACTCAACTATAGGTTTTAATAAAAGTGAAGATGTCTGAAATGTACATCTAATAGGCCTACATCTGGAAATACTGAATAATAACCCCATTAATTGTAATAATTAATAAATATAAAAATAATAACACTATTAACAAGGGTCTAATTTTATCTTTTTACGTCATAATATAAATTTATAAAGTAATCACTTTTACTCCACAAATCTAAAAACATTAATGTGTCCACAAATCCCTCATTAACAAATAGACACAAAAAACTTTGATATTTCAACATAATACAATGCCATAGAGCACTATTTTCCAGAGACACAAAATTAGATGAATTAACCTCAAAACTTCGACTGAATCTCAATGTTGATATTCTGGTGAAATGACTAAATTAAAAATAGCATAGCCATTCATCAACAGTGCTGAGATGAGATTTTATGTCATCTATGGTCATGAGAAAAAATTAAGGTGGTGGGGGGTATCTTACCCCGATTTACCCTATATAGGCTATGTAGGCCTATATATAGCCTAGAACAAGGTTTAATCCGACCGCAGAGGAACATAACTGGGGTTGTCTGATATCAAGAGACATAATCCCCCAATCATAACTTCACACTTGCGCAATACGGAAATACACTATATTGCCAAAAGTTTTGGGACGTCTGCCTTTACATGCACATGAACTTTAATGACATCCCATTCTTAATCCACAGCGTTTAATATGGAGTTGGCCCACCCTTTGCAGCTATAACAGCTTCAACTCTTCCGGGAAGGCTTTCCACAAGGTTTAGGAGTGTGTTTATAGGAATTTTTGACCATTCTTCTAGAAGTGCATTTGTGGGGTCAGGCACTGATGTTGGACGAGAAGGCCTGGCTCGCAGTCTCCGCTCTAATTCATCCCAAAGGTGTTCTATCGGGTTGAGGTCAGGACTCTGTGCAGGCCAGTCAAGTTCCTCCACACCAAACTCGCTCATCCATGTCTTTATGGACCTTGTTTTGTGCACTGGTGAGCAGTCATGGTGGAACAGAAAGGGGCCATCCCCAAACTGTTCCCACAAAGTTGGGAGCATGAAATTGTCCAAAATGTCTTTATTAAGAGTTCCTTTCACTGGAACTAAGGGGCCAAGCCCAACCCCTGAAAAACTTTGATTAGAAAAGTAATCAAAAAGTAATCAAATGTAATCAGTTACATTAATAAAGTAATTAAAATAGTTACACTACTTATTACATTTTAAAAAGGGTAACTTGTAATCTGTAAACTATTACATTTCCAAAGTAACCTTCCCAACACTGAATACAGTACACAAATATTCCTTTTTGTATAGATGGTAATGAAAGACTAACACCTGTGTAGGTGTTCAGCTACATCTAATTGTTTTGAGTTTTTTTATTACATTTTTTTTTTTTTAGATTTGGAACATTCAATATCGTATTACTGTAGAAATGTAGCAAATATGGTCTTATTCAGTTTTGTATTATGTTAGGTTGAAAATAGTAAGCATGTGCAAATTGGTCTGTATGTAGGCCTACATGGAGGATAGATAGATAGATAGATAGATAGATAGATAGATAGATAGATAGATAGATAGATAGATAGATAGATAGATAGATAGATAGATAGATAGATAGATAGATAGATAGATAGATAGATAGATAGATAGATAGATTTCTATAAATCAACCACTAGAGGGCGTTATATACTCATGAAATCGGTCCTACTGATCTCTGCTCAACAGCTAGAATGCGGCCTATATAAAGAATATATTGACAAATTGACAAATTTCAAAAACACATATCGTATTCTGTTTAAAGTACCTCTGTGACATTATTATGCAATATATTTGTTGCAAGAGATTATTTACACTATTTATTTGTCACAAAATATGATCTCATCCCTATAAATGGAATGGAATTTGTCTGTATATGTCTTGAACTGCCTGTTGTTTGGTATCTATTATGTGAAACGCCATCCCGCTAGACAAACATAGCTCACCCCAAAATGTTTCAGTTGGTTAACAGAAGTCTGAGCCACACACACACACACACACACGTCTGGTTTACTCTCTATAGGCGTAATTGTTTTTATACTCTACAAACTGTATATTCGATCCTCTAACCCCAGGGTTAACAAAATACATGTAACTTAGTTACGTATTTAAAATACAAAATTTGAGAAACTGAATTTCATTACAGTTACATTTTAAATGGGTGGTAACATCATAAAAAAGTATTTTAGATTACCAAAGTGATTACTTTGAATTAAATGTCATTTATTTAATTTAAACATTAATGTAAACTGTAACAGGCAATTCATGTAAAAAGCAAATGGTGATTCTCAGACTCTGACAGTCTGCAAAAGCATCCTAAGCTACAGTCGTGCTCACAAGTTTCATACCCCTTGCAGAATATGCAAAATTGTAATAATTTTAACAAAATAAGAGGGATCTGGGATCATAAAAATTTACTTTGTTACTTTGATTTAGTACTGTCCTGAATAAGCTACACATATACATATACCCCACAAGACAAAAAATGACTGAATTTATACAAATTGCCACATTCAAAAATGTACATACCCTTGAATCTTAACTGTCTGTCATTACCTGGATGATCCACGACTGTTTTCATGTTCCATGTTAAGTCATTTGTTTATGTAATTGCGACTTTTATCTCACAATTCTGACTTTTTGTCTTGCAATTTCAAGATTATATCTCACAATTCTTACTTCTTTTCTGAGAATTGTGAGATATATGTCTAGTTATGAAACGTTTTTTCTCAGAATTGCGACTTTAATAAAAAAAAAAAAAAAAAAATTCTCACAATTCTGACTTTATAACACGCAACTGCGAGTCAAAATTGTAAGATGCAAACTCGCAATTGTGAGATAAAAAGTCGCAATTACCTTTTTTATATTTAGTGGCGGAAACAAGCTTCCATGAAACACAATGCATTGAGAGCAGGGGGTTATAACTTTTGAACAGGATGATGTGTAAATTTTTCTTATTTTGTTTTAAGATCATATTTTTTAATTTAGTACTGCCCTTCAGAAGCTAATAATTACGTTTTCCAGAAGACAAAATAAGTACAATTTACCCTGTTCATCCACTTCAAAAAGTTTACACACCCCAGATATATATATATATATATATATATATATATATATATATATATCTCTCTCTCTCTCTCTCTCTCTCTCTCTCTCTCTCTCTCTCTCTCTCTCTCTCTCTCTCTCTCTCTCTCTCTCTCTCTCTCTCTCTCTCTCTCTCTCTCTCTCTCTCTCTCTCTCTCTCTCTCTCTCTCTCTCTCTCTCTCTCTCTCTCTCTCTCTCTCTCTCTCTCTCTCTCTCTCTCTCCTCCCCCACACACACGGGACTAAAATAGAGAGTTTGTGTTCAGGAAAGGGAATTCCTTGTGCAAATCCTCTTAAAGATTAAAATAGAAGAGAAATACAAACAGCATTTCTAAATAGACTAGGATAGACTAGGACTTGTAGGACAGACTTAGTAGAAAATCAAGAATTGATTGTCATCTAACACTTCAAAGCCCTACTGTCTTGTTAAATTCAGGTCACATAGGTGAATACAGTTGTTGGTGTTTTTGTATTGTCTGTTTTCATTTTATGTCTATATTTTTATTAATTCTTATTTCAGCTTTAGTTTAATTTAATTTAGTACACAATATTAAACTAAATGAATATCTATCTGTCTGTCTGTCTGTCTGTCTATACTTTTTTTTTCTCCTTCTGATGTTTGGATGATAGGTGTCATGGGCTTGTTTTCGTGGGTTTCACACACACAGTGTAGATGATAGCTCAAATGTGTCTGTGTGATTCAAAGGCAGTAAAGCAGTGTGTTCACTCTACTCGCTGCGCTCTGTGGACTCACATGTGCCGAGGGTGGATCTGTCTTTTGTTGCCAGTCCTCTAGTCTTCCTCTCTCTCCCCCTCAGTTCTGCTCCCATGAGATCACAGCCCACATCCAGCCTCTCTGCTCTCCATCTGTTAGCTCACAGCCCTGTGGCAGCTTTACCATGTTGTTTCCTGTATGACTGTGGAGGAAGGAGGCGCACTGCCCACTCACACTGACCGTACAACAGTTCACCATCGTCTGTCACTCGTTTGATTGTGAAGGTGAGAGTGTCGCTCTCCTCACTGAACATGAATGTGCTGCAGGTGGTGCGACATCATCACATTTATATGATGTAACGTCACACCTGAGCATATTCATCTGCAGTCATGAACTACTAATGAATATTACTTTTAAAGCATTAATTATTTTTTAATAGGTCAAGATTAATTTCTGCATTTACTACACATTTTCACAATAGCACATTTATGAAGTAACGCTAGATTTATAAATACTATATATAGTTGTTTGGAATATTTAAGAAAAAAAAGTTTTTGGAAGAAGTCTCTTCTGCTCACCAAGGCTGAAATTAGTTGATCAAAAATATAGTAAAAACAGTAATATTGTGAAATATTTTCTTATTTCAAATAACTTTTCTATTGTAATATATTTAAAAATGTAATTTATTCCTGTGATGCAAAGCATCATTACTCCAGTGTTCAGTGTTGCATGATCCTTCAGAAATCATTCTAATATGCTGATTTGACACTCAGTTATTATAAATTATTATTGGTGCTCAATTATTAATAATAGTTGTTATTATTATAAATGTTAGAAACATTTTTTTGCTGCTTAATATTTTTGTAGAAGCTGATCGATTTTTTTTCTCCAGATTTTTTAATGAATAGAAAGTTGAAAAGAACAGCATTTATTTGAAATAGAAATCTTTTGTAACATTATAAATGCTTTTACAGTCACTTGAATCAAAAAGTGTGCTTGTTGAATAAAAGTACTTACTAACTCCAAACATTTGGTGTATCAAGTTTTCCACAAAAAGATGAAGCAGCACAACCGTTTTCAACATTGATAGTAACGGCTGCTGAAAATTCAGCTTTGCATCACAGGTATAAATTATATCTTAAAATATATTCAAATAGAAAATTTAAATTGTAATTGTAATTATAAATTATTAAATTGTAATAATATTTCACAATATTACTGTTTTTACTATATTTTTTGTCAAATAAATGCAGCCTTGGTGAGCAGAAGAGACTTCTTTCAAAAACATGAAAAATTTTGACCGTGTGTGTGTGTGTGTGTGTGTGTGTGTATATAATTACAAACCCGATTCCAAAAAAGTTGGGACACTGTACAGATTGTGAATAAAAAAGGAATCCAATAATTTACAAATCTCATAAACTTATATTTTATTCACAATAGAATATAGATAACATATCAAATGTTGAAAGTGAGACATTTTGAAATGTCATGCCAAATATTGGCTCATTTTGGATTTCATGAGAGCTACACATTCCAAAAAAGTTGGGACAGGTAGCAATAAGAGGCCGGAAAAGTTAAATGTACATATAAGGAACAGCTGGAGGACCAATTCGCAATTTATTAGGTCAATTGGCAACATGATTGGGTATAAAAAGAGCCTCTCAGAGTGGCAGTGTCTCTCAGAAGTCAAGATGGGCAGAGGATCACCAATTCCCCCAATGCTGCGGTGAAAAATAGTGGAGCAATATCAGAAAGGAGTTTCTTAGAGAAAAATTGCAAAGAGTTTGAAGTTATCATCATCTACAGTGCATAATATCATCCAAAGATTCAGAGAATCTGGAACAATCTCTGTGCGTAAGGGTCAAGGCCGGAAAACCATACTGGATGCCCGTGATCTTCGGGCCCTTAGACGGCACTGCATCACATACAGGAATGCTACTGTAATGGAAATCACAACATGGGCTCAGGAATACTTCCAGAAAACATTGTCGGTGAACACAATCCACCGTGCCATTCGCCGTTGCCGGCTAAAACTCTATAGGTCAAAAAAGAAGCCATATCTAAACATGATCCAGAAGCGCAGGCGTTTTCTCTGGGCCAAGGCTCATTTAAAATGGACTGTGGCAAAGTGGAAAACTGTTCTGTGATCAAAATTTGAAGTTCTTTTTGGAAAACTGGGACGCCATGTCATCCGGACTAAAGAGGACAAGGACAACCCAAGTTGTTATCAGCGCTCAGTTCAGAAGCCTGCATCTCTGATGGTATGGGGTTGCATGAGTGCGTGTGGCATGGGCAGCTTACACATCTGGAAAGGCACCATCAATGCTGAAAGGTATATCCAAGTTCTAGAACAACATATGCTCCATCCAGATGTCGTCTCTTTCAGGGAAGACCTTGCATTTTCCAACATGACAATGCCAGACCACATACTGCATCAATTACAACATCATGGCTGCGTAGGAGGAGGATCCGGGTACTGAAATGGTCAGCCTGCAGTCCAGATCTTTCACCCATAGAAAACATTTGGCGAATCATAAAGAGGAAGATGCAGTTGACAGTTGAGTAACTAGAAACCTGTATTAGACAAGAATGGGACAACATTCCTATTCCTAAACTTGAGCAACTTGCCTCTTCAGTCCCCAGACGTTTGCAGACTGTTATAAAAAGAAGAGGGGATGCCACACAGTGGTAAACATGGCCTTGTCCCAACTTTTTTGAGATGTGTTGATGCCATGAAATTTAAAATCAACTTATTTTTCCCTTAAAATGATACATTTTCTCAGTTTAAACATTTGATATGTCATCTATGTTGTGTTCTGAATAAAATATTGAAATTTGAAACTTCCACATCATTGCATTCTGTTTTTATTCACAATTTGTACAGTGTCCCAACTTTTTTGGAATCGGGATTGTATATATATATATATATACACACACACACACACACACACACACACACACACACACACACACACACACACACACACACACACACACACACACACACACACACACACTATATTGCCAAAGGTTTCGGACGCCTGCCTTTACATGCACATGAACTTGAATGACATCCCATTCTTAATCTGTAGGGTTTAATATGGAGTTGGCCCACCCTTTGCAGCTATAACAGCTTCAACTCTTCTGGGAAGGCTTTCCACAAGGTTTAGGAGTGTGTTTATGGGAATTTTTGACCATTCTTCTAGAAGCACATTTGTGAGGTCAGGCACTGATGTTGGACGAGAAGGCCTGGCTCGCAGTCTCCGCTCTAATTCATCCCAAAGGTGTTCTATCGGGTTGAGGTCAGGACTCTGTGCAGGCCAGTCAAGTTCCTCCACACCAAACTCGCTCATCCATGTCTTTATGGACCTTGCTTTGTGCACTGGTGAGCAATCATGGTGGAACAGAAAGGGGCCATCCCCAAACTGTTCCCACAAAGTTGGGAGCATGAAATTGTCCAAAATGTCTTTATTAAGAGTTTCTTTCACTGGAACTAAGGGGCCAAGCCCAACCCCTGAAAAACAACCCCACACCATAATCCCCCCCCTACCAAACTTTACACTTGGCACAATGCAGTCAGGCAAGTACGTTTTTTACTGGCAACCGCCAAACCCAGACTCATCCATCGGATAGCCAGACAGAGAAGCGTGATTCATCACTCCAGAGAACACGTCTCCACTGCTCTAGAGTCCAGTGGCGGCGTGCTTTACACCACTACATCCGACGCTTTGCATTGCACTTGGTGATGTAAGGCTTGGATGCAGCTGCTCGGCCATGGAAACCCATTCCATGAAGCTCTCTACACACTGTTTTTGAGCTAATCTGAAGGCCACACGAGGTTTGGAGGTCTGTAGCTATTGACTCTGCAGAAAGTTGGTGACTTCTGCGCACTCTGTGCCTCAGCATGCACTGACCCTGCTCTGTGATTTTACGTGGCCTACCACTTCGAGGCTGAGTTGCTGTTGTTCCCAATTGCTTCCACTTTGTTATAATACCACTAACAGTTGACCGTAGAATATTTAGTAGTGAGGAAATTTCACGAATGGACTTCGCACAGGTGGCAACCTATCACGGTACCACGCTTGAATTCACTGAGCTCCTGAGAGCGACCCATTCTTTCACAAATGTTTGTAGAAGCAGTCTGCATGCCTAGGTGCTTGATTTTATACACCTGTGGCCATGGAAGTGATTGGAACACCTGAATTCAATGATTTGGAGGGGTGTCCCAATACTTTTGGCAATATAGTGTATAATATACATACACACACACACAGTAGACAGAAGTACTCTAAATGAATATAGATATACTTGGGCCTATTTATAATTGGATTGAATGAGATGTATTGATATCATAATTCATTTAAAAAAAGCTCATGTGCACACGTTTCCGCACATTAGTTGAATTCTAATCAACAAAAAGATGAGCGGCTGTGTATGTGGAAAAGCGAAGGTCGCTGCGGTTGGCTTCTGGATAAGCTGCCGGATTTGTTTAATCTGACAGCTGAGGGTGGAGCGAGAGGTCAAACAGACCCTGACCCGCACACACGAACACAAACAAACACACACGCAAACCCACCCAGAGACAGCAGTACTAATGCTAAGTTCCTGTCAAAAATATTGACCCACAAATTGCTACTAATCCTCTGTTCTACCTTTGCACTCTAGTCTTTCTATTCGAGACTACAGTAAGTGCACTACAAAAAAATAAATAAATAAATAAAAAAAATCAATATATTTGACTTGTTTTCCAGTAAATCATCAATAAAACAAGATAACTAAGCAAATATTTCTGTCTTACATTTACATGTAATAATTTAGAAGATGCTTTTATTCAAAGCATGTCACGTTTTAAGCATAAACCTCACCAAATATAAGCTATAGACTAAATACAAAAATATACTGTATAAACAGGTATAAAATAAAAACAGTTTTATACACTATATACGCAACAAACATTCTCTAAAAAATTAAT
Source organism: Coreius guichenoti (assembly GCA_039654105.1). Taxonomy (NCBI): domain Eukaryota; kingdom Metazoa; phylum Chordata; class Actinopteri; order Cypriniformes; family Gobionidae; genus Coreius; species Coreius guichenoti. The sequence continues at coordinate 9,254,735 of CM077169.1, forward strand.
TTTATGTAATGCAATTTTACTTCTGAAAATGCAATTTTAAGATAATTTTACTAGAAAACAATATTCATTAAGAATTTTTCTTTTCAGTAAAGGACAAAATTGGACATTCATCACATCAAGATCTTTAGTGCCAGTTAAACACTTTGGCTGAATGAACAGCTTGTCACTAAAGATGAGCAGACAGCAGAAGCTTTTTCAGACGCCTTCTCTCTCTGCGCATTTATTTTTTAAATACATAATACTGCTATTTTTACTTTGCTCAGAAAAGTGTGCTGAGGGAGGGGAGGGAAACGGGTCCATCATGGTGACCTTTAAGCATTATAGCTTTGCAGCCATAATCCAACTAGGCTGTCCAAACCCTGATAGCACTCATCTCTCTTTCTTAGTCTGGTCTATCGCTTCCACTTTTGTGCCGTCTAAAAACGACACCTACCCTTCCCCCTTCATGCTTCCATCCTCCGTTCCCCTCTCTGATCTAGTTATTGAATGGCAGCTGAGATATTATCTGGCCATATTCAGGGACTCGACAGCATAGATCTGTGGGGCCAGAGAGCAAAATGGCCACTTATTCACATAACTGGCACATTTAATACTTACAGAAATGTCAGTTTAGTCTTAAGGGCCATTCACACCAAGAACGATAGCTATAAAGATAACTATATTAGCATCCACACTAACAAACGATAATGCTCTGTTTATGATAAGCGCGCGCTGCAGGTTTGTTGTCTGTGGCTGCCGCTTTAAATGCTCGAGCTCTTTAAAGCAGAATTAATTCTGATTTGCTGTCAATGTTTTTTTTTAAATTGCTCATCAGCTGTAAAAAAAATCATTCTGAAAGTGCAAATACTTAAAGCTTTGGTTAAAAATGATCCAAGTACATAACCAGCCAGTGTAAAACTATCTCCTTACCTTAGCCCGATTCACAACGGTAAGCTTGTAATAATGTGTTATAATTTGAGTGGTACTGGTAGCTTTCCACGGGAAATTTGAGAATGGCGCTACTCGTCTTTGCGTCTGTATACATAAAGAAAGAGTCCGGCTAGTAGGCTATAGCACATGTGAGGATGCTGCAGGTGGCGGATCATTTATAGCCTTTTCTCACAGCAGCTGGAATAATTAAACTTATTTTGATGGCTGATTGTAATCCAGAAAAGATCAAATGACAATCATCAGTGACAACTGGAGATTCACCCGTAGACTGAACAGAAATTTAAATCTACAGGTAACGCTAATACACACTAAATACACAGTCACGCAATGCTGACGTTGTTAACATTAACAATTTGAGAACAAAGTATAACAATAATAATAACGGTTTGATGTGATTTTTTTCCTCAGTTGGTCAGAACAAAAGTGGCAGACATACTTGTTCAGATGATATTTTACGGGGAAAATTCTTATTTTGGTCATACTTCCAAGATGTAGAATCTGTGATTCCGAAGTACAGTATCCACACCTGTACGGTGAATGAATGACAGCCACACATACTCCTCAAAACATTAGATTCATCCGCACTGAGGAGCCGTGCTGATGCACAACCCATGTAAAGATAATAATTCCACAAATAACTGCAATTGCAGGTTTCAAACAGAGATGGCGACAAAGAGGCAAAACTTACAGACTGCAGCTTTAATTATTTGACTAGTAAACTATCAGTATACATAAGTCCACTTGTAGTATATTTGCAGTACAAGCGAAAAACTAGTTGTGTGCTCAAAGTTCACTACTGTTACACTTAAAGTATACTTTTATACACTAAAAAGTGGGTCAAAAATATAGACTCTAGTCCCAAGTAGTATTGAAACTGTACACTTACAAGTATACTACTAGAACATTGATATTAGTATACTTACTACTTAAAGTATACTTAAAAATATACTTGAACTTTCCTTAAATATACTTTAAAAAAAATGAAGTATACTTATTTTTGTAAGGGGTAGCCTACTCCAAAACAAGCAGGTATATGCGTTTTTCTCTTTTAGGTCCACCTCGCTGGTGGCAGGTTATTATAATGTAGGGGGAGGGGATGTTGTCATTTCTAAGGAGATTTTATTAGACAAAAATGTGTAAAATACAAGATGAGACATCAATCATTTTGGACCTAAAAGAGAAAAACGCATATAACTGCTTGTTTTACTAGCAACTGGAAGAAGAAAATCAGGATTTGTTGGTGTGTCTTGCTTGAAAGTTCATGGATTCAGTTCAGTAAGTGTCAAGTTAAAGGGACAGTTCACCCAAAAATAAAAATTCTGTCATCATTTACTCATCATTTACTCACTCACTCACTCACAGTTGTTCTAAACCTGTATGAGTTTCTTTCTTCTGTTGAACACAAAAGAAGATATTTTAAAGAATGTTGGCAATCCAACCGTTTCTGGTCCCCATTGACTTATTATCATAGTATTTTTTTTCCTACTATGGAAGTCAATGGCTACCGTCAACTGTTCAAACATTCTTTAAAAGTATCTTCTTTTGTGTTCAACTGAAGAAAGAAACTCGTACAGGTTTGGAACAACTTGAGGGTGAGTAAATGATCATGGGTAATAAAAATCATGGATGGATCCAACTGCAACAAGCAGTAATATTATTCAGACTGTGTTACCAAAACTATACTAAGGTTAATGTTAGAGGTTAGTATTTGTTTCAGTGTTTTGTACGCAATCAGAACTGTGATTGACATGACCAATGAAATCTTTAGAATCAGTTGCGGGTTTGTGTAACTGGTTTGGGGCATGACAACGTTACACTAACTGTATTACCTTTCCCCAACCATCAAGCTGTTGCAAAGGAAATGGCTGGAGTTTACTAATTGGGAAGCACCTTAAGTTCTTTTGCCCATTGAAGAAAGACTGTAAAAAGAGAGATATTACAAAAGAGAGAAGGTCAGAGGAATATCACTGGGAAAAGAAGGGTTGTGATCAGGCAAGAACTTTAGGACCCACGTTAATATTAGTAAAGCTTTCCAGCGCTGGAGAGACCGAAGTGGGAAGGCCTAAAAACAGACGCAGAGGTTGCGTTGTTTCTGCTCCACACGTGAGTAACATTGGATCTGCTGTTTCACAGAACCAAGATATGCTGTTGTTGTAATGTTAGCTGTAGTAACAGGACAGTTTTGAGTGTCATTGTTTGTCTGAAGCTGCTGGAGACTAACAATTAACTCTTGCTTCTATATACTCTTGTGTACTGTATGTTCATTTTTTGTTCTTGTCGTTCGTTCATCTTCTTTTCTTTATTTTGCTTTGCTTTAGCTGTGATAAAGAGACATCCACTCTTGCATTGTTCATGCATTTTGGGGGCGGAGCAATGAAGGGAGGGGTGTGTTTGTTTGGGTTGATTTCAAATATCAACAGTGTTTCTCAGAAATCACTTACTGCACCTTTAAGTAAGCAAAGATGGCAGAATCCAGAATGCTAAAGGATAACTCTCTCAAAATATTACAGACCTCCAAGACTGAATCAATCAAAACCACAAAAGATACATTTTTAAGATAGTGAACAGAAACAGGCTCTCTACATTTTCAGTTTTTTTTTTTTAATTTTAAGTTCATTCCTTTTAACCACATATTTAGCAGTCAACATCAAAGTAGCCCAATTCTTAAAAAGTAACAGCATAGAAATGTCCATTTTTGATTGGATGTAAAACAGACATAAACCTCTTTTGTTTAGCTTACAAGAGGCAGTATATGTTCAAGGATGAGTGTGTGTGCGTACATGTTTGTGTCTTTATGTATATTTGGAAAGGTGTGAAACACCTGAGACGCAGTCACGATAAGTGGGAATGACTGGCGATGGTTTCATTTCAGCAATCAGTTTCTGATATCTATTGTTTTCATACATTTGTGTGTCTTAAGGCTTTAGCCGTTTCGTACTCTACGTACGGTACATAACCAATATATACAAATCAAAAGTAGTACATCTACCCCCCGCGGTGACATCATTGACTGTGACAAGCGCAGCACCAGGACAAAGTAAGGGTACGTGTTAAAGCGGGAATTCACATCTGTGTGAGTGACAGCACCATATAGTCTTTCACGTAACATTCATAAGTGCAACACGTTAGCTATGTCCCGCCACTGGTGTTCACAGAAGACGGCGTATGAGAGGAGTAACGCAGACTCAGAAAGTCGGGGGGGGGGAAAGGTTGAACTACACAGAAAGCAGAGCCTACTTCGGTGGGAGTGGGTCGTGAGAAACTTCAAGACACCAATTTTTAACAAGACACAATCTTGAGAAGGAAGTTCACTTTTTGTTTGCACTTTTTTAAAACACTTGTAACAAAGAAAAACAAGACAAAAAAAAGCATATCAATACAAAAGGCATACAGCCCTAAACCCCTTGCCCTCTCAAGGAGAAAAAAAAAAAAAAGAATAAGAAAATCAAAATCAAATCGAACCCTTTCTCTCTGTCTGTGGACAGTGACGTCACAAACTATCGAATATATATATATATATATATATATATATATATATATATATATATATATATATACACACATATACATATACACACACACACACAGTACACACCACCCTCCCCCCTTTCCAAAATACACAGTGCTCTAATGCTGTCATGGCTACAACTCACACAAGTTTTATACTTTTTATATTTTATTTCTTTTTTTTGGGGATTTCATTTAAGATTTAAGAACTATCCAACAGCAGCATTCCATATGTAAAGAATGAACAAACCGATTTGTTTAAATTCCGTTTTTGGTGCATCAGTCTAAAAAAATTATATATTCTACAATTCAAGATCTCACTTTGTGATGCAACAATAGATTTCAGTACATTCAAACATACAGATCCCTCACTAGGCTCCCTACAGAACCCACTTTACTCACTAGTGTTATAGAAAACAACTCTCCCTAGTCCGATCAGGCACGATAATAACAGGCTACTGATTACCCACTTTCCACAATTGTAGCGCCACCAACAAACTAACAAATACGTCCCAATCATATTTTTTTTAATGCAGTTTATGACTTTTTATGTTTTTTTTTTTTTTAATCGACACGTTTTCATTTTTGTGCAGGGAAAAAAACGTTTTTTTTTGGCTCTGCGAGCACCGAGTTAGAATTTAGGATGTGTAAAATAAGTATATATTTATATGTATCTATAGTGCAAATCAACTACACATTGAAACTAACGATAAGGAGAACCGAAGCAACTAAGGCAATCACTATATATATTTATATTTTTTTATAGTCTATGTTTTAACATATAAATGTAGATCAAATATAAAATACTTTATCCATATACATACATATAGGGTAGATCTCTCTCTTTTTCTGTGAACTATATACACATCTTGACTACATTTAGCTGAAATGGTAACTAGCTGGGTAGCAGGAGTGAAACTGCAATGCAGTGCTGCAGTCATCGACGAACACACACACACACACATTCACACACTCTTACAATGAGTCTGATGGCGCAGGAGCAGAAAGGGTCCGTCGTTCATACAGTAGGTAATCTGAAGCCTCAGACCTTTGTATCAGTGTCTGCAGTCCATGCAATAACGCAAAGCTCTGCTATACCATGGAATGTGCTTCTAGAATTGCCCTCGCACTTCTAGGGCTAAACAGTCAAGAGAAAAGAAAACGGACAAATGTGAAGTAGATGCATCACACACAAAAAACGCCACTGTCCTTAGAGAGAGAGGAAGAGATACCTGAGATCCAGACGTCAACCCTCTTCCCACCCCCGTTTCATAAACCCAACCCACAAACCCTTCGAAGAATCTCATGCTGCAAACGCTTCAGTCATTTCGCCCCTTGGTTGTAGTAATAAAATTCAAGATGGCAGGTCAGGGGGCATTTAAAGTATAGCATATGCTTAAAAATCTCTTAGGAATCCGTCTGTAAGTCCAGTTGAGGGGTGTATTGCTACCGCCCTGATGATTTCGCACAGCATGAGTATTATGAGTGCTTTTTGGGTAAAACAAAAAGAGGAAACAACACGTCAGTGATCGCTGCCCGTGCAGTGACGGGAGTGTCGGGTATTAGACAGTGCAGGTAGATATTTTTTGTTTGAGACTAGCTAACACACTACGTCTGATACATCACTAAAGTAGCTGCAGTCCCTTCGGAGAGACGTTTTAGAAAACAAAACGACATGACAGCACATCTTTTGACACGAAGCAATCCTTGCCTGTATGGTAGAAGTAACCCTTTTGCTCTGATCTCGCAGCTTTCCCAAATCCGGTTCTTGGTTATTAAGCGGGACGAGGCAAAGCTGGCTTCAGACGAGTGTAAAAAGGCCACTCCTTCGGACGTTGTCATCTAAGTGCAAAATACCATGCTCTGGTTGGTTAGCTAACTGGTCAGATGACCCAGCCCTGTGTCTGGACGGTTCAGTTTTTGATTGAAGGAACGTAAAGGGCTGCGTAAGACAGCCTGGGTGCGATTGTCCCAGAGTGCGACAGTGACTAGGCAGTGGGTGTGGTATGGTACACATTCTTCATCTGGCTATGAGGTCTTTAGGGTGTTTTGAGGGTCTTCTGGGAATGAGACTGTCCCAAATCATGTGCCTCTCTCCAGGATGGTGGGGTGGGAGCAAAGGCAAATGGGTGGGAAGATCTGATTGGTGCGGCTTGGCGAAGAAGGGTCGGCCTTTCTCCCAGTTAGTGCTGCATATATGAGGTCTGGTTGGTGGGCGGCACATCCAAATTCCAATACTTTTTTACGTGCTTCCTCCTCTTGACTCACACACGCACACCTAGACTGGATTTTTCAGAGCAAGGGAAAGACTTTTTCGTTGTTTCGGTCACAAAGGAGACAACCCGTTCAAGTATTAGAGGAGGACCTGGCTGAAGGTGGTTGGAGGTTCAGGTTGAAGTGTTGGGAGATGAGTGGCTGAGGAACCGGGGCAATCTGTGCTCTTATAGACTGCAGCCCAGCGCTGGGCTCTTCTCCTGAGTGTTGGCGAGGCGACGGAGACTGGCACTGGAATAGCCTTCATCGCTGCAGCTACTGCGCAAGCTCCCCCGCTCGTCCGAGTCGCTTACGCTGCTGGTGCTCCACTCCAGGTCTCCCAGCAGATAGTCTGTTCCTTCCACGTCAACGTCCACCTCTTCTGCAAAGCAAACACAAGAAAGAAATTCTTAGGATTGTTTGGCTTTATCCTTTCTATGTCTGTAGTGCATCACAGAATGAAACCAAACAATTATGAATAAAAATTGAGATATTTTAAATCAACAGCCCTAATAAAATTGCTTTTAAAGATTTATTTGACGTTAACAAATAATAATTGAGTAATTTGTTTTGATTGCAAATTTTTGCAAGTATCAGTGGTCTGGACTAGGGGGGGCCGCTGGAGGGGGGACGGAAGGGTCAGTTTCATGTGAAGAATCTGGGCAATTTCTAAGAGATCTTCATTATGTAAAACCAATAAAAAATAACTGATCACAAAAAAAACTGCCCTATAAAAACTGGTAGAGCATGGTGCTAGTATACGGTGAATGCAAAGTAAATCACTTTGGTAAAAAGTGTCTCCCAAATGGCAGCAACAATAACAAAATCGAAACATTTTATTAACAATAAGTCAGGTCTTTGCACCATGCACAGGGATGCACTATAAGTGACTTCACTATACAATAGTGGAAAAAATGCATTGTTGAAATCCAAGCAAAAGATCATTTTATTTTACATTTTATATTATCATTATACACTCACCTAAAGGATTATTAGGAACACCATACTAATACTGTGTTTGACCCCCTTTCGCCTTCAGAACTGCCTTAATTCTACGTGGCATTGATTCAACAAGGTGCTGAAAGCATTCTTTAGAAATGTTGGCCCATATTGATAGGATAGCATCTTGCAGTTGATGGAGATTTGTGGGATGCACATCCAGGGCACGAAGCTCCCGTTCCACCACATCCCAAAGATGCTCTATTGGGTTGAGATCTGGTGACTGTGGGGGCCATTTTAGTACAGTGAACTCATTGTCATGTTCAAGAAACCAATTTGAAATGATTCGAGCTTTGTGACATGGTGCATTATCCTGCTGGAAGTAGCCATCAGAGGATGGGTACATGGTGGTCATAAAGGGATGGACATGGTCAGAAACAATGCTCAGGTAGGCCGTGGCATTTAAACGATGCCCAATTGGCACTAAGGGGCCTAAAGTGTGCCAAGAAAACATCCCCCACACCATTACACCACCACCACCAGCCTGCACAGTGATAACAAGGCATGATGGATCCATGTTCTCATTCTGTTTACGCCAAATTCTGACTCTACCATCTGAATGTCTCAACAGAAATCGAGACTCATCAGACCAGGCAACATTTTTCCAGTCTTCAACTGTCCAATTTTGGTGAGCTTGTGCAAATTGTAGCCTCTTTTTCCTATTTGTAGTGGAGATGAGTGGTACCCGGTGGGGTCTTCTGCTGTTGTAGCCCATCCGCCTCAAGGTTGTGCGTGTTGTGGCTTCACAAATGCTTTGCTGCATACCTCGGTTGTAACGAGTGGTTATTTCAGTCAAAGTTGCTCTTCTATCAGCTTGAATCAGTCGGCCCATTCTCCTCTGACCTCTAGCATCAACAAGGCATTTTCGCCCACAGGACTGCCGCATACTGGATGTTTTTCCCTTTTCACACCATTCTTTGTAAACTCTAGAAACGGTTGTGCGTGAAAATCCCAGTAACTGAGCAGATTGTGAAATACTCAGACCGGCCCGTCTGGCACCAACAACCATGCCACGCTCAAAATTGCTTAAATCACCTTTCTTTCCCATTCTGACATTCAGTTTGGAGTTCAGGAGATTGTCTTGACCAGGACCACACCCCTAAATGCATTGAAGCAACTGCCATGTGATTGGTTGATTAGATAATTGCATTAATGAGAAATTGAACAGGTGTTCCTAATAATCCTTTAGGTGAGTGTATATTATGTTATATATTATATTATTTATAATTTATAGTATTTTTTGGCATATACTCCCTCTTTGTAAGTAGTTAATTGCAGAGTGAAATCAAAACATGAAAATCTACAAAAACTAAAAAAAAAATTGTTTAATTGTGATTAGATATATGAATCAAAAGCCATAATAAACCTGTGTATGTAAACTGCATGTAATATATACAGTATACTGAATAAACAGTGAATGCAGATGGTGAATTTCAATATACAATAAAAAATGCATTTCTGTGGAAAAAAAATTATAAAATATAAGAGAATTTTATATTAACATTTTAAATGATATTATAATTATATTATTATAATGTATATTGTAATTTATGTATTACTATAAATATATAATTTATACTATTTATCAAAACTATATTATATACACTTAATTGAAGCAATTAGCTGTTGTTTTTCTTTATTATTATTCATAATTTAGTAATTTATTGGTTGAAGTCTTTTTTTCCAATAAAATAGAGAAAATAAAATTTGTCTTTTTATTAAAATAATCAATAGGTTAATGGATTATCACAATAGTTGTTATGAAGCTCTAGGCTAAATGTAAAAGGTAAAAACACAAGACATTTTGCTTAGACAATAACACAAACCACAAAGGTTTGATGGAAGATGTTAACACAGATGTCTGATAGTATGTCTACACTGCAAGCAAGTGGTCTGACACGACAAACAAGATTGATCACGCTGTAATCAATGAAGCAGTCAACAGTGCACACTTACATAAAGGGAGCGCTCTAGTTTTGCTCTGTGTCATTCAGCTTGTCTAACAAACATTCATATTAACATCTGCCAAACTTTCCTTGATAATGCTTGTCTTGTCACACGCATAGTACACTCACCTAGTTTTATGCTGCATTTGTTCCTTTAAATGTTAAAAAAATCTATTCACATGCACATCATTTATAATTACGTGAAAACTACATGGTGTGAGCTGTAATTTCGTTTAAGGCTTGTTTTCAATCGATCGTTATTAAGGTTATAGCATTTTCATGTGCATTTTAAAGTGTGCTACGTTTAGTCATTCTGGCCCATTATCTCCATGGCAACATTCCAATTTAGGTGTTAAAGCATTCATCTTGGTGCTGCATGCTACAGTCTGTCTATGTGCCATCTGTTTGTAGGACAGGCCACAGCATATACAAAATCACTCCAAGACAATTACTTGTCTGAATTCTGAGAAAAACCATGTGAGCTTCCTGTGTGATCATCAAACTTCGTGTATCCGCAAGTGAACCTGAATCTTGTGTGTGATGGTGTATGGGAGTGTACAGTCAGTAAATGACAACTGGTTCTAGGTAGAAGCATTACCACTAAAAAAACCTTTCACAAGCAAAGGGCTTCTGGGTATTTTTAAAGTGTTCTTAGAAGCCTCAAATGGATCTTACCTATTTGACTCTGCTGTGCTCAAGGTAAATAATGCATGTATAACAATGTGACATAAATGCATAAAAACAAGATTTTTTTTTTTTTTTTAATGATTAAATAAATAAAGGAATACAATTTCTTCTCAGATTCTGTTTAATGTGTACTAAATGAGCAGTACACGTTTCGACATGTAGCAAAAGCAAACAGTTCAGCTCCCTTGTTTGTTCTATAGCTTTACATTCACCATCCATCCACATTTGTTTGACTGTGTAGTCTGTTGCCAATTTTCCCATCTGTATTTGTGTCTGCTTTGTTATTTAACTTCCCTTTTATTATTTATTTTTACAACATTTTAAATACATTTTTAATCAATTGCTACTTTTGACTTTTTATTATGATTATTTTTTTTTAATTCTGTTAATTTTATTATGTAAAGTACTTTGAATTACCATTGTGTATGAAATAAATTCACCTTGCCTAATATTTCAGAATATGGATTTCAGTCTGTAATGATTTGCAATTGCAACTTTTTTTCCATCATGCTCAGGTAACATGAGGTGTGCCCACATCTGTCATAAAAAATGTACTCATAAACTAATATAACAAATATTAGAAAATCCCATATTAGTTGACCACTACAAATAATGAAATCATGAGGAAAAATATATCAAAATGCCTTAAATTACAGTCTTATATCTAATGTTTAAAGGATTAGTTCACCCAAAAAAAAAAAAATAAAAAAAATAAATCTGTTCCTCATTTAAAGTGGTGGTGTCTTCAGAAAATTTGGACTAAATCGCTCAATTCATATGGATTAGTTTTACGATCTCTTTATGAACATTTTGAAGCAACAAAGTGGTAGTTGCGTAGCTGTCAACGGAGGGACAGAAATCGCTCAAATTTCATTAAAATATCTTCATTTGTGTTCTGAAGATGAACGAAAGTCTTATGGGTTTGGAACAACATGAGGGTGAGAAATTAATAACAGAATTGTCATTATTGGGTGAACTATCCCTTTATTGTAATAATGCTGTAAAAATATTCTAAGCAATATCTACTTATTTGTTTCATTCTTTAGAACTATGGTTTTATACTTAAACACATATGTGACTATAATTCGCACGTGATGTCATGTGAGCCGCTCATACATCTTTTACAGGCTGTTTTCACAGTTGGATTGAATCTTTGGTCCAAACTAGAGTTTGATTCACAAATCAAATTCATGGGATATTATTATCTGGGATTAAACATGTGACGTTTGTTTGCCAGACCAAATCCTTAACCATTTAGCTACCAAAATCCATACATGAATGTGTGTCTGTCTCTGCTACAGTTTAAATATGCTTTTGTCAGTTGAGACAAACAGTGGAGACAAACGTGGGAAATGTTGGAGCATGCATGCTAAACAACGTGCTATCTGATCATTTTTGATGTCTCTAAGACTATGTTCAAACAGTCAGCCCAATTCTGATTATTTGTGAATCCGATTGGATTCTGATCTAAATGATTGACTGTCCACACGGTGTATCGCGACTGTTCAGATCCAATTTGTGTGTCCCATGGCGCTCTTTCCTTTTACAGACTATCTGTGTGGGTTTATGTTTTCTATGGCAACGATGTTGTGTTGGTATGGACAGGTTGGACTGGTTTGAAATGTTGCCTAACAATATGACAATGCGAAGACCTTTAGGAGGCTGGAATGCACGGCTTTATTCCGTCTCCGTCACACAGTGAAAGAATTGAAAACACCTCATTACTGGACCATGGGGATGTCTCCATTATATTATAATTTTCTGTGCGGCCTGCACATCAACAAAAACACAACGCAACCTTGTTTCTGAAACGACATCTGATGCGTTTACATTTTACATGCGTGAGAAAGTCAGGGTTCCCACACCTTGGATAACTTCAAATTCAAGGACCTTTCAAGAACTTTCCAGGTCCAATACCCTCAAATTCAAGGACCTAATGTGGGTACACATTTCAAGTGAGAGCAAGGTTACATCGTGTTACCTTGTAAGATACATAGTTATGTTTGACACATGAAAACTGTAACAATGTAAAAAAGCATTTTTTTTTGCATTTATTTTTGGCCATATGACAGAGATCTGATATTCTATTTGTCGTATTTCTGTTTTGCATAAAACTGAAGAATATTCGGTATTCTATACTGTATTCTAAAATGATCTGATCTGGAAAGTGAAATACAGGCTAGCTATGAGAAATCCGAAATGAGATTTGAATAGGATTTCAAACCACATATGAATGTAGCTTGAAATGGATTTGTAAAAATGGGATTTCATGCATGTTTTGCCGTTCGTGCACAAAAAAAAAAAAAAAAAAAAAAAAAAAAAAAATCGGATTTGGACTGACAGCATGAACAAGGCTTCAGACTTTAAGACCCTTGTTGACCATATCCGTGAGTATATACCTTGGTCGGAGTCGGATTTGTCCGAAGAGATGGTAGAGCCCATGCTGTCCATGCGTGTGCGCTCCACACCCAGCTGCTCCAGGCGTCTGCGCAGGTGCCTTTGTTCTCTTTGCAGCTGGTCTATAGTGTGCTGGGCCTTCCGCTCGCCATCTTCCAACCTCTGCAAAGACACAGATGTGTTCAAGTCTTATTGTAAAATGGATAACTGCCATTATAAAATGGCCGATTTACATACATGTGACTGCGCATCAGCTGAATTCTGTATTTACACTACCATTCAAACGTTTGAGGTCAGTAAGATTTTTTTAAAAGAAATTAATACTTTTATTCAGAAGTTAAAGCCAGGAAAAGCCAAATTTCCAAAACGATTTTTCAGACTGTATTTAACATTATTGGTTCATACAGCATTATATTTGTTATATAGTACAATAATCTGTAAATATGTTTTTTCATTGGTTTTCTCAAAGTGACCTGCATATATTGACCTTTGACACAACAGTTTTGCGTAATGAAAAAGTGCACCTTGAATTCATTCAGTTGTGTTTGAGAATCACTAAACTATCACAAAAATGTTGCGATAAAATCAATCTGCTTGTATAATAAATTTATTTTTATGTATGATAATTCCCTTTCAGTCTGTCGCTACTACGTCACGTCGGTCGGAACTTCTCCATTCCCTCCTTTAGGGAAGGTGGGTTACCATACATAACCAAGACGCTGCCTTTCAGTAGGTCACTACTATGTCACGTGACGTCTCTGGTCCCTCCTTCAGAGAACGAGGGTTACCATACGTAACAGAGACGTTTTATATTTTTGAAAACTGAATAGGGGAAATAGAGTATGGAAAAATCTTTGTGTTTCCAGTTTTCCCCCCCCCCCATACTTTTCCAGACCTGGAAAATTGCTCAAATCAAATTCCATACTTTTCCAAACTGTGTAGGAACCCTGTTTCTTTGCATTTATTGTCAGTACTGGGCTTGCAGTTCATATGGGTAGGGTACTTTGTACTGTGTGTGTGGATGACCGTGTTCGTCTGCCACCACCAAATACCATTTTTGACCCAGGAAAAACCCTGTTAAGCATTGGGGGTTTAAGCTCACAGGACATTTTAAGCAGTTCAGCGTCTTGTCTAACAACACCACTTAACCATGGTAAAATCTCAGTAACTGCCTCTTGTGACTTGCTGCTTTAATATCAGATCACTGCATTTTGGTCTTCTGAGAATAGTCTTGTGCTTTCATGCCACCAAACAATATTAACTACCAAGGGGACGATGGCACATACCTTGATGTGTTCCTTAGCCCTCATAAGTAGGCTGAGGGTTGTGTGCCTGTTTGAGTCTGGTCCTAAGGGCACGAGGGATTTCAAGCGCTCCAAACACAGTCGTAAATGTGCCCTCCTGAGTGGTTGACGTGAGGAAAAGAGAAAAAGAGAGTGAGTCATAAAAGCAATGCAACTTCAACAACACATTTAATAAGCAGTAGTAACAACATGAATCATAAAAATAAGAAGAATGTGAGTACGATCTGCAAAGTTAACACGTTTCAGTTTGTTCCTCACATAAAGGTATAGTAAGAATTCAAAAGACTTGGAATATAGTGCATGAATCATACCAACTAGTTTTATCATACATCTATGCTTCTGTGTCATTTTTGAAGCTTGAAAGCTTCAGTTCCTGTTCATTATAACTGCATGGGGGCAAAAAACAAGCACAAAACTAATCTGTTACACAGAAGAAATACAGATTTGGGGAAAAAAAAAGGGGGGGGGGGCGGCAAGGCCCGGTTGAGTTGAGTTAGTAGGGTGTTGAAACTCGCAGTTATGGTAAGGGGCGTGACATTTCTGAAACACACTTAAAGTGGTTGACCAATCAAAACACACTTGTCCAGCTGACCAATCAGAGCATATTGTGCTTTTCGGTAGGAGGGGCTTCATAGAGTAAACAGAGCGTTATTAACAGACTGGAAAGAGAGATGCTGCAACAATGTAAAATATGTGAAAAATGTTTTTTGAAGATTCAAGCATGAAAACCTATCCGAGTAGACCCCCCAAAAAACAATTAAGACTTTGAAAAAGGGCATAATAGGTCCCCTTTAATAATGTGAAATGCCTAACATTCCAGTGAATGAACATAACATCAAGATATTATTATTCTGACATTCACATTTAATGGTACGAATCCAACAAATAAACCTGTTTTTTATATATGGATCATTAAGTTTATTCAACCGAACGCTAATCTAACTTCCTTCCTTTCTTGTGCGTGTCAACGGGATTCACAGCTGCTGGGGGGTGTGGTGATGATAGGTGCCAGCGGCCACATGACCTGTTATGCAACCTGCCAGAAACTGCAGACTGCTTTGCTTTGCTGCTGTATTTGTATGGAGGCGTGGGTCACAACCCAACTATTTTACTGCTGCTGCTCAGCGGCTGCGTATAAACGTCTGCATGTTAGAAATGCGTGTTCTGCCAGCAGACAAGTGTGTTGGCTGTGGGCAGCTCTAAAGCCACTATAGTTAAGCATATAATAATTTAAATTTAGAGCATATAACAAGAGGATGTAAAATGAAAGGTGTCATTTTGCCATATGCAAATGTTGAGAAGATCACGCAAATTTTGTGGTCACAAACAAATTACTGTGAAAAAAACTAAAATACTATTCCGACCTTATAGCAACAAGATTCATAACCTACAAAAAACTATAATTCCAGTTAACACACTAAAATACACGATAATACAGCTATAATGTGAAAAAAGCTTAATATCGCAACTGTGTTGTTGCAAAAATTATATTTATATTTATGTTTACTAAAATAATTTACTATTAATTATAATGTATAATAACTAAATAACTTAATTATAATTTACAAAATAAAATTAAAAATGTAAAAAACAGACATTAAAAAAAATCTGTAAAAACATTAATATGAAATAGTGGCCAACTGCGTTTCTCTTAAATGTTGCAGCTGCAGTTCAAGGCCAGTTTAAAGCAAATTATTAAAATTAATGTGCAAACACAGGGTAAATGAGAGCAATATCATACTGCCAAAGGACAGGTTGTGTGTACACCTGCCTCTCCAGCAACACGCATACATAAACATGTGCTGAAGAACACACCCAGACAAAGAGTAATGTTTGCACCACTGCTCGTCGCTTTCATACAGTGCGAGGTTAAGTGGTCCGAAGGTCGGGAATACTATTACATAACTTTAGAATTTGCCACCAAAGTGGTGACATAACCTAAGTGGCCTGGTGTTTGTTAAGCAAATACAGGCTGCGTGTGCCGTCCGCCATTTACACACAATGGGTGTTGCTGTCACAGGGTCAGTCACAGTACATGCAGATTCGTTTCTCTTTCTCATCCGTTTTCTCTCCTTGTACACTACCGTTTAAAAGTTTAGGGTCATTAAGATATACAATATATTGCCAAAAGTATTGGGACACCCCTCCAAATCATTGAATTCAGGTGTTCCAATCACTTCCATGGCCACAGTTGTATAAAATCAAGCACCTAGGCATGCAGACTGCTTCTACAAACATTTGTGAAAGAATGGGTCGCTCTCAGGTGCTCAGTGAATTCAAGCGTGGTACTGTGATAGGTTGCCACCTGTGCAATAAGTCCATTCGTGAAATTTCCTCACTACTAAATATTCCACGGTCAACTGTTAGTGGTATTATAACAAAGTGGAAGCAATTGGTCACAACAGCCAATAGCCATTAGCTCAAAAACAGCGCGTAGAGAGCTTCATGGAATGGGTTTCCATGGCCGAGCAGCTGCATCCAAGCCTTACATCACCAAGTGCAATGCAAAGTGTCGTAAAGCACGCCGCCACTGGACTGCAGTGGAGACGTGTTTTCTGGAGTGACGAATCGCACTTCTCTGTCTGGCTATCCGATGGACAAGTCTAGGTTTGGTGACACCACCAAAGTGTAAAGTTTGGTGGAGGGGGGATTATGGTGTGGGGTTGTTTTTCAGGGGTTGGGCTTGGCCCCTTAGTTCCAGTCAAAGGAACTCTTAATTCTTCAGCATACCAAGACATTTTGGACAATTTCATGCTCCCAGCTTTCTGGGAATGGCCCCTTCCTGTTCCAACATGACTGTGCACCAGTGCACAAAGCAAGGTCCATAAAGACATGGATGAGCGAGTTTGGTGTGGAGGAACTTGACTGGCCTGCACAGAGTCCTGACCTCAACCTGATAGAACACCTTTGGGATGAATTAGAGCGGTGACTGCGAGCCAGGCCTTCTCGTCCAACATCAGTGCCTGACCTCACAAATGCGCTTCTTAGAAGAATGGTCAAAAATTCCCATAAACACAAAGCCTGGGAAAGCCTTCCCAGAAGAGTTGAAGCTGTTATAGCTGCAAAGGGTGGGCCAACTCAATATTAAACCCTACGGATTAAGAATGGGATGTCATTAAAGTTCATGTGCATGTAAAGGCAGGCGTCCCAAAACTTTTGGCAATATAGTGTAAATATATTTAAGATGTCAATACTTTTATTTAGCAAGGATGCATTAAACTTTGAACTTTCTATTAAATCAAAGAATACTAAAAAAATGGGTTTCACAAAAATATTAAGCAGCACAACTGTTTTCAACATTGGTAATAATAAGAAATGTTTCTTGAGCACCAAATCAGCATATTAGAATGATTTCTGAAGGGTTATGTGACACTGAATAGTGATGCTGAAAATTCAGCTATATTGCGGTTTTGCTGAATTTTGATCAAATAAATACAGCATTGGTGAGCATAAACATTTTTTAAAAATCTCAGCGACCCCAAGCTTTTGAATGATATTTTATATGAAACAGGATATTCCCTGCCCACAGTCACAGCATGCTGTGTCCCTATACAAAAAAGACCAACCCAGTTCTGTGGGACACCATATATCTGTTCTACCATGATCCTTTAAACAGGTCCATATGACTTTTAGCGTAAATCACCATCCTCTCCCAGCCTTTGGCTTCTGACCTCTAAGTAATTGTCTTAACCTCACTGGAGAACGGTACATGCCAAGGCATGTGTGGTGGCCTGGAGCTCAGGTTACAGATCTAAACCCTCTCTCAAGACAAACAGGCCACGGGTATGTGAAGTCCATCTTGAGAACAAACACACTGCCTCGCAAGCAAATTTAACCTGTGCTTATGTTGGAGATGGTGAATGTCTGCTATTGTGGCTCCTGTTGACAAAAAGAACATTGTTAACAGCAGTTGTTTGCGTATTCTCTTAGGCAACCCTGCACTGTTAAACTATAAAAAACAGCCTTTCGCTTGCCTATAGGATGAGCGTGTATGACATTCTGCCCGTAACTGGTGCAGGGTGAAATTGCATGCCATGTGTGACATTGAGGTCACTGGGACAAAATGTAACAGTTTCACATGATACAGGTGTGTGACATTTTATAAGACACTGATGCGCCCCCAGGTTTTCTGAGGGCATTTCAGGTAAGATTTTAACTTTCACAACAGCTTTTTTATATAAATGCCATCATGCTAAATTATAAAACAGGTGCAAACAAAACTACTCAACTTTTCACAAACATTCAGAGATTATAACTTGGAGGACAATAACATGGGTGAAAAAAAAAATATTTATAGATGAATGAAGAAGGAATCAAATTCATATTCAGGGAAATCATATAAAAAAAAATAGTCAGTAAGATTTTTTAATCTTTCTTTTGTGCTATATATATATATATATATATATATATATATATATATATATATATATATATAGAGAGAGAGAGAGAGAGAGCGTATATATATATATATATATATATATATATATATATATATATATATATATATATATAAATAATTATATTGTGAAATATTACAATTTAAAATAACCGTTTTCTATTTGAATATATTTTAAAAATGTCATTATATGATCCTTCAGAATTACTTTTAATATGGTGATTTGGTGCTCAAGAAACATTTCTTATTATAATCACTGTTAAAATGGTTGTGTTGCCTTAATATTTTTGTGGAAACCATGATACATTTTTCAGGATTTTTTGATGACGAACAAAAGAACAGCATTTATTTGAAATAAAAAATCTTTTGCAATATTATATCTTTACTGTCACTTTTAATCATTTTAATGCATCCTTTCTGAATTAAAGTATTAATTTTGAACAGTATTGTATATCTGCTAACCAATCACAGTACTGACTCAGAAGACGAAAAATGACGTAACTGCTACAACATAAGCTGTCCAGAAATATTCTTTGTTTATACGTTTTACTTCTAGTTACTCCTTACTTGTAGACAACATATCTAAACATTCAATGTAATTTAATTCAGCTTATTTACGGCATCACAAACTAGATTTGATGTAATGACAAATTAATTCATAGTAATTAATTCACACATACATGAAATTTAAAAAATAAATAAATAAATAAATAAAAATATATTGAAAATCATAACAGCTTACGGCCGTACCACCCTGAGCACGCCCAATCTCGTCCAATGTTGCAGGGTTGGGCCTGGTTAGTACTTAGATGGGAGAAAATCATAATGAAATAAAATAAAAGAAATAAAGTCCTAATCAAGTAAGAGAGAAACAGTGGGAATGGAATCTGGAAAGAGCCAGATCATCCACACAAGTGCCAGGGCTTAAAGCGATAATTCCCCCAAAAATGAAAATTCTGTCATCAATTACTCACCCTCATGTCATTCCAAACTCGTAAGACTTTCATTCATCTTCGGAACTCAAATGAAGATCTTTTTGATGAAATCTGAGAGCTTTCTGTCCCCACCTACGCAACTACCACTTTGATGCTTCAAAAAGTTCATAAAGTCGTGAAACTAATCCATATGAATTGAGCGGCTTAGTCCAAATTTTCTGAAGAGACTTGATCGCTTTATATGATGAACAGATTGAATTTAGGCTTTTGTTCACATATAAACATTGATCAGTGAACATAAACAGAAGCTCAACCGAACCTGCTTGGCGCGTAAGAACAAACCTCATTGGTTCTTGCTGAAGCTCAAACGTGCTGCGTAACACGCGAGAATGAACCTCATTGGTTCTTGGGGAAGCTCAAACGTGCTGCGTAACACGAGAATGAACCTCATTGGTTCTTGCGGAAGCTCAAACGTGCTGCGTAACACGAGAATGAACCTCATTGGTTCTTGCGGAAGCTCAAACGTGCTGCGTAACACGAGAATGAACCTCATTGGTTCTTGCGGAAGCTCAAACGTGCTGCGTAACACGAGAATGAACCTCATTGGTTCTTGCGGAAGCTTAAATGTGCTGCGTAACACGAGAATGAACCTCATTGGTTCTTGCTGAAGCTCAAACGTGCTGCGTAACACGAGAATGAACCTCATTGGTTCTTGCGGAAGCTCAAACGTGCTGCGTAACACGAGAATGAACCTCATTGGTTCTTGCTGAAGCTCAAACGTGCTGCGTAACACACGAGAATGAACCTCATTGGTTCTTGAGGAAGCTCAAACGTGCTGCGTAACACACGAGAATGAACCTCATTGGTTCTTGCTGAAGCTCAAACGTGCTGCGTACCACGAGAATGAACCTCATTGGTTCTTGCGGAAGCTCAAACGTGCTGAGTAACACATGAGAATGAACCTCATTGGTTCTTGCTGAAGCTCAAACGTGCTGCGTAACACGAGAATGAACCTCATTGGTTCTTGCGGAAGCTCAAATGTGCTGCGTAACACGAGAATGAACCTCATTGGTTCTTGCTGAAGCTCAAACAAGCTGCGTAACACGAGAATGAACCTCATTGGTTCTTGAAGCTCAAACGTGCTGCGTAACACACGAGAATGAACCTCATTGGTTCTCGCACATCAAGCAAACATGCTTGAGCTTCCATTTATCATAACTGATGTGTGAGCTGATGAATGAATTTAGGCTTTTATTCACATATAAACAATCTGTTCATCATATAAAGTGATCGAGTCTCTTCAGAAAAAATTGGACTAAACCGCTCAATTCATATGGATTAGTTTTACGATCTCTTTCTGAACTTTTTGAAGCATCAAAACTGGTAGTTGTGTAGCTGTCTATGGAGGGACAGAAAGCTTTTACGGGTTTGGAACGATATGAGGGTGAGCAATTAATGACAGAATTTTCTTTTTTGGGTGAACTATCCCTTTAATGTCGATTAACTACTAGGCCACAGTACTAGCCTTGTTATATTTTATTTTAAGAGAGGTCCATGGCCACATGAATCATCACAACACAGCTGTGCTGGTCTCACATCAGACATGGTGGACATTTATTCAAATCTGCATCACAAATGCACTCCCACTCGAGTTGCTTTATGAATATCAGCCCTGGACTCCATTTTGAGCCAATGTGAAACAAAAGCAGAGAGGTGGGGAGCCTCGTTTTCCTTCTTTGGCTGGATTTTTCTAAACAGTAGATGAAAGCCGCTCTTCAGAAATGAATAGCAGATCAGTTGTCCAGAGCACTGTGACCTCAGAGCTTTGGTCTGATGTATGCAAAAAGAGACACACTTTCCTAGGCACGAATGGGAGGGGAGTGCAACTGTGTGCATTGTTAGGAGTGTAAAGTCAAAGTCCAGACACCCTGGTTTTGCTCATTGCTAAGCCTGACGACATGTATTATTCAAGTCGTTCGGCAAGCTGAGCTCAGAGCTCTGTGCACGTGTGTTACCCAAACCACATCGCGCTAGCGACTAAGACGTTAAGCCTAGTTCATTAGCGAGATCTTTCACGTTCAAAATTTCAGGTCACCCATATATTGAGGGTTTATCTCTAGGTCAAAGCTGAATGGATACATCAGTCGATTGACTGACCTTAATACTAAGCAATATCAGGGTGCTAGTGGACACAAGTAAAAAGAAACGGCTCCAAAAAGGCATGAGGCATTCGTTCACATTCCCTGGTTGTTTAGCTTTCAATTACAGAAGTGTAATCTTAATCTAATCAGTAAGGATGTAATGAGGTATAATCCTGCAAGATTACAGATAAGAACTAACAACTGTGACAATAACGTAAAGGTTATTTGGACATACCTGTTCTTCTCCATCTCGTTGTGTGTAGACCTGAAGAGACAGAAAGAGGGAGATGTTAGGAATCACTGTGCTTGGTCTTTTTTAATACATTTACATTTATGTATTTGGCAGACGTTTTTGCTTGCATTGCATTGCATTTGATCAGTTCATGCATTCACTAGGAATCAAACCCATGAGCTTGGCGTTGATAGCAGATAGATTCTTAAATTTAAATTAAATGTACTTTTTTTGAACAAACCCCCAACCCTAGTATTAAACTTTAAAAATAAACTTGCCCCACTTTTTTTTTTTGTGCTACAGACATGAATGATACCTCAAATCACGCAGTTTGTAAAGGAGAGGTGTATTAATACTTTTCTAAATGATCAGGCTCACAATTTTTGTCAAGTGGACTATAAAACGAGTGAAAATCGAACAGACTGGAATGCTATAGAGACTTGAGGGTAGGCTCTTTTGATGTGAACACCCTAGCAACTATGCAGTAATGCCTTGGCAACCACCCACAACACCCTAGCATCATATCAGCAGTTTTCTAAAAAAAAAAAAAAAACGTTACAATATGTTTATATTCAGTCTTTAATTTAACGAGGCAGTGAGAAATTAAAGCAAATTTTAAAGTAATATTTTAATATTAAAATAAATCAAATGTTTAAGTATACTGTCAAATAATATAATAAGAATATAAATATTATATACACCATCAACTATCAAAAATAAAATATTTTACAGATAATATTTTAACAATTTACCATTTGTCAATGTCATTTACCACAACATTTTGGGAGAAAAAAAATATATCTCCATGAATATATAAATTTGTTTTTAAACAATTTTATACAATAAAAACAAAATACATAACTCCGCTTATAAGGGGATCCTCATATTTGGGGTTTTAACCCCCCTTAAACTAATCGAGAGGCTATGGCTCCAACATCACCGACATGTTCTCAGGTTTGAAAGGCACACAGAGAGTGTTCTGTGCTCACTGCTGATTTGAATGTTCAGTACAAAGGTGAACTGGTGTCTGTGTGAGTGTGTACTTGGTGTAAAGGCTATACAGGAACAAACTCCAAGATTTTAAGGGCCCCTGGGCTTGTTTAGTGGATGCAGAAGTTGCCAAAATGCTAATTGCTGATCGCAAATGTACTCTGTCCTCTGTGTGTGTGTCTCTCTCTCTCTCTCGCTACGTTCGCAAAATACATAGAGGCCCTTGGCCCCACTTAGCAACAGTAACTAGAAACACAAGCCTAAGACACAAGACAGCGGTGGGGGGTAGAGTCCTCACACACCATGTGAATGAAGGCTCGCTTCACAGAGGCCATTTCTAGATCAACAGAGAAGTGAAAGAGAGGCAAAGCAGAGGAGAGAAAGATGAGGGAAAACAAGAGCTCAATAGACAATAAGTCCAATATCTTGTTTTTGCTGCCTTAAAGTCATGACAAACTGATCAAAATCATGAGATTAGCGCACATGAATACCACAACGTCGTAGCTACCACTGGGAGCTTGTTTCCATTCAAAATGTGAACGTTGACTGTACAATTTAGATAATTTGCATTTTACATACAGTTGAAAACGACACATTTCCTATTATTCTCAATGGCACAAGAATGATAAAACAGACCAATTAAGCTTTACTTATACTTGTAATGCACAATTCTTGCTTTTTTTTTTTTTAAATTTACTGTAGTCTTGCTAAAATGCTTCCTTTGTTAGGAAGTGGAAAAGAGAAAGAAAAAAATACACTTTCGTTTAAAAGTTTGATGTCAATAAGATTTTTTAAAATGTTTCTGAAAAAAGTCTGCTCACCAAAGCTCCAATTATTTGAGCAAAAATGCTGTAAATACAGTTATATTGTGAAATATTTTTACAATATAAAATGACTGTTTTCTATTTGAATATATTTTAAAATGTAATTTATTTCTGTGATGCAAAGCTGAATTTTCAGCAGCCACGCTCATCTGGTGCTCAGGTGACATTTCTTATTATTATCAGGATTTGATTAATAGAAAGTTCAAAAGAACAGCATTTAGTTTGTATCATTGTAACTTTTGATCGATTTTAATTTGTCCTTGCAGAATAAAAGTAGCAATTTCTTTCGAAAATAGTTTAGAACAGTAGTGGAAATAAGAAAGTAAATATGATACAGTCAAACCAAAATTTATTCAGACACCTTCAATATTTTCTCACATTATCACAGTTTATTCGCTATAGTTTAGAAAATGGTAATAAAATATGAGAAGAACTCAGAGTTAAACTGTGTCAGAATAAATTCATCTTGATAATGTCAGATAACTTTGATAGAAAGGTATGTAATGGATTACAATCAACCTATCAACTTTCAGCTGTTAAACTTAAGTACACAATTAGATAATACCAATTTAGGTCAACGAATGACCGAACAATGCTTAATTTTGTTCAGTCTGTGGTGTAAAAGGTCAGCCATTAAATAAAAAACACTTAAGAAAAACATGGTCAGGTCAAAGTGTCAGAATAATTTTGGTCCCAAATTTTTATCAATTTTACTGGTAGTCTACTGTATGAAGAATTTTTGGGTATAATGTCACAGTTTACTTTATTTTGCTATCCTTACTTACATAAATGAACTAGAGTCCTGCACCCACTAGTAAAAAAAATGTATCTGGTGTCTGAATAATTTTTGGTTTGACTGTAATGTACATATGAAATCCCAGCAAAACAAAACAAAACAAAAAAAAACCTGGCAAATCACATAATTATGATTATGATTTCCAAAGTGAAAAGTAAGACCTTTCCCAGGAAATCTGAAGGCAGCATTTCTATACATCAGCAAGTCAACACTCTTGCCCAATCAAATTAGTGGACTGGAACTGTATAAAAAGGTAGAAGGTGGACCTTGCAACTTTGAATGCTACCTGTACAAGATCTTATATGAGCACTAGAGCATGGGTCAAGGTTAGAACACTGCAAATGGCAGAACCTGCAAAGAGTACTGGGACTCGAAATGGGAGCTTAGAAGGATCGTATCATCTCTCATTCATTCATCCTTCAAAATGACCTCATGACCCCTTCTGCAGTAACCCTCACTCTAAAAATACATCCGATGTTGGAGCAGAAGACATCTTCTCATGTCAGAGTCTCACAAGAACTGTACCCCCTTAAAGAAATCTTCAAAACGCTTCTTATCACATTTATCGTTTATGGCCTTTGTCTGGGTAGACACCACATTTAATTTGACAAAGCTGTGAAGGATATACGGACAATAACACTGCGTCTACCCTGACTACTGTCCATAATTGCTCTTTCTGAATGTTATGATACTGGTTGGCTGAATTTATAAACAAGCTTCCTAACATTAGTGCGCCCATGCAAAGAGATCAGCTGTTCTGCTCGGCTGGCATCTCGCTCTGGAGGTGGATTTTTTTGGGGGGGGGTCGGTGCTGGGGATCGACAGATACCAGTGACATAACAGCCCGTATCACTGTGTAACGCCAAGTTGACTCCCCTCGTTGCTACTGTACTTGCCAGACCACCTGTTCCAACACATAAAAGGCCAAGCAGTTTCTTACAACATATCTGGTCCGATTAGCTGCATATACATCCAGTTCGCCTTGTGATGACTCAAAGGCATAACACTGTGTTACCCAAACAGCATTAAAACTGCAAAGTGTGCATAGTGAATACAAAAAGGACTTAAAATACGGCACCAGTGCACACATTCATACAGGAACAAGAGGAGAACCCATGGCTGCTGCTATGTGCATTAGCCCACATACCGTCTGAATGTAAGCGAGAGGTAGGAGGAGCTCTGTCATATATATAATGGGGGTGTTCAAGCTGCGCTGGTTGCCTGGATCGAGGAGAAGAGGGGGAGGGGGAGAGGAGGCACCAGCCCACCACTCTCACACGTACACAGATCAGGGATGCACACTGCCGCCCTTCCCCCATGCAACCACGGAAAGCTGGAGGGAAAGTCGGGTTTGCATGGGAGATCCACTATATAGGAGATCCACCTGACCTACATATAATAAAGGTTTTGCACAACACACACTCAAACGTAAACGGCATTCCTGAGACGCCTTTCAATAGCTCTGCCATCGAATGCACACGCAAAGCTCAAGCGACTGAATGACTTTCCATCCTCCAAGCGGTGTGAATGGACGGGAGAGCCGTCTAATGAGTCAGGCGTGCAGTTGGAGAGATGTGAGGAGTTTATTCAGCGCAGAAACACCGGTTTGTGCTCTAGAGCAAAAGCGCTTCATGTATGATGCATTAACACCAGTTCTGGCGTAGTGAATGTAGGTTACTTGCATATTCTGAGGCTGTGCAGATGATTTCTGATGCATTTGGTGCACCAAAACTTGCTATACTAGTTTGATCTTTTTTTATGTACGCTCAAGTTCACTGCAGCTAGATTATGATCAAGTTTTTTAATAGCAAGTCATTTTGCACCCACTTGCTTTCCACCACCTGCTATTCTCAAAGAAAATGCAATATAAAACATAACATGCATTGCAAATTACAGAAATTAAAGATATCTTGTCCTGTCTATAGCAGTTAATGGAGGAGAAACACATCATGGTACCATATTTTGTTTAAATTGCTATGCCAAAGAGTGGAACAGGACTACAGCTTTGATACTAATAGCAACAGAAAATGTTGTGGTGACTATTTGCAATAGTCCTTTTTGTCAACCATCTCAATGATGAGTACAGCAAAAAACAGGCCACAAAAATACTACTGTTAAAGTCAGCATGAAACAGAAGTCCCGAAAGTCTTTTCTTCCCTATTGTAACGTATATCCGAGTGAAAAAATGTTGGGCAGAACTTGATTTTATCCTTAGGAAGTTGAGTGTTGCCAACTAAATGGAAGTCAGTTGTGGAAGATATTTAGTCTCACCCTCCGCAGAGACAAACGTCATGAAGAGAACAGATGTCGTTTCAGATGCATTTTAAAATATATTCAAATTGAAAAGTTATTTTAAATTGTAATTATATTTCACAATATTACTATTATACTGTATTTTTGATCAAATTGAGCATTTAATGTTTCAAAAACTTTCAAAAAAGATTTTGCTAGTAGCCAATATGACCCCTTATAATATAAGCAACATGGCAACAAATGTTAGGTCATCACTTGTACTCTGA
The DNA here is from genome assembly GCA_039654105.1 of Coreius guichenoti. Lineage (NCBI taxonomy): Eukaryota > Metazoa > Chordata > Actinopteri > Cypriniformes > Gobionidae > Coreius > Coreius guichenoti. The sequence goes on from CM077169.1 coordinate 9,281,591, forward strand.
AATGGCATGTCTAGAGACCCATTACATTAAAAACACAGCTCCTACAATTTCTTTATAAAGTAAACCCAACATTTAAACTTCCTCTGTACACACCATAAGGCTGTATATAAATAGCTACAAACCCAGTGCTACCCTTGTTAGGCCTTAATATCCAGTTACAAGCCACACAAACATCCAGACACAGATTAGAGATGGGGACTGTTTTCAGCATGCAGGGTCACACAATAACTAGATTTTTATCCAAGGTCATATTCCTAAAATGGTTCAGCTCCATGATTCAGAAGCAGCAGCTTTTATGACCCTATGCTGACCGTTTTAAAAGGGGCCTTGTGGCTGTGAATCAGTATGTTGAGTATGACAGCAGCGTGTGCTGTCAGTCAGTTACAGTTAAATGATCTCCCCTTAGTGTAAGAATACAGTTTATCTGTCCCTAAAGCCCTGCTTACCTTTATCAGACCAGTCAGATTCAGAGTAACACCACATCCTAGCCAATAAGAAGATCAATGAGATTTCACTGTGGGCAGGGCTAATCGATGCAACGCCACAGAAATAGAGTGCAACAGTGAGGGTCCGCAAGTAAAAATCCCATTAATTTTCAATATAGGGGAATTCATTTTGAACGTAAACTTATGAACTTTTAAAGCAGGGCCATAACCACCATAGGCATTGAGGGGGACAAGTCCCCCCCCCAATAATGACGGCCAATCAGATCAAAGAAGGCGAGGCTTAATGTTCACTGAAGATGAGTGTGAATTCCAACGTGACACTTTTAGTTTTTACAGTGAAAGAGTGTGTGCATAATAAGATATAGCCTAAGAAGCTAAACCTTTAATATTTGACAACTATTTTATGATGGATGTTTAAGTCCCACAGTAACATACAGTGATGCAAACTACTCAGCTTTTTTAATGTAATTTCGCCATTTTGTATTGAAAATATGCAATCATTTAAATGTCATTCATAACTGAATGTGACATTTACATTGAATGTGATGTTTACATTTTTGACATATTAGATATAGCTACAAACATAAGTGAATGTATGCATATATTTTTTTTAATTTAATTTTATTTTAAATTATTATTTGCAAAGAGTTTAAATGGATTAGTTCACAACTATATAGGCTATAATTAGACCTAGAACTTCTTTTAGCGTTCTTATTTCTTCTTTATTCCCCTAAATCCTTTTTAATCCTTTATTTAATTTCTTTAAATAAAAAGACCACCCCCCTTCAAAAAAAAAAACCTTTGGTCCCCCCAGTGTTCAAGACATGATTACGGCCTTACTTTAAAGACAGACCTACTGTAAGCAACAAGGTTGTTAAACAATTGTATATGCTTTTGTTAAAGCCATCAACCTGCATTATTTTCTGTTCTTTTTTTTTATTTTTGCTTAACAGCAGAATTCCTGGAGGAAAACTACTTACCCATGATTCCGCAAAAGAAACCTCCACCATTTAGAGAACCATGCCAAAATAACTCTAAAAAAAACTCTTTGGTGTAGTATAGGACAAAAATGCATTGTTTTTATTTATTATTTTAATTTCCAACTTCTTTAAATCAATAATTTTACATTTCACCATTGTTTTTAATTGTATTATTTCATTTGCAATGCTTCATGGGATTGTAGTTCTTTCCCTCATTAAAGCTGTTAAATACACGCTACACAGTCTTGCACTTTTTGTCTGATTTTCAAATACATTTTTGCTTCAAGTTCAAAGTTAGCAATTATGTGATTCAACTTGTAGCTGGTTGGTTTGGTTCATGGCTTATAACAAAAGCATTTTTTTTTTTTTCAAAATCCCTATGGGAAAAATACTACCGGAAACGAGGCCACCAAAAACTAATGCACTCTGTAGAAACCAAACAAAAACTCCTGTCACGATTACAGCTGGTTAGAACAAAAACTTGCATTGATATGAAAGATTTGTCACTTGTCACCTTACATAGTGTAACAGAACATTTTCTAGAACGTGGAGTTTAAGATACACCGCTCACATCATAATCAGAATAGAGTTAAAGTTGGCATAAAGCTGGAATACTGATGATGTTCTCCTTACAAGTTTCTCCAATGAAATGAATCTTTTCTTCAGTATTGTGACGTACATCTGAATGTAACAGATTATCTGTTGATTGGACTTTGAGATGTGAGCGTTGCACTCAAAAGTGGAGGAAGATGTACGTGGGGTTTAAGCGGACTAAGAGAGCCACCAGAGAGAAGCTCCAGTTATGACATTTTGATTAAACATTACCAGGTCCATTTTAACTTTTTTTTTTACATTTTAGATCTATAATATGCATTCAGAAAATGGGGTGACCATGTCTGCTATTGTCTGTCTTTTGATTACTTTTTAAATGTAATTTTAGTTTAACCTCATGCTGATATGAGTAATTACTGCCAAATTCAATGCCAACAAACATAACAAAACTAACAATCATGAGTTTGAATGCTTCACAATTGATGTAAACATAAAAAACAGCACTGCCTGATAATAGGCGGTAAACAAGCAATTTACATTAAACAAATCAGTAATCAGCTCTAGGCCTAATTAGAAAAAATGAAGGCAACTGATTTCACCCTCTGACAGGTGACGGACAGTTCCAGGCCCACTAATCGGATGATGCTGATGAAATCTGAGGTGTTGAGTAGTGAGTGAGTAAATTGTGACTGTGGGACGTGGGTGGTGAGAGTCACAGGGAAAGAATCGAGCAGCATGTGAGTATACGTCTCTCTCCATGTTGAATGTGGGATGGCGTGTTCTGACTGCATCTGCACAAGGATGAATCAGTGGGTGTGTTTGTGTCACGTACACACACAGCGCAGATATGTGCATGTCCGCTAATTTAGAGATGAATTTAGACGCACGGTCCTTTCGCGTGATGTGTGTGAATCATGTTCCTGGTTAGAGGGCATATTGGGATTCGAAGAAAGACTGTATATAAGAGTGCACACTAATAGACCTGTCATGATGCTACTGAAATCATGGATTCGTTTTCATAGAAACTAGGTGGAAGTACCTGCTGCTGCAATTTTTCTTGCTTTTGATTTTTCGTTTTAAGCCATCCCTTTCTTTGTTGCTGGTGAAGGGTAACATGGAGGCATACCCGTGCTCCGCTTCTGCAAATTCAAACAGAGACATTTAGAAGCTCATTAGACCACAAAGCACATTGACTACATGAAAATCAAAGCCATTGATTACAAATATTGATATATTTTTTTAGTTCCTGGGAGAAAAGCGGTTATGCTATACAACATATTGGAGCGATTTCTTGGCAAAATGTCTTGCTTTTGGGTCAATGATGTCATCTGAACTGGAGTAAACCCAGTAGCCAGCCGAACCACAACAGATAGGGGGAAGGGGGATGCACAGGAAACCCTCCACTGTAAACCAACAGCAGTGCTTGAAAAATGCATTTCACTACCACATATGCACACAAACATGTCATCAAGCACCATAAAAAAATATATATATATGCCATACACGCTTTGGTTTTATCCCTAGAGAGCGTTAACACATTAGTGTCCCCTGTGAAAGACAAGTGTATGGTGACTGACCAGCACACAGTCTCAGACAGCTGAAGTGGACACTTCTCGATGTCTTGATCTTCCCAAAAATGTCATAACAACGGGAAAAAACCCGTCTGCATATCATGCATTCACTTCTAATAAACAGGTCGAAGCACCATTTTTCTTTATGGCAAACAAGCACCTTAGCAACAGTGTCAGGATTCATTTGCATGCCAATATATCATTATGTATGTGTGTGTGTGTGTGCATGCATATATATATTTACACATATATATCGTATTATGTTACTTTACCTCTTTCTCTTCGATCAAGATATTCAGCTGCTTCGATCAACAACTGCAGTTTCTCAATAGCCGTCATTTTAAGCAATAAACAGCGAAAAAAAAAAAGACAATCCGGGTCAGAAATAAACGAGGAAAAAAAACAAGCAGCAGCCTTTCGTTCCTTCACGGTTCTTCCTCCAGCGTTTAGAGCAAGAAAAATCCAGTCAGACGAATTTACAAAATATTTTTGAATAAGGCAGCGAGGGAAATGTTTAGATATGGGGATTGTTGATAAAATGTGTAAAAAAATCTAACACAAATAAACACGCTGGTTTCCAAATAGCTGGATGATTAAAAAAACGATTAAAAATGTCCCTCAGCTGCCAAAAATAACTAAATTAACTAGTCCTGTTCATATTAAACGAGATTTTGTACATTAAATGTTAAAATTGTGAGAACACGACACGAACAACACCAACAACAACAACAACAACACCTTCCAGGTTTGCAAAATCTGGCAACTCTTCCTGAAAGCATGTAAGTGGTGACACTCAGGAAGGTCTAAAGACTTTTATAGATGAGCTGTCCAACAGATAAGAGCTCACAGCTCTAGTTCTGCACTTGGTCAATTTTTAGGCTCTGATACTGACAGCAAACGCTGCTAACTAGAGACCATCGTTGAGTCTGGAAAAAAATAGACCGAAAATACTGGATTGACAGCTCAGTCAGATCGATCTGATGAGGGTACTGATTGCCAGATTGTATAAATTGTCACAAAAAAGTGTATTTGCGCAGCTGGTGATATTATTTTTTGTTAATAATTTTTAAGCTTTGGTGCTGCTGTGCTGTTTGCTGGCTGGAGAAAAAAAAACAGCGTTTAACCCCAATTCCTTGTTGTTGTTGTAAAAAAAAACGTCAATTTTGATATGCCTGCACAGAGAGGAAGTAGGCAATACTGTTGTGTAATAAAAAAAGGAGAAAATCTTGATTGATCGTTGAAGAAAATGCGTTGAAAATAGGCTTTAAAATAAAATACACGGCCTCCAAAAGTCCAAACAATCGCTGGTTTCGATATATTTCAAGCGTGACAGACGATCTGGCTACTTATTAAACAGCTCTAGTTGCACATGCTAAGCTGTGGCTGTGTGCAACTGAGGAAAATTAATCAAAAATAGGACAAAAACACACAGCTAGCGAAACCATAACGTCGTTGAGCCAGGCAGATGAGATGTTTGCTAGCTGCTGTCATGTTACTGTATGCCTGTCAGGAGCTCTGGAGAACATGCGATACTATTGGATGGACGATACAGGAAGCGATCATCTCATTGGATGCGTGTGCTGTCAATCTAACTAATCGTGTCTCGGGAGGACCAATGGCTGAGGTGCATTATAAAGCGTGAATATATGACTGCTGTAATGTGATTCCGCAAGATAATGGTGCAACTAAGCAACACTGTAGCGCCATTTTGGAGCGAGGGTACAACCTGTGCCGTAGTATTCTGGCATTTGCTCCTGAGCCAAAATGGATTATGCAAAGCGTGTATTGTTGTTATGCTATGATTGGCTGGACCACCACAGCGATGTCGCCTGTGATTGGGCGCCTTTAAAATGTTCCGGAACTCATAACAGACACACCTCCCTTGTACATGCTCATAGTTAAAATGACTTAACATGAATTGTACGTTTTGAAAAGATAACAATGGAATTATTTTATTTCTTTATTTCTCTGGTTGTTTTTAAGACCAATTAATCATTAAAATACGTGATAGCCCATTTGAATTGTCATATTTTTTCAATAAACAATTATGCTAAAATTGCACAATAACAAAATAATGGACAAAGACATTCATCAAGAGTTCCCATTTATTTAGTACTGCAAGGTTTGCGCTATATAAGATATTCAAGGCAAAGTATCCACAATGTCAAAATCCTTTTTAAAAGTAGCTACTACAAACATCACAGCCATTGACTGAAAAACAAAACATATGGAAACACCGCTGGAACACATATTTACATAAACTCAGGGAAGAAAAAGAAATATACGTTTCATCAAAAAGTCAAAGTCGTTAAAACTTGGTTCCTGGCAACTCCATCAAGCAATGAAATCCAAGGGTCTGTTGAAACCACCTTTCCTGTTCATGTATTGCCTGCAAGAGAAATATGATTACATCATTGATCTCCTTCCTGCACCAAAACATTACATCACTGCCCACCAATGAGAACGTTTGTCATTTAGTTGTGCAGTACCTGCAGAGGTGATTGGCCAAATACGGTGCTGTTGCTGGGATATTAACTTCTTAAGTTAATTTTCTCACAACAAATGCCGTTTATACATTTTAAAAAGGATTCGATTACAAAATAAAGCCAGGAATTACAAATCACAGAACTAATATCATCAAGTGAAGGATCTGGGGTTGGGGCAGATGAGCTATTTAATTTCAGAATGCAAATACTGTAAATACACAGACCTGTATTTTCTCTTCTGTGACACGTTAATTGCAAATGCAGCAACAGATCCTTCCTTCTTTTTGCCCTGTTGATTAAAAAAAAAAAAAAAGACAATTATACACCATACATTATTTTTAAATGATGTAAAAAATAACTGCGCATTAATAAAAAATAGGGAAGAGTATTACAACACAGATGTTATGTTGTATGTGTACAATGTACAACAATGTTAAATGGTTTTCAACAGGAATATTTTTAGCATGCACTCCGTCTAGCTGTGCCATCTTGTGGTTATTTGGAAGACCAGCTTTGCCATTTTAAAAAAGCTTGTGGAACAGAATGTGCTTTTACCCATGATGATAAAAGGCCCAAAGACAGCAGCCAATGTTATAACATACTAAACTCTATGTGATTTACAACAATACATTGCCACTGTTCACATATTCAAGTATAAAAAGGTACAAAATGCAAAGAACATGTACTTCTCATTTGGCTGTTCTTGTAGTATGGATTCTAACATGAATTAGCAGTAAAGAAAGTGACCTCACCTTTGTGCTGTCAAAGGATCCAAAGCCCATCAGTTTCATCATCTCGATTTCATCTTCAGTCTTTCCCTGCATGTCCTCAGCTGCACAAGCAATCAGATGAGAAAGGACATCAACTTAAATGTGTCATGCATGGGTACATTCAGAGTTTGTTCTCAGCACCATGATATACAAATGAAAAGGCATTCACAATCACAACCCATTTTACTTCTGTAGTTTGACACTTTTTACTGAGAAGTGTAGGCTGAAGGTCAAGTTCAAGCTTGAGAGTATCTTGATATATGAACACTACCATTCAAAAGTCTGGAATCAACAGGTTTTTCATTTTTATTTAGCAAGGACACATTAAACTGATCAAAAGTGACAGTACAGACATTTGTTACAAATTTCTATTTTAAATAAACGCTGTTCTTTTTAACTTTCTATTCACTGAATAATAATGCATCACAGTTTCCACAAAAGTAAAAAAAAAATTAAGCAGCACAACTGATTTCAACATTGATAAGAAAAAACGTTTCTTGAGCAGCAAATCATCATATTAGAATGATGTCTGAAGGATCATGTGACACTGAAGACTGGAGTAATGATGCTGAAAATTCAGCGTTGCATCACAGGAATAAATTCCATTTTAAAATATATTCAAATAGAAAATGGCTATTTTAAATTTTAATAATATTTAACAATATTACTGTTTTTACTGTATTTTGCAGCCTTTGTTACTTGCCATCACTGCTACAACTTTTATTACATTATTGGGAACTAAATTACTGTGGTTGAACTATTGGAAAGATTTGTTAATTAACATTATTTAACTTTTTTTTTTTTTTTTGCATGGCTTAGGTGGTTCAGTTAAGAGGCAAAGCAACATTTGACAAATGTTTATGAAAGATTACGTTTTCTTTGGAATAATGTGAACTGTTAAATCATACACAACACCGGGAAAGTGTAGCTGACCTGAGGAAGAAAAAAAAAATTCACTGCCTATGCACAATTTGTATATGACAAATTGTATACATTTACTGCTATAACTTTTATTACATTATTGGCAAATGTTATACTTTAACTTTATTAATTAAGTAAACAATGAATTTTCCTTGCAGTATTGATTTGGAGAGGAGGTGGGCCTTCGAGTAAAAAAGGTTGGGGACCACTGTCATAGTGGACAACAACCGACGCCGCATCTGTGGCGCTTCACAACGTCCTGACAGAAAGACTAGAATCTCTGCATCCCAATGCTATAATACTATCCGCCCTAAATAGTATTGCATATTACTAGTACTGTCAAATCGATTAATCGCATCCAAAATAAAAGTTTGTGTTTACATAATATATGTGTGTATAACAATATATACATACACACACACTCATTCATGGAAACATTTAAGAAATATTTGCATGTATATACTGTGTGTATGTGTGTGTGTGTGTATATATATATATATATATATATATATATATATATATATATATATATAAAAAATTTATATTATATATAAATATATTTTATATATAACATTTTTCTTAAATATATACATGCATGTGTGTATAATTATATATACATAATAATTATACACGGTACACACAAATATATTATGTAAACACATTAACTGATTTGACAGCACTAGGGATTACTAATGTCACATACTATTTAGGATAGATAGTATGCACATTGAGATACAGGCCATTTTTTGTCGGTCCTCCATGTCGGGTTCCGTTACCGTCACATATATGAGAAGCTCTTCTGTACACAGCACTCAAACACAGCGAAACGAAAGAGAGACGATGGTATTGGTGCTGCTAGGTGAAATTATGCAATTTTCTTTATTTTTTGTGGCTTTTCTGATAAGACGCCAGCCAGTACAAAACATGCAGATTTGGTATCCATGGGCTGTGTCCGAAAGCTTAGGCAGCTGACTTGTTGCCTCAATGCACTATCAGGCAATGACTTTGTAGGCAGTGTTTGCACACGAAGGTACCTCATGAAACTGATTTCAGACACACGGAGGCATTGTAACAGTTTAATGATCTACAACAAAATAGAGAGAGCTTTGGTGAAAACTAAGCAATTACTACAATAGTAATTTCTCACTAGAGATGACATCAGAAGTGGAAAACGTTGGTCAAAAACATACATTTACACCCAAACTGACCACCAACCGCAACTTTCAGACGCCATCTTTATTTCTTAGCTCAACTGTCACAGAATCGAAGCACAGGATTGTGGGATATCAAAGGCAGCGAAGGATACATCTATGCTGCCTTCAAAAATCGATCAGATGAAGATACCTCAAGAGATATGAAGTGAAGCTAACACTGGATTCGGACATGCCTTGATGCCTTCCCTCGTTAAAATGCAGGATTTTTAAGCTTTTAGACGCAGCCATGGTTTGTTTATGCTCGTTTCTAAAAGTCAGTTGCTAGTTCCACCTTCTCGGTGAAAGACAACAAGCGATGACTGGTCTAACATGTTTCTTTTCCGCGACACAACAAGAATTCAGGAGTCAAAAATTGCATAATCTGACAGTGACTACCATAACAGATAAAAATATTGTGTAGTTAGACTCTGAACCCAGCTGAAGTTGTGTGCTGCAGGGTTGGTATTTTTGTAGGCCAAAACCCATAAATGAGTTTGCATCATCCTGAAGTCAGTGAGTTTTTGGTTAAATACCTGAAATAAGGTCTGTGGTGAACACAAGCTTAAGATATTTTCATTTTAATCTACTACATAAAATACACCAGTAAAACCCTCTTAATGCTTTTACGTCTTGAAAAAGATGGTTTCTAACAAGTGGCTAAATGGGACTACAGAGGCTGTCGGGGACATTAAAGCCTCGTTCAGACTGTCAGTCCAAATCCGATCTTTGTGCATATCCGATTGAAATCCGATCAGATTTAGCAAGTCTGAACAGCCAAAAATCACATGAAATCAGATTTTTACAAATTCGTTTCGAGCTACATTCATATGTAGGTTTAAATCCTATTCAAATTGCATTTCTGGAAATCCGTTTCAGTCTGACCGCTCTGATCGGATTTCGTGTGGTTCATGTGACTTTCTCACGCCACGTAAAGCGTAAGCGCCAGACGTTGTTATAGAAAACATGCTGAAAGTCACTTCAGAAACAAGGTTGTGTTGTTGCAAAGTGCCGGTCGAGAAGAAAATGATAATATAACGGAGACATGTTTTCAAACTGGCGGAAACGACAGCGCGGAATAAAGCCACTCATGCCAGCCTCCTACGGTTCAGCAGCTGCCACAGAAGACGCAGTAGTCCTGTGCGCGGTGGCTGCACAATGCCATGTTTTAAATAAGACAACATCTGTATTGAAAACCCCTCCATGTTGCGTTTGTTGTTGCTGTTTTTGGCTTATGCCTACAACGTCGTTGCCATAGAAACCAATGCAGATACTCTGGAAAGCGAAAGAGCTGCATGGACACACAAATCGGATCTGAATAGTTGCGATTCACAGTGTGGACAGTCAAACATTAGATCAGATTCCAATCGGATAAAAATTGGGCCGTCTGAACAAGGCTTAAACGTCATCAGCCGAACAGGTTAACTCGTCTACTCATTAGTCCGTTTTCACAGCCTCATTGCGGTCTGGCAAACTATTCTTAAAAAAAGTTATTATACATGTATAGATTAGTGGTGGTGACACTGAAGTGTGATCGTGGTTTAGTTTGTTTATATCCCGTGCTTATCTTTTGATTATCTTTTTGAGAGGTTTATGAAGATTATAATGAACAAAACATGTAAGAATAAACTTTAGTTGGTCACAGAGCTTATTTACTGCAATAACCCAAAAGTCAATAGAAACATCCTATTGGTTTTTTGTCAAGGGAACCAGGGTGATGCTAACTTCCGGGTTGGCCTGCAAAAACACAACATCACTTTATTGTAGGATAAAATAAAGTGCTCCACCTGATATCTGATGGACCTTTGCTGGCTTGTCTTTAACTTCCTTCCTGTCATCGTCCCGTCTGTCCTTCTGCCGCACTGGAGACAGGGAGGAGGAGCGGTGTCGCCGTGGAGACCTACATAAACAAGACAGGCACACAGCTGGAGGAGGGGTTATCAAAAACTAAACATTGAGCTCCCAGAGCTCCACTTTTTACCTAACCAGATTCACAGGCATGTTATGTTCTTCACTAATCAAATGTGTGTACAGCCAGTGTCTGATGCCACAAGCTCACCTGGATCTGCGCCTTTGGGGGGAGCGTGAGCGCGACCTCCGCCTGTCTCTGTCCCGGGACCTCTCGCGCTCCCTGCGCCTCCTCTCACGATCTCGCGAGGACGAGCGTGAACGCCGCCTCTCTGGAATGAGAAACCACAAAGTCTTTACCAACAAAAGGTTGGAACAAAATAAATAACCTTTATTTTTGAATATTTAAATTTGCCAGCTGCCTGAAAAGTCCACTGTGCCCTTCATCTGGTTCTTCAAATTCTTATTATCTATAAGCACAATTAGCACAAGGTCAACCAATGTTAAAAAAAATAATAATATACAATGTGCATGCAACATACATTATCACCACACTAACAATTTTCTTTCTTTTTTTCCAGATTTTTAACATTTTAATTCATTGTTTTTAATGTGACCAATAGTGTTTTTGAAATTATTTTCATTTTTTCCATTAAAAATATTTTTAATGTTATAATCTACTAATTTGAAGTGTGTTCAATACCATTTTTTTTTTAGATAATTATTATTTCTATCCAATTAAAACTAATGCTAGTGGTATAATCTATTGATTTTAGTGTAATCAATGTTTTGGGCATTATTTTATTTAATCAAATGTGAATTTGTGTAAAAAAAAATATTTTTATCTAAAAATAATTGTAATGCTATAATCCATTTAGTGTGATTTTTTTAGATGCCACTGACAACATCTTAAACAAATTAATCTTTTTATAAGAATGTGTTAGATGTTACAACCATTGCATTGTTTGTGAAATAAAATAAACATTTAAGAACAAAATCAATCTTTCATAGTTAGTAACAAGACGTTAATAAATAACATTCAACAAAAACAATCAATGTGACCTAAAAAGATACAGTTAAGCAACTAATGAAATGCTAAAATTCTAGTTCAATACTTCCACTTGCAAAATGGTTATCTGTATTACATTGGGCTGTAAAATATTTTAAATAGTAGAAATAACTTGATGAGAAAGATAATTTGATCTCTGTCTCTCTGTCTGTCTGTCTCTCTGTCTCTGTCTGTCTGTGTGTGTGTGTGTGTGTGTGTGTGTGTGTGTGTGTGTGTGTGTGTGTGTGTGTGTGTGTGTGTGTGTGTGTGTGTGTGTGTGTGTGTGTGTGTGTGTGTGTGTGTTTGTGTGAATATGTGCGCAGGATAGCAACAGTAGCTAGTCACACGTTACCATCCATATATTTAAAGCAATAATTCGAACCTCGTCGTGGTGGTGTTCGGCTCCTGCTTCTCCCCATTATTAGATCAATATGAAGTAGACTCCTTTCTTTCAAACAGCGCTTTCACAAACTGCTCGAAATGTCCAGACTCAGTTGGTCGCCATCAACTGTGCGTCGCAAAAAGCAGTCCGGAACAACAAGCCGTAAAGTGTTCCGTGAAAATAGTTCCTATTACAAATTACGCCCCCTTACTGAATATAGTTTTGGAAGGTCAAAGGAAAAGAAAAGCAGTGTATTTGCATATCTGTTTTAAGTTAAATACTTCTGACATACATTAACCCTTTCATGCATGAATTATGACAACCTCAGTTAGGATTTTTTCCCATGTGTTTTTATTGCTCTAGTCTAGCTAGGGCATGAAAAACAAGATTTGATTTTTTTTTAAACACATTTTGCAGAGATTTTCAGATGTCCACTTGAGTGTAACTAAAGAAATACTGTAAAAATACAGTATTGTGTGTCTTTAACAAACCAAAGAATAAAATTATAAAAATTCATGTGAAAACTATAAACACAAAATATTGCAAATGCAATTGAGTTTGTTCCTGCTCGACCAGTAGATGAAGAACTTCATACAAGTTGAACTTTGCGTGTCTTTGATATCAGAACATGAGGATGTGATTCCATTAAATATCTCTACAACCTGTCAAGGTACAACTGTGGAAACCAATTTAGACTATGTAGAAAATGCTCAAGCTCCCTCCAGTCTACCAGAGTACGTTGATTTACCCTTATTAGCTGATAATTCTGATTATGTTCAAGATGGACACATTTCTACTGTAGCTCTCCTCTGAGAAAACCTACTGATGTTTTCAGACTGTGGAAAAAAAAACAGCGATCAGATGTTTTTCAATCGCATCTGAAATGAGCAGTGTTGGGGTAATGCATTACAAGTAACACGCATAACGTTATCAGATTACCTTTTGATGTAAGGGATAAAGTAACGCATTACGAATAACGTGCATTACGTAATCAGATTTCTTTTTGATGTAACGAGTAAAGTAACGCATTACAAGTAACATTACAAGTAACATGCATTACGTAATCAGATTACTTTTTGAAGAAACAAGTAATGCATTACAAGAAACATGCATAATGTAATCAGATTATTTTTTGATGTAACGAGTTAAATAATACATTGCAAGTAACATGCATAATGTAATCAGATTACTTTTTGATGTAAGGAGTAAAGTAACGCATTACAAGTAACATGCATTACGTAATCAGAATACTTTTTGATGTAACGAGTAATGCATTACAAGTAACGTGCATAATGTAATCAGATTACTTTTTTGATGTACATGCAAATAAAAACAACAGTCACAGTAATAGTATGAACTGTAGCTTAAATATAGCTAGTGATGCATGATGTCCAATTTTGTGGACAGATGATTCATCAGAATTTCCTTCCAATCTAAAACCAATACTTAGAAAATTTAACAGTGTTATGACTGCTTAGATATTGCTTGATGCTACAACATTGTTTTATAAGATAGGATAGGAGGAATGGATGGATATTCTGGAGTAACTTGGCATTTATCACTGGCCATCGACCATCTTGGTTTGGAGGGGAAAAAATCAACAACAACTTGCCACTTTGTGGCAGTGTATAGGATGATGCACTAGGGTCCACTGTAGAGGTTGATGTGCAACTATGCCATCAAAACCCATATTTTTGAATAGTTATCCACTGTAGAGACCTCTATGTGTGAAAGGGTTAACATCATAACTGCTTGCAACATATTTGTACTCGAAGGAAGCAACGTCTTCCAAGTTAACATGACTAGAAAATAAATGTCACCTTTTATTTTCTCACTCAAAATTAAGTATCGTTTTGAAATCCAAAGACAGACTACAACAACTTTACATGGATGTGATCTTTAATGAATGGTACATCCGATCCTAGCATTTTACATTCTAATATTGACATGGAATTAAGTTTAGAAACCAGCTAATATACACACAAATGCATTTAAATAACAGTGGCTGATCTTAAAAATAATTACAACTGCAATGAAGTCTCTGGCACACATACATACAAAATAAAGACACTAAATAACAATTAAAAAAACAAGTGGAATAAAGTCGTGCATTTGGATTTTCTTCGCAGCAACAAGCCATGATCTTGCTTATTTTGGCCTTTTGACATGTATTGTTTGCAAGCCACTGCGATCATGATTTCCAGTGAATGATACATTTTCAATTAGTTTATCCCTGCTATTCATAAAGTGAGATGTAGGATGTTTATGGTGGTTAAAAAAAAGATTTTAGTCAACAGATATGCCACATATAATTATATAAACATGATAATGAGCAACAATCATAATCGATAGACGTGAACAATCAATGCTTACTCAATGCCACATTCTTTTTTTCTATGCATGTACTAAGTGCAATTCATTTTAAAGCAAGGGGAAGGGTTATATTCAGTGTTCATTAGTGAAGCATTGTGAAATTTGCATTGGCATGGACAGTGTACCGAAAACATGTTTCAAGTCACAAAACCATAAATCAAAAACTCGTATGGCAATGTAAAGATCAGTAAATGGATACACAGTGGATGTGAAGATGTGTTTGTGTGTAAGTATTAGTGAAGAACACTATGAGAACGTGTCTGAGTTCAAGATTCTGCTTTCTCTTTCTGTTTCTTGCTTTTCTTCAGGAAACAGGGGGCCTTGAACTTCTTTTTTTTCTTTGAAGGAGATTTGGAAGGTGAGCCCTCTGGGGTGTTGCCTGCAGGCTTGTTGGGCGGAGCAGTGGGCGGGGCCGAGGGTGTGGTTTCTGAAGTGTCAGTGATGGACAGAGCCTTCATTTGTTTTTCTAGCTCCTCCTGCTCTTTCTTCTCATCGCCTTTATCATTCTGCACGGCATCTGTGGTTTTCCCATCTGTATGCGAACGCAATTTAAATAAAAATTGAAAAGAAATAGTACAGTAAAAATAATAAAGAAAAGGGGGGAAAAAAACAGTTAAGCAGTTGTCAGGATGTTTAGGGGTTAACCCATGGCACAGAAGCAGCTGCAATGACATTACAGTTTTTGGCCAACATGCTCGTTCAAGTTGTGTGCAATGTCTTTCTATATACTCACTAGTGAGACAAGATCTCAGTACCAAACGACTGTCCTACAAATTATAATAGAGGGACAGAGACAGACAGACAGACAAGGTGTGAAGACAGATGGAGGCCACAGTACAGAGCTGAAAATGTCACACATAAAAATAAAAATATGAAAATTGAAATGAAAACACTGACACAGACTTGAATACAGACATCCCATGTTACTGTACATTACCGTCCCATGCAGTTAAAGACACCCAAAAAGGAAACTTCTGTCATCTATTCATTCTCATTCCTGTCATTTTTAGATTCTTCAAAAGATTTTTATGGAAATATAACAGTATATGGGTAACACTTCACAATAAGGTCTCATTTTTAGTCACAATCAAATCAAAATCTACAATTGTTATTTTTGTGTGGAATATTGCAGTATTTATTACAAATAAATTTTCAGGGTACATTATTTAAAAAAAAAAAATTAATGTGCCCCAATAATCTTTAATAAAAATAACTTCCCCTACCTCTTGTAGCGAAATCTCTTCTCTGATGATGTGTTTACTGGCACGAAGGTATCGATATCAATATCGATTGGTTCAACATTTTTCTGGTTTAAGAAGCCGTTTCACTCGAATATACATCACAATAGGGAAGAAAAGACTTTAACATTAAGGTATTAACTAATATGAACAATATATGTTTACAGCATTTATTAACCTTTGTTAATGTTAGTTAATAAAAATATTCATGTTAGTTCACATTTGCATTAGCTAATGTTAACAGATACAACTTTTGATCTTAAAACATTTTTAGTCAATGCTAATTAATGTTAATTAATGCAATTAACTAATGTGAACAAATCAAACCTTTTTGTAAAGTGTTAATATATGCACGACAATAGTCATTTTTGTGTAAACTATTCCTATAAGGTCATTATATGTATTAATCTTCATTAATCAACATTTACGAATATATTATTAAAATCAAATGTTGTATCTGTTAATATTATTTAATGCACCTCAGCTGACATGAACTAACAAAACTTATTCTTATACCGTAACAAATGCATTGCTCATTGTTAGTTAATGCATTACCTACCATTAACTAATGGTACCTTATTGTAAAGTGTTACCGAGAAGAGAAAAAAAAACAACTTTTTATTTTGCTTTTAGTAACAGGGGCTGTCAACCAGAAGTTGATGATGCAACACAGATCAGCATGTGGGACCATAGCAGGTGTTTCAGCAGTGTCATGTTCACGTGCACAGGTGTGAGGTGAAGCACCACTGGGTCTCACCTGACGCTGAGATCTTTATGGGGGAGGTAGCCGGGGAAGTCCCCGTGTCATTCACCACCTCCTCCACACCTTTTACACAACATCAGGGTAGTGGGAAGAAGAGGAGAGGAAACAGAAATAGAGGGAGATAAGGAGGAGGTGTACAGTGAGTAATCACCAGTGTTGAGGAGTCATTTATTAAAAATAGCGATGCTGCTAAATGAATCACATTTTTTTTAGCAGTGTGACAGTAACTCAGCTGATTTCAAAATAATGTAGCTTTTCTGGTAACATGTTAATTTTTCCATTTGAGGCCTTGCATGTCATTTACATTCAACATCAATAAAAAAAATTAAAATAAATGTATAGTTAAATGCTGCTGTTTTTTGATTCAGTGTCTATTTTATTTCATTAGTTCTATCAAGTGTAAATTTATGTGTTTAATAAAAGTGTGTTGAATTAAGATTCTCATAGTTTTTGTACCAGAAAAATTATATATACACAGTACCCTTCAAATGTTTGGGGACAGTAAATTAATATTTTTACTCAGCAATCATGCATTAAATTTATCAAAAGTGATAAAGACATTTGTAATATTACAAAAGATTTCTATTTTAAATAAATGGTGTTCTTTTTATCAATGAATCACAGACAGATAGATTTTCTATTATAAAAATATTTCACAATATTACAGTTTTTACTGTTTTTGCATCAAATAAATGCAGCTCTGGTGGGACTTCTTTCAAAAACAAACAAAAAATGTACTGACCCCAAACTTTTGAACAGTAGTGTAGCTCTACTTACTGATGTAACCTGCTTAACCACCTGAACAATAGTTGAACTACTTTAAATCATGGGTAGTTTGTAGCGTGGCAAGTAACTTCCCCAACAATGGTAGTAACTGTAAAGGCGTTCTTGGATTTTAGTGTGTGTGGGAAGGTTGTCAGACAGGACACAGTGCAAAAAGATCAGCGCTCAGGTGCTGAACCATGAAGAAATGATGTCGGGACACAAAACCTCAAGTTAGCAGTTTCTGGAAAGATACTGAAATTCAACAACTTTAATTGATTTATTTTCAAGGCACACTTCAAAGTATTAAATACATGCATTCTGTATTTTTCTGAATTAAAATATATATATTGCTCAGTCCAAACATTAATTCTTAAGAGTGGATAATAAAATAAAAAAGCAAAACTTTGGTATTCAGTAGCAGTTACATCAGTCAATATTTGTCTAAGGATGTGTACTGTATAAGACAGGGGGTGTTTATTGAATTCTCTTCTTTAATCCAGTGAGAAAATCAACAGAACATCAATACTTGGGTCAGAAATCAATGGGTTACAAAACTACACTGCCTAAGTCTAGTTAAGACACTGTCAGCTCGTACCGTCCTGCTGGCTGTGCTGTTTGCGCTGCACCTCCTTGCGGTATTCCTCCAGCTCCTGATCCGTCAGCTCATTGAAGGGATTTGGAGTCTCCGGTTCCGGTGTGGCTGGGGGCTCGACGGTCTCTGGAGACTGGAAGAAGAACAATCATGTTCACATAATGAACACATGCACAAGCTCACAAGCAAAAGTCGCTAGAAATGGCTTTTGATCAATGAAAAGTGCTCATTATTCATTAGATCATTATATATGATAAATTGTTATATATACACCAACCAGGCATAACATTATGACCACTGAGAGGTTAAGTGAATAACTGATTATCTCTTCATTACGGCACCTGTTAGTGGGTGGGATATATTAGGCAGCAAGTGAACATTTTGTCCTTAAAGTTGAGGTGTTAGAAGCAGGAAAAACGGGCAAGCGTAAGGATTTGAGCGAATGTGACAAGGGCCAAATTGTGATGGCTAGACGACTGGGTCAGAGCATCTCCAAAACTGCAGCTCTTGTGGGGTGTTCCCGGTCTGCAGTGGTCAGTATCTATCAAAAGTGGTCCAAGGAAGGAACAGTGGTGAAACGGCGACAGGGTCATAGGCGGCCAAGGCTCATTGATGCTCATGGGGAGCGAAGGCTGACCCGTGTGGTCCGATCAAACAGATGAACTACTGTAGCTCAAATTGCTCAAGAAGTTAATGCTGGTTCTGATAGAAAGGTGTCAGAATACACAGTGCATCGCAGTTTGTTGCATATGGGGCTGCATAGCCGCAGACCAGTCAGGGTGACCATGTTGACCCCTGTCCACCGGCGAAAGCGCCAATGTGAGCATAAGAACTGGACCACGGAGCAATGGAAGAAGGTGGCCTGGTCTGATGAATCACGTTTTCTTTTACATCACGTGGATAGCCGGGTGTATGTGCGTCGCTTACCTGGGGAACACATGGCACCAGGATGCACTATGGGAAGAAGGCAAGCCGGTGGATGCAGTGTGATGCTTTGGGCAATGTTCTGCTGGGAAACCTTGGGTCCTGCCATCCATGTAGATGTTACTTTGACACGTACCACCTACCTAAGCATTGTTGCAGACCATGTACACCCTTTCATAGAAACAGTATTCCCTGGTGGCTATGGCCTCTTTCAGCAGGATAATACGCCCTGCCACAAAGCAAAAATGGTTCAGGAATAGTTTTGAGGAGCACAACAACGAGTTTAAAGGTGTTGACTTGGCCTCCAAATTCCCCAGATCTCAATCCAATCGAGCATCTGTGGGATGTGCTGAACAAACAAGTCCGATCCATGGAGACCCCACCTTGCAACTTACAGGACTTAAAGGATTTGCTGCTAACATCTTGGTGCCAGATACCACAGCACACCTTCAGGGGTCTAGTGGAGTCCATGCCTCGACGGGTCAGGGCTGTTTTGGCAGCAAAAGTGGGACCAACACAATATTAGGAAGGTGGTCATAATGTTATGCCTGATCGGTGTATACTTATATAATTAAAAGTATATAGTATGTATGTGTGTATATACACACACATATATATATATATATATATATATATATATATATATATATATACATACATACATATACATACATACACACACACACACACACATACATACTTGCACTACAGGTAATTTCTACACTGCAAATTATAATAATAATAATAATAATAATAATAATAATAATATTTAATAAAAGGAATACTATATAAATAATTTTCCTGTAAATATATCTTAACATCCACTTAATTTGTTAAATTTACACTTAAATCTAGAAAAACTATTTGACATAAGAAAAACAAAATAAATTCAAGATAAATTCTCTGAAAACTAGTGTTAATAATCTTACGGATTTTCCCTTCTTATTAGATTAATCTAGTTTTAAAATTACGAGCTTGGTGCGTTCAAGTGCTTGGATGTCAGACAGAATAAGGATCATGGAGGACAGCAAGTTTATTTTTGCCTATTTCTTGGGGAAATCTTATTAAAGCCATAATGTATTGAAGACATTTAATTTTGAATAAAATGTAGCATCCCATTCATTGACAACCATATAAACATTCACCGCACTATCTATGGTTAGCTTGCTGACGATTTTGGAATTTCGGTCAAATACATGCTTTCGCTGTATATAAAACATACAATATGCTTCAAATGGTTATTCAAAAATAACATGTATTAAACATGTATTTACGATAATTCCGATAGCACATGAAGGCAGCATTACTTCCTGCATGAACCTAAGTAGTTTTGTAAAAAATAAAATTTGCATAATGCCTGCCTAGGGTCTTCATTGGCTGCCCACGAACAATGACTACTTTGACCCGCCCTCAAACACTGTAGTTGTAGTTGAGGCATGGAAGAGTTTGCTTTGTCGACATGTTGAGAAAACGCAGTTTTTTGAGCTGTGAAAGCAAATCCACTTTGAAAGCACTTCCAAGGGATGAGGACTCAGGATCGAATTGATACACCATCATTACAGTTCATATCACTGTGTATCAAGTGCTGAGGAAGCCTCCCGAGCTAAAATTCGATGGTAATGGGAGTTTAATTTCTGACATGCTGCAAGCGGTTGACCAATCACAACAGACTGGGCCATCTGACCAATCAGAGCAGAGGAAGCTCTCGGAAAGGAGGGGTTTAGAGTGACCGAATCCTTTATTGAACCGTTTCAGACACTGTGAGAAAAGAGGTAATGCTGCAATGTAGATTATGAGAAAATGAAAGTGTTTTATGACCTTGGATGCATGTAAACCAACTGTAGGAGGCCTCTCATTAGGAACCTTTAAAATAACATAATAGGGGAACTTTAAGGATGTTCACATTTGTAGTAAGAGAAAGAGTAAAGATTTGAAAGGACATGTTTTAATTGTTTGAAGTGTATGAGTTTTGTATCTTGTTTTGAGAATGTATGAATCTGTGATCTTACCGGTGGACTGTTGTCTGTAATGACGCTGGCTAACACTTGAGACTGAGGTCCAGCTGTTTTCATGTCCTGACGATTCTGCTCCCTGATCTGAAATACAAATAGCAAAATGATAAAAAAAAATCCATCTCCTTAAACTTTCTAATGTATTTTGTGCTTACGTAGACAGCTGCAATTAGACAGCTTGAACGTACTTCTTTGTGTGCATATTTATTGTAGTCTTGCTTCTGTAAATGTCACCTAAACTAAACTACCACCAACAACTAATCATATATCCTAAGTTTATTTTATCAAACTTTTTTTAGAATATAATATACAAGTTAGTATATTATAGTCTAAATAAGTTATTTATCATCTTATAAAGTATTTACTGCTCTTTGCTATGCACAAGTCCAGTTACACTCCTTCAATGATACTACTAGTCAATGTTTGGCTTTCTTTCAAGCATGTAATTAACGCAATGATTTCAGGGAACAAAATGAATTAACGCATCTTCATATTAATTTAAATATTATTTATGGAAATAATAACAATAAGCGCTAAATTTGAATTACACTACTGTTTAAAAGTTTGGACGGTTACATTTCAAATAAATACTGTTCTTTTGAACTTTCTATTCAGTGAACTTTATGTTTTGCCTCTGTCTAACCAATCATCGTCCTTTTCTTCTTTCACTATCCTTTCTCTGCTGATTATTCTTCTCTTCCTTCCTGTGACTATTCCCTCCTCCCTTCACCGCCATCTTGTTCCTGATGGTGAAACTGAAGCTACATATTGCAAAATTTCTGTCATTACAAACACTTTGTCTCACACTGTTGGTGAGACTGCGATTCTCTGCCATAATACTGAAAAATCTGCTCTCAGTTCTGTTAGCAGTTTGAACAGTCATACAGCAACAACTAATGATAGTAGCTGATTATGATAAAATATGTATCTTTTCTTGAAAAAATGATACATGGTGAATAATTTGTAAGTACGATCCATTAAGAGACAAAGTAATGAGCAAAAAACTAGCACACTTCACTAAATCTTAGGCCCTGTCCCAAACGGCACCCTAAATCCTCGTGGTCTTCCTACGAGTCGCTGCTTTGACTGTCGGGAATAAGTGCGGGCTCGGCAAAAGCGCATATCGACCGCAAAGGGGGCGCTCACGAGCACCCTTCTGAAACCTAAAATAACAAATGGGACACTCTACGGTCTTGTGGACTTAACGGACACGCACGCACTTAGTCATCAGTATCTTTCTATTTATACTATCTTTCTCCTCCTGCTGTTCTATGAGTATTGCAGCTTACAGCTGAATTTGAATTACATACTGTTCAAAAGTTTGGATAGTTACATTGTTACAAAAAAAATGATTTCAAACAAATGCTGTTATTTTGAACTTTCTATTCACCAAAGAATCCTGAAAAAAATGTATTACAGTGTCTGCAAAAATATTCAGCACAACTGTTTTCAACATTGGTAATAATGAGAAATGTTTCTTGAGCAGCAAATCGGCATATTAGAGTGATTTCTGAAGGATCATGTGACACTGAAGTTTTCACTGTCGTTTTAAATGCAGCCATGGAGAGCATAAGAGAACAAGATCTTAGAAAAGATGCACAATTTGTCCTGATTTCAGTTTTGACATTAATAAAATCTGCAGTTTCAATACAGACGTTTAAACCCAATGACAAAAAAAAAAAAAAAGCTTACTGTACCTTATTTCTAGTCTCAAGCACCTCCTGTGGGTTGGTGAATAGAGGGACAAACTGGTTTGGATTCTCGATTTTAATGGCCTGTCCACTGGCCTGTGCAATTTCCTCTGCCTTCTGCCACTAAAAGAAAAGAAATCAATACAAAAGGAATTCAACTTGACCAAAAGCATGTCAATCATTCCTGGGACACCCAGCCTAATGTTAAAAAGCTAACGGAAACAGACAATTGAAGGGAAAGATGTAATGTAACAGCTCCAAAAGGAACCAGCAGAGGGCAGTGGAAGCACTGCAGTGAGATTTATGACAATAAAATATCTCCCCTGCATTGCAGAGAAGCAGAAAGGGAGGTGGGTGGAACATGGTGGTAGAAGAGACAGCGAAACTGTAGTCCTATCACAGTGATGTAATGAATACGCCATTATTCTACCAATAATATTCTATGATTCACAGTCAGACTATTTTCTGAACTGCAGCACACTCTCTGGCTTAGTCATTCAAATTCATTTTCAGAAGAAAAGCCACTCTGATTACTACAATACACTGAAAGCTACACTGATTACTTGGTCACACGCTGATACTTTATCAATGAAGGACTTAACATGGATGAGAGCAGATCACTATGATCATCAGTTATCAAAAGAAACACCATTATCGGTTTCTAGGTAGTCACATAATAACAATTCATGTTTAATTGAAGAAATACTGTTTGTATGTACTATAAAACAAGGCCCGACACATGGTGTCGGGATTATTTTGCACATCATTTTAAACATTTCTGAAAGCTCCATCGTCACAATGCAGTAGTTCCCACGCAGATTTTAACTATAGTACACCGCTATATGGATAAGAAAGCACATACAGTGGGGAGAACAAGTATTTGATACACTGCCGATTTTGCAGGTTTGCCCACTTACAAAGCATGTAGAGGTCTATAATTTTTATCATAGGTACACTTCAACTGTGAGAGAGGGAATCTAAAACAAAAATCCAGAAAATCACATTGTATGATTTTTAAATAATTAATTTGCATTTTATTGCATGACATAAGTATTTGATCACCTACCAACCAGTAAGAATTCCGGCTCTCACAGACCTGTTAGTTTTTCTTTAAGAAGCCCTCCTGTTCTCCACTCATTACCTGTATTAACTGCACC
The DNA here is from genome assembly GCA_039654105.1 of Coreius guichenoti. Taxonomy (NCBI): domain Eukaryota; kingdom Metazoa; phylum Chordata; class Actinopteri; order Cypriniformes; family Gobionidae; genus Coreius; species Coreius guichenoti. The sequence continues at coordinate 9,305,300 of CM077169.1, forward strand.
TGTTTGAACTGGTTACCTGTATAAAAGACACCTGTCCACACAATCAATCAAACAGACTCCAACCTCTCCACAATGGCCAAGACCAGAGAGCTGTGTAAGGACATCAGGGATAAAATTGTAGACCTGCACAAGGCTGGGATGGGCTACAGGACAATAGGAAAGCAGCTTGGTGAGAAGGCAACAACTGTTGACGCAATTATTAGAAAATGGAAGAAGTTCAAGATGACGGTCAATCTCCCTCGGTCTGGGGCACCATGCAAGATCTCACCTCGTGGGGCATCAGTGATCATGAGGAAGGTGAGGGATCAGCCCAGAACTACACGGCAGGACCTGGTCAATGACCTGAAGAGAGCTGGGACCACAGTTTCAAAGAAAACCATTAGTAACACACTACGCCGTCATGGATTAAAATCCTGCAGCGCACGCAAGGTCCCCCTGCTCAAGCCAGCGCATGTCCAGGCCCGTCTGAAGTTTGCCAATGACCATCTGGATGATCCAGAGGAGGAATGGGAGAAGGTCATGTGGTCTGATGAGACAAAAATAGAGCTTTTTGGTCTAAACTCCATTCGCCGTGTTTGGAGGAAGAAGAAGGATGAGTACAACCCCAAGAACACCATCCCAACCGTGAAGCATGGAGGTGGAAACATCATTCTTTGGGGATGCTTTTCTGCAAAGGGGACAGGACGACTGCACCGTATTGAGGGGAGGATGGATGGAGCCATGTATCGCGAGATCTTGGCCAACAACGTCCTTCCCTCAGTAAGAGCATTGAAGATGGGTCGTGGCTGGGTCTTCCAGCATGACAACGACCCAAAACACACAGCCAGGGCAAGTAAGGAGTGGCTCCGTAAGAAGCATCTCAAGGTCCTGGAGTGGCCTAGCCAGTCTCCAGACCTGAACCCAATAGAAAATCTTTGGAGGGTCCGTATTGCCCAGCGACAGCCCCGAAACCTGAAGGATCTGGAGAAGGTCTGTATGGAGGAGTGGGCCAAAATCCCTGCTGCAGTGTGTGCAAACCTGGTCAAGAACTACAGGAAACGTACGATCTCTGTAATTGCAAACAAAGGTTTCTGTACCAAATATTAAGTTATGCTTTTCTGATGTATCAAATACTTATGTCATGCATTAAAATGCAAATTAATTACTTAAAAATCATACAATGTGATTTTCTGGATTTTTGTTTTAGATTCCGTCTCTCACAGTTGAAGAGTACCTATGATAAAAATTACAGACTTCTACATGCTTTGTAAGTGGGCAAACCTGCAAAATCGGCAGTGTATCAAATACTTGTTCTCCCCACTGTACTTTGTGCTCAAAAGAGCCAATAATGCAAAATAATAAGCCATTTATAGTAAAGATCCATTTCCACAAACAACAAACATAAAATAACGGTCGTCACACTTTAGTTTAGGGTCCAATTCTCACTATTAAATAACTATTAACTATGACTTTTGCCTCAAACTCCTAATTACTGCTTATTGATAGCTAGTAAGGTAGTTGTTAAGTTTAGGAATTGGGTAGGATTAAGGGATGTAGAATATGGTCATGCAGAATAAGGCATTAATATGTGCTTTATAAGTACTAATAAATCCTAGTAATATGCATACTAATAAGCAACTAGTTAACAGTAAGAATTGGACACTATACTAAAGTGTTACCAAAATAACATTTGAAAAGTTTAAAAAAAAAGTTGTAATTACTGTTTACAGTATATTCAGTTTATGAAAATGAAAATAATACAACTAGAAAAATCAATACAAAAATTTGTTAAATACAGTTTTATTTCTATAACATATATTGATCTCATATTTTTATTTTTGTAAAATAGTAGTGTTTTTGTAAAGTCATAATTTTTTAAAAATGTAATACTGATTCGCTATATTTGCAATGGTCACCATTTACTATTTTGCATAGTGTGATTTTGAATAATTATATTAAAACAGTTATGTTTTGTTTGACCCGCTAGAATCATAACCAACAACAATTAAAAAACAAAAACATTGTATTAATAAGAATAGTCAAATGTATTGTCCCTATTTTTTAATTCATAGATAATTAGTTAGATTTCAATGATATTTTGACAACTATACTAGGAAATTTCCCCGGTTTCAATATCAGAAATCTGGTCACCTTAGGTCACACAATTAGAGGTATGTTGCATGGCTTACATGCCAAAATTTTAAACTCCGGCTAGTTATTAGCAGAGTCCAAATCTCTAACCCCAAGTATGGACACAACTTGGTTGTCAGTGCTAATAATTAAGCTCAGATCTCATTATTACAATAGAAAATTTGGTTACTCAAGTTATATAAGATCTCTCTCACTGTAGTCCGATGTCCTGGGCTGGCCTGGTCCTGGTTGACTTTCTGATAGACATTTGGGGTGTTCAGCCATCTAGTCTTCTGCTGTTGTCTCTGGGTGTGGGGATTGAGACGTGGGTGGGGTTGAACCCCATCCTCATGAAAAGAAAATGACGTGACGGTGGCGGGTACCTCCACCTCTCTCCTGGTTCTGGAGCGCTCCAACAGCACTGGGTAACGGTAGGCGTATCCTGTACGGTAACCCTATAGAAGGATCATCAAATGTTCTAAAGTCAAGTCTAATAGCAATAAAATTACAATTAGGTCAGTTGCTCTGGTCTTGACTGTCTACATTGTTTTACATAAATTTAGACTTTACCATCCACATACAGTACATATAAATCACAGTATTTTTAAATGTCTATTTTATATTATATACATTTTTTTTTAATGTTTTTTTTTATTCATTACTTAGCACCTTATCTTAATACTTTTTTATTGTTGTTTGCTATTGTCATTGTGTTTTTCTTTTTCTTGTTCTTGTTTCTTTTTCATGCTTCGGCAATATTCTATGTAAACACAATCATGCCAATAAAGTGCCCTATTATGCTTTTCAGATATTACCTTTCATGTAGTGTGTAATATAGTTGTCTCAAAGATCAAAGTGCATGATAAATGGAGTTATTTTCTTTTGGGAGACAGAGACGATTCTGAACTGCCTGAAACGAGTCAGTAATTCCAGTCAGTAATTCCAATGTAGGTTTGTAACAAATTTACATAATGCCAGCCTATAGTCTTCATTGGCTGCCTGAAAACAATGTCTACTTTGACTCGCCCTCAAACACTGTAGTTGTAGCTGAGGCCTGAAAGAGTTTGTTTTTTGTTGGCAACATGCGCTGTAAGCAGTAGACCAATCACACCATACTGGGCCATCTGACCAATCAGAGCAGAGAAGACTCTTGGAAAGCCAGTCTCCGTTTCAGACACTGTGAGAAATGACTTGATGGGTGCAATGTATATTATTTTTTTTTACTTTGCATGCATGTAAACCTATTGTAGGAGACATCCAAAACAAAATTAAGAACATTTAAAATAGCATAATAGGGGCACTTTAAATTTAAATCAACTAACCAGATTGTCCAGCGTCCTCATCAATGCTTCAAACTCATGTTCTCCCAGCCTGCTCTTGTGCATAGGGCCGAAGGTGGATCCAGCCCAACCCACAGTGCCTCTGGAGATGGGCCTGTGAATGTTGCGGTCCAGCATGATTAGGTTTTGTTCCCCTCCAGCGCTGCACAGTGCTGCCACCTGCCAAGACAGCACAACACTGCAGCATGACTCAGTGTGGACAAACAGCATGAACTGAAGTCACACTCCAGCCAACAATACAACTATTCTCAACCCGTGCATTTCGTTCAATTTTCACAGTCCTTTTTATTGTCTTTCTATCATGGGACCCACAGTTTTGACTGATGAATTTAGACAACTTTTCCATGACCTTTCCAGTCATTCCTGGAATGATTTAAAATCATTTTATATTGTGCAGATTGCTTTCATTGGTATACCATGTACAAATAAGTGTTGAATTAGTAGATGTTTAAGGGGCCATTCACACAGAACTTTCATGTCATACATGACGTGACGCTCAAGTTAAAATATGTTCAACAAAAAAAGTTTTCTTTGTGAATGGCCAAAGAAAGGTATTTTTACTGTACACAAATCACTCACATAGCATTATATGTTGCTGATGAAATATATAGCAAAGCAAAAACTAGAAAAACTTTTTTTACTATAAATATTTACACCAGTTCAAAATTCAGTTCAGTATTTACACCAGTTCAAAAGTTTGTGGTCAGTAAGATTAAAAAATCTTACAGACCCCTAACTTTTGAAAGGTAGTTATATTTACTACTATAAATATGTATATTATAATATACATATTTATACTATAAATATGACTTTTTTCTTTTTACACCTCAACCCTTTCACGGGCTATCTCAGTCTCGGAACACTAGCATGGTCTCTCTTCACTCCTACTGTCCCACTAATCTCCTCTTCCATATTTTGCCGTCATGGGAAGGGCTGTAATTTTCTTTTTTTTCCCCCTACCTGTGTTTGACAGGCGGTCTGGATGTGGTAGATTGTGTAAAAGGCCTCCTCCACTGACTCTCCCAGTGCCACGATTCCATGGTTCCTCAACACTAACACCTGTACAATAACAACATTTCATCAACCCCTTTTCGACCTTACGAGCCTCAACATCATGTTCTGAGGGAAGTTTCTGTAATCTAGAAACTAACCTTGCATGTAGGGCCAAGGCTCTTCTGGAGTTCCACTCTGTCCTCTTCATCCTCCATTACTCCATTATAGTCATAATAAGCTACCTCACCCACCAGCAAAGCCTCATGGGATAGCGGTAGCAGGCCACACTTCATAGCCGATACCTACATGAATAATAAAATACACCAGTTAAGAGAAATGAGAGAATGCAGTATGAAGTATCTTCAACAATGTCCAGCTCTCAGGTTTGCAGGTAATTTGAGAATGCTTATAAAATAATAGAATATTTAATAATGAAATAAGTATTTTTGTGGTTAGGCAGGACGTCAGAATATATAACATTAAAAAGATAAAACATTAAAATATTTCCAGACAGATAGGTCGACAGAAAGATGGATGGATGGATGAATGGGTAAAAACAAACTAGTATTTAGTTTTATATTAATATTTTGTACAAATATTAAATCTATTTGCTTAAATGTCATTCTTTTTTGATCAGAGAAAAACTCTAGAAAACAATGCCCTTTTCCTCCACTGTAAGTTGCTGTTTCAGCAATAGGGACTTTTCAGTTGTGACGTACCGCAGCTGTGGCTGGAGTGTGGAGGTGCAGCAGGCAGCGGACGTCCGGTCGAGCAGAATAGATTGCAGAGTGCAGGCTGAATGCAGACAGATCCACTGCCAGAGTAGTGCTGCCTTTCTCTACCACCTCCCCGAGAATATTCACCTTCACCTGGACATCATAGAGAGCACATGGTTTGATCAAACGTTCACTAGAACACCTGAAAAAATCCTTAAAAAAAACAGGTGATTCAATGTGATTCATTTGGATCATCCTGAATCTGATCATGTTACTAAATTTCAGTAAGTCAATGAATCAGCATACTGGTTGGCATTATGAAAGGCCTTTCTTTAAATGTATATTAAAAATGAGATACCACTGCATAATTTGCAGAACCTGATTTCACCAAGTGCAACATTCCAATCAACCAATCAGATTTGAGGGACAAGTTTACAGTTTATGTCAAGCTTAAAACCAGGGTTAGGTGCTTCTACATCAGTGCTATTCACCTATCATTCCCTCTGATTTTAGGGATAATTATGGGTAGGGTTACATTCTTTACAGCCTTTTCTACCCAAATTGAGCCTTTTGGGTCATTCTTGGGGGTTATTTTTCAGTATTTGGGTAGTATGTGTTACCCAGATCCTGGGTCAGACATAACAACCCATTGTTTGGGTAGTTTTTGTGTTACCCAGACCCTGGGTCAGACATAACAACCCAGGGGTTGAGTTATTTATTGCGGGCTTTTTGCGACCTCTTCAGGAGAGAGCAGTGCAGTTCCGACAAATTGGTACATGTCTTCGGTAAAATACAGTTTTGTGTATATTTATTTTATCTATAAATTTGTTATTGTGCTGTATATCGTTTAATTTCGTGCAAAGCAACATACAGTGGCGTGATGTGAGTCACCTAAACGAGTGTCCTGTCGGTCTTTTCACGTGATGGAAACGCCTGATGACTTTTATTCAAAAAGATACAGAATATAAATACTTATGATGTTAAAATATGTTCTTATAACTGTACACTTATTGTTTATGGACAGATTATGGAGCCAGTCGCATATTTTGGCTATGAGAGAAACGGAGGGCAGCAGTCTAAAGTTAGAAGTTCTCCCGCCGAACACGATACAAGCTCCGGCACCGTTACGGTGGAAACGGGACAACAGAGACTGGTCGATTACACTTGAATTACTTCTTGAACTCTATGCTAGGTTAAATCAACCCATTATGCTGTGAACATGTGTTCTGTCCTATATTTACCCGGCCCTTGGGTTGTTTTTAACCCAGTGTTTTTTAGAGTGTAGGTTTAGGGGTAGGGATATGGTTAGGATTCAATTTTCAGACAGGAATGTTGTTCCAGGATCAACAAGATATGGTGACCCAGAAACACGTCTAACTCTGCAAAATCAGGAAGTGCACATGATTTACTACTATTCCATTATGTATACATACAAATTTATATTTAAATACAGATTTATATTTAAATATAAAAATAAATATAATAAATAAAATATATAAATTGCTCCATTATCCCTTTAGTGGACCAAAACTTTGAACTGCATTTTTTCTTATTTTATCCATTACAACTCACAATTTATGATACGATTTGTACACATGCATGGACACGAGAAATATTTGCATGAGTAACAATTTCTAATGCCTTATTTTTGCAACAATATACAAAATATGTCCAGAAAAATGTTGAACACACTGAATCTTTCTGTTTTTATCAGCAAATAATACACACAATCTCAAACTGGGATGGCACTCCTTTTTCTAGTGACCTTCATTTGAATGCTTTAGCACAGTGAAACGCTATCCTCAGGAGAAATCTTGCAGGACACAAGAGGAACAAGTTTGTTTAGTGTGTGTGTGTGTGTGTGTGTGTGTGTGTGTGTGTGTGCGGACAGTCTCTCACCAGACTGGACGCAGTCACCTCCCCGTAGGCCAGACCGTTCGGCAACACAAGGAAATGTTCCTGTTCTTTACTAACACGCATCTGCAGTGAGAAAGAGATGCTTTTATCCAAAGCAACTTATAGTTACTTACAGGAACAATCTCCCTGGAGCAACCTGAGGTTAAAGGGATAGTTCACCCATAAATGAAAAAATCTGACATTTACTCATCCTCATGTCCTACCAAACCTTTACAGCTTTTCATGAGATTTTCAGAGATACTGTCTTACATTTCAGTCTGTGTTAGACTGTAGCGTACAAGTCCTAACTTTTATGATGCAGTCACGTTATGTTTTAGTGACATTTGGATGACTCGTTAGGAATGAAATAGCGTGAACATATCTCTTTTTGTGTTCCATGAAAGAAAATAAGTCCTAAGGGTTTAAAACGAGGGTAAGTAATGACAGAAATTAAAAAATTTTAAGTGAACTATCCTTTTAAGAGTCTTGATTTTCACACTTCTTGTTACCAGACTTGATCTCAAAATCACTTCCTTTTAGGACAGGCTTTTTAAAATACTCAAATCCCTATAGACTGAGTGAAGGAGTGATAGGAGACACGAATAAGTATGCTAATGTAAATGCAGCAGAAATTATTCAGTATTTTTAATCAGCTTAATGTTCCCCAGAAGTGATAGACTCACTGGCAGCTGTGTACGGTTATTTAAAGTGCGCTATACGTGAACTTACTTTTTTTGATCATAAGCATGAGTTATACAACAGTTTATAAGCAGACACGTTCACTGCCGTACAAAATTTTAGGGTCAGTAAGATTTTTTTTTTTTTTTTAAAGAAATTTATACTTGTATTCAGCAAGGATGCATTAACTTGATCAAAAGTGACAGTAAAGACATTTACAGCAATGGCTGCTGAAAATTCAACATGAATAAATTACATTTTAAAATATAGAAAAAAAGTAACATTTAGGTTGTGTTCACAATTAAAACGAACCCTGGTGCAATTGCTCTATTAGTGCAGTTAATTTGAATGAACAAGCGGACCGAGACCGCTGAAAAGATGGGTCTTGGTCCGCTTCCAAACGAACACTGGAGCGGTTCGAATGATATATGAACGCAACACGAACCAAAGACATGTAAACGAACTAAAAACAGGGAGATGAGACCCTAAAAAGTACAGAATGCTCACGCATACATGTTTTTTTTCTCATCATAGTCACACTGTTGCCTATCAGTTTGGTACAGGCATCACCGTGTCTCCTCGCAGCAGATCTTTGTGTGTGTGACGGAGGGATTCCTGCGGCTGTTTTGACTCCTTTACACAGTTTATAAGCTCTTCAGGAGTTCTCATCTGGTCAAAATACCATCATATGTAGCTACGCACATACAACGAGCGCATTTAGCCCAGCACACAGCATTGTTTTAGATGTTCGGTAAGTTCTGTCACGAAATATACATAATAAAAGCCGACCAATCAGGTTGTGAACATATCCCTATGCCTTTAGGTTCGGTATCTCTAGATTCGGTGATAAAAATGTCAATCTCAACGCTAAGCAGACCAGGACTAAATTTTTTTTCTTTTGGGTCCGGACCAAACGAACCATACTACTAGTCTGCTTAGCGTTCAAATTGGCATTTTAACACTGCACCTAAAGATACCGAAACTAAAGGCATAGGTATCTGTTCACAACCTGATTAGTCGGCTTTTACTGCGTATATTTCGTGACGGAACTTACTGAACATCCAAAACCATGCTGTGTTCTGGGATAAATGCACTCGCTGTATGTACGTAGCTACATATGATGGTATTTTGACCAGCTGAGAACTCGTGAAAAGCTTATAAAATGTGTAAAGGAGTCAAAACAGCGGCAGGAATCCCTCCGTCACACACAAACCAAGATCTGCTGCGAGGAGATGCGGTTCTGATGCCTGTACCGAACTGTGATGGACAACATCACGACTACGACGAGAAAAAACAGGTATGCTTGAGCATTCTGTCCTTTTTAGGGTCACATCTTGTGACATAACGTCCTGTTTTTGGTTCGTTTAACGTTACATGTCTTTGGTTCATGTTGCGTTCATATATCATTCGAACTGCACCAGAGTTCATTTGGAAGTGGACTGGGTCTGCGATCTCGGTCCGCTTGTTTGGTGCGCACCAGGGTTCGGATGGCAGCGTTCACACTTAGGGCGTGTTCACATTTGGCATGTTTAGTTCGATTAAAACGAACCCTGGTGCGATTGCTCTGTTAGTGCGGTTCATTTGATTAAGTGTGAACGCTGCCATCTGAACCCTGGTGCGCACCAAACAAGCAGACCAAGGCCACTGAAAAGATGGGTCTCGGTCTGCTTCTAAACGAACTCTGGCGTGGTTCGAATGAAATATGCGTAATAAAAACCTACCAGTCAAGTTGTGAACATATCCCTGTGCCTTTGGGTTTGGTATCTTTAGGTTTGGTGTTTGAACCAAACATGCCAAGAGTGAACACCCTTAATCACATAAATCACATTTATTACAGCCTGTTTAATCAATCAAGCTCTTAGATAAAAGTTGCGCAGGGAGCACTTTTCAGGAGCCTTGGCATACTGACAGAAGTCTTTATGGGTCGTGTTTCCTTACTGTGAGGCACGTGTTGGCCAGCTGGGCCCAGCCGTACAGATCCAACAGACGGTGTACACTAGCCAGCTTGCAGCGCATCAGTCTCTCTCCCTTCACCATGGAGCCCGGCTCCCATCCTTGCAAATCGTTAATGGGGGTCACCATGGTAACGGCTGTACAGGCATGAGGAACAAGAGAAAGAGCACAAGTGTGTGTCAATGAAAGTCTTAGTCATGAAAGACTGTGTAAAAAGAGCAGCACTAGTTAGTCTACTGCAGTTTAAGTGGTACGGCAGCCTTTTTATGAAAGAAACTGTAAACAGCTCAGTTTTACTGAATTCACTTTCCGAATTAAAGTCATTAAGTTTGAAACTAAAACTCCTCTTATTTGAATGTGTCTAAATAAAAGAATAATGTTTATATGCGCATGAACACTTAATAAAATGAAAACTCTCATAGGGCGATAGATAAAACTAATACCTTTTTGTATTATATATATGATAACAATACATTACATTAGAAGATAAAATGAAAGACTATATAGATAACTAAGAAGAGAAAAGAGCAGCATCTATATGAAATGTAGTGTAAACATCAGGCTTTATTTATGAAACACAAGCAGAACAAATCATTCGTAAATCATTCTTACACTTCTTTAAAAAATAAAGGTTAAAATAAAAGTTCTTAAAAAAAGGTTCCTGCAGCAATGCCATAGAAGAACCAATTTTGGATCCTTTTTTAAAGAACATTTCAGTTCTTAAAAGAACCATTTTTTCCCCTTACATTTTATTAATCTAATTTAGAAGTGCACGATTCTGGATTCTTTTTAAAAAAAAAAAATTTAATAGAGATCATGATTCTCCAACGATTCTGAATAGACATCTAAACAATAACATGCAATTTTTTAAAATCAGTTTGAATGAATGATTCAACGACTTACTCAAAGAATTCACTTGCATCATTACTGGATGAATCAGAGTATTTGGAAAAATCCTTTGAATGTATGATTCAATGAAAAATACTTTTTTTTTAAACAGTCACTTGTCGCCACCTACTGGCGTAACGTTGTAATGACGTCTTTATTTGAAATGTCAAGTTGCTTTTAAAAGGTGATTTACTCTACTTTGATCGCTACTGTAGACATCAGTGTTTATATCCGAACTATAAATGTTTATCCCAGTACTTTTGTGATCATTTGAATTATCGTACACAAAAATAATCATAATGTGTGGTTGAAAAGACTGTTTGTGAAGCTTTCATACCAATACATGATAATTGCTCTCTCTGGCTCAGCGGCAGCCCCAACACAGATCTGAATGACTTGTCAAAAATGTTATAGTCATAGCCGAATCGTTGCCATTTAGGAATAAGATCGTGTGGGTGTTTGAATCGAGATTGCGATCTTTTAACTAGTAATCATGCAGCTAAATAATCTTTTTCCACTAAAGAACCTTTTGTGCATTTGAAAGTTTCCATGGATGTTAAAGATTCTTCATGGAACCATCAGTGCCAATAAAGAACCTTTATTTTTAAGAGTGTAGGTAAATTATGGCATGTGTTACAGACAGTACGTACTGGATGGAGCAACGGGCAGGGCGGCTGGAGATCCGTGAGTGGCCATGAAGTCTACAATCTGTCTGAGAGCCCACAGATTGGAGGAACTTCCTTCTTTCTTCATCTGCTCCTGAATAAGCACATCCAGCTCCTCTCTAAAGGACTAACATACACAAATAAGATTCAGTCATTTAGCAACACAATGCACTAGTACACACAAATAAAGGAAAATGCACACTGTGCACATTAGTGGTTGATAACCAATGTCCATAATTTTTTTGATACATGCATTTTAAAAAAAGTATCATGGAAAAGTACACTACTGTTCAAAAGAAAAAAAAAAAAAAAAATTTGAAATATTACAAACTTATATTATACATTTTTTTTAATATATTTTCAGCATAACTACTTCAGTCTTCAGTGTAACATGATCCTTCAGAAATCATTATAATATGCTGATTTGCTGCTCAAAAAACATTTCTTATTATTATCAATGTTGAAAACAGTTGTGCTGCTTAATACTTTTGCGGAAACATTATAACATTTTTATTTTTTTCAGAAATCTTTGATATATGAATCTTTGAATAGAATGTTCAAAAGTACAGAATTCATTTGAAATATTTAATTTACAATTTAAAAGTCTTCACTGTCACTTTTGATAAATTTAATGCACCCTGGCTAAATAAAAGTATTAATTTCTTTAAAAAAGAAAAACCAGTAAAAGGGTAGTGTAAATTCTATAATTAATGTAAAAACTTACTGTATACTGTAACCATATTTCCATGTACTGAAGAAAATGCAGTACCAGTACTTGCAATGTATAAATATATGCAAGAATAACTCAAGCAATCACTATTAAGCATTACATTTTGAATACTGAACATGCTATGCTGATACTGATATAACACTGATACTTTTTACTGTTTAATCTTAAATTTCTTAAAAAGTGTGAAGTTTACAATAAACAACTGAAAAATCTTCAAAACAAAGTTTGAATGGTGTGCTTTAAGCAGTCCAGGCTAAATTAATTGCATATGTTTAATACTGAAGTTCAGGAGTTTATAATAAACTCTAAAAAGAATGTTTGAGGAATAGCCTACCAATATAGTTTTAACTTGTAAGCACGGTAATAATTATACATATTTTAAAAGTTTTAAATTAAGCATTAAACACTGCTGTCACTGCTTCATACATAATGTCACACACAAGCAAAGTATAACAGACGTAAAGCCCAGATAAAACAATACATTTATGAACATACGGAAACAAACAGCAGGAAGAATATTTGAGTTACAGGTTCCAGTACAGTCCACAACAGAGAAAGAGTGAATTAATCATCCTCATATGGAACGTTGAGCTCTTCAGTTCTGTCCTTCATTCAACACGTTCCCTCCATTCTGAGTGTTTTTTATTGTTTTACACCAACACCTAAAACTCCCTGCACTATCTATGCTTTCTTCTCCCCTTCTCCCCTTCTCCCCTTCTTTCTCTCTCTTTCTTTCTCTCTCTCTCTTTCTCTCTCTCTCTCTCTCTCTCTCTCTCTCTCTCTCTCTCTCTCTCTCTCTCTCTCTCTCTCTCTCTCTCTCTCTCTCTCTCTCTCTCTCTCTCTCTCTCTCTCTCTCTCTCTCACAGCTGTCAGTGGTGATTCAGGGCAGATTATATCTGAGCTGCGGAGATAATCATATCTTTGGGAACCTAATGAGGGGGAAGGGGAGAGAGGACATAGGGATTGGGAGGCAGGACATTAAAGGGTGGACAGAACAGGCGAATAAAAGGAGGCAAACCGATGTGGGTGCTCTGCGGATGGGAGATATGCTGTTTCAGTGAGCTTTTTAAAAGCTTATAGAAGCCACTTGAATGCCTGTTCACTTCTACAACCTCACTCAGTGTCATTATCATATCATTCCCGAGCGCAAAAGCAGAATTCTGGAAGTAAAATTCCCATTCATTCTTTTCCGTAGAGAAATGTATTGATGGTGATAATGTTTAAAACATTCAAAACAAAGACACCAGAAGCACTGATATTACTGCAGTCAGCAGTTTTATATTGTGATTTAATTGAGTAGTTGATTTTTGTCTTTTTGTTCAGATTTTCATATCCTACATTTGCTTCGAATCAAATGGTGTAATGTTGCAAGGAAAATATATTGCATAATTGAGGAAAACAGAGCAGGTCTCTTCAAATAATAATAATGATGATAATAATAATCATATTAATACACTCATAATTTTATCCATATATTAATATTATCACTGAAATATTAATATACAAATATACTAACTTTACATATAAAATATTGATTATTATTATTATTATTATTAATTAAAATGATTTAAATTAATCTCCCTATACTGTTAATCTACTTAGAATGTATTAAAATGTACTTAAATGAACTTCAAACATCTTTTGAACAGATTTTTTTTTATCATACTGTAGTTATTGTGATTCAGTTAAGTAGTTGATTTTTGTCTTTCTGTTCAGATTTTCATATACTTTTTTGCTCTGACTCAAATGTTGTAATGTTGCAATGAAAATATATTACATATGAGGAAAAATATTCCTTCAAATAATAATAATAATTAGTAATTTCAAATAATAATGATATTTTATATAGCTTCGCTCATTAGTGCACACTTCATTTACTCACAGGGCTTTGCAGGAGACTGGAAACACGTTTCTTGAGGCCGCTGGACGGCGTTGACTGCTGGGGAGACTGGATCATTTCTCCCTCCAGACATTCCCCGTCTACAGGACTATGCTGGACCGGAGTCCCTTTAGGGGTGGGAGACCTACTCATCTTCTTTTCCCCAGTGTGGAATTAGTGGAGAAGGAGGATAGAAAGAAGAGAAAAAGGAAAGGACAGGCAAAGCAGGACCAGGCGAGATAGCTAGATGGGGGGGACAAAAAAAGAAATACAATATGTAAATAATTCAGTTATAATCTGGAGTTATGGTAATGAAAGAACCCCATCACATCATGGAAGATTTCTATATGCATATGAGGACATATAGTCATGTGCACATATTAATAATAGACACACATGCAAATGCCCACAGGCAGTCCTGCAAAAACTAGATAAGTATAAGCACACCACACCCAAAGTCAAGTGGGGGCTGCACTAACTGTCATATATCCAAATACACAGCGTAAGTGGTGCTGACAGTAATATGCAGTTCTTTATGTGCATTAGTAAATGTGATCGATTAGTTTGCTTGTTTAGCCGAGGAAGGTCTATTTAAGAAATTACATTTAGAGAAATTAGTCCATCACTGTTCCAGGATGTATAACAAATGATTGATGGCACAATCTTGATCCTGAATATCTTTTGTTTCTCCCTTAACATCATACTTCTATTCTGTAAATAGAAGTTACTGTAAATAAATGCTCCTTCAGCCTGCACAATAAAATGATGGCAAAGGACCAGAAATATCACCTGAACTAAATATTCAACAATGTCTGAACTTTCGTGCTTAAAAGGTGATGCAATTTTCTTTGGTGTTAACTTAAAACACTTTTCCCCCATTTTTTTTCTTGGTTTAATCTGCAAGGTAATTATAAGTAAGCCACTCGTAAGTTTAATTCTCAGAAGTGTGATCACTTCAGCTCTGTGGTCTGATCTATAACGCGTGATGGGCGCCGCCATGTTAGTTTGCACTGCAATTCAGAGAATCGTATCTGTCGGTTCATGAAGTCAATTCATTCACTTCTCCTGAAATACATGAAAGTAAGTGGCCGGTGAAGTGGGAGAAGAATAGAGTAAATTTTATAGTTACCTCCAGGGCTTGAAATTAACATTTTTGCTCACCAGCCACTGTGGCTAGTGGTTTTTCAAAGTTTTCACTGGCCACAATTTTGACATTGATACCATGGGGAAAAACTGCCATATAGATATTTTTTATATTATTTAATAATTTGGCAGCAGGTATATTAGGCTGCTATTACTTTAAGACCTGACACACAGATCCATTATACTGTTACACACGCGTTTTCTTTCTCAACTGTTTACGTTCATTTAAAACATAACTGACTATAAGACCAGCATTTTAACATTATTTTGTGTGTATTTGAATGTTTAAGCGCAATAAGCAGAAAAAACGAACTCAAGGCGGCTTTATGTGGCGCACTTTGGGTGTGAGCACAAAATCTGCATGAATGAAAATTCACGCCGAAATTCAAGCCCTGTAACACCAACAATATTCATCTGAAGCAAAAGAAATGAGTGAGTGAGGCAGGTTTGTGTGTCAACTCGGTCTGAGAAATCATGAGCGAGAAGGCGCAGCTTGTATCGTGTATCTATTCTGCGGAAAATGAGTATTGGAAGTGTTTCAGATATTTCAGTATCGAAAAAAATCGATATTTTTGACATTGCACTTAGTTTATTATGTCAGATGCCTTTTTAAAAGACTACAATTGAAAAAATATATATATATTACATATAAAATTCAATCTGCCAGAGTGGCTAGTAGGAGTGACTGTTACACACAACTGCTGAAATCCACCTGCATTTGGCGGGTTGGTGGGTGTTGATGTCAAGCCCTGGTTAACTCACAGCTACACAATTTGTATCTGATATGAATAACACATGTTAATTTATATAGTCTGTATGACACACTGAACATTCTAATCACACTGGTGTGATCATACGCCAGAGGTGTAAAGAGTACCTGAAAACCATACTTGAGTAAAAGCACAGATACCTTACAGCGAAAATGACTCCATTACAAGTTACAAGTCACCAATTCCAATACAACTTGAGTAAAAATCTTAGAGTATCTGATTTTAACAGTACTTAAGTATTTTACTCGTACTGAATGTAGGCTCAAAGATGCACTAGTGCTCATGCCAATGAAAATGAGAAACTATTGATTTGTAAGATTAGAAATCATGTTTATTTTCTAAAATCAAAATAAAACTGAACACCTCAATATTGCAATAAATCAAGGTCGACAACAGCCTCTTAAACGTCTACAAACTCTCAAGTCTCAGTTAAGCTCAAGTGCACAAAAAAGGCCATAAGTAAACCAATATCCTTCAAAAAGGCCTTGTCAATATAGCGGATAAATAAAATCATGTTAAGTAAAATTACTCATCACAAATGTATTGGAGTGAAAAGTACATTTACTTATTCAAAAATGTAGTCAAGTAGAGAGTAAAAGTTGCTAATATATTTGATACTTAGTAAAACTACAAAGTAGCCAAAAAGATACTCAAGTGTAGTAACTAATTAAATTTACTCAAATACTTTACACCACTGTCGTACACGTCTATTGCAATAAGACTTAGACCTCAGCTATAAACCTGCTGGATGAAAAAAACCCCAAAACAAATCGCTGAGACTTGGTGGTGGTTTCTTTTGACTAAAAGAGCATTAACAAAAACACTTAGCAATAAGCCAAAACACTCTAGCAACCATATAGCACATAGCAAACACAGAAAATATCATAGCAAATGCCTTGGTGATGCCAGAGGTCAGAGGAGAATGACCAGACTGGTTCCAGCTGATAGAAAGGCAACAGTAAATCAAATATCCACTCCTTACAACCGAGGTTTGCAGAAGAGCATCTCTGAACGCACAACACGTCGAACCTTGAAGCAGATGGGCTACAGCAGCAGAAGACACACCGGGTGCCACCCCTTTCAGTGAAGAACAGAAAACTGAGGCTACAATTCAAACTGGCTCACCAAAATTGGACAAAAGAAGACTGGAAAAACGTTGCCTGTCTGATGAGTCTCGATTTTTGCTGCGACACTCAGATGGGAGGGTCAGAACTTGGCATAAGCAACTGAAAGAATGGATCCATTCTTGCTTGTATCAGTGGTTCAGGCTGGTGGTGTAATGGTGTGGGGAATGTTTTCTTAGCAAACTTTGAGCCCCTGAGTATTGTTGCTGACCATGTCCATCCATTTATGACCACAGTGTGCCCATCTTCTGATGGCTTCTTCCAGCAGGATAAAGCACTATGCCACAAAGCTCAAATCATCTCATGACAGTGAGTTCACTAAACTCAAATGACCTCCACAGTCACCAGATCTCAATCCAATGGAGCACTTTTGGGATGTGGTTGGAACGGGAGATTGCATCATGGATGTGCAGCTGACAAACTCTCTGAGGAATGTTTCCAGCACCTTTTTGAAGCTACGCCATAAACTTCATTAAGTGTATTATGAAGTGGCCGTTGAGTGTATATAATTTGCAATGAAATATACAGTACTGTGCAAAAGTCTTAGGCACTGTTTTCACCATAAAAAAAAGGAGAGTTTAGCTCCAACCTTGATCAAACTCACCTGCCTGTAGCTTCCTAGTAATCCTAAAGAGCTTAATTAGCTGGTTCAGGTGTGTTTGATTAGGGTTGGAGCTAAACTCTGCAGGACAGTGGCCCTCGGGGACCAGGGTTAAGAATGCCTGCTCTACAGCAAAAAATATAAATAACAGGCTTAAAACCTTTTTTTGTTGTTGTTGAAAATACTAATGTGCCTAAGACTTTTGCACAGTACTGTATATCACATATACAGTAGATAGATATACAATCATAAATAAAATGTAAAGGGTGTACATATTTATACACATTTATTTACAGTACATAAATTACATTTTTCAGCATATATATGTTGAAAACAGTTGTGCTGCTTTGTTATTCTTAATTAATAGAAAGTTCAAAAGAACAATGTTAATTTGAAATTGTAATTATAAATGTCTTTACTGTCACTTTTGTTTAAATGAATGCATCCTTGCTAAATAAAAGAACAGTATTATGCTAAACAGATTTTTTTTTGCATCCACAATACAACACTGACATATCCAAAGTGTCGAGTTAATGCAATAGAAGTCACAGCATCTTCGTGTTTGGTAGTCTGTCAGGGACTCAGGTGCTCCGGGACCCCTACTAAGAGGTCCTCTCTCTGGGGAGACTGTATAATGAGTGGCGCCCCTTTGGATCCAAACTGGCGCCGCCCTGTGCTGTCCCTGGATCAGTTTCAAGCACAGTTTTCTACTCTAGTGGATCCAAATTAATCAGGTCCCACTGCTATAACAGCAAACCATCATCAGTCTGCACTTTAACACTTTAATATCAAAAACTTTAAGTGCTTTGGCTTCTGCTTTAGCAGGATTTTGATGTCAAGCTGAGGAGGGATGAAAGACATGAACATGTGTCTGTTACTTATTGATCGGTCTGAAACAGAGCTTTCCTGACCGGATGAGGGTTTTTCTCCCCCACTGAGAGATCTTAATGCTTGTAGGAAACGGGGAGAGAGAGAAGTATATGAGGGAGATGTATAATGGTTAAAGTGATGCTGGATTGATTTTAAAAGAATCTTATAATTATAATTAAGTTAATGTGTGGTTCTGGGTGCATTCGCTTCTGTATAATACACTGAGAACTCAGTGACCCATGCACAAAAAAGGCATGCTTTTTAAAACGGATGTTCTGTCTACTCTATTCTCTCTGCCTCGGTTTCCAATTCCATACTAAATCCACACTCAATGCATGGCCTTTTTTTTCCATGTTTGAACTTTTTTTTTTTGGTCTTAAGAGGCAAGATTGTGTACAAACTTGTCAAAATTGTTTCCATGATGAATTTTATGAACATGAACATGTGGCCCTGTTTACACCTGTTATTAAGATGCGTTTTGGTCGATCGGATCACAAGTGGATGACGCTAAATACAGGTGTAAATGGGGTCTAAAACGTTTTGAGCTTGTCCACGCTCGACCACTTCCAGAGGTAGTCAAAAACGCATTTGACCGGATTGCTTTCATAGCGTTTTCGTAATCATGTGGCCGAATGTGTTCGAACAGCCACAAAAGACCATCTACTCTCCGCCTACTGACCTAATGCCTAAACATTATGGAAAGCGCGCTAGCCAGACGGGATTTAGACTTTGTCGGCTGGAGACCCAAGTTTGGTTTGCAGACGAAAAAAAACGTACCAAGCACAATCAACAATGTTCATTTCTCTAACCATTCCTGATTTTTAACAAGCACTTACAGCGTTTGCCGTGGTCTTGCTGCTGTCAGAGCAGAAACGAAAGATGATGCAGTCCGTATGTTTTTCCGTCGTCTCCGTACACGTTCATATGTAAATTGTGGAAGCTTATTTTGTCCATTAGATTGAAAGATCTGAAAAAACATTTATAGACTGCCCATAGACCGTCCCTCTGAGAAATCAGGCATACCACCAGAAGTGGTTGAAAGTGAACAAAAGAGATGGAACACCAGGGCTGTGTCAGAATCTGGACGCACTACATTCGTCATGCTGTCATTATCATGTGACCTACCAGCGTCAGTTACGTCGCTTCACTGCCATTCATAAATCCTCTCCCGTGGCCTCATGGGATAGTAAAGTGTCCAACGTATGCACACTTCAGAATCTCGCCGGAAGAAGTAGGTCATCCGGGTACTTTTTGCCTACTCTTTTATGAGTACTGTGAATTCAGGCATGCTTCTTTTATCATATACTGTTTTTCTCCTACTATATAGTAGGGGAATATGCGATTTCTGATATAGCCCAGGTGTAAACAGGAATGTGTCTGCCTCGTCTACTAGTGATCCAATTGACCAAAACACATCTTAATACCAGGTGTATACAGGGCCAAATATTGGCACTAATAATACACATTTATTTTTCGACTTTAACGTAACCACTAAATGATACAAGAGACAGAGATACAAGACAGACAGTCAACATTAAAGTGCATGTTACATTATTATTTACTTATTTATTCATACAAATGTTTTAATCCAAAAAATGTTTCTATTTACAAATATTTTAGCCCATGGTTTCCCACCTGGGGAACTGCAGGGGGTTGTGACTTGATGAGAAGCTAATTAATTAGCTAAATATTAAAAATGCAAGATTATATCATTAAAAAAGAAAAACCCTAACAAAGATTAAATATTTTATTTGTTTACCAGAGAACCATGAACATGGGTGGTTCAAGTATTTCAGTTAACTTAAAATATTAGGGGGTACTTCAAATAAATATTTTAAATGGGATCGGCTGACAAAAAAAAAAAAAAAAATCCCTTTTTTTTTCTTTTTAAAGATTATCTTTAATTTAGTTAAAATCTGTATTGGAAAAAAAAGGATAGTCTAAGATCTAAGTCTATTACACACACACCCCACAACATTTTCAAATCATTCCTTCACCCCTGCAGCTGAACCTCATGGAAACACAGCAGATTAAATGAATGCATTATGATAATATACATTAGTTCTTGATGCACAAAATGATAATTAAAAGGAAAAGTAGTCAGCCAACCCTAATAAAAAAGGGTCATATCGTCTAGGCTATTTGGCAGACGTATTAGGATTTGAGGACTGCTGGAGATTGAGCAGAGAGGGCCTGTGCCACCCTCTCTTTCTCTCTAGGGCTCATATTCCAGGGGGAAAGACTGGTGTGTCACGCCCACTTCTTCTACAGGAAAACAACACCCTTTGAACTGCTATGAGAGGGGGTAGACATGCACCAGCTGGTGACAAAAGCATCATCATAATTGTTAGAAATTATATTAAAAAAAGCTGGTTTATTGGAATTTATGCATTCATTAACTTATAAAGCACTATAAACCGTGCTATGTCGATTGTTTTGTGCAGTAGCCGGTGCTCGCGCGGCAGGGCCTATACGCGGCTGCCTAGCAACAACAAGAGCCCCGCTGCATCAGCACCAACACCAGCAGCCTCCGGGCATCAGTACAAGAGGAGCCCACTGGAAAAATTCAACAATTTTGAAGGGGGCATGACATTATAGAGCACAAAACCTCATATCTCAAAACGCAGCACAAACGACATAAGCTTGCTTGAAGCACTCCAACACGAGGGGTAAAAAAATTTGATAACCGAGTGAAGAAAACAGGTTTCCAGTCTACGCGAGACTCCCAATATTATGGCGCCTGAAAGTTGAAGCATCATGCCCTTGTACAATCACTAACGCGTACATGAAAACAAAGCTCCAAGGCGTCGGATTAATAAAATACAATGCGTTTACCAATAGCTAATATTCAGATTACATCACAAACAATCGTCTTTAAACTATTCTAGTCTTGACACATTCTGGTGCCATTTTCTTCAGTGCTAAGTGAGTGTTTAATCTCTATACCGTTCCTGATTATGGTGTAATAATGTATCTTGTATTATATTCGTGCACTCAATATCATGGCAATCCAGCACCACGTCACCATAATCACCATAAATGTGATGGATGCGTGGGGTCCAAAATTCCTCCATACACATGTTCAAGCACTATTGATTAAATCCCAGGACATCTCAACTACTGACTGAAATAGTGATGGAAAAATGAGGCAAGAGATGCTTACCTTACAACATCCTCTCCTCTTTGTCCTTTACGCACACAGTCGCCCTACGAATCTACAATGCAATGTGTCAAAACAGACGCGTGCACCAAGCAATCGAAAATTAGTCGTTTTCCAGTATGAATGGTATTGTTTTGGGTCTGTGTTTTTCTAGACCTCCGCATCCCCTCTGTTTTTTGACGTTTATTGCAGGCTGGACCAGCCCACGACCACGCCTGCCAGATTCATGACCTCCTCACTGTCTACATCCAGATCCCTCGTATTTTTTTTATTTTTTATTTTTTTTTTTACAAGAACCTTGAGTTTGTTCGCCTGTAGTGGAAAAATACTAGTACACGCATATAAAACTAAAAGAACCGGAAGTTTTTTTCCCCACCGTGGAGCATTAAATAGCGTGGATTTGTCGGATCACAGATGATTTATTCTGGATATGTCTTTCCCTGCTGAATGATGCAGCTGTGGGTTAAAGACGGCCACTGGCTCCACCTGCTGGTGTTTTGTGATTTTTAAGGGATAGTTCACCCAAAAATGAAAATTCTGACATTTACTCACCCTCATGTTGTTCCAACCCACTAGGAGTTTCTTTCTTCTGATGAACACAAAAGAAGGTATTTCGAAGAATGTTGGTAACCAGATAGTTGACGGTAGCCATTGACTTCCATAGTATTATTTTTTTTCCCTACGGAAGTCAATAGCTACCGTCAATTGTTTGATTATCAACATTCTTTAAAATATCTTTTGTGTTCAACAGAAGAAAGAAACACATACAGGTTTGGAACAACATGAGGGTGAGTAAATGATGACAGGATTTTTAATTTTTGGGTGAACTATCCCTTTAACCCTTGTGCAATAAAAAAAAAAAAAAAAAAAAGTTACACTGAGGTCCTTAGAGGACAAAAATATCTGGTCAGTAGACAGTCATAAAAATGTGAAGCTTGGAAACACAGACTTAAGTTTGGTCTCGTTTTAAAGAAGACCCTTGTTGAAAAAGTTTAAAAAGTGAAGCAAAAAAAATTATATAGAGGTTTAAGTTTATGAAAATTATAAAAGTTTTATATAAAATATATATTTTATGAAACATATTGAACTCTAAAACTTCTAAAAAAAACAAAAAAAAAAAAACAAACACCTTTCAGTATGATTTTTGTTTGGGCACAGTACCAAATTTTCCCCATTAGATGCCAGCAAAGCTCCACTGGTGCACAGAGATTTGTAGTACAGTAAAGTTTACACACACAAACATTTTTTTTTTTATTACACACATACAAACCACACTGACATCCATACCAACACCCACACAATGATAGCTGCATAATTTGAACAAGTTAACATTTCTGCCACTTTTGTTCTGACCAACTGAGAAAAAAAGCTTTACAATAAATTGTGCTACCAACGGTGATTAAATCTAATGATCGCTTAGTTCACATCACATCAAATTATTATTAGTGATACTTTGTTCTCAAATTGTTCAAATGTTAACAACCTCAGCATTGCGTGACCGTGTATTTAGTGTATATTAGCGTTACCTATAGATTTAAACTTCTGTACAGTCTAATCTTTTGCTTTTGGCTACAAGTGAATCTCCAGTTGTCACTGATGATTGTTGTTTGGACCTTTCTGGATTACAATCTGCCATCAAAATGATAAATTTAATAATTCCAGCTGCTGTGAGAAAAGGCTATAAATGATCATTATTACAAGCTTACTGTAGTGAATCAGGCCAAGGTAAGGAGATAGTTTTGAACACTGGCTGGTTATGTACTTGCTAAATTTTATTTTGGATAATTAACCAAAAAAAATAAAATAAATAAATATATATATTATTATTATTATTATTATTTACAGACTGCAGCTTTATATGGCTCTGGGATGAAAAATTGCTGTTTTAATGGGGATATTTTTGTCCTTAAGGTCCTGAGTGTACTGTAATTATTTTGTGTACCTAGTGTAAAATAAATTAAAAGGAAATGGGGGTGAAATAGTAAAATTCCAATAAAAATACACACTTGTGAATTTACGCAGTTGGCATTAACACAGGCAAAATTATCAAAAAAAACAAAACTGAAAAAGACAAATGTCGACAAGGACGCACAAGGGTTAAAGCAGCAATTGTGTGGAAAAAAAAAAACGCCATGTTGGCTGCATCTGAAAAGAGGGAAGAAAAAAAAAAAAAAAACTCCCCTACTATACAGGCGAAAAACAGTACCGTGAGACAAAAGTAGTATGTTCGAATTCACAGTAGCTACTCAAGCAAGCAAAAAGTACCCGGATGACCTACTACTTCCAGCAGTGTGCAGTGTGCATACGATGGACACTTTTCTGATGTCCATCGCACATGCAGATTAATATCTAAAAGTCTTTTTTTCTTCCACGCACTAATATGGGGTTAGAATTACTGCATTATTCCGAATAAATAGATTGACAAATAAATGTAAAGAGATTTACAAAAATTAATTCAAAAATAAATAGATTAAGATCCACAAAAAAGGCAAACATGATTGGTTGTAGCAAGAACGAGCATTGTGGCCGTTATCTGATTAAGTAGACAGTGTGTGGAGTCCACTTATTTGTGGGTTTGGCTGCACGTCTTGACGCTAGAAGGGTTTTAAAATCCACAAATGCTCAAGAAGCGATCCACAAAGGCGTGCAGCCATCCAAAAATGCACCGGAAGGGGGAAAAAGTAGGATTTGTAATCATGCATAATTGTGAAACACACACACGAAAAAGAGAGATTGCGAAAAATTAGGACTACGCAATTTAGTTTTAAACCACCTTTTCATAGAAATGTTTGTCTTTTAGTAATATGAATTCAACATGCAAAGACTTATTTTCTAAGATCATCTTGAACATCATTGATGTATGACTAAACCTTGATGTTGAATTTTTTTTAAAAATGGTTAAAACACATTAATAAGCATTTACAATTTATTCATATTTGTAAACCATAAAGCAGCTGAAAAACTCAAAATAAGCTTTATAGAGATTTTCCTCCCATAAATAAAGGAGTTTATTTTATGAGAATAACTCATAAAATTGATGAGAAAATAAATACACATTTATGAGAAAATAAATAATCCAACAAAATAAAGTCTCATGAGAGCTCAGCATCAAATCAACCATCAATCCTCATCTTGGCTGACATTTCAAATATTTTAGTAATATTAAAGATAAAGGGCACAAATAGCATAACGTGAAGATCTTGAAGGGAAAAACATGAGTGATTCAAGGCACCAAAAGTAGGCACTAAGACGAGAGTGTACTCGTTACCACGGTTTGTTCTGAGCCGACCTGAACAATGTACATTGGTACGACACACTGTACGGTCATGTTGTTAAGATCAATGTCATCATCAGCTCCTGTCGCCATGGTGACCAGTGGGGCAGCCATGCTCACACCCGCCTCAGATAGAAAGGGATTCATCTCCAGGGCCTGAGGAGGAGATCGAGGTGAACGATACAGTGATAGCATGCAGCATATTAGAATGATTTCTGAAGGATCATGGTGACACAAAAGACTGGAGTAATGATGCTGAAAATTCAGCTTTGCATCACAGGAATAAATTACGTTTTAATATATATTAATCTAGAAAAACGTTTTTAAATTGTAATAATATTTTTACAATTTTTGAACAAACAAATGCAGCCTTGGTGAGCATTAGAGAGAGGAGCAAAAATCTCCAAACTTTTGAATGTTAGTGTGACATTAGATTGGAAGCATTTACTTAAAATATTCACACTTCTAGAATGGGGGGAATGAAAAATGGAAAACAAAAAAAAGTCAAAGTGAACTCACATCCTCCATGCTCCAGAGATCAGAGCAGTCACTCTCCATGCTTGAGTAGTTGATTCCAGTGTCCAGGAAAACATTTGCATTCCCATTTCCCTGCCACACACCAACCCACGTTGTGTTTTCATGTTTTAAAGGGACATTCCATAAACAATGATTTTTAGAATGTACAGTATATCGCCTTACATTAACCCTACCCAAAAAAATGTCCCCACAAAGACAAGGATTTTGGATATTTCCATCCTTGCAGGGACATTGTGTCACCATATGGTATGTGTGTGTGTCCTGGTAAACCCTACGTTATGGGAAGAATGCTCTTGTAATATCTTCAAGGACAAAAGGGAATGATGTGGGGTTTGACTCACAGAGGCAGAGGTGTGATTGAGGACCGCTGAGAGGAGCCGGATGTACTCTGTTGCAGCCTTCAGCATGTCCACTTTACTGGGCTTTCGATCTCGCGGCATCACTGGCACAATACGGCGAAGGTATGAGAACATGCTGTTCAGGCTCCTCACCTGAAAGGAGCAGCAGATGACACCATTATCAGGCGAAATTTCACAACACCTTTTGACTGAGCCAAATAAATAACATGAAAATGGAGCTGAGGAACAAACTGGTCTCACGATGCTTTCAGGAAACGCAGCCCTGATGAAGACAATAGGGTAGACCAAAACCAGTATTTTGTTTTTTAAAAGGAAATTAGTGAAATCACCACTCCCATCACCCTCCAAGTCCAAACCCATATTGACTCACATTTCTACTACATGCTTCTTTTACAAAATCTACAATGATTTGAAAACACAGAAATGCTATAGCTTACTGTAGCCCAGCATCACTGTGAATGACCATCATGGACTAATTAAAGTGAATATGTCACAATGCATTAGATCAACTCTGAGAAAGTCAGCTAGTCTCTCTAATTATACATTTTGATTTTCATAATTGCAAATTGTATATTTTGAATGTTGAGCGCGTCCATTCAGAGAGCACAGGCTTGACAAAGGAAACAATTATTCATTACAGCTTAAAAAGTCCATGGTCATTAGTCAGTCTAAAAAAAAAAAAACCTGCCATTTGACCATTTATTTCTGTCAAAGCTGTAGTTATTAAAATAGATATGCATTTACTGAAAGAATTACCAGTGTGATGAAATGCCAGTGTTCCAGCTGAAGCAGACATTATCACTAGTCCTGAGATTTTGAATAGCAAAACTTTCAGGTGCAATTCAATTAGAGATTTTTTAAAACTAATCTTTCTAAAACCATATAAAAACCAATAATCAAATGCTGAGGTTAACAAAAGGATTGAAAGAAGTCTGCATGTTATGCACATGAAGCTTAATGGGAGCTGAATTCATTGCAGAAGAGAGAGCAAAACGAAAAAAAAAAAGAAAGAAAAGAAAAGGAGTTTACTTTGATAACAGGCAATTTAAATGTCCCAGGGAAATTATAATTTTGAATGAAACAAATTGATTTAGTCTCTTTTGTTATATAAAGTCCACTTCATACTGAAACGGGAAACTTTGCCATGCTGCTCCTAAGAAAGACCAAGACTTTTAGTCTTAAAAAGATGACAATCCACCACAAAGGGTATAAAAACACTACAATATTTATTGTAAAAACAGTTCAGCCATTTTTACATAAATTCTAAGTCTTTAGGTTGTTAAAACACTTTAAGGTGTTACCATGGAAATGGTACTTTAAAATCTGCTAGCGGTCTCCTCCCCCTTAGTGGGCGGTGTCAAGTGTCATATTACAAAATGTATTAGGATATTTTATAATCAAAACTTTTTTATAATCTTGACAAAATACATATTGCCTGAAAGGTCTGAGTCTCAAGATTCCATATTTAGTGGTTATTTTGTGATAAAAGTAATATTGCAAAATAAATGTATACATTTGTGACAGGAAAATGCATAAAAAAAAAAAATATTCAATGGAGTTTGGTTTCACCCGGTGGCTGTTTTTGGTAAAACGCCTAAATAAAATCTCACAGGAACCTACATTTTTTTTTAATATTAACTTCAAATTTGGAACATAACTTATTTGACATATGGCTTTAATTTTATAGCATTTTCAGAGTAAAAAAAATTATGTAAAATATTTATTTTATATAAAATATAAACTTTATAGTACAGTACATTTTCTTTACAGTAAACAAACTTCTATAACTTTTTCATACATTTTTTTTAATGATTTCACTTAATTACAACAATTTAAGTTCGGATAGTGCATTTTCACGTCTATGTTAAAAAACATATGGTGGTATGACAGTTAAGATTAAAAAAAAAAAAAAAAGAAAAAGTGGTAAATATTTTTGACTGGTATTTTTCAGTCAAGCTGTAAATGGTAAAATTATGCAAAAAGGGGAAATATAGATTTTTAGGGTTATTTCTTGCAAGTCTGCTGATTTATTTGAGAAATGTTTAAAAGGACGTTTCCATCACGGAATGCCAGGCAAAGCAGCACCTTAAGTGGGAATCTACAGAACTAATGAACTCATGCAAACCTGCAGCGCATCATTCGCCAAAAGAGGGCAGCAATGTACAAATGCTGGGAACAAACGATGACGCTTATTGTCATGAACTTTGTAAACACTCACCCGCAGTCTCTCCTTTGCGTTTGCAAGCTGTCGTCTCTTAACAGCTTTATCTCGGTCCTCTGTATCGATGTAGTGGCCGTCATCCAAACGGACAAATTTACCGATATTCACGTGAACGGGAAGTGAAGGTTCAACGCTCTCGCGCAACAAAATATCGCCCATAAGCTCGCGCTCTGGGACTTTCATGAGACCTACTAGGGCCCTGAACTTCCTACTGGTCATTTCACCTGACATTCGTGTGTTTTCTTTAAAATGATAAATGAGAAAATTGCTCAGCAGGCCTATAATCTAAAATAACATAGATAAAGCAAATGATATGTGTGTAGAGATAAAGCATTTTAATTGATCATACTGTAGAATCTATTGGTCTAGAAGTTGGCCAACCGAATCATAAAAAATCTAATTCTAACTAAAAGCACCTGTGCGCCAAACTCCACCCTAACCGATGTAGATTAGGTGCACTAGGTGCTCGTTCAGTCTTTACCGATAGATGGCAGTGCACGGTCATATCTATTGACTGCATGAATGATGAAAATGCATTTTACCCTACTCATTTTGGATGATTGGAAACGACAGACTTGAAGCTCTCCCTTATTCTGCTGGCAGTAATGTTGATATCCTGATAAATTATTTTAATTTAATGGGACGGCTGGGATAGATGTCACAAGGACTGTGGGCTATAAGCACTTCACTTGAATGAAGATTGAATATTCACTGACAATAATTACAGGGTTTTTCCTGCATTGAAATTTTTTTTGGCGGCCGCCAAAACGAATTTTTGTCCCGCCAAAGCCTTATTTGATCAGTTATTGTGATTTATGAGTGATGTAGATGACTGCTGCACTTGTGATAGGGCGCATGTTAACTGAGTAGCAGAGAGCTCCTCCCGCGCGCGCACTCTCTCTGTCTTCAAAATAAGCACTGTCTCATGCTGCGTTCCAGCCCGTAAGTTACGACTTCAAATCACGACTCACGACTTTGTAGCGTTCCAGGCAAAGTCACGCCAAACTGCCTGAGCGCGAAGAATTGTGGTTGCTAGATGTAAACAAAGCATGGCGGACCGTACGGGGCTTATGCTCATTTACAATCATTTCTGTCGCCAAAGGTGCTTACTCCTTGCTTATTTGAGGGAATCGGAGGAGAAAAACGGCGCATAAGGCAAGAGAAGCTGTTATACCTTTTATTTTACGTTATTTGTATATTTGGAAATGTATTTGGTATTACTTTATTATTGCACTCAATGGACTGAAAACTAGCTAACGCTAGAAAAGCTGCTGATAATGCATAACATTTGCGGATAAATAATGTTAGAGCAATACCTTATTTTAATAAACGATTTGGTTTTTAATGTACGACTTTCATAAACACCGCATCCGTAGGGGCTGCCATTGTTGTTTCGCGGGCTATGTGACGCTAGAGCACGTAACTGGGAGTACATCGATATAGTACGAGTTCACGGGTGGGAAGTCACTGGTTTGACTGCCGTTCCAGTGCACTTTCACGGGTAGAAGGTTGGAAAAACACGGGTTACAGGTTGCCTGAAACGCGGCATTAGCGCTTTCTCATATTTCACATATTAATCAAAATCAAAAGGTCGGAAGACCGAATCCATGTTGCACGTGGCGCATTCGGACATTTTTTTTTCTCCTTGAATTACCGCTGGGTGGGAATTGCGCTCAAAAAACGTTGACTCTTCTCTGACCAGCTGACATAAACCATACTTTCAATAAACGGGGAAAAAACTGAATAGATTTTATGTAGTGTTTTCTGTGTTGACAAATCTTTCGCGATGTTCTAACAGACTGGATGCACACAACAACGCGTCTGCTAATGTCCGATTCGCGACCTAATGAACCGAATCATTCTGACGACAAAACAACTGATCTGTTCAACACTGAACTCACGAATCAGTTTAATTACTCAGAACACCTCTGAAATGAAAACACAAGTGTGCTTACCCCATTTAGCAAGAGTGGTTAGTAAGAATTAGTCTTAATAATCCACAGTATTTTCAGGTTATTTATATTGACAATGTGTAGTAAAATATATAAAATCATTTAGTTTAGACTGGAGTTAGGTGAAACCAGAACAAAGTTGTTGTTAACTAGCTGATAATTTTATTAAATTGTATATGGTAGAAAATTAGGCTATTAGTTAATTTTTTAATGCTACTTTTTAATATTGATATGTTTATATACCAAAACAATTATCAGTAAATAGTGTAAAAATGAGGAACAAAAGAAACAAACATCAAGGTAAGAGATCATACATAATATGAGATATCAAAATAAGATAAGCAAAAATTACAAACTGTTTCTTTGCATTTATTTTTAATTTATTGTCAGTATTGCGTTCGCAGATCACGTGGGTAGGGTACTTTTTACTGTGTGTGTGTGGATGACCATGTCTGTCAGCCACCACCGAAGACCATTTTTGACCCAGGAAAAACCCTGCACATGCACACAAATATGCTCATTAGCCTTCAGTCTGAGCGAGTGGTATTGTACTGAAAACATTCTGTTTATCACATTCTTTCTTTTGCAAGAAATCATCCTTTCTGAACAGTTAAGTAGAAATGCATCTTACTGGTAAATCATTTGTCTGCATTACTTAATTGTATGCTTTTAAAAACAGTACTCATTTTTCAGATATCATAATTGCTAGAAAAGTTCAATGTTAAATAACTGTACATCTTAGTGTGGTGGCGTCTGGAAATAATATGTAAACATCCTGTTCATCTTTATTACTTTCCCGTTAAAGGCATAAAACCACACCTAAATCCAACACAACTTTTAGGTTATGAATAGATAACGATGCATCACGAAATCACCAGATTAAGGCTGGATGAAGTATTGTCCTGTTCTTATCGGTCTGAATGTCAATAAAGAGTTTAGTCAGTAAGGCTGTGTTGCAGTTTTCAGTAAAATAAGATTTTTGTGTGTGTGTAATTTATTGATACATCAGTTTGGCATAACTAAATGTTCTGCAAAGGATTTGGTTCAGTGTATTATATGCTGTCATTCCTCATCAAATCAAATCAAATCACCTTTATTTATATAGCACTTTTTACAATGCCAATTGTTTCAAAGCAGCTTCACAGTGGTAACAGGAAAATAATGCAACAGAATTTGAATCGGCTGTACAGCCGCTCTGGTGAAAACGGTGATGTCATCCAGCTCATTTCAATTATCATATAGTGTCAATGCGGGCAGATCAGTAATATAGTTGAAATTTAAGTGTCCCCAACTGAGCAAGCCAAAAGCCAAAGGCGACGGTGGCAAGGAACCAAAACTCCTTCAGGGCCAGAATGGAGAAAAAAAACCTTGGGAGAAACCAGGCTCAGTCGGGGTGCCAGTTCTCCTCTGGCCGACGAACAAATAGTGTATGATTATGATTCTGGCAACATTACAGGTCAGAAGTCATATTAGATCAATAGATATTCGTAGGACTATTTGAAAGATTGGAGTCGTCATGCCGGGGACGGGTTTAATGAGGATGTCGTGTCGATGCGGCATTTACGGGGGGAGTTTAATTGACACGGTCTCTACAGACACTTCAGGGATGCGTTCGTCATGTCCAGGCTAAGGTCCACCATCTGGTCCGGATACGGGCCGGATCCGGCCGACTGCGGTAAACCTCGGGATAAACAGAGAGACTAACATTAGCGTAGATGCCATTCTTCTTATGATGTAACGAGTACATCAGGTGTTATAGCATATTAGCCTTTGTTAAATTAAGTGTACATGATACTAGGTAATGATCTGAGATGTCATCGCTCTGCTGCAGAATTTCAATGGTATCAACATTTATTCCATGTGACAGTATTAGGTCTAAAGTATGATTACGGCGATGAGTGGGTCCTGACACGTGTTGCCTTACTCCAATAGAGTTTAGAATGTCTCTAAATGCCAATCCCAATGCGTCCTTTTCATTGTCTACATGGATATTAAAATCACCAACAATTAGGACTTTATCTGCAGCCAGTACTAACTCTCAAATTCTCTGGTAAAGTCTGTATGGTGCCCTGGTGGCCTGTATACAGTAGCCAGCACAAATGTCAAACGGGATTTATCAATTTCACTACATAACGTTACATAAATCACCAAAACTTCAAAGGAATTATATTTGAAACTAGACTTCTGAGTAATACCGAAGATATTATTATAAATTACAGCAGCACCTCTCATAACAAAGAACTCTTTTTACACTTCTTATCTCATTTGGTGTTGAACATAATAAAATGAAATAAAAAAAGAAACAATGTCTCCTAACTCAGTCTAGACAGTAATAGCTCCATAATTCACGGCTAATAGGCTAATGTCCTACTTTTCCATGCCTTGGATAAAATTGTGAAAGACATCAAAAAGCTTTTTTTTCTTTTCTGTTTTTGGCTTTCTTATTTTTAATAATTTGTTATGTATTAAACAAGAAGAAACAGTGGTGAACCGGCGACAGGGTCATGGGCGGCCAAGGCTCATTGATGCACTTGGGGAGCGAATGCCGGCCTGCATGGTCCGATCAAACAGACAAGCTACTGTAGCTCAAATTGCTCAAGAAGTTAATGCTGGTTCTGATAGAAAGGTGTCAGAATACACAGTGCATTGCAGTTTGTTGCGTATGGGGCTGCATAGCCGGAGACCAGTCAGGGTGCCCATGCTGACCCCTGTCCACCGCCGAAAGCGCCAACAGTGGGCACGTGAGCATCAGAACTAGACCACGGAGCAATGAAAGAAGGTGGCCTGGTCTGATGAATCACGTTTTCTTTTACATCACGTGGATGTCCAGGTGCGTGTGCGTCGCTTACCTGGGGAACACATGGCACCAGGATGCATTATGGGAAGAAGGCAAGCCGGCAGAGGCAGTGTGATGCTTTAGGCAATGTTCTGCTGGGAAACCTTGGGTCCTGCCATCCATGTGGATGTTACTTTGACATGACCACCTACCTAATCATTGTTGCAGACCATGTACACCCTTTCATGGAAATGGTATTCCCTGGTGGCTGTGGCCTCTTTCAGCAGGATAATGTGCCCTGCCACAAAGCAAAAATGGTTCAGGAATGGTTTTAGGAGCACAACGAGTTAGAGGTGTTGACTTGGCCAGGGGGGTATTCCAGAAAGCAGGTTATGTGCCATACCTGGGTATGTTTAAGAGTAAGTAAGCGGATAACCTCAACTTTCGGTTCCAAAAACGGAGGTAACTTTCAGGGTATGTAAGTAGCCATAGCAACTCACTCTCTGAACATAACCTGCTCCAGAGCAGGTTATGTTCCAGGGTTAGTTTGCTTAAGAGATATTCAGATGTGTGTAATGTAATTAATAGAGTTATATTAATATAACTAAATGTGTTATATAATTAGTTATAATATACAATATATATTATATATACAATATTTTAAAGCACTATTATAACAAGCACTTGTCCGTTTCCATGGTGACTCATCGATTCGTCGCTCTGTTGAGAATGTCTTGTGTGTTCATGGTTAACATACTCTGGGTTGGCTGAACTTACTCCTGGACTCGTTTTTGGAATCCGCATAGCTCGAGTAAGCAAGGTTTGGGTTAATCAACCGAGAGTTCAAGGTATATGTGATGGTAAGTTAACCTTGCTTTCTGGAATACCCACCGATCTCAATCCAATCGAGCATCTGTGGGATGTGCTGAACAAACAAATCTGATCCACGGAGGCCCCACTTCGCAACTTACAGGACTTAAAGGATCTGCTGCTATCATCTTGGTGCCAGATACCACAGCACACCTTCAGGGGTCTAGTGGAGTCCATGCCTCGACGGGTCAGGGCTGTTTTGGCAGCAAAACGGGTTTACACAATAGTAGGAAGGTGGCCATAATGTTATGCCTGATTGGTGTATGTACATACCCGATTCCAAAAAAGTTGGGACACTGTACAAATTGTGAATGAAAAAGGAATGCAATAATTTACAAATCTCATAAACTTATATTTTATTCACAATAGAATATAGATAACATATCAAATGTTGAAAGTGAGACATTTTGAAATGTCATGCCAAATATTGGCTCATTTTGGATTTCATGAGAGCTACGCATTCCAAAAAAGTTGGGACAGGTAGCAATAAGAGGCCGGAAAAGTTAAATGTACATATAAGGATCAGCTGGAGGACCAATTTGCAATTTATTAGGTCAATTGGCAACATGATTGGGTATAAAAAGAGCCTCTCAGAGTGGCAGTGTCTCTCAGAAGTCAAGATGGGCAGAGGATCACCAATTCCCCCAATGCTGCGGTGAAAAATAGTGGAGCAATATCAGAAAGGAGTTTCTCAGAGAAAAATTGCAGAGTTTGAAGTTATCATCATCTACAGTGCATAATATCATCCAAAGATTCAGAGAATCTGGAACAATCTCTGTGCGTAAGGGTCAAGGCCGGAAAACCATACTGGATGCCCGTGATCTTCGGGCCCTTAGACGGCACTGCATCACATACAGGAATGCTACTGTAATGGAAATCACAACATGGGCTCAGGAATACTTCCAGAAAACATTTTTGGTGAACACAATCCACCGTGCCATTCGCCGTTGCCGGCTAAAACTCTATAGGTCAAAAAAGAAGCCATATCTAAACATGATCCAGAAGCGCAGGCGTTTTCTCTGGGCCAAGGCTCATTTAAAATGGACTGTGGCAAAGTGGAAAACTGTTCTGTGGTCAGACGAATCAAAATTTGAAGTTCTTTTTGGAAAACTAGGACGCCATGTCATCCGGACTAAAGAGGACAAGGACAACCCAAGTTGTTATCAGCGCTCAGTTCAGAAGCCTGCATCTCTGTGGTATGGGGTTGCATGAGTGCATGTGGCATGGGCAGCTTACACATCTGGAAAGGCACCATCAATGCTGAAAGGTATATCCAAGTTCTAGAACAACATATGCTCCCATCCAGACGTCGTCTCTTTCAGGGAAGACCTTGCATTTTCCAACATGACAATGCCAGACCACATACTGCATCAATTACAACATCATGGCTGCGTAGAAGAAGGATCCGGGTACTGAAATGGCCAGCCTGCAGTCCAGATCTTTCACCCATAGAAAACATTTGGCGCATCATAAAGAGGAAGATGCGACAAAGAAGACCTAAGACAGTTGAGCAACTAGAAGCCTGTATTAGACAAGAATGGGACAACATTCCTATTCCTAAACTTGAGCAACTTGTCTCCTCAGTCCCCAGACGTTTGCAGACTGTTATAAAAAGAAGAGGGGATGCCACACAGTGGTAAACATGGCCTTGTCCCAACTTTTTTGAGATGTGTTGATGCCATGAAGTTTAAAATCAACTTATTTTTCCCTTAAAATGATACATTTTTCTCAGTTTAAACATTTGATATGTCATCTATGTTGTATTCTGAATAAAATATTGAAATTTGAAACTTCCACATCATTGCATTCTGTTTTTATTCACAATTTGTACAGTGTCCCAACTTTTTTGGAATCGGGTTTGTATGTAATCGAACAATTCTGTTTGTTCCCCCACATAATGTTTAGCAGTTTGATATTACCACAGAGAAGAAATGACTACATAAAAAAAATACAACAAAAAGCCAACATTTATTCTATGGCACAAAAATTGAAAACAGTTTAAAAAGTGTCCACATGTATTTCAATTGTTCATGCAAGAGACTGTAGGTGTCCTCATATGATTTTGTGAACAATTGAGGCACAATCGTGGGTTTGGAATCTGATCAGCTGCTGTCTTACATTAATGTGCCTGTGGGATGTCAGGAACTCAATTCACGCTAATCTGATAACAGGGGACCAGCTCTCTCCAAAGACATTTTGTGAATTCATAATCGTATTAACCCAAATTTGTAGGCAAAGTGGTGTTGCAGGTATTTCAAAAGTGTGCTTCAGTGAAAGGAGGAGTACTGACAACATAGTCACTTGAAAAACTAATTTCCTTTGTACAGCACTTTTGTTGCTTTTTAGTTTTTTAAAATCTCATTTTATAAAATACAGTCACATCATGGCATGTCAAAGTACATAATTAGAAATATTCTAATTAGAATCTGGCAACAAATCCATGGCTGTTTTTTAGACTGTAAAAGATGGTCACATGGTTTTTAATAAGTCACATTTTTTATACATTTTCAGTGATTTCTGACCTTCTGAACTCTCCTCTGAGCTATGGAAAACATCTTTTAGACTCCCAAATGTGTAGGTGGACAAATACAAGATTTAAAGTCAAGATACTGTTGCTCTGAAAAATAAAGTCATAATGAAACTATTGCTGTGTTATGTCATACAGGGAGATGTACGTGCCTAGTAGCACAATTACATCTGTGTGTCATACAGACAAAACAAACTAATTTAGATAAAGAGCACTTACTCTTGCTGCAACCTAGACTATATTTTATTCCTTTATTCTTAAATAGGCTACATGAAAACCGCATCCCATTATGCGGGTTAACCTGAGCTTTCACTGACAAATGATCTCAAAGTACAGTAAATTGCAATTTTTAAAATGTCTTTTTTGATTCACCACTTGATCAAACTGCCAAAAAATTAAGACATAAGCACAGAAAATTTGATTAAAAAATACAAAATAATTATATGTGACCCCGGACCACAAAACCAGTCATAAGTCGCACGAGTATAAGTCGATTTTTCTTTTGTGACAAAAATCATTAGGATATTAAGTAAAGATCATGTTCCATGAAGATATTTTGTAAATTTCCTACCGTAAATATATCAAAAATGTATCATTATTAGTAATATGCGTTGCTAAGGACGGGTTTTTTGAGGGCACCCTCAGATTCCAGATTTTCAAATAGTTGTATCTTGACCAAATTTTATCCTAACAAACCATACATCAATGGAAAGCTTATTTATTCAGCTTTCAGATGGTGTATCAATTTCCCTTATGACTGGTTTTGTGGTCCAGGGTCACAAATGATCTTTTTTGTTTCACGACTTGATCAAACTGCCAAAAAATTAAGACATAAGCACAGAAAATTGGATTAAAAAATACAAAATAATTATATCACAAATTATGCTGGGCTTGGTTGAAGTCTGGGTGGGGGGGGTCCCAGAGTCTGTAGTGTAACACGCCTTCTTTGCGGCCAATCAGCGACAAGAATCTCAGTGACGTAAAACTACTCAAATTACTAGTGTGAAGTGGGTGGAATTAATAGTGACATCACTTCGCATCATCATTGTACCGGATAGCGCAAGTCCAAGAAAGAGTTTCAGAAACTTGAAGAACATGAGCACGCACCCAAAGTGACTTTCAATCAGTTCAGATCACATTCAACACACTTAAGAAGTTTAAGACACGCCAAGTTGACAGAAGACGATGATCGCCTCTCATTTATTGGCATACTACTTCACCGAGCTTCATCATGACCACGTCCAGAAAGTAAGTACTGTAGCCGGCTCTCGCTAAAAGCCGGCTTATCGACATCTCGCATTGTATATTGACTTAACCAGCCCCGATGGATGAGTGAAGGTCATTATCGGTCAGTTAGGATGTTCGTTTGTTGTAAGTCGATCACATCCACTACACGTGTGTGTGACAGTGAGGTCAGTGTTACATCACTTGACACAAGATAATATCATGATCCTACTTATAACAGGCGTTGGGGTCCTGTAGTTTATTATATATTCCGTTCGGCCTATATTGATTTCCTTTTCAAAATGTTCCCACATCGTGTATTTTCCTTACTGCATGAGTTCCGCGCGTCAGTAGCAAACCGTCAGTTTCCGCATTTTTAAAGTATGAAGACTCACGAGTAGGTAGTTTGGGAGTTGGGAGCTGCTCCATAGCAATGATAACATTAGATGATATTCGTGTGCACAATAGGCTATACATTTTTAGTATATAACAACCGTCTGGCCGCTAGCGTGAAATAATGGTCTATAAAATCCATGATAATATAGGTAAAAATGATATTGGATAAAGTAGCTGGGCGAGTTTTTGTGGCGCTTCCTGCCACGACGTACCTTTAACTGAGCGAGTGTTGCTCTGGTAACCTGAGACAAGAGCGCCCTGCTAGTCACGTGCGTCACCTCCTCGGCGCGCGACTTCAGTAAATTCCATTATGACAAAATAATGCAGTGACTTCTGTGACCTCTGACACGTCACAGTGTCACAAAAGAATGAAGTTAATTTGCGACATCTAAATTCTGCTATTTGATGTGATGTCCTCCTCTTCAGACCAACTCAGAAATCGAAAAGATGTTCCCTTACTAAGATATTTATATTTTATGCTCCTGCACATGGCATCATTATTATTGTGACGTGCGCCAAAGTATAATCTGTTTGTTCACACACTAGCAGAATACATTTGACAGCCCTGTTTTACATACACTCTATTCTATTAGCGAACTGACTCATAGGACTCACCTTTGTTTGGTTAACCAGTGCTATGTGAATGGAGCTGCACTGGAAGGTTTGTTGGCTGTCAAGTCAGATATTATTACCCTCAGCTTTTATAGTATCTTCACATTATCAACAAATGACAAAATGAATAGGATCATTGTACAAACAACAAATTGTATGAAATTAATATACTGTGGGTAAAAGTTGCATTTTTATATTCAGCAGTCACTGGGATCAGATGATATACACAATGTCGAACAGGACATTCCAGAATCAAACACAAATTCTTAGTATTAAATGAACTATGTTTCTCATGCCAGAGTAGAGTAGGCTATCTCTTAAACACATTTTAAAGGGTTAGTTCACCCAAAAATGAAATTTGTCATTAATAACTCACCCTCATGTCGTTTTAAACCCGCAAGACCTTCGCTTATCTTCAAAACACAAATTAAGATATTTTTGATGAAATCCGAGAGCTCTCTGACCCCCCCATAGACAGCAACGTAATTTCAACTTTTAAGTCCCAGAAAGGTAGTAAAAACATTGTTAAAATAGTCCATGTGACTCTAGTGGTTCAACCTTAATGTTATGAAGCGACTAAAATACTTTTTGTGCGCAAAAAACAAACAAGAAAAATGACTTTATTCAATAATCTCTTCTCTTTCGTGCCAGTCTCTTACACGATTCACATAAGCACCACAACCCATGCATGTGATCTTGAGATCGTACGAGATAGCATACGCGAGTGACAGGGAAGAGAAGAGATTGTTGAATAAAGTCGCTATGTTTGTTTGTTTTTGCGCACACAAAGTATTCTCGTCGCTTCATAACATTAAGGTTGAACCACTGGAGTCACATGGAGTTACTGGGGTAACTTGCAATCTGTAACCTATTACATTTCCAAAATAACCTTAACACTGCATATTAGACTAAATATTGTTACAGACATATTTTCTATGTTGGTAGTTAAACTGAGGAATCATACACTTGCGCTTTTGTCTGCCTAAAGGAAAACAACGCAAAGCTGAACAGGCAGAGCACAATATTTTGAAGAATGTTTCTCAAAATATTCCAACTGCTTTTGTCTATACAATGGATGGAAAATGTAGGGACATTTTCAAAATATCTTTGTGATTTACAGAAGAAAAAAATATTCCACCACAAAGGCTGGGACACTGTAACATTCTTTAGATTTTCTTGTGGTGTAGCAAGAAATGTGCACATCAGTGCTTAGGCGTCCCAGATTACGAAATGTCCAAAATTACCATGATTCATCCTATAACAATTATAATCAAAGTCCCTTTCAAGGAAATCTCAAAAACTGATAAATGTTCTTCCAATAAATGTTCTTTATGCTCGAATAGTGGTAAAAAAACTTATTTTTCAGGCTAGACCAGCCAATGCGCATGCGCAGTCCTAAGCGCGAGTCTCAGGTTGGAACCGGCGCTTCTAATGGCAGCTGCAGTGACGGAATAATTTTACCATCAGCGATTGGCTCTTTTGTTTAGAGTATGGAAGTAAAATAATGCCAAATGTTTTTGAAATAAAAAAGCTTGTTGAATTGCACTACTTGAAAAAATATGCATTGCATTAACCGTGCTTGCATTTTAATGCATTGTATTTTTAGGGCTTTTATTTTTATGGGCTGAAATTCAACATGGTTGTATATTTAAGCTGTAAATATTTCAATTCAAAACATTTTACACACATTTTCATTATTAAAAATTCAATAATCCAAATTCACCTCTCAGATTTCACTTAAAACATATTCATTCTGTTTAAAAATACAACCTATAATATTCGACAGGCAATTTTCGGTCTATTTTATTTCGCTTTACAAATTCACTTCCACAAATTCAGTGGTACAAATTCGACTGCAAGTTCAACAGTACACAGTTCACACACGTCTCTAAAGTTGCATACGACATGTGTATACACGTTTCTTCACTAGCATTTCAAGAGAATGACTTACAGTATATAACCAACTGTAAAATGTTCATGTAGGTGTCAGGCATGATGCACACCTTTTAATTTTCTGAAATTAAAGAAGTTAAACGTGTATACACATGTCGTATGTAACTTTAGAGACAGTCCCTAAATGTGCGACTATCGTCCAATGTCATTGTCAAGTCAACTTTATGCCAGTATATCACTGGGAAACGCTTAACGTGAAACGTTGTGCGTTACGTTCATATTCTAAATCCACCTACTTGCCTGTAGCATATAGTATAGCCTACATCCCCAATAAGGTGCGAGTTTGGTCTTTTATATCACTGTATTAAGTTACGTCCCGACAGCAGGGGAATCCTGGAGTATGACATATTGAGGGAACCCCCTAGTACTGCAGCAAAGCGCCGCGATATAAAGTTAAGGAAACTAAACAACTGAGATAAATATATGTCTACCTCAGATGTAACGTTTGATCTGGGCGTCAGCATAATCTCGTTCATGGTAGAGAAAGCTGCTTACATGTACAAAAGTAACTGTGAAGACTTAAATGTAAACACAGCTTTTGTGTCTTTATCAGCTTTTCCATATATATATATATATATATATATATATCACAAATATGTATCGCTTGCTCCATTTCTGTAAATCCGTTTTAATGAATGAATGACTCCCTCTACCCGTTGCTATGGTCTTCGTCATCAGCCGCTTGCACCACCTGCTGGTGAGGTCGACTAACAGCAGATGGAGATTATGCTCGGTAATCTACTGCTATTCCTGCAGTTCCCGGATGTAAACTGTTGAATTTGCTGTCGAATTTGTACCACTGAATTTGTGGAAGTGAATTTGTAAAGCGAAATAAAATAGACCGAAAATTGCCTGTCGAATATTATAGGTTGTATTTTTAAACCGAATGAATATGTTTTAAGTGAAATCTGAGAGGTGAATTTGGATTATTGCATTTTTAATTATGAAAACGTGTGTGAAATGTTTTGAATCGAAATATTCAGTTTAAATAAACAACCATGTTGAATTTCAGCCCATAAAAATGCAAGCCCTAAAAATACAATGCATTAAAATGCAAGCACGGTTAGTGCAATGCATATTATTTCAAGTAGTGCAATTCAACAAGCGTTTTTGTTTCAAAAACATTTGGCATTATTTTACTTCCACATTAGAGGGCGTGACGTTTTCCGCCATATTGCGGCATTGCAGTTTCTCATATTCAGAAGTAATAGGAGTGAACTTTCTTTGTATATCTATAATCTTTTCTTATAATTTCATAAAAAAATGACCTTGAGACTGTTTGGTAGAAATCTTTCAATATTGGCTAGGAAAAGTAAAGTTTAGTTGATAAAAGGTTTAATGAAATGGAACAAGCTAGTTTTTAAGTTTCTAAATGCTTTTCGAGGCCAATGTGGGAGTAATT
This sequence comes from Coreius guichenoti, assembly GCA_039654105.1. NCBI lineage: Eukaryota > Metazoa > Chordata > Actinopteri > Cypriniformes > Gobionidae > Coreius > Coreius guichenoti. The sequence continues at coordinate 9,346,918 of CM077169.1, forward strand.
TGTATAAGAGCCCAGTCTAACGTTAAGCTTTAAAATAATTTGTCCATAAAATTTTGGCTTATATAAGCAACATGTTGTCTTTGCAGTATTTGTGGAGCTGTCTGTACACGAAGGCAGTAAAAATTTCACCGGGATTCAGATTCCTTTTTTAGATCATTCAGTGCACACATTCTGACCTTCTTCATATCCTCACGTTATTACACACTTGTCTTGCGTTCAAGAGTTCTGAAATGTCTTGTGCAAATGAAAAGATCCTCTTTGTCCTTGCACGTGTTGGGGTCAAAAGCAGGTGAAACAAGATGTTGGTGTTGAAATTGGCATGTAATTGGAAAGGTGTTGAGTTCAGCACCAAATAGAAAAGACATTTTCAACATTGTAGGCCTAGTGAATAGTGTTCTTAACCACTTATGCTACAATAGGGTGAATTAACCCAGGTTTTTTTTTTAATATATATTTTTTCTGACAAAAACTGTCAACTACATACTGAGTAATACAGCTGGGCGATGTAGCTTAAACCTCACACTTCTGATCATATCTGATGTATATCTCAGTATTTAGTTTTTCTGCACTGAACCTTTAAAAAGGTGTTTTTTTTTCTTCTCCAGAGGAACCCTCATTTTAACCAAACACTCATTGTAAAGATTGTAAATATTATTCATTTTATATGAATATTATTTATATCATTACATTTTATTAAATTAATGATCAGGATGTTATACACTAAATGAGTACAAAAAAAGTATATTTCATAATTTTTATGAATCTGCTCGGTCACGTGATGCAAATGATGAATCATTGAATCAGAGTTTTAAATTGATTTTTTTGTTGTTGAAGCAGACTGTTTGAGTTGATTTACAGAACTGAATCAAACACACCAACTGCAATGCTTTGTTTGGTCTTGAAGTGTAAACCAGAATAGCATCTATCTCAGTCTTAGCGTGATAATTATATACTCGTTTATCATAGCACTGTGTACTGTTACATACAGTACAGGACAGGACCTTGAGGCCAGCCTGGACTTAGACACGTTTTACTCCATAATGCAGATTATACTATGCGACTATGCGTGTGTGTGACTTAATATATATAGTTGTTCTTTCAAATAATCAATAAAAATACACTGCCGTTCAAAAGTTTTATGATCGGTAAGATTTTTAATGCTTTTAGAAGAAGTCTCTTATGCTCACCAAGGCTGCATTTATTTTATTAAAAATACAAAAAAACGATAACTGTATAGAAAATAACTGTTTTCTATTTGAATATATTTTAAAATGTAATTTATTTCTGTGATCAAAGCTGAATTTTCAGCATCATTACTCCAGTCTTCAGTGTCACATGATCCTAATATGATGATTTGCTGCTCAAGAAACATTTATGATTATTATCAATGTTGAAAACAGTTGTGTAAAACTTTTTTTCAGGATTCTTTGATGAATAGAAAGTTCAAAAGAACAGCATTTATTTTAAATAGAATATTTTGTAACATTATAAATGTCTTTACTGTCCTTGCTGAATAAATTTATTAATTTCTTTTCTTTAAGTTCTTTCCAAAAAAAAAAAAAAATTCTTACTGACCTAAAACTTTTGAACGGTAGTACAATGTTGCAAAAACGTTCTATTTCAGATAAAAACTGTTCTTTTGAACTTTGTATTCATCAAAGAATCCACATTTTTTACATTTTTCAACATTGATAATAATCATAAATGTTTCTTGAGCAGCAAATCATCATATTAGATTTGCCTTTGAACGGCAGTGTAAATATATTTTTGATATTCATGCTCTTTAGTATCAGGCACATGTTTTTTTTTAGGGGAGCCTTTAGCTCCATTGAACCCTGTAGGGAACAAGAAGTTGATTTGTTTACCGTGTGAATGTGATCTTGGCACCGATTATGTTGGGCAGCTGTGTGAATGATTTTGTCCCCCTGTGTCAAATGTCATATTCTAGAAACAGCCTTATGAGTTTCACATAAGTTCTTAGTATTTACCAAGACAGGCCATTTCTCCTGCTGAGGTGGAATATGTGTGACTGTGAATGCTGTCTGCATGCTTTTGTAGGTACCTATCTTGTAGGTGTTAATTGTGCCTCAGTATATGTGCTCTGTTCATGCTATTCACCAGGGTGAATTCATAATATAGAATCGAAACATTATTGAGCTAGAATAGCGAACAAAACTAGTTCCATTGTGAATCATTAAACATACTGCTGCAGAGCTGCAATTCTTTTACAATCTGGAAGAATGTTGCTCTTTCTTCATCTAATATAACAGCTTTCGAAAGCTTCTCTTATGAAGTCAACATCTGACCTTTGAGTGAAATCTAGTACGGGACATTCCAGCTTCCCTTTCTTGTAAAAGATTCTCAAGCTGGTATCAGGACTGTAAGAATAAGCTGATGGTCTCAGGTTACTATTGGCCTTCAAAGAAAAGCAGGCCTTTGTGATTGGCAGTGTCAGACTGCCAAAGCAGCCATGTATATGTGTTTATATATATATATATATACATATGTATGTTTTTTATATATATATATATATATATATATATATATATATATATATATATATATATATATATATATATATACCGATCAGGCATAACATTATGACCAGGTGAAGTGAATAACACTGATTATCTTTTCATCACGGCACCTGTTAGTGGGTGGGATATATTAGGCAGCAAGCGGACATTTTTGTCTATGTTTGTCTAACACAAGTTGATGTGTTAGAAGCAGAGAAAATGGTTAAGCGTAAGGATTTGAGCAAGTTTGACAAGGGCCAAATTGTGATGGCTAGACGACTGGGTCAGAGCATCTCCAAAACTGTAGCTCTTGTGGGGTGTTCCTGGTCTGCAGTGGTCTGTATCTATCAAAAGTGGTCCAAGGAAGGAACAGTGGTGAACCGGCGACAGGGTCATGGGCGGCCAAGTCTCATTGATGCACGTGGGGAGCGAAGGCTGGCCTGTGTGGTCCGATCAAACAGACAAGCTACTATAGCTCAAATTGCTCAAGAAGTTAATGCTGGTTCTGATAGAAAGGTGTCAGAATACACAGTGCATCGCAGTTTGTTGCGTATGGGGCTGCATAGCCGCAGACCAGTCAGGGTACCCTGGTTATTCTTATTCCATGCTTGCAGAAAATTTGTGGAGAGTTCATGTCATGCTGCTAAAGTTAATATGAGTAGTATAGTAGTTTTCCATTATGATCATACCTCATGTCATGTTGTACATTTGTATAAGAATATGTATTAGTGATAGTTGTCCATTTTTACTAACAATAAAAAGGGTATAATTATGAGTAAACCAAATAGTAAACCATAGAAGCAAATTATTTATTTAATTAGATCGATATAAAAAAGGAAAAGATGAAAATGTAGTGAATTTTCACCCTTCATTTGGTTTTCTCAGGTGGATAAGTACCTGTATCACATGCGACTGTCTGATGAGAACCTGATGGATGTCTCCAAGCGGTTCAGGAAGGAGATGGATAAAGGACTAGGCAGAGACACTAACCCAACTGCAGCTGTCAAGATGCTCCCCACATTCGTCCGCTCCACACCTGACGGCACAGGTGATGACAATGAGATTTTGACACATACAGATGGAAAAAACCTAAGACATTCAAGTTTAGCTTTTTACAATCCCAAAATGTGTCATTCGGAACACTTAAAACGCGCTTAGAAAGGTAGTATGAATTCAGGTAAAATAGGCCACTTTTAGCCCAATTTTCAAAAAGTGCCTCAATTCAGCGGAATCCATTAAATTTCTATGCATTTGAAAAGAAAAACTATCAAACCAAGCAACACCTACAAACATATAATGCAAGAGCTTTTCTACTTTTATTTTGATCTTCAACCAACTGACCTCAAGGTCATTTTTAGGTTTATGAAGTCTGTTCTCCTCAAGTTCACATAGGTGTCTCAGCAGAGTAACCACAGGTGTACACTACCTTTCAAAACCCTGGGGTGGGTAAGATATTTTTTTTTAAATATTTGAAAGAGGTTTCTTGTGCTCACCAAGGTTGCATTTTTTTTTTATCAGTAATACAGTAAAATGGTAATATTGTGGAATATTTTTGCAATGTAAATGTTTTCTATTTTAATATATTTTAAAATATATAGAATTTTTTTAACAGCCATTACAGTCTTCAGTGTCACATGATCCTTCAGAAATCATTATAATATGTTGATTTGCTGCTCCAGACACATTTCTTATTTTCAATGTTGAAAACAGTATTGCAGCTTAATATTTTTGTGGAAACAAAATCTTAAATTGAATGCATCCTTTCAGAATAAAATATTAAAGGCACAATATGTAAGATTTTTAGATTAAAATAGCCAAAAACCACAAGAACAATGTTATATATTTTGTTGACCTGTGTACTTACATTATCCCAAACGTTTCCAATAATAAATCCTGAGAAATCAGCTATTTTAACCAGTGTTACGGACCGTGTCCTTGCGTCGCCTCTCAATGACGTCATATCCGCATTACCCTTGATTTCCGTAGAAACCATGGAAACACCAAAGATGCTTTAAAATAGTATGTATTTTATTAGACAGGCGAGCAACTGTTTGGATATACATTTATCAACAGAAAACGAATCATTGTTATACAGCGCAACACGGTTAGTCTTATTGTTTGAATTGCTTGTTTTCTTGATTCACCGCGATTTTACCATGCCTCAGAGACAACACTATTTTGTCTAGTGGCTAACATAGCATAATCAGAGAGAGCTTTCTCCATCATACAATATATTTTAAAATTAACTGCATGTCATTTAGCAACAGTTATTTAGTAATCCTGTTTTTATTAATATGATATTCTAATATCGATCTAGATATTAGTGCAACAAGTCTCTTATACCAGCCACCAAGCGAACGCACAGAGTAACGTTATAACATAACTTTCAACACACTCAAATGTATTTAGTATGATTGTTTTAACCATGTAAAACTGCACTGCGTTACCCCACATACGCAGCTAAAAGAGCGGAATCGTCCGACTGCAGCATAAGCATAATAAAAGCTCAGAGACCGGTGTTTCACGCAGGTCTCTCTCATTAGCATTTGCTCCCAAGGGCTCTCGGCGCGTCCTGCTTCATACCACCGTAACGTTAATAAAACTTTAATACATTCGCTCATTCATGAACATGATTTCTGCCCGGATTCTTTTCCATCGGCTGTGGAGGTGAAGACAACAACTCCTATGATTCCACACTCATTCACGGCGTCATCAAGCTACGCCTTTGTTTTGAATAAGCAACCTCTAGCGGCGAAACTTACATACAGTGCCTTTAACTTCTTTCGAAAAATCTTATTGACCCTGAACTTTTGAACAGTTGTGTAGTTCAAAGCAAAGTTCCCAAATTGCATTGTTATAATTTCAAACTTTCTTTTTGTGAAATGTTTTGCTTAAAATGTTATTCATGATATGTAATGTAATAACATTTATGTTTTGTAAGTGTGGCTTAAGTATCCAAGTACATTTGTATGTCAACAACATTTATTAAAAATACTTAATCTAATTATAATGAGGAAAAGAAACAAAAAAAAATGTATTTAATATTATGAATGAAAAGCATCCATATCCTGTGGGAATCTGCTGGCATCAGGTTCCATGCGGGTCAAGTCATGGGTGGAGGTATATTGTTGTCTTTAGCTTGACACAAATGGCAAGCATCCTGTGGAACACACATTGTTCTGTCCTGGAAGTGGTTCATTTTTGTTGTGAGATTAAGTGATTTATCCAGCTCTCCAGGTGTATTATTATCACCCGTCACTGTTGTTGTGTTTGAGTGTGTGTTTCTGTCACAGTGACTGACACCAATCCAATGCTGTCACTGGCATCTGAGAGTGTTTGACTATGCACGTGGGATGAGACAATGTCTCAAGTGGAGTGTGAAAAGAATAACTGTAGTCGGGTTCCTGGAAAGAATGCCTGCACACAGAAAAGTAGTCATGTGGGTGCGAGCCACAAAAGGGTGCTGGGAAGTGTTGCCACGGGAACGATACTGATCTGTGAGATCAAGGTGGATTTGTGTCCAAATGGATGTTTGCTATCCCTGCTTACTCAGGGACTCTCATGTCATGATTCAGTGGTTGCTGTTTGCAACACCTTTTGTTTTCTCTTGAAAAGATACTTTTCTTGTTGACATAGATTTAAACAACTTCATTTCGTTTTGAAGTGAGATCTTAGGGTTGGGCGCACAAAGACTGATGTTATACTGACATTGTACGTTAAGGCAGAAGGCCACACCTGTGCTGCCAGACATCTGTCCTGTCCTCACATTTAGAGTTTAATAAATGCTTTCTGAAAGACCTTTAGGGTGTGTTAAGCATAAAGCATGCAAGGACTAGTTCAGAAGAGGTCATATCGTGAGAAATACCTTTTTCCCTTCGTCTTTGGAAATAAAAGTACTGAAAATTCAAAGTACTGTGAGCTTTCAAAAATCAGAAATTCCTCCAACACACATTGCTCAGAAACAAGTAAGTAATTAGTGTGATGGCATTTTAGTGCCACGTTAAACATTGTTGTAACATTACAAGAATAAACTTGGGTTGGGCTGAAAGCCGTTGGAGTGGAACGAGGTCGCTGGAGCGATTGCTAATGAGAGACGAGCGCGACACATGGCTCGAGAGCAGTGGAGCTTTTATTAACGCACACACGACCGCTTCCGCTTCTTCCGGTCATGCGTATGTGGGGTAACGCAGCTCTGTTTTATTATATGTGACCCTGGACCACAAAACCAGTCATAAGTCGCACAGGTATATTTGTGGCAATAGCCAACAATACATTGTATGGGTCAAAATTATCGATTTTTCTTTTATGCCAAAAATCATTAGGATATTAAGTAAAGATATTTTGTAAATTACCTACTGTAAATCTATAAAAAATGTATTATTATTAGTAATATGCATTGCTAAGGACTTCATTTGGACTTCATTTGGTTTTGTGGTCCAGGGTCACATATTAAGATACATTATTTGAGTGTGTTGAAAGTTATGTTATAATGCTACTCTGGGCATTCACTAGGCGGCTACTATGAGACACTTGTTGCACACTGCAGTAAGCTAGATCGATATTAGGCATGGTAAAACATGGTACTCGCGGTAAATCAAGAAAACGAGATTTAAACAATAAGACTAACTGTGTTGAGCTATATAACAATGATTCGTTTTCCGTCGATGAATGTATCCAAACAGTTGCTACATATCTAATAAAACACATAATATATTAAAGCGTTTTTGGTGTTTCCATGGTTTCTACAAAATAAAAATCGTGGGTAACGCGGGTATGATGTCATTGGTACGCAATGCATGGACACGGTCTGTGTCTTGGTTAAAATTGCTTATTTCTCTGGATTTAAACATTCTTGGAAACATTTGGGATAATGTAAGTACACAAAATGTATAACATTGTTCTAGTGGTTTTTAGATATTTTAATAAAAAAATCTTACATATTGTGCCTTTTAATGTAGTATTAGTAATAATAATAATAATTCGTTACATTTATATAGCGCTTTTCTCTGGACTAAAAGCGCTTTACATGGAAGGGGGGAATCTCCTCAACCACCACCAATGTGCAGCATCCACCTGGATAATGCGACGGCAGCCATATTGCGCCAGAACGCCCACCACACACCAGCTTATTGGTGGAGAGGAGACGGAGTGATGAAGCCAATCAGTATATGTGGATGATTAGGAGGCCATGATGATGGACAGAGGCCAATGGGCAAGTTTAGCCAGGAGGCCGAGGTTACACCCCTACTCTTTTTCGAAGGACATCCTGAGAGGACAACCACATAGAGTCAGGACTTCGGTTTAACGTTTCATCTGAAGGATGGTGCCTTTTTTTTGACAGTATAGTGTCCCCATCACAATACTAGGGCGTTAGGACCAACACAGACCAGCAAGTGAGCACCCCCTGCTGGCCTCACTAACATCTCTTACAGCAGCTATCTAGTTTTCCCTGAAAGTCTCCCATCCAGGTACTGACCAGGCTCAACCCTGCTTAGCTTTAGTGGGCAACCAGTCTTGGGCTACAGGGTGATAGCTGCTGGCATAATGTAGGTTTAATATACAAGTATTGTCTTTCCCTTTGGATTATGTTGTGGTTGATTTGGCAATAGACAGTGTAATTGACTAAGGGAAAATGAGAGAAGTTGTTCTCCTTACTTGTTTTAGTACACTAATTGCCTTATAAGCATTAAAGGGTTAGTTCACTCAAAAATGAAAATTAGCCCATGATTTACTCACCCTCAAGTCATCCTAGGTGTATATGACATTCTTCTTTCAGACGAATAAAATCGGAGTTATATTAAAAAAGTCCTGGCTAATCCAAGCATTATAATGGCAGTGAATTGTTGCCTCGTTTATGAAGTCCATAAAAGGTCATCTATCCATCATATAACTGCTCCACACGGCTCCGGGGGGTTAATAAAGGCCTTCTGAAGTGAAGTGGCGTGTTTGTGTAATAAAAATATCCATATTTAAAACTTTATAGACTAAAATAACTAGCTTCCGGCGGTCAGTGGTGCGCGAGTCGACTTGCGCTAAAAGAGTAACCCTTGACGATACGTCAATACGCATGTGTCAAGGGGTCAAGGGTTACTCTTTTGCGGTAAATCGATGTGTACGGCAATCCGCCGGAAGTTAGTTATTTTAGTCTATAAAGTTTTAAATATGGATATTTTTCTTACACAAACGCACCACTTCGCTTCAGAAGGCCTTTATTAACCCCCCCGGAGCCGTGTGGAGCAGTTATATGATGGATAGATGACCTTTTATGGACTTCATAAATGAGGCAACAATTCACTGCCATTATAATGCTTGGATTAGCCAGGACTTTTTTAATTATAACTGTCATATACACCTAGGATGACTTGAGGTTGAGTAAATCATGGACTAATTTTCATTTTTGGGTGAACTAACCCTTTAAGCAGTGCTGGGTAGTAACTGATTACATGTAATCTGGATTACGTAATCAGATTCAAAAAATTAAGTACTTGTAATTCGATTAAATTATATTTTAAAATACTTGTATGCAGAGTATAGTTACTTTTCCATTGATTACATGATTACATGTTATTCTCACAATGCAGTAAATTGTTCATAATTCATTGATTCTATTTCTTTGTTATATTTTAAATTTTCCTGTCTAAAAAAGCCTACTGCTTATATCCATTCAGAAGCTCTTTCAGGTTTGTGGAATTGCACACAAAGACCAGCCACTAGTCATGAGTCTATCAATGAAAACTGAGACCCACACAGCATTTGATCACTGGATTTACAGAAATCATTTCACTTTTAACAAATGTTTTCTCAACATTGCTGCTTTGCATATCTAATCAGCTCCTGACGAACACATTATTATTATTATTATTTGAATTATCACTCAGTGAGTCAATTAAAGGTGCACTGTGTAAATTTTAGCGCCATCTAGTGGTGAGGTTGCAAATTGCAAATGCCCACCGCTCACCCCTCCCTTTCGAAGCACATAGAGAAGCTATGTTGGCTGACACAGGACAAAGATGTCGTCTTCTGAGACAGCAGAGAGTAGCTAGCGCTCTGTAGAGCAGTTTGTCCGTTTAGGGCTACTGTAGAAACATGGCGCTGCAAAATGGTGACTTCACTGTAAGGGGACCTGCGGTGTATGTAGATAGAAATGGCTCATTCTAAGGTAATAAAAACATAACGGTTCATTATGTAAGGTCTTTATACACCACTGAAAACATAGTTATGTATATTATATTGCATTTCTGCCAATAGATCCTCATAAATACTACACACTGCACCTTTAAGCATTTATTACTGTCCTTGGAAGGCTTGTGTCTTTCAAACACATTAAAATTCACATAATTTCATATTTACATGCAATGCAGGGATTCCCCAACTTTTGTCAGTGGAACCTCTTTGCCCTAATATTTTTACTTGAAGTAAGTCCTTAGATTTTAAATTAATAAGTTAGTAATAATAATAATAAATAATAATAATTTCACGGTTCTCTGATGTTGGTTAATGGTAACATGACATGCAGGTAAACTTTTTAAAATCCTTTTTTAGTAAATGTTTTATTTTGATTTGTTTTTATTTTAAAATTATTAATTTTTATGATTGAATTACTTAATAGCTTTTCACTAAACTCATGAACCCCTTGCTGGGAAACCCTGACGTAATGTAATATTTAATGCACTTCATGTTGTTAATAACAAAGAATGGAATATATTTTCTTTCTCTGTATTTTTAAATCAATATGGTACAAGATTATCCTATTCAAATCAATGTGATAAACAAGTTAGGTGAAAAGTAATCTAAAAAGTAATCAAAAAGTAGTCAGATTACATTACCTAAAATGAGTAATCTAGATTACATTACTAACTACAATTTTTGTCATGTAATTTGAAATCAGTAACTGACTACAATTTGGAAGTAATCTACCCCGCACTGCTTATAAGAATGTCCACTTTGATATTACCTTCCGCACAACTTTATAACATTACTACTCATATTACAAACATTACAACTGTTCTCATAATGCTTCAATTTAACAGTAACAGTTACATGTGCTTACTATAGTAATAATAGTAAATTATGCAACAATTACAAGCTACTAACCCTATAGTAAGCACATGTAGTTAATTAATATTACTCAGTACTTGTTTGTGTAAATACACTGTAACAATATTACTATAAAATACATTGTAACCCTTTATTCTCATCATTTTTATTTTATTCTCAAAATACTGTATGTTTTGATCTTTTGACATTGTCAAAACTTGGACTATTTGTAAAATATTAATGAAATATATTCTCGAAACATCAAAAAAAAAATCAAAATCACCTTTATTTATATAGCGCTTTTTACAATGGCAATTGTTTCAAAGCAGCTTCACAGTGGTAACAGGAAAATAATGCAACGGAATTTGATTCGGCTGTACAGCCGCTCTGGAGAAAACGGTGATGTCATCCAGCTCATTTCAATTATCATATAATGTCAATGCGGGCGGATCAGTAATATAGTTGAAATTTAGGTGTCCCCAACTGAGCAAGCCAAAAGCCAAAGGCGACAGTGGCAAGGAACCAAGACTCCTTCAGGGCCAGAATGGAGAAAAAAACCTTGGGAGAAACCAGGCTCAGTCGGGGTGCCAGTTCTCCTCTGGCCGACGAACAAATAGTGTATGATTATGATTCTGGCAACATTACAGGTCAGAAGTCATATTAGATCAATAGATATTCGTAGGATTATTCGAAAGATTGGAGTTGTCACGCCGGGGACGGGTTTAATTAGGATGTCGTGTCGATGCGGCATTTACAGGGGGGAGTTTAATTGACACTATTGTCTCTACAGACACTTCAGGGATATGGTCGTCATGTCCAGGCTAAGGTCCACCATCTGGTCTGGATACGGCCCGGATCCGGCCGACTGCAGTAAACCTCGGGATAAACAGAGAGACTAACATTAGCGTAGATGCCATTCTTCTTAGGATGTAACGAGTACATCAGGTGTTATGGGAAGTGTTCCCGGTTCCGGCTGACCTAGTTAATGCAGCTTAAAACAATCATTTAACTGATTTGAATAATAGAAATTAAAAATGTTTTATGTGTATGCCATAGTAAAGAGATGTGTTTTTAGTCTAGATTTAAACTGACAGAGTGTGTCTGCTTCCCGAACAATGCTAGGAAGACTGTTCCAGAGTTTAGGTGCTAAATAGGAAAAGGACCGACCGCCTGCAGTTGATTTTGATATTCTAGGTATTATCAACTGGCCAGAATTTTGAGACCGCAATAAACGTGATGGAGTATAATGCGTTAAGAGCTCGCTCAAGTACTGGGGCGCTAAACCATTTAGTGCTTTGTAAGTAATCAGCAAGATTTTAAAATGTATACGATGTTTAATAGGGAGCCAATGCAGTGTTGCCAGAACCGGGCTAATATGGTCATACTTCCTGGTTCTAGTAAGAACTCTAGTAAGAAACATGACTGCTTTGTTCTTGTAATGTTGTCTTAATTCTTGAAATCTATTCTAAATTTACATTCAATTTGTTTGTAGAAACGGGTGACTTCCTTGCCCTGGACTTGGGAGGAACCAATTTCCGGGTTCTGCTTGTCAGGGTGTCCAGTAATGGGAAGCAGAAGGTGGAGATGGAGAACCAGATCTATGCCATTCCAGAGAACATCATGAGAGGCAGTGGGACTGAGGTGAGGAGTGAGGAGCCTGTTTTATTCTTTCTTTTGCTTGTCTTCTGTTTTTGAGTCTTTCTTACTCTGGGTCTAGCTTTGCTAAGCACGTATTCATGTTTAAAAACCTGTGTCTGTGAAAATTCTTATGCAGGAAGTTCTTATCTTGATTCATAATTGGGTGGATTATATTTAAAGGGATAGATCACCTAAAAATGAAAATTCTGTCATTTACTCACCCTGTTCCAAACCCATTATGACTTTCTTTCCTCTGTGGAACATAAAAGAAGATATTGTAAAAGTTGTCTAAGATTTTTTATTTTTTTTTGTCCAGACAATGGAAGTCAATGGTTACCAAAACTAAAATTTCAAAATAACATCTGGAATAATATGAGGCTGAGTCAATGATAACAGAATAAAATTTTTTGGGTAAACTATTCCTAATCTAAAGTAACAAATATGATTTGTATTATTTACATGTTCGGTCTGGTAAAGGTTCTACATAACTTTACTGTAGCTCAAACAGCAGAGCATGGCACTAGCAATGCAAATGTTATGGGTTCGATTCCCATGGAAAGCACGAACTGATAACAATGTGTACCTTGAATGCAATGTAATTTGCTTTGGATAAAAACATCTGTCAAATACATTAATGTAATGTAAATAACAATCTGGCCAACCACAAATACGGTCTAGGGCTAGGTCTAATTTACAGTAAATAATCAGCTTTCATCAACATTAGAATGAGAGTAAGAACATTTATTGTACGTATGCACCTGAAAGTTTTGCATTAACTTTTTAACAACTAAGAACAAAGTAAATGAGACCCACTGTATCTCTGCACACAAACATTTAACCAATTAACCATAACGCACAAGGCATCTGTTTTTATCTCTGGGCCTGTATGAAAAAACACCATCTGTCTGCATGAAATTACCAGTTTAAACAAAGGCCAAATGAATGTGCATGATGTTACCATTTTAATGCATGTAATGCACATTCTTTCTTCTACATTTGTTAACACTTAAACACATTTCATATAATTCAATCCTAAATATAAAACAGATGTATCCGTTTGTTTTATACCTTATGTTTTATTCCTATAAATAAGCTTATTTCCATGATATAAATTATTGGTTTAGTAAACAATATAAAGCAGTTTGAGATACTACAAAAAACTTTTCATCATAATAATCTTATACGCTGCCATAAAAATAAAAAAATAATAGCTAAAAACGAAATAAATGAAATGTTGTGCTGAATGAAAATGCATGAAAGTGCCTCTTAGGTGGCTGGGAACTGAAACATGACTGGTGTAATAGCAAACCTATGTTTTCCCACATACTTCATCCCTTCTTCTACGTGTTAGTTTGGCCAGTCGATGTGTTCACTGTTTGGACTTCAATCACTGCAATTCAGCCAGAAGAGACCTTTATAAGAGTGCATGACCAGGAGGTGGAATGTACATTTGGAACCCAGCTGGCAGAAGATTATGAGTTGCACTGGTTCTTCACACCCCATGGCAATATGGCTTTGTAATTTCAATATGGAATCTATAACCTGGGGAGACTGCACAATATATTGATTGTCTGTCCCCCATTGTATTTCTACATAGGAACTTTTCACTTTCAAAAGTTTCTCTGAGGCTTGTTTCCACTTTAGTCAAATCCAAAGAGCTATTCATTTCAAAACAATTAAACTGTGCTTATGATTTTGTAGCTAGCCTCCAAAAAATGTCATACTTAAAAGATGAAAATAACGACACCTTTGGACTAACTTGCGCTTTGTAAGATTACCTTGGTTCTTGTACATAGACTTTTGATCCACCTAATTAGTTTGCTATTGAACATATTGAGCTATATTTAGACATTTTGGCATGTCACTTTTGACTAATAGATTCTTAATCTAAGCTAAGCAATGTATTTAAATCAGTCTTAAAATGAATCCTGTCTTTTTTTTCTTTTTTTCCCCAGCTCTTCGATCACATAGCTGAATCCTTGGCCAATTTCCTTGAAAAATTGGGCATCAAAGAGAAGAAGCTGCCTCTAGGCTTTACCTTTTCATTTCCTTGCCAGCAGACCAAACTAGATGAGGTGAGATGAGAAAGGAAAAATATTAAAGGGGGAAGAAAACACTAAAATTAGCAGCTCTTCAGTGAGAGTGCCATGTTTCCATGGTTGCCCTTATTTCTGTACAGAGTTTTCTGGTGTCATGGACCAAAGGTTTTAAGGCGAGTGGAGTGGAGGGGAGAGATGTTGTGGGCCTTTTGAGAAAAGCCATCAAGAAGAGAGGGGTGAGTATAACGGGTCAGCGTGTCATGCTTTTACATGCTAAAGCCATTGGTTTAATGGGCCCTGCCCCAAATGGCACACTTCATATTCATATGCACACTCGTGAATATTTTAAAAAATGTACAACAGTTTCCACAAAAAATATGCATGAGCATTCTTAAGCATCAAATCAGCATATTAGAATGATTTCTGAAGGATCATGTGACACTGAAGACTGGAGTAATGATGCTGAAAATTCAGCTTTGCATCACAGGAATAAATTACATTTTACAATATATTAAAATAGAGCACAATTGTTTAGTATTGTAATACTATTTCACATTTTAATACTATTTTAATACTATTTATACTGTATAGGCTGTTAGGGTTCTGTTAGAGAGAGGACGGGGGGGATATTTATTAACAAAAGGCACAGCCCAAGATAGCTGAGGCAGAACACAGTCCAAACTATTGGGCAGGGCACACAACAGGAGAACAGGCTGGTCAGGGATGAGGCAGCTCCAGTCGTCCAAGGCAATCAAATCAGTAACAATGGAGATAAGGCAGTTGCTCAGTGAACCAGAGACTTGGCACGGGGAGATGAATCTGCAGAAGCACCAGAGTTGGCTGCCAGGTCAGGCGAGTCAGTGACGGTTCCGTTCTGCTTTCATTTAGTTTGCTGTTTGATGTTTCTCATATGTAACAGAAATGGCAGCTCTTATCAGTTGTGCCGGTGCGACCTCTAACAAAATTTAGTCGCACCAACAGGAGAAAAGTTCGCAAAATGCGATCATTTGGTCGCAGTCTGGAGCCCTGAAGTTTTGTATTTCAGAAATGTACAAACCTGATTCCAAAAAAGTTGGGACACTGTACAAACTGTGAATAAAAAAGGAATGCAATAGTTTATAAATCTCATAAACTTATATTTTATTCACAATAGAATATAGATAACATATCAAATGTTGAAAGTGAGACATTTTGAAATGTCATGCCAAATATTGGCTCATTTTGGATTTCATGAGAGCTACACATTCCAAAAAAGTTGGGACAGGTAGCAATAAGAGGCCGGAAAAGTTAAATGTACATATAAGGAACAGCTGGAGGACCAATCTGCAACATGATTGGGTATAAAAAGAGCCTCTCAGAGTGGCAGTGTCTCTCAGAAGTCAAGATGGGCAGAGGATCACCAATTCCACCAATGCTGCGGCGAAAAATAGTGGAGCAATATCAGAAAGGAGTTTCTCAGAGAAAAATTGCAAAGAGTTTGAAGTTATCATCATCTACAGTGCATAATATCATCCAAAGATTCAGAGAATCTGGAACAATCTCTGTGCGTAAGGGTCAAGGCCGGAAAACCATACTGGATGCCCGTGATCTTCGGGCCCTTAGACGGCACTGCATCACATACAGGAATGCTACTGTAATGGAAATCACAACATGGGCTCAGGAATACTTCCAGAAAACATTGTCGGTGAACACAATCCACCGTGCCATTCGCCGTTGCCGGCTAAAACTCTATAGGTCAAAAAAGAAGCCATATCTAAACATGATCCAGAAGCGCAGGCGTTTTCTCTGGGCCAAGCCTCATTTAAAATGGACTGTGGCAAAGTGGAAAACTGTTCTGTGGTCAGACGAATCAAAATTTGAAGTTCTTTTTGGAAAACTGGGACGCCATGTCATCCGGACTAAAGAGGACAAGGACAACCCAAGTTGTTATCAGCGCTCAGTTCAGAAGCCTGCATCTCCTCTGGTATGGGGTTGCATCTGGAAAGGCACCATCAATGCTGAAAGGTATATCCAAGTTCTAGAACAACATATGCTCCCATCCAGATGTCGTCTCTTTCAGGGAAGACCTTGCATTTTCCAACATGACAATGCCAGACCACATACTGCATCAATTACAACATCATGGCTGCGTAGAAGAAGGATCCGGGTACTGAAATGGCCAGCCTGCAGTCCAGATCTTTCACCCATAGAAAACATTTGGCGCATCATAAAGAGGAAGATGCGACAAAGAAGACCTAAGACAGTTGAGCAACTAGAAGCCTGTATTAGACAAGAATGGGACAACATTCCTATTCCTAAACTTGAGCAACTTGTCTCCTCAGTCCCCAGACGTTTGCAGACTGTTATAAAAAGAAGAGGGGATGCCACACAGTGGTAAACATGGCCTTGTCCCAACTTTTTTGAGATGTGTTGATGCCATGCAATTTAAAATCAACTTATTTTTCCCTTAAAATGATACATTTTCTCAGTTTAAACATTTGATATGTCATCTATGTTGTATTCTGAATGAAATATTGAAATTTGAAACTTCCACATCATTGCATTCTGTTTTTATTCACAATTTGTACAGTGTCCCAACTTTTTTGGAATCGGGTTTGTACATATACAGACAAGGCCGTCAGGGCAGGACCCTGACATAGACTGCCAAGTTTTATTTGAAAGCCTATTTTGCCAGCGGTGAAGGGTACTAAGGTACCCCTTAGATATTTTTGAGAGCAAGGACTTGTGGTTGTGTGTTTCAAGTTGCTCGTTAGCATTTCCACTTATCTCAATGGCACTGGGTTTGAAGTTTTAGCGGGGTCTCAGGGCATGCTACCTCGTGAGGTTTATTTAATTGTTTGTTAGCTTATTTATTTTTCCAAAATAATCTTTTGGGGTATCATCACACATGCACAGTTGGTTGAAGCTTAACTTATCACACTTTTGGAGTGCGCAGGTGAACGTGTACATATGCGGTAATTTGCATGCCACTCATGCACAAAATAATGGTTATTAATGGTTTCCATTAACCATGGTATAAATATTAGGGGGTACTAGTTTTGGTTATTGGGGGGTTACCTGTGTTTTAATGTTAAAGGGTTAGTTCAGCCAAAAATGAAAATTCTGTCATTAATTACTCACCCTCATATCATTCCAAACCCCGTAAGAACTTAGTTCATCTTCGGAACACAAGATATTTTTGATGAAATTTGAGAGCTCTCTGACCCCTCCATAGACAGCAATTTAATTACCACTTTCAAGGCCCAGAAAGGTAGGAAAGACATCGTTAAAATAGTCCATGTGACTACAGTGGTTTAACCTTAATTTTATGAAGCGACAAGAATACTTTTTGTGCGCAAAAAACAAACAAAAA
The DNA here is from genome assembly GCA_039654105.1 of Coreius guichenoti. NCBI lineage: Eukaryota > Metazoa > Chordata > Actinopteri > Cypriniformes > Gobionidae > Coreius > Coreius guichenoti. The sequence goes on from CM077169.1 coordinate 9,364,500, forward strand.
TAACTACTTTATTCAACAATTTCTTCTCTTCTGTGTCAGTCTCCTACACTGTTTACATTGTAAATACAGTGCAGCTGTGTATTTTTGTTTGTTTTTTGCGCACAAAAAGTATTCTCGTCGCTTCATAAAATTGAGGTTGAACCACTGTAGTCACATGGATTATTTTAATTATTAATTATTTTTAATCAAACAACAAAAGATAAAGAAATCACTCACTGATCTTGACTGAATAACATTTGTAACTTTAATAAGGATTCATCTTTATTTAATTTTTACAGTCAAGATAATATGCAGTTATTTTACATTTGATTAGTTTATTCAATTTCTGTACCTGAAAACTACTGTTAGACCTACCTGAAAAACCTGAAAGGCAAAAGTTTATTTTATTTGTATCTTTGCTCTATTGTATTTATATTCCTTGTAGTTTGATTATTTCTTCTTAATTTCTTTATTCTTATTTGACAGTAGTCCTTTCCCCCCCTGAACATAGCACATATACTGAAACAGTGACCCTAAAACCGTAATAGAAACTGAGTAATGCACCCCTATTGCAGATGTAGCAAACAATTTAAATATTGCTCTTGAGCACATATTTCTGCATACACTGTTTTTTTTAACCAACATTTATAAATGTTATTATTGTAATTGCTATCATTATTATTAAGATTTTTTATCTCCATAAGGTGTAGTTACAGAATCTACCAGCAGGGGTTAACTGAGCCCTTATAACCAACCCATTAAAATTGCTGTAACATATAGCTTCACGTGCTTTATTTATTTATAATACGTGCTTCACGTGCTTTATTTATAGATTTTTCAGCTTGTTTCAAATACCAAATAAACATTTTATTTTTCTCTCTGCAGGATTTTGACATTGACATTGTTGCTGTGATCAATGACACCGTTGGCACCATGATGACCTGCGGCTATGACGACCATCACTGTGAGATTGGTCTCATTGTCGGTGAGTCACTGTCTTACTTTTGCACTCATATTCTAGTTGATATCGGTGGGAAATATCAGCCAGGGTGTCAGCAATTATTGTCAGGCAAATGATCTGCTTGGTGTGAATGAAAGGTGCTTTATTCAGACACAGACCTTTTGTTCTGTCATTTCATTTGTTTAGGTTATTGGTTGAGGGAATTCTAAAGCACACATTTCAGGCATTTTGTAGCCTGTTCAGGCCTATTATTATGGCCTAACAAAATAATTTTGGCAGCATCTTGACAATTATAATCCTCACACTCCACTCAACAAACTAATTGTTTTGATTCATTTTCCCCAATAGTGTGTCAAATACCTGTAGTTATAGAGGCTAGAGCAGATGCTCCCTGAGTCTTTCACAACAACTTTTTGTGTCATGCGCAGCCTCAATTATTATACTCTCTAATTTGTACATAATTTTAACACTTTCTTAAATTAGATGACAATTACATTTTTACAGGGCTAAATGTATTCTTGGTGATGTGGAAATACAGCTGAAGAGTGAGAACAGCTGAAAAGTGTGGAAGTGGTGGAAGGGAGCGAAGCATTTCAGAATTGTATTTATATATATATATATATATATATATTCACACACACTGTATATATAGATATAAATATTCACACACACTGTATATATAGATATAAATACAGAGGAGCATTTTTCCAAAAATATGCACTATAAATTTTACTCTTACTAAGTTATTATTATATTATTATTATTATTATTATTGTTATTATTATTATTATTATTATAAAAAATGCATTAAATGCAATTGTATACAAATCAGTTGTTAATTTTAACCGTTAATATTATAGTAATGTACCAGCTGACAGGGTCAAAAAAAAGACTTTGGCTCAGGCATTTCAAGATGCTCAAACCAACATTTGAGACCCTGTGCAATGAAATTGGTCCACTGGTTACTCCAGTTATCCAATCACATCCATTATTGAGGCAAAGTCACGTGAGTTTTTTGTTCATGTTAGTTTATGCACGTCTTCTTATCAGATGAAAAAATGTTCTACATTAATTGAGCGCACAAGTTTCCAATGCACATTTTTTTCAGGATTTATGCTCATCTTGTCGTTTCCATCCAGAGATTTTGAATGCAATATACCAAAATGCGCATAAAAATAGGTGGATGGAAACATAGCCATTGTAGCAGTTGGACAATTGACGACTTCTGAGGAGGACAGAAAACCTGAAGGAGATCAATTCAGTTAGCTCAATGTTAATTAAAAAGACACTGAAGGGATTTCCTTTTTTTATTTATTAATTAGAATATTTATAACTCAATATTTGGGCAATTAGCTAATTGCAAAAGCTGAATAATCAATCAAAGCCTACTGATTAATCGGTGAAATAAATGACGATTAGACGTTCTAATAATCAGCCCTAGTGCTGGACCAACAAGTTCGAACCTACAGGACATGAAGGATGTGCTGCTAACGTATAGATGCCAGATACCACAGGACGCCTTCAGGGGTCCATGTCTCAGCTGGTTGGTGCTGTTTTGGCAGCATGGGGAGGAACACCAGTATATATTAGGGTCACACTTTATTTAAGGTCCAGTTCTCACTATTAACTAACTATTGACTTTTGCCTCAAACTCCTAATTACCGCTTCTTAATAGTTAGTAAGGTAATTGTTAATTGTTAAAGGAATGTAGAATATGGTCGTGCAGAGTAAGGCATTAATATGTGCTTTATAAGTACTAATAAACAGCCAATATCCTAGTAATATGCATGCTAATAAGCAACTAGTTAATAGTGAGAATTGGACACTATATTAAAGTGTTATATCATATATATTAGTTTAATTATATTTATATTAGTGAATAAATGGAAATAAAAACCAACAATAAAAATATCCTAACCTGATTTATTAGAAACATACATAAAATATTACAACAAAAATATTTATTCACTTAGTAAAATGTAATTTAAACTCATTTTACTTGCACATCTGTTACAAATATACAAATTTAACATTTAGTTTGAGAGAGTGACTATTTGTTTGTCCAGTCATCATTTTTTACTACTAAATGGTGCAAAAATTACAACAGTTTTAAGGCCAAAGTTGTAATTTTCATTTTCCAAGCTTCAGAATGTTTAGGACACAAATTAAAGTCCCCCTGTAGTCAATAATTGTATCACTTAAATCTTTGATCATCAAAATGACATATTTAAATGTTTTTTCCTGTAAAAAAAATAATAAAATAGCTTGAATGTAACTCTATAGCCTTGCTTCAATTAGTATACGCGGATCCATGAATATGCAAATTAGCCTCGCCTCCACTCACACCAGCTCAGAATACCTGATCCGCTCTGTCAACTTTACTGTACTAAACGCTGCACAATGGTATTGCCCTTTACAACGTCGGACACATAACGATACAGTGGGGAGAACAAGTATTTGATACACTGCCGATTTTGCAGGTTTTCCTACGCATGTAGAAGTCTGTAATTTTTATCATAGGTACTCTTCAACTGTGAGAGACGGAATCTAAAACAAAAATCCAGTAAATCACATTGTATGATTTTTAAATAATTAATTTGCATTTTATTGCATGACATAAGTATTTGATCACCTACCAACCAGTAAGAATTCCGGCTCTCACAGACCTGTTAGTTTTTCTTTAAGAAGCCCTCCTGTTCTCCACTCATTACCTGTATTAACTGCACCTGTTTGAACTCATTACCTGTATAAAAGACACCTGTCCACACACTCAATCAAACAGACTCCAACCTCTCCACAATGGCCAAGACCAGAGAGCTGTGTAAGGACATCAGGGATAAAATTGTAGACCTGCACAAGGCTTGGATGGGCTACAGGACAATAGGCAAGCAGCTTGGTGAGAAGGCAACAACTGTTGGCGCAATTATTCGAAAATGGAAGAAGTTCAAGATGACGGTCAATCTTCCTTGGTCTGGGGCACCATGCAAGATCTCACCTCGTGGGGCATCAATGATCATGAGGAAAGTGAGGGATCAGCCCAGAACTACACGGCAGGACCTGGTCAATGACCTGAAGAGAGCTGGGACCACAGTCTCAAAGAAAACCATTAGTAACACACTACGCCGTCATGGATTAAAATCCTGCAGCGCACGCAAGGTCCCCCTGCTCAAGCCAGCGCATGTCCAGGCCCGTCTGAAGTTTGCCAATGACCATCTGGATGATCCAGAGGAGGAATGGGAGGTCATGTGGTCTGATGAGACAAAAATAGAGCTTTTTGGTCTAAACTCCACTCGCCGTGTTTGGAGGAAGAAGAAGGATGAGTACAACCCCAAGAACACCATCCCAACTGTGAAGCATGGAGGTGGAAACATCATTCTTTGGGGATGCTTTTCTGCAAATGGGACAGGACGACTGCACCGTATTGAGGGGAGGATGGATGGGGCCATGTATCGCGAGATCTTGGCCAACAACCTCCTTCCCTCAGTAAGAGCATTGAAGATGGGTCGTGGCTGGGTCTGCCAGCATGACAACGACCCGAAACACACAGCCAGGGCAACTAAGGAGTGTCTCCGTAAGAAGCATCTCAAGGTCCTGGAGTGGCCTAGCCAGTCTCCAGACCTGAACCCAATAGAAAATCTTTGGATGGAGCTGAAAGTCTGTATTGCCCAGCGACAGCCCCGAAACCTGAAGGATCTGGAGAAGGTCTGTATGGAGGAGTGGGCCAAAATCCCTGCTGCAGTGTGTGCAAATCTGGTCAAGAACTACAAACCAGATTCCAAAAAAGTTGGGACACTGTACAAATTGTGAATAAAAACAGAATGCAATGATGTGGAAGTTTCAAATTTCAATATTTTATTCAGAATACAACATAGATGACATATCAGATGTTTAAACTGAGAAAATGTATCATTTTAAGGGAAAAATAAGTTGATTTTAAATTTCATGGCATCAACACATCTCAAAAAAGTTGGGACAAGGCCATGTTTACCACTGTGTGGCATCCCCTCTTCTTTTTATAACAGTCTGCAAACGTCTGGGGGCTGAGGAGACAAGTTGCTCAAGTTTAGGAATAGGAATGTTGTCCCATTCTTGTCTAATACAGGCTTCTAGTTGCTCAACTGTCAACTGCATCTTCCTCTTTATGATGCGCCAAATGTTTTCTATGGGTGAAAGATCTGGACTGCAGGCTGGCCATTTCAGTACCCGGATCCTTCTACGCAGCCATGATGTTGTAACTGATGCAGTATGTGGTCTGGCATTGTCATGTTGGAAAATGCAAGGTCTTCCCTGAAAGAGACGACATCTGGATGGGAGCATATGTTGTTCTAGAACTTGGATATACCTTTCAGCATTGATGGTGCCTTTCCAGATGTGTAAGCTGCCCATGCCACACGCACTCATGCAACCCCATACCATCAGAGATGCAGGCTTCTGAACTGAGCGCTGATAACAACTTGGGTTGTCCTTGTCCTCTTTAGTCCGGATGACATGGCGTCCCAGTTTTCCAAAAAGAACTTCAAATTTTGATTCGTCTGACCACAGAACAGTTTTCCACTTTGCCACAGTCCATTTTAAATGAGCCTTGGCCCAGAGAAAACGCCTGCGCTTCTGGATCATGTTTAGATATGGCTTCTTTTTTGACCTCTAGAGTTTTAGCCGGCAACGGCGAATGGCACGGTGGATTGTGTTCACCGACAATGTTTTCTGGAAGTATTCCTGAGCCCATGTTGTGATTTCCATTACAGTAGCATTCCTGTATGTGATGCAGTGCCGTCTAAGGGCCCGAAGATCACGGGCATCCAGTATGGTTTTCCGGCCTTGACCCTTACGCACAGAGATTGTTCCAGATTCTCTGAATCTTTGGATGATATTATGCACTGTAGATGATGATAACTTCAAACTCTTTGCAATTTTTCTCTGAGAAACTCCTTTCTGATATTGCTCCACTATTTTTTGCCGCAGCATTGGGGGAATTGGTGATCCTCTGCCCGTCTTGACTTCTGAGAGACACTGCCACTCTGAGAGGCTCTTTTTATACCCAATCATGTTGCCAATTGACCTAATAAGTTGCAAATTGGTCCTCCAGCTGTTCCTTATATGTACATTTAACTTTTCCGGCCTCTTATTGCTACCTGTCCCAACTTTTTTGGAATGTGTAGCTCTCATGAAATCCAAAATGAGCCAATATTTGGCATGACATTTCAAAATGTCTTACTTTCAACATTTGATATGTTATCTATATTCTATTGTGAATAAAATATAAGTTTATGAGATTTGTAAATTATTGCATTCCTTTTTATTCACAATTTGTACAGTGTCCCAACTTTTTTGGAATCGGGTTTGTACAGGAAACGTATGATCTCTATAATTGCAAACAAAGGTTTCTGTACCAAATATTAAGTTCTGCTTTTCTGATGTATCAAATACTTATGTCATGCAATAAAATGCAAATTAATTACTTAAAAATCATACAATGTGATTTTCTGGATTTTTGTTTTAGATTCTGTCACTCACAGTTGAAGAGTACCTATGATAAAAATTACAGACTTCTACATGCTTTGTAAGTGGGCAAACCTGCAAAATCGGCAGTGTATCAAATACTTGTTCTCCCCACTGTAATTACTATGATTAGTCTTTTGCTTGAATACATTATGAAACAGCTAATAATGTGTTGCTAATGTTACACAAGCCATGTTCCAGTTCGCCTTCTCAGTACCTGATTTGTCATGTCAACAGAAAAATATACTGGGATAACCTGGCTTCTATTGAGACTCCCCTGCTTCACAGCATAATTAATTATATGCTAAAACCCGCCCGTACGTTGAAGGTAGTTTGTGTCCAATCAATCAGATGGAACTGTATTAATTATTCTGAATGTTCTGAACCAATCTGACTGATGACCTGTAATGCTGCCTGAATCATAATCATACACTGTTTGTTTGTTCGTTGGCCAGAGGAGAACTGGCCCCCCGACTGGGCCTGGTTTCTCCCAAGGTTTTTTTCTCCATTCTGTCACCTGATGGAGTTTTGGTTCCTTGCCTTTGTCGCCTTTGGCTTTTGGCTTGCTTAGTTGGGGACACTAAATATTCAACTATATTACTGATCTGCCTGCATTGACACCATTGTATGAGAATTGAACTGAGCTGGACGATGACATCACTGTTTTCTCCAGAGCGGCTGTACAGCCGGAACAAACTTTGTTGCATTATTTTCCTGTTGTCACTGTAAAGCTGCTTTGAAACAATATGTATGGTAAAAAGCGCTATATAAATAAAGGGGACTTGACTTGACTTGATAAGAAACACCGGCAATTTCAAACCATGTTTTTGAGACTGGCTTTGGTTCACTGGAGTTTTAAAGAGAAAATACTCAACAATGGTGTTGACTTATGAATTTGCATATGGTTTGTCTTAAAGCATATTGAAAACACCACATAGACATATAAACAACATTACAAACTTGATTTATTTACCACACATCTTTAAGATAACAAGAGCCGTGTACTTACTCATAGTTACTATCATGCAATCGGGGAAAGTGCTGTATATTTGAAGGCAGCAGGTTTATTTTGAATTCAAAGACAGTGTTGAGAGACAATAGTAGGCTTACTGATAGCTGGGCTAATAAAACAAGCTTACCCAAGGCTTACCCTGTCATCTTCCACAAAGCCAGACCAGCACTGTTGAGTGTAAAATTGATATAATATATGTGAACATCATGAAGATCTAATGAAGTAAATTCCCCTGCCTGCACCTTTGAACATGTGTTTTTATTATTTAAGGATTTGCTTAGAAAACACACAGACTGCAGTGGATTTTAAAGAGGAATTGCACTGCAGAAGATGTGCGTTACTTACTTTGCATGTGCATTCGTTTTAGAATATTAACAGAACGTAATGGCATTGTCACAAATCACGAATCATGAATTGGCTATACTGTTCGAGTAAAAGAGAAAAAGGAATGTTATATTGTATCATCACCAGGATTAGGTTCAGAACAGACACACCCAACATGCGTCACACTTTTGGCATTTTCTTGAACTTCCCAGTTTTGTTATCTGCTTTAGTAGTAGTTCAGCTACGCAAAGCAAAGACAACCAATAAAAGTCATTCTTATCATGGGATGTGATGATGGATTTGTATCACTTCACTCGGCTAGACATTTCAATTACTTTGGTTTCTTCCCTTTGGATAAGAGATGATGTTTGTTTGAAGTACGGTCCAGTGAAAAGGGCATATACATAGCACTTGTGATTTATAGTTGCGTTATACTTAATATAAAATATAATTAAAGTGCCCTATTATGCAATTTTAAAGGCTCCTAATTTTGTTTTGGAGTTCTCCTAGAATAGATTTACATGCATCCAAGCTCAAAAACTCTTTAAAATTGTGGTGAAACCCGTTTTAGCACTGGTCATTCACAACTCAGATTTGAAAAAGACTCAAGAAATGGGTGTGTAAAGCTGAGGAAAAGTAGTAGTGTAGAGGGCGGGAAGAGGGGAGACAACAACCAATAAAACACAGACCTACAACACACTCGTTTTACAGACAAATATTAAAATATGTGCTTAGAAAAAACAAATAAACAACAGTTTGTTGGGGGCACATTGATGCATTTTAAAAACATAACCCTATGACTACAAATTCACAAAAAATCTTATCTACTACTAACAACTATCATGAACAAATCAAATACATTCTGATAATTTATTCTTAGAAATATCAACATTGCTGAGCTATGGTCTAAATAAAAAATGAGGAAGAAGGTCTTTTAATATTTTAATTATATTTACTTATGAGCACTACATTCTCTGAACAAATGACACAACAATTTAACAGAAATAATGAAGGCATAGTTACTTTTTTGTCCATTCTTCTTTGAATTCTTGGTTTACATCATTTTCTTCTGTGTATCATAATAATTGATTGTGTGATCGTGTTCATGATCAGACGTGTAGTGTTCTTATTTGCACAAATATATTTAATTTGAAGACCTGATGAAATGTGTGCGCATACACAGTGCTGGTTCATGTTTGGAGCCGGAGAGTATATGAAATATGTCCAAACTTGAAACGCACTTGCTCTGGTCCGGATATGAATTGTGATCCGCTTTGCGAGTGTTGTTAAACTCATATTTTGTGGGGTAACACCAGAGTTATACATTAGATTTCTTAATGCTATCTTAAAATAGAAATTGAATTTGGGGAAATCTTAGGTAAGAAGAAGGGTTTGAAACACGGTTCCCACAGTCATGGAAAATCTTAGGCCTGGAAAAGTGATAGAAATGTAAAACTGTGAAAAAGGAATGGAAATGTATATAGTTAATGTAAATTTCTGGTTATATGCTCTGCATATTTATTTATTTTTTTAAATCTCTTATACATACAAATGGGAAAAGATCCCCAGCAATGCCTATGAAATCCTTTTAAGTACTTATACATTAATCATGAACTACTGAAAAAGTCATGGAAATTCATTGGTCAAAAATGGTGGGAACCCTATTTTAAGTGTCTTGAAAACCCGTTTTGTTAGCATGGTTCAGTTCACTTCAAGTAATGTTAACCATAGAACTTGAAAACTGCCTAAAAGCCTGTTAGAAATATCAGTTTGTTTATTTGCTTATTAAAAATAAGACAAAACTGCCTTTTAGGCTACTAATATGACTGGAGTCTTCATTTCATGGTGGTTTGTTTTGGTCAGGGTATTCATTTCTAGTCCACACAAAACTCCAGATCAATTGAAGAGTAATGTTGACATTTATTAGTAACTTTCATAGTGGCGTGCTGCCACCACGCACACTAAGCCAACTCCATTAGGCCAACACCATTCACTCTCTGCACATGCGCAAACATATACTAGACAGGGTTGCCACTACTCAATAAAACCAGCTGCTATCATTACATCTTCCTTTTTTTCACTTTTTTTTCACTTTACTAATAAACATTAATCTCAACATTCCATTAAATATAACATTTAAACTTCTAAGCAAAATACAAACATGATTTGCACTACACAATTACACATCTGTAACTATTTTAGCCGTTTGCAACAAGTCTTTACCATTTCAGGACTACTTCAAATTTCAGCATGTTTCAATGAGTCTTTCAGGGCATTTCTTTACACGAACAGATCTTCTCAATGGTATCTCATTCTTCTCAGTTTTCTCTGGCTGTTCTAATTCAGCTGATAAATCTTTCAGCAGATGTTGATGATTCCTCCTTAACACAACACCACCAGCCGTTTCAACATTATAGGACCTTGGTTGGATTTGTTCAAGTACAATGCCTTTCTGATTCCAGGTATTAGTTTTATGTTTTAATCTGACCTCCTCACCAGCACAAAGTTCAGGCAAATTATGAGTTCCTTTATCATAATAGTTGTTGTTCTTTGAATTTTTTGACTTTCTCTGTTAAGAGAAGATCCTCTGATATAGGTAAATTAGAACGCAGACGTCGTCCCATCAGAAGATATTCCGGGGAATTTCCACACTCAAGAGGTGTACTATAAGCAAGCAGTCCCATGTAAAAACATCATCTCTTGCCTTTTGTATCAACCTTTTCACAACTCCAACTGATTTTTCCACAAGTCCATTAGACTGGGGAAAATATGGACTTGACGTTGTATGTCTGAAGTCTCAGTCTTTTGAAAAACTCTGGAAACTAGCATTAACAAATTGAGGGCCATTATCTGTAAAAACTTCAGTTGGTACTCCATGTCGAGCAAAGATCGATTTCAGGCAGGAAATAACATTTTCTGCAGTAGTTGTGCTTAATGCACACACTTTAAATAAAATAATCAGTAACCAAGAGGTAATTTTTCCCATGACGTGAAAATGTCTGCACCTACTTTTTGGTATGGTCTTTCAGGTACCGGATGCAACTTGAGTGGCTCTCTTGGATTATTGAATTGGTATTTGGCACTTGTCTGACATTTGGACACATCAATAGTGATGTCCTGATTGATTCCAGGCCAATACATGATTTCACGAGCTCTTTTTTTACACTTCTCAATTCCCAAATGGCCTTCATGGATTTTCTTCAACATCTCATGTCTCAGATTTCTCGGAATCACTACTTTATTTCCTTTGTACAGAATTCCATAACAAACAGATAATTCCGACTTGCAGTTCTATTATTCTTGAACGTCTACGACACAATTTTGTTTCACATCTGGCCAACCATTCATGACATAATGTTTCACCTGAGTGAGCGTTTGGTCTTTTTCCGTCTCTTTGGAGATCAGTTTCATTTTTGAATCATCAACAGGTAAGGCTTCTACAATCATATTCACATATGCTTGAATATCCTCAGTCAACTTTCCACTCGAGGGTGTAGTTGGGTCTACTTCTCTGGACAAAGTGTCTGCCACAAACATTAATTTACCTGGTGTATAAAACACAGTTAATGCATAACGTTGCAATCTGATCATCATTCTTTGGATTCTCAATGGGCAATTATTAAGAGATTTTTTTGAACAATGCAATCAATGGTTTATGGTCAGTTTCAACATCCACAGATTGTCCTGCTACAAACTGATGAAATCTTTCACAAGCAAAAGTAATGCTAAGTAACTCTTTTTCAATTTGAGCATACAGTGGGGAGAACAAGTATTTGATACACTGCTGATTTTGCAGGTTTTCCTACTTACAAATCATGTAGAGGTCTGTAATTTTTATCATAGGTACACTTCAACTGTGAGAGACGGAATCTAAAACAAAAATCCAGAAAATCACATTGTATGATTTTTAAATAATTAATTTGCATTTTATTGCATGACATAAGTATTTGATCACCTACCAACCAGTAAGAATTCCGGCTCTCACAGACCTGTTAGTTTTTCTTTAAGAAGCCCTCCTGTTCTCCACTCATTACCTGTATTAACTGCACCTGTTTGAACTCATTACCTGTATAAAAGACACCTGTCCACACACTCAATCAAACAGACTCCAACCTCTCCACAATGGCCAAGACCAGAGAGCTGTGTAAGGACATCAGGGATAAAATTGTAGACCTGCACAAGGCTGGGATGGGCTACAGGACAATAGGCAAACAGCTTGGTGAGAAGGCAACAACTGTTGGCGCAATTATTAGAAAATGGAAGAAGTTCAAGATGACGGTCAATCTCCCTCGGTCTGGGGCACCATGCAAGATCTCACCTCGTGGGGCATCAATGATCATGAGGAAGGTGAGGGATCAGCCCAGAACTACACGGCAGGACCTGGTCAATGACCTGAAGAGAGCTGGGACCACAGTCTCAAAGAAAACCATTAGTAACACACTACGCCGTCATGGATTAAAATCCTGCAGCGCACGCAATGTCCCCCTGCTCAAGCCAGCGCATGTCCAGGCCCGTCTGAAGTTTGCCAATGACCATCTGGATTCCATCCAGAGGAGGAATGGGAGAAGGTCATGTGGTCTGATGAGACAAAAATAGAGCTTTTTGGTCTAAACTCCACTCGCCGTGTTTGGAGGAAGAAGAAGGATGAGTACAACCCCAAGAACACCATCCCAACTGTAAAGCATGCAGGTGGAAACATCATTCTTTGGGGATGCTTTTCTGCAAAGGGGACAGGACGACTGCACCGTATTGAGGGGAGGATGGATGGGGCCATGTATCGCGAGATCTTGGCCAACAACCTCCTTCCCTCAGTAAGAGCATTGAAGATGGGTCGTGGCTGGGTCTTCCAGCATGACAACGACCCAAAACACACAGCCAGAGCAACTAAGGAGTGGCTCCGTAAGAAGCATCTCAAGGTCCTGGAGTGGCCTAGCCAGTCTCCAGACCTGAACCCAATAGAAAATCTTTGGATGGAGCTGAAAGTCCGTATTGCCCAGCGACAGCCCCGAAACCTGGAGGATCTGGAGAAGGTCTGTATAGAGGAGTGGGCCATAATCCCTGCTGCAGTGTGTGCAAACCTGGTCAAGAACTACAGGAAACGTATGATCTCTGTAATTGCAAACAAAGGTTTCTGTACCAAATATTAAGTTCTGCTTTTCTGATGTATCAAATACTTATGTCATGCAATAAAATGCAAATTAATTACTTAAAAATCATACAATGTGATTTTCTGGATTTTTGTTTTAGATTTCGTCACTCACAGTTGAAGAGTACCTATGATAAAAATTACAGACCTCTACATGTTTTGTAAGTGGGCAAACCTGCAAAATCGGCAGTGTATCAAATACTTGTTCTCCCCACTGTACCTGCACTCCGCATCAGTCATCGAATGTGAGGCATATGCAACTGGTTGCCAGGTTCCATCATAGTCCTGAAGAAGTGCTGCTCCCAATCCTGTCTGTGAAGCATCAGCTGAAATTTTAATGGAACGTTTAGGATCATAAAATTTCAAGATTGGCTCTTTAGTTAAGATCACTTTCAAATGTTGCCATGCAGACTCCTGTTCCAGTTCCATGAATTCTTTTTCTCAGTTAGCCATCTCAATGGAGCTATCTTCTCAGACAGATTAGGTATAAATTTACTCATATAGTTCAATATACCCATGAATCTCTGAACATCTTTTACACATTGCGGTCTTGGCATATGCTCTATAGCAGATATCTTCATGGGATCTGGTCGCACTCCAGCACTACTGATGATGTCACCCAAGAACGTTAATTCGGTCACCCCCAATTGGCACTTTTCTCTATTTAACTTCAAATTTGCACGCCTGGTTGCTTCCAGAACCCTTTTTAACCTTGAATCATGCTCTTCTTTCGAAGCTCCCCAGACAATTATATCACCCATCGATGTATCAACACCTTCCATGTGTTCATAAATCATGTGCACTGTTTTATGATACACCTCAGGAGCCGAAGCAATTCCAAAAGGAAGCCTTAAGAAACAGTATCTTCCATATGGTGTATTAAACGTGCAAAGTTTTGAGCTGGCAACATCAATTTAAACTGCCAAAATCCTGATGATGCATCTAGTTTGCTAAAATATTTGGCATTTGCAAACTGTGCCATAATCTCTTCACATGTGGGAAGCTTGAAATGTTCTCTCTGAATTGCTCTGTTCAAATCTCTAGGATCAAGACAAACTCAAAGTTTTCTATTTTTCTTGTCGACAATCACCAATGAACTAACCCATTCTGTGGGCTGATAAATTTTTTTGTATCACTCCTAAACTCTCCATTCTTTCCAGCTCTTCTTTTAATTGTCTTTGAAGTGGAAACGGTACATTTCGACATGGATGTCTAACTGGAGGCACAGCTTAATCAATTTGGATTGTGTGCTCACCTGACAGACAGCCTAAGCCTTTAAACACATCCTCATACTCTCTTAGGATTGAGTCATACTCGGGTTCAGACTCTTATGATTCTTCTACGACCAGCACTCTTTTCACCAGATGCAGCTTCTCACAAGCAGACAAGCCAAAAATAGCTTGAAAATCCTTCGGCGCCACTACAAATAACAGACAGTGTACTTCATCCTTATATCGTATTTTTGCAACACATTTTCCTTTCACTGTTATGTCTGCTCAAGAGTATCCAGTTACTTTTAATTTAGCAGCATGCAACTTTGGTCTTGGCTTTAGTTTGTTGAATTCAGTTTCAGAAATGATATTAACTTGAGCTCCAGTGTCAAGCTTAAATGCTACTGTACTATCATTTATTTGCAGTTGTACAGTCCACTCTTTCTGTTCACCTCCACCGTCTGCTACTGCATCCACATAGAACTCTTCCAATTCACACTCAGTAACTGCATTTACTTGGCTTGATGTTCGTTTACTTTTACAACAATGTGCATAATGATTATTTTTACCACAATTGTTGCAATTTTTACCATAAGCAGGACATTTTCTGGGTGGATGTTGCATCCCACAACGATTGCATGTTCTTTGCTGCTTATCAATTACCATCCTGCTTCGTTCTTGCTGTGTTGCTTGTTTTTCACTTACACTGGGTGTCTGATACTTCTTTACGACATCCACAGCACAAGTCTCATTTAACAATTCTTTAGCTTGCGTCTTTACAGTCTCGGCCGCTCTACAAAGTGAAAGAGCTTTCTTCAAGTCCAAATCTTGTTCTCTAAGTAACTGTTCCCTCAATCCATTGTCAGGTATTCCACACACAATTCTGTCTTTTATCAAGGAATCTGTTAACTCTCTAAACTCACATGTTTTACTCCTATGTCTGAGCTCCGTCACATACTGATCAATTGTTTCCCCACTTTTCTGCATGCACGTGAAAAAACGATGCCTTTCATAAGTAACATTTCTCTTTGGTATGCAAAACACTTCAGACTTTTCCATTATCGGCTGTAACTTCAAACTCTCTCCTTCTTCAAAAGTGAAATTATTATATACCTCCAAAGTTTTGTCGCCAGCCACATGAAGAAATAATGACGCTTTCATTTTTTCTGCCTTACGATCTCCATTAATCGCAGATAAATACAGAAGAAATCTTTGCTTAAATCGTCTACAATTTTCAGCAACATTACCGGACAGTTAAAGCTTCGGAGGCGGCTGCAATCCTTCCATCTCCTCTGTGTTTTCTCGTCACACATGTGCACATAATCCACAAACTTTCTTTTCCGAAACCACTTCTGACACCATGTTTTGGTCGGGGTATTCATTTCTAGTCCACACAAAACACCAGATCAATTGAAGAGTAACGTTGACATTTATTAGTAACTTTCATAGTGGCGTGCTGCCCAACTACCACGCACACTAATCCAACTCCATTAGGCCAACACCATTCACTCTCTGCACATGCGCAAACATATACTAGACAGGGTTGCCACTACTCAATAAAATCAGCTGCTATCATTACAGTTTACACATAATTTTTTTAATTATTTGTGTAAAACATTTTAATGAAGGAGAAATTACTCGGTGCTCCTTTAAAATGCAGCATACTTTGCATGCAACATGTAACGTCATGCAAAATTTCCAGGAATTTTAAATGTAAACAAGTTGTGTGTGTTTCACAGGGACAGGCACCAACGCGTGCTACATGGAGGAGATGCGGCACTTGGAGCTGGTGGACGGTGACGAGGGTCGCATGTGTGTGAACATGGAGTGGGGTGCGTTCGGCGACGATGGCACCCTGGATGACCTCCGCACTGAATTTGACCGAGAGATTGATGCTGGCTCCCTCAACCCCGGCAAACAGCTGTGAGTGACAGTCCTGCACCTGACAGTTAGTGCCACTCCCGACAGTTCTTTTGTTGACACAAAAAGCCATTGAAGCCCTTTTCCTTAGAGGGCAGCTGTGTCAGCCGGTTGAACAACTAGGCAATTACGGAAACAGGTAACAAGGTTGTCACCATGGCTACACCAAGTCACAGGTGGAGTACGCATTCTTGCGTACATGTTTGTTCTTAGAAGCCAAGTGTGAATTTTGTTAAGTAGACCATATGTTCCTGCTGCAACAGCTAGAAAGTGAGTCATTTAATAAACTCTTGTGCCAGGTTTGCAGCACGTATTGTAGTACGTATGGTGTGCAGAAGCAGCACAGGCTCATTGTGCTTTCACATATGACGTGTTTACAGGGAACAACTGATCCACAGCTGTATACCACACAACATTTATTCATTACTTTTATTTTAAATCCAAAAGTTAATGAAAATGTTTTTCCAGCATTGTGATTTTCTTTGTACATAATACAGTCATACAATCTTTCATAGACGTATACACGCTTAAACGCACTAAATTTAAACATATTATTTAATTCATTACTTCTGTATAGATTTATATATTAAGATGCTCAAGCAAGTGGCAAAACATTTAAACGTCTGTTAAAATCACAAAGATTTTAATTAACTGACAAAAACAGCCGACTCTCATGCCTTTTCTGTTGCATTCAAATCTTTATACAAGAAATCATGTGGGTCATAAAGAACTTCGTTTTTCCACCTCCACGAAGAGACGAGTGCCATCCATTATGTTGCCTTGTTTTTCTAAAGGTGAGGTTAAGTGCAGTTTTCCTTGCTTTACCCTGGGCAAAAAGTCGTGTTGACTGCGAAACACAGTAGACTTTAAATTATATGCATTTAGGGTAAAATTACTAATTTTCCCATCAATCCTAGGGGTGGGACAAAGTATCGATAGGGCAATATATCGTTGTCCTCCTCTGTGCGATACGAGAATCGATATGCTGGCGCCAAATATCGATATTAATAAAATAAGGCGCTCTAAATAGATTTCCCTGCTCCCAGTGTCGCTACTTCATGGCTCCTCAAGGTGGCGCTCAACACATGAATGAGGGAAACGTGAACATAAATTAACTAGCCTAAGAAAAATAGGTTTTTAATGGGATGGCGGACAACATTGTGAGTAAAATAATAGATGCCCCAGCCACGTTTAAAGGTGCAGTGTGTAATATTTATAAGGATCTATTGACAGAAATGCAATATAATATACATAACTATGTTTTCAGTGGTGTATAAAGACCTAACATAATAAACCGTTATGTTTTTATTACCTTAGAATGAGCCATTTCTATCTACATACACTGTGGGTCCCCTTACAGTGAAGTCACCATTTTGTGCCGCCATGTTTCTACAGTAGCCCTAAACGGCGAACTGCTCTACAGAGCGCTAGCTACTCTCTGCTGTCTACGACGAGATCTTTGTCCTTTGTCGGCCACCGTAGCTTCTCTATGTGCTTAAATGGTGCTAAAATTTACACACTGCACCTTTAAGTCCAAAGTCTGGAAAACCTGCACTAACCTTTTCATGAGTATTTTGTTTTCATAGTTAGACAGATATCATGATGTATCATTATAGGATTGCCTAGCAATATATTGATTATCTCAGAATTGCTGTATCGCGATATTATCGGTATCGTGAACCGTGTATCGTATCGTGAGGTACCCTGTGATTCCCACCCCTAATCAATCCATGTTTATTTTTATGCAATCAGTGCACTGTCACTTTAATTCAGCGTATACAGCACAGCAAAAATAGACTCTGTGCGTAAACAACCGCTGCTGCAGACGCACCGCTCTTGGAACACATTGCTGGGCTGCATCCGTGTGCAGTGTGAACACTCCAATCTGTTAACATGATTGTGCTGCAAACAGAGTATGTATGAACCTGGGGGTTACGCCATTATTTGCTGTATGTTAGCCTGCTTTTCAGAACACAAGTCACAGGTTTTGGGAGTTTTAAAGCTACTGTTCCTGTCCCTAGTCGCTGCGACTCCACAGGCGCTTTCATTTCACTGTGAAGAATGGGCACTTTGAAAGCTCAGAAAATGCAGAACTGTCTGTAATCAAATGCCATTATGCTACAAGTGCTTGTGGCTGAGCTCTCTAAATGCCCTCAGTGGTGAAGTATGGCAATTGATTGCCTTATTAGATTTGCACATGCAAATATATAACACTGTTGTCTTTTTAGAGCTGCTTTACAGCAGAAATCCCAGGTTCTGTGAACAAACAATCAATGGGAATGTTCCGTTTGTTTACAGTTGCAAGTCACTGTTATTGTTCTCTCGCATACCCTGCTCCCTGAGACATGATGAATGTTTAGACTATGATCAGATCGAGTACTGCTAACATGTTCTTGTTCCCATGGATAAGAAAAACTCTAACAACAAGGAAAAAGACCAAAGAGGTTTTCATTTGTGCTGTACAGTGAACTACAATATAAGTAACAAGCAGTCATCATTTACTTACTGTACTTTTCATTTTCCTTCATAGCTGACAGACTACTACAAATCTGCCTACTTTCTTGTAGTGTAAACATCATAGACACTACAGTTTTTTTTAAAAATGTTTTTGAAAGAAGTCTCTTCCTCACCAAGGCTGCATTTATTTGTCAAAATACAGTAAAAACAGCAATATTATGAAATATTAGAACTCTTTAGTGTTTTAATATTTTTTTAAATGTAATTTATTCCTAGCAGAGCTGAATTTTCAGCAGTCTTCAGTGTCACATGATCTTTGTAATATGCTGATTTGGTGCTCAAGAAACATGTCTTATTATTATAAATGTTGAAAACTGTTGTGCTGGACACTTAAGACACATAGGTAACAAGATATCAAATCAAGTTAAAGTGCATTTTTCAAATAAAATATTTAACAAAAATATGTTTGTTAGGTTTAAAATGATAAAACAATCAATTATTTTGTCTCAGTTTGCTCATCAAGTGTTAGTGGTAATGGTAGTTTGAAATGAGTCAAATCTATATTGATCAGGAATCATCTTCAGCCAGTTACATTAAAAAAAGTTTGTCGGCATCAAACCGAAGTTTCTATAGCCTTTTCTTTCCTTTGTGACTTATATCCTAGTGAAACAGCTTCTCAAACAAGAAAAAATGTAAGGCGGGACTTGATTTTGTCCCTCAGGAATCGATTGGATGGTTGTGGTTTGCTATTGGTTGGTCTCTTGTGAGTGACAGGTTGTCCTGCCCTCACGCCAATAAACACGTCATCAGAGAAGAGATGTAGTTGCAAGAGGAAGTTATTTTGATTAAAGAAATACAATGGCACATGAATTTTTAAATAATGCTGTGGACCGATAAATAAATTTATAATAAATATTGCAATATTCCATAAAAAATCATTTCATGGTGACTTTTTAATTTTACTTTAAAAAGATTTAAAATACTTAATATTTCATATTTTCGTCACAATAAATTCTTGTTGTAAGTGACCCCTGTCTTATCTACATTAATTACTTTCAAGGTCATGTCTCTAGTTTTAAAAACAATACACTAAAATGTACCCTGTGAATGTACGCTGTCCTTCTTTTATTTTTTCACAAATATTTCCTACACCCCTGATTGCAGGGACGGTCCCCCTGGAGCATCCTAAGAGTTAAGTGTCTAGCTCAAGTGAATAATAATGATTGGGTTCACAGGTTGCCCCATCGATAACCTCTAGGCAACCATCGCCCCAAACCGCCACTCTGCATCATGACACGTGTGTTCATCATGCTCATCAGCCTGACTCTACGTGCTGCGTGTTTTGTTTTCATGCAGGTTTGAGAAGATGATTAGTGGGATGTACATGGGGGAGCTGGTCAGACTCATCCTGGTGAAGATGGCCAAAGACGGTCTGCTGTTCCAGGGACACACCACTCCAGATCTGCTCACCACCGGCCACTTCCAGACCTCCTTTGTCTCTGCCATCGAAAATAAAAAGTCAGTACCTTTTTGTGCCTGTGTTTCTAACTCTTAAAATGGCTGCAGAAGTAAGCTGAATCTGATAAAGTTAGTTAAAAAGATAACACTTTACAAGGTCTTATTTGTTAACATTAGATAATGCATTAGCTAACGATGAGCAATATATTTTTTACAGCATTTATTAATCTTTGTTAATGTTAGTTAATAAAAATACAATTATTCATTGTTCATGTTAGTTCACAGCACATTAACTAATGTTAAATTGCCCCTATTATGCTATTTTAAAGTTTCCTAATTTAGTTTTGGAGGTCTCCAACAACAGGTTTACATGCATCAAAGGTCAAAAAAAGGTTTTATTTTCTCATAATATACATTGCACATCAGCACAATGTTCAATGATTCTCAAACGACTCGATGGATGAATCAGTCTCTCTAAATCCCTCCTTTCCACGAGCCTACTCTGCTCTGATTGGTCAGATGGCCCAGTCTGTTGTGATTGGTCTACCGCGTACAGCGGTATTTTGGAAGCTAAACACCCATTACCATAACTGAACTCCAGCTCCGTCAGGAGGCTTCCTAAAGCTTAGTGGTTGTACACACTGTAAAGACAGTAACGATGACGTTGGTTTTACATCAATCCCAGCGCGAGTCCGAATCGATGATGAAACATTGGAAGAACTAGTTATTCAACCCGAACCTTGAGCAGGACGTTTCTCAGTGATGCTACTCAGTTTGAGGTACATTATGAGATGTTTCAACTGTAATTCCTCACCATCAGCTTTAACAAGTGTGCGTCCATCAACAAACCTGTGTGTGTGTTTCTAATGTATTGCGGTGCAATAACAGCGCATACGTTAGCCAAGCATTAACGTGAATGACTGATGTAAGTTAACATTAAAGTTTGCAAAACAAATCTTGCTCCATCCTTTATCTTTACTCAAAGTAGTAAGAATGACAGACAATCTGCATTAATAGACACAGTTTTAGGTAATACTGCAGCCCACAGATGATTAGCAGAAGTATTTCAGTAAGACAGTAATAAAGTGAGTTAGCCGGTTAGCCAGATACTTACACAATATGAAACACAATAAACACATTGTAGAGCACAGCGTCTTCTCGACATGATGCTATCCAGTATCCAAGTGAATCAGCTGCAGTGTTTGAGGGGGTTCAAGTTTTCCCTGGTGTCTGCGCCCGCAATAAGTGGACGGGCAATATGCTAATGTTTCGTCTTGACGTCACAACGAAACGACTTGCAGTTCGTTTCAAAAATGATTTGTTTAATTGACTCAGAGTTGACTCTTACATTTGAGAGACAATAACTTTATATACGGTGCGCTTTCAGATTTAAAACTTTGCAGGATGTTTTCATTCACTTAGAACTGTTACACACTACATGAAAGGTAATTTTCAAATACAATACAAATACTTTGACAAATACAACTTTTGATTTAAAAAAGGTATTACTAAATGTTGAAATTAGCTAACTAATATCAACAAATGCTGTAGAAGTATTGTTCACCGTTCATTCATGTTTAATAGTGTAGTTATTGAAATGAAAACTTATTGTACAGTGTAATAGTTAAAAAAAAAAAAGCTAAATCCTGGTGTTGTATTCACAAGGGCGCTCTTTTAAATTGCACAGTGGTTGGTAGAGAAGCGTAACATACAGACAGCAGGAAGGAGCAATATATAAAGATAGAAATATATAGCTATATAAAATGCAAACACTATTTTATATATATACAGTCATGTGAAAAAGAAAGAACACCCTATTGAATTCTATGGTTTTGTGTATCAGAACATAATAAAAATCATGTGGTGGTTAGCAGATCTTAAATTAGGTAAATACAACCTCAGATGAACTAAAACACATGACATTATTACATTTCACAAAAATAAAGCCAAAATGGAAAAGCCATGGGTGACAAACTAAGTACAACCTATGATTCAATTGCTTGTAGAGCCACTTTTAGCAGCAATAAGTTGAAGGAATTGTTTTCTGTACAGTATCAGTCTCTCACATCATTGGCAGCGTTGAGCCCTGATTGGTGACAGTTCTTCAGAACACAGTAATACTAAGTTACCACAGTAATTTTCCCTATGCTTGAGAGTGGCAAATAAAGCCCTCTTATGTTGCAACCTCATTAAATGGACCCTGTTTCCCTTCATCAGTTAACAATCCCCATATTTAGCCCTCTCTCCATCAAACCCAGCAGTCGGGAGAACACCTCCCACAGAAGTAATTTGCTGAACAAAATTACATTATTGCCAGAGCCACCATCAGGTCACAGACTGAGCACAAATGAGTGTTAAACTTGTACTGTGGGTTTAACATTATTAATTGGTTCCGATATCAGACTTTTTGGAGTTTGAAGTTGGCAGAAAAGCAATGTGCTAATTGAAATTTAGAACTATAATTGCTCATTGTATATAATGAAAATGTAATTAAATTAAATTAGAGCTTCAAGTAATAATGCCACCTTGGATGCACGTTCTGGATGTGTTGCTAAATATCACATCTTTCAGAAAAACTTGATTCTGAATTCTTCTTATCAGGAGACATATGTGCCTTTGGTAGGTTACAGATCACAAGTTACCCTATTTAAAATGTAATGAGTAGTGTAACTATTTCAATTACTTTATTAAAGTAATGTAACTGATAACATTTGATTACTTTTTGATTACTTTTCTCAATTTCTAATGAATGTTTTCAACTGTTAATCAATTTAAACATTTAAACCAGGCAGGGTTAACCTTACAGTATACTCAACACTGATTACTGTCAGACTTTCAAAATCACTTGAATTAAGAATATAATAATTAAATTTTAAAGCACAGCCACCACAAAATCAGACTTTAGGACCTCTTTTTACTTTGAGATCGTTCTGAGGTTAAATACAGATTTCTGGATGAAATGATTTTTAAGCATCCATCACTGGAATGCATTTTTATCACTCGCCATGGTAGCAACTATCAGACAGGTTGTAGCCTAAAGCTTTCAGCGGCAATGTGGATTGATGTAATTGGGTTAGGGTTAGGCATATGTGTCTGTGAATATCTACTGTAGGTTCCAAAAGTCTCAGACCACAAGTAAAAATATTTTTATGTCCCTACAAATAATGTCTTAGCATTTGATTTGTCATTCTTTTGATTTAAAGGTGCAGTTCCCTTACAGTGAAGTCACCATTTTGCGCCGCCATGTTTCTACAGTAGCCCTAAACAGACAAACTGCTCTACAGAGTGCTAGCTACTCTCTGCTGTCTCAGACAACGACATTTTTGTCCAGTGTCGGCCAATGTAGCTTCTCTATGTGCTTCAAAAGGGAGGGCTGAGCGGTGGGTGGTTGCAATTCGCAACCTCACCACTAGATGCCACTAAAATTCACACAGTGCACCTTTAATGACACCAACACAAGGACAGAAACTTCACAAGTTAGTTCAAATCCTTATGAATCTATTTCATTCCTGTATAATTTGATCTCAAGGTTTCAGTTTTTAAAAGAAGTCTCTAATGCTCACCAAGGCTGCTTTTACTTGATTAGAAATACAGTAAAATCAATAATATTGTATTGTATAAATGTATTTAAAATATAATATCCTGTGGGCATCATTACTCCAGTCTTCAGTGTCACATGATCCTTCAGAAATCATTCTAATATACTGATTTGGGGCTCAAGAAACATTTCTAATTATTATCAATGTTGAAAACAGTTGCACTGCATTTTCTCTTTTTAAATTATTTTAATTTATATTTTGATTGCATTGTAATTAGATTGATAGCTGTCAGCAATAAGAGGCTTTTTGCATTGCTCTTTACATCTTTTGCACTTAAGTGCAGAACTGTCCCGCAGTAGTTTTGATTCGAGCCATTCACATGCTGTAGGCTTTTGGTTTGCTTAGGATATTTAAGTTAATATTCATTCAAACCTCCAAATTAATCAGAAGCAACGTTGTCTCTTCTGCAGGAATAACGAAGGCCTGGTGAGTGCAGAGCAGGTGTTGAGAGGACTCGGACTGGACCCGTCCCCCGAAGACTGTGTGGCCACTCAGCGGGTGTGTCAGATTGTGTCTACACGTGCGGCCCATCTCTGTGCTGCCACGCTGGCGGCTGTGCTACGGCAGATCCGAGATAACAAAGCCGCAGAGAAATTGCGTACCTCTATCGGCGTGGATGGATCGGTCTACAAAAACCACCCACAGTGAGTCCATTGTCCAGTAATGGTGTGTACTTGTTGTGGTACCAAATGATTGCCATATTCATACACCATGGTATTTACGCTCTATTGTACTTAAAAGAATACCACGGCAAATGTATTGTAGATGTTAAATTTCCAAGATTATTGTAATTCAACAAAATACTCAAAAGCTCATTACTGTAAGGTTGGACCCCTTGTAGGTGGTAAATGTTTAGGTTTCAGTAAAGCTCTTGAGACACAAAATTCAACTTGCTCACTAATGCTGTGATTAAAATTAGTTTTTGCCTTGTGTTTGACAGTGAAGGAGAAATAGTGAGACAGTTACAAGTGGCGTTGCACTAGCCAACTCGAAACAACTCTCTTTTGGGAGGGTTTGTCACACTTACCAACTGTTTTTCTTGAAATCTGGCCTCACCTGACTGAGCTGTTTTTTTTTTTCTCCACTACTGTGACCTGATGGAGTTTTGGTTCCGTACCGCTATTGCCTTTGGCTTTCTCAGTTGGGGTTTAAAAGAAAATTAATATTTAGTAATGATTTAACTGCACTGACTGATCGGATGAGAACAGAATTTGAACTGAATTGAGCTGTCATACTGTCATACTCCCTGACTGAAGATGACGGACTAAACTATTTCGCTTCCCTGTAATGGATTGACAAGAAAATAGACTGTCCGCAATAGACTAATCTAGACTGATCTTCAAAGATGATTTACTGTTAAAAAAAACATTTATATCTTTTTTTTATATCCGCATTTATATCGTATTACTCATTTAAGTGTTGGACAATGCTAGAAAAATGTTTGTTTACAAATTGGCCATGAATAATTGCTGTGGTAAAATTTTAGATCAGATCAGAGCAGAGCAGAGCAGGATGACGGTTCGTCAGTTCAATCATAAACTCACTGGTCACTACAAAAGAGCCCATTTCACGAACTCAGTGATTCTTCCTGGATGTTGTCAGAGAGTTTGCCAAGGCCATAAACGCAGCAGGGAGTTGAAATTCTGGGGGCTTTTAACAACCACCCACTGAGACGCGGCTACATGCATCGATTTCCTCTGATTCCTCAACGACTATGTAAATGAAGCGTATGACTTAAAAATTAGCTAGCGATCTGTTAGTGGGTGCTGTGCATCAATATGGATATACATTTTCCAGGAAAAAATGATTTATTCATTTTTATAGCTTTCTTGGAATTTCATTTATTAATATAACTTTTTCATTTTCAGTTATTCTTGATCATTTTATATTAAAGGAACTTAACGTTTGATTAAAAAATATGTTATTTATAATGCATGTATATATCTATATATACAGTCAAACCAAAATTTATTCAGACACCTTCAACATTTTCTCACATTATCACAGTTTATTCACTATAGTTTAGAAAATTGGTAATGAAATATGACAAGAACTCAGAGTTAAACTGTCAGAACAAATTCATCTTGATAATGTCAGATAACTTTGATAGAAAGGTATGTAATGGATGACAATCAACCAATCAGCTTTCAGCTGTTAAACTTAAGTACACAATTAGATAATACCAATTTAGGTCAACCAATTACCAAGCAATGCTTACTTTTGTTCAGTCTGTGGTGTAAAAGGTCGGCGATTAAAGAAAAAACACTTAAGAAAAACATGGTCAGGTCAAAGTGTCAGAATAATTTTGGTCCCAAATTTTTATCAATTTTACTGGTAGTTCACGTATGAAGAATTTTTGTGTGTGTGTGTATATATATATATAATTAATATATAATTACATGATGTCCTGATTAAATAATATAATTAATTACAAATTAATCACACATCAAATTTGTCTGAGAAATTACCCCCAAAAGATCATTGAAAGTCATTATTGTGTGAAATGAGAAAAGCATAACATAGACATTACCAGCATTCTTCAAAATATCTTCTTTTATGTTCTGCAAAAGAAAGCATCCATCCATCCTTACATCCATACATCTACACATCCATACATTTATTCACCTACACATCCATAGATCTATCCATACATACATACATACATACATACATTGGGGATGTCAAGCGATACATTTTTTTAATCAAATTAATTACATGATGTTCCGATTAATTAATCTAATTAATCACAAATTAATCACACATCCAATTTGGCTGAGAAATTAGCCCCAAAGATAGTCATTATTGTGTTAAATGAGAAAAGTAGCTTTAGAAAGAAATATTGTATTTAATCAAACATAGAATTTATTACACATAAACATTTAGGCTACAATGTCCATGATTTTTATTTTCAGAAGCTGCATATGAATTAAAAGAATTTTCATTATTGGGTGAAAAAATGCCAAAAATCCCCAAAATATGAAATAATTTTTTTCATGAATAATTTTTGCTGTGTGACTCCAACAGCAGCAATTAGGTTATTGCTGATGTTTATCTGCTGTGGAATTAAAGCAATCTGCATGCATCAACGTTAATTAGTTATGTTATTTGAATCTGGCACACCCAACTTGGGTTCACAGCTTTCGTCACATGTATTCATAGAAAGGGATCATGTTCGAACATTTCCAGAAGGTGTGGATGGCACTTTCAGAGATGACTGTACTTCTTTCTCAAGAAGCGTCTGTCTTGATTGGCTGTGCAGTGTGCACAAGTGCCACCACATGCCAGTCACCACTTTATGCTGCGGCGTGTACAGCTAGTTAATACACTATATTGCCAAAAGTATTGGGACACCCCTCCAAATCATTGAATTCAGGTGTTCCAATCACTTCCATGATGTGGCAGGTGTATAAAATCAAGCACCTAGGCATGCAGGCTGCTTCTACAAACATTTGTGAAAGAATGGGTCGCTCTCAGGAGCTCAGTGAATTCAAGCGTGGTACCGTGATAGGTTGCCACCTGTGCAGTAAGTCCATTTGTGAAATTTCCTCACTATATTCCATGGTCAACTGTTAGTGGTAATAAAGTGGAAGCAATTGGGAACAACAGCAACTCAGCCACGAAATGGTAGGCCACGTAAAATCACAGAGCAGGGTCAGCGCATGCTGAGGCGCACACAGTGTGCAGAAGTCGCCAACTTTCTGCAGAGTCAATAGCTACAGACCTCCAAACTTCGTGTGGCCTTCAGATTAGCTCAAGAACAGTGTGTAGAGAGCTTCATGAAATGGGTTTCCATGGCCGAGCAGCTGCATCCAAGCCTTACATCAAGTGCAATGCAAAGCGTCGGATGCAGTGGTGTAAAGCATGCCGCCACTGGACTCTAGAGCAGTAGAGACGTGTTCTCTGGAGTGACGAATCACGCTTCTCTGTCTGACAATGCCAGTTGCCAGGAGAACGGTACTTGCCTGACTGCATTGTGCCAAGTGTAAAGTTTGGTGGGGGGGGATTATGGTGTAGGGGGTTTTTTAGGGGTTGGGCTTGGCCCCTTAGTTCCAGTGAAAGGAACATTTTGGACAATTTCATGCTCCCAACTTTGTGGGAACAGTTTGAGGATGGCCCCTTCCTGTTCCAACATGATTGCTCACCAGTGCACAAAGCAAGGTCCATAAAGACATGGATGAGCGAGTTTGGTGTGGAGGAACTTGACTGGCCTGCACAGAGTCCTGACCTCAACCCGATAGAACACCTTTGGGATGAATTAGAGCGGAGACTGCGAGCCAGGCCTTCTCGTCCAACATCAGTGCCTGACCTCACAAATGCGCTTCTAGAAGAATGGTCAAAAATTCCCATAAACACACTCCTAAACCTTGTGGAAAGCCTTCCCAGAAGAGTTAAAGCTGTTATAGCTGCAAAGGGTGGGCCAACTCCATATTAAACCCTGTGGATTAAGAATGGGATGTCATTAAAGTTCATGTGCATGTAAAGGCAGGCGTCCCAAAACTTTTGGCAAAATAGTGTATTACATTTTGCAATTGAAATGGTTTTCTTATACATCAAAATGAACTTTTTTCTCTTTTGCAGTTCATTTATGAACCATATATCATCACTTAATCTGACAATGCCAATTTAAATATTCCTCTAGCAATCTATCTTCATTCCAGTCTCGCTTCTAGTTTAAGTGGTTATTGAGTAACTACTTGACAGTAAGAATTGGTGCATTTTACCTGGATGTATGCATAGTTTCATATACAGCAGCTGCATGGTATTAGGATTGTGTTTCAATAATTCAAATCATGTTCCTAGCTTTTCTGTCCCCTAGGCTGACTCAGTTATAGTTTTAAATGACTGATAGTAGCTTTAATCTTTTTTTGTGTCAAAATGTTTTGCCAGAATTTCTTTATTTTATAATTTACCATTGTCAATACTGTAGTACCAATTTTTAATGTTATGAGATGGCACTTTTTATAAGGATAAACTTTTAAGGACTTATTTATGGATCCAGAAAAAATGTACATTTTGTACATGAACTAAATCTTGTTGAAGTTGAATTTTATAAAATGTTTGTTTTTTGGTTATATTGCATTTATGATATTATGTTGTTAAATGTTTAATTTGTATCTGTCATGTAATGGCCGGGGGATGCTGAACTTAAATACAACAACTTTATTTTATAATTTATCAGACTTTTTAACATATCCTTTATTTATTTATTTATTTATTTATTTATTTTTATTTATTTATTTTATTTATTTAAATTAATTCATTCTTTCTTTCATTCATTTATATACATTTTATTTTATTTAAATGTATTTATTCATTCATTTTATTTTATTTATTTATTTAATTCAGTTTTAAGATCAGTGTGTTTGAAAGTCTAGGGCTTATCCAACTTTTATCTAAAAAATTAAAAATATCAAAAAAAAGAGGTCAAAAATCCACCCCATCACACGTTATTCCAAAATCCACTTGAAGATTGATCAAGGCTCCGATCAGATCTTTATTCCAGGACATTTTTTGAGTTCATATATAATTTTGTATAGCTTGAGAATCACCAAACTACAATTGCAAACATTGTATTACCACTCAAAGTAGTCGTTCTCCGACCTTTAAATGTACTCTCTACCATGCAACCTGCTATTTTATTATGAACTAATGTTATTTTTTCCTGTGCCCCATCTTGTGCATCTTTCACATTTTCCTCTCACATTCTCTTTCTTTTCCTTTCTTCTTCTTTTTTTGCTTTTAAACCCTTTTCTCTTACACACACACACTCACTCTTTTGCTCTGTGGCTTTTCCGGTAGGTTTGCCCGGCGACTGAATAAAATGGTTAGATCATTGGTGCCTGACTGTGATGTGCGTTTCTTGCGCTCTGAGGATGGCAGCGGCAAGGGGGCTGCCATGGTTACAGCCGTGGCATACCGGTTGGCAAAGCAGCATGCAGAACGTCAGCGTATCCTGGACACCCTGCGCCTCAATCGGGATCAGCTCCTGGAGGTGAAGAAAAGGATGGAGGGGGAGATGAACCGAGGCCTGGCTAAAAAAACACACCCTGTGGCCACTGTTAAAATGCTGCCCACGTTTGTGCGCTCAACTCCAGATGGAACAGGTTAGAGTGAGAAACACAAAATTTTCACTTTTGGGTAAACTAAAAGAAGTCATCTTTTATTCACCCTTGTGTTCCAAAACCATATTTTTTTGTGAACCTTATAAAAACCTTATAAAAATTCATACAACAATTCATAGTGAGCACCATCTGCCGAGCTCCAAAATGAACATAAAGCGCAATGAAATTACATGAATTGTGCTCCAGATCACTAGTACAGTACACTATATTCCAAGTATACTGAAGTGTGAAGAATGACCGGAATGTACTGCATGTCGCCTAATAATTTGACGTTATTGACACCAAAATAGCATTGGTTTTGGCACATTATTTATATATTATTTATTTATTGCTTTTACCTTTTTATTTGTTTTGCATTTTACTTATTGATTGGTTTTGTTTTACATTTTATTTATTGATTTGTTTTGCATTTTACATATTGAATTATTTGTTTTGCATTTTACTTACTGATTTATTTGTTTTACACTTTACGTATTTATTAAATTGTTTTGCATTTGTTTTTGAATTTAATTGATTTATTTGTTTAGCATTTTATTGATTTGTTTTGCTTTTTACTTATTGATTTATTTGTTTTACATTTTACGGTTTAGTTTAGGGTCCAATTCTCACTATTAACTAGTTGCTTATTAGCATGCATATTACTAGGATATTGGCTGTTTATTAGTACTTATAAAGTACATATTAATGCTTTATTCTGCACGACCATATTCTACATCTCTTAATCCCACTCAATACCTAAACTTAACAACTACCTTACTAACTATCAAAAAGCAGTAATTAGGAGTTTATTGCGGCAAAAGTCCTAGTTAATAGTGAGAATTGGATCCTTAACTAAAGCGTGACCCATTTTACTTATTTATTGATTTGTTTAGCATTTTACTTATTGATTTGTTTTGCCTTTTACTTATTTATTGGTTTGTTTTGCAATTTACTTATTATTTTATTTCTAATCTGGACATTTATGCGACTACATACAAGCTCTGGTGGATTTGATGCATCGTTTTTTTTCCCGATCCTCCTTTAAAACCCATTGATAGATGTTGCCACTATGAGCTGTTCTATGGAAATGTATTTTTGTGAAAAAAAATGACAGTAACAGCCTTGAAGATCTGATCACAAATAGGAATGTCATTCCATCTGGCCACAGAATCAGAGAATTTGAAGGGGAAAGTGATTTAATATAAATTGCAGCCATGCGTAATGCGGCATATACTGAGAGAGTTATCAGTGCACAATTCAAGCTTGCTTAAAATTACAACAATTTCTGAGAATGTTTTTCATGCATAATTTCATAAAATTTTATCCCTGACTGTGTACAGTATATGTGGGCAGAGACAAATCATGCAGAACAGAAAGTGCTCATGGTAACATGAACTGCTCCCCTGTCTTGCCTACACTAGACTGCAGTATCTCACGGTATCTGTATCACGTTGCTGCTTGTTTGCATCAACAAAATGATTGCTAACATTAGTGAAGCAGAAACACTTTCAGCCTCCTTCACCACTTACTGTTGGATTTAAAAGACTAAGAATACTTGAAAAATGCATCTTTGTTGCATTTGTCTGATTGTATATTGTTTTATTAGCATTATAATTTGAGTGAAAACTATGAATTTGAGAATGTATTAGGTATGTCAGCCTTTTGCATAGTCTTCACAAGTTTGTGTGATCATGTTCTTCAGCATTATTTAAGAATGTTTCAGAGCGACCTCGATGAAAGCAAGTAAATGTAAGAAATTAAAATGAGAAGTTAATACTTTTATTCAGCAAGGATGCATTAAATTGATTGAAATTGGAGGAAAGACCTTTTTGATTGCAAAAAATTCTGTATATTTCATATATATTCTTTTAAAACTTCTATTCATTAAATAATCCAGAAAAATAATATATATATAATATCCACAAAAAATATTAAGCAGCACTTGATAACTCTTCTTGATATAGGGCAAATTAAAAATATATACAAACTGGACTGTATGTAATACCCTCACTGGAATGAGATACAAATTAATTTCCCTCTGTATTTACTCTGTCCCCACCTCCGTAATTTGACCATTCCAAAACCTCAGAGCCTAGTTGAAAAGTAGATTGGTGTGTGGGTGCACGTCTGAACAAGATGGTGTGTGTGCTATCATGTGTGCATGTGAGTCATTACAGTCTCTGAATCTATTGTGCATGTTCTACAGAGCGTGGTGACTTCTTGGCACTGGATCTGGGCGGCACAAACTTCAGGGTGCTCTTGGTGCGCGTTCGAAGTGGGAAACGACGGAGTGTGGAGATGCATAATAAGATCTACACCATCCCCCAAGACATTACGCAGGGCACCGGCGAGGAGGTACGCCCACTAATCATAGTCCATTTTATTAAAACCCATTCAAGATGTGAATCAGGTACATGGTGGATTCCTTTAATTTGCAAAAGGATGACATTGCAGTGGAAAAATAATGCAAGTTAGTTTTCTTTTTTGTATTTTCTCAACTGAGCTCCTGCATTGAAATGAAAGTGACCCTAATACATGATGATATTGTGTGTCTTGGATTGCAAGTCAAGCACACTAGAGGTACTATGCACCTAATAAAAATATCCCTGTGTTTGAACCTGAAAAGCACTCGCCTATTTGCAATTTATTTGAAAGTGGTCACTGGCATCACTCGAGTAGTACTATCCAGCTTCCAGCTGCATACATAGTGGTGTATTGTAGGATGGAATTGCACATCCAGACACTTGTTGCAGCATAACATGTTCTCTTGTAATTACTTGATTTCCAATTCCATATCGGCATGACATGAATGGAGGTTGTGACAAGTACATGTCATAGATAATGGACTTTGTACATGAATGATCCTTTGTCTTCACCTATGTATGTATGTGTGTGTCTGTGTTTGTGCGAATGGTTCTCTGCAGTTGTTTGATCACATAGTGCACTGTATAGCTGACTTCTTGGAGTATATGGGTATGAAGGGGGCATCCCTGCCTCTTGGTTTCACCTTCTCGTTTCCCTGCCATCAGACCCGACTGGATCAGGCAAGTCCACACATATACATACACACATACACATACTTGTCTATCCAGCTAGCCAAATGAGGACAAACCATAAAATTAAGGATTTTTGGTGATTTTACATTGAAAATTGTACTTTCACGAATAGGGTACAAAATGGTATATTCCAATTTTTTGGGGTTGTTTTTTAACATTCAATTGAAAATCTTTTTTATTTTTTTATTTTCAATTTTATATGTTTTGTATTAAGGTTTATAAGGTAAAGTAATAAATAAAAAAAAATGTATTTGCAGTATATACTGTATACACTGATCAGGCATAACATTATGACCACTGACAGGTGAAGTGATTATCTCTTCATCACGGCACCTGTTAGTGGGTGGGATATATTAGGCAGCAAGTGAACATTTTGTCCTCAAAGTTGATGTGTTAGAAGCAGGAAAAATGGGCAAGCGTAAGGATTTGAGTGAGTTTGACAAGGGCCAAATTGTGATGGCTAGACGACTGGGTCAGAGCATCTCCAAAACTGCAGCTCTTTTGGGGTGTTCCCGGTCTGCAGTGGTCCGTATCTATCAAAAGTGGTCCAAGGAAGGAACAGTGGTGAACCAGCGACAGGGTCATGGGCGGCCAAGGCTCATTGATGCACGTCGGGAGCGAAGGCTGGCCTGTGTGGTCCGATCAAACAGACGAGCTACTGTAGCTCAAATTGCTCAAGAAGTTAATGCTGGTTCTGATAGAAAGGTGTCAGAATACACAGTGCATTGCAGTTTGTTGCGTATGGGGCTGCATAGCCGCAGACCAGTCAGGGTGCCCATGCTGACCCCTGTCCACTGCCAAAAGTGCCAACAGTGGGCACGTGAGCATCAGAACTGTACCACGGAGCAATGGAAGAAGGTGGCCTGGTCTGGTGAATCACGTTTTCTTTTACATCAAGTGGATGGCCGGGTGCGTGTGCGTCGCTTACCTAGGGAACACATGGCACCAGGATGCACTATGGGAAGAAGGCAAGCCAGCAGAGGCAGTGTGATGCAGTTGAGCGTCTGTGGGATGTGCTGAACAAACAAGTCTGATCCATGGAGGCCCCACCTCAAAACTTACAGGACTTAAAGGATCTGCTGCTAACATCTTGGTGCCAGATACCACAGCACACCTTCAGGGGCCTAGTGGAGTCCATGCCTTGATGGGTCAGGGCTGTTTTGGCAGCAAAAGGGGGACCAACACAATATTAGGTCATAATTGTTATGCCTGATCTGTGTGTGTGTGTGTGTGTGTGTGTGTGTATATATATTTTATTATTATTATTATTATTATTATTATTTTAATATGAATTCAACAGATAATATCAAGTTTTAACATTTGTGAGACTAGTTATTCGACGCAGTAGAGGCTGATGTGAGCATGCCTAAAATCGTTATTTTTAAGGGTAGTTACATTTTAGCTTTGGTAATTTTATGTTAGATAGTAGTGTAATAGGTCTCTCTCTAAAGAACGTGGGATTTATCCCTATTTTCGCTTAAAAAATTTAATCGGACACCAATTTGTACCCTATTCATGGAAAGTGGCATGTGTATTATTTAAGTAATTTTTATTTAAGGTGATGTCCTTTTTTTTTTTTTTACTTTCAGAAAGACTCTCTCAAAAATAATTTGTCTACAGTGTTGTCCTGTGTCCAATATATACCATCTCTCTTCCTCACAGGGTATCCTGATAAAGTGGACGAAGGGCTTCAAGGCTTCAGGGTGCGAGGGAGAGGATGTGGCCACACTGCTGAAAGACGCCATCCATCGCAGTGAGGTCAGTACTATCACTCACCGCTGGCGCTCTACTGCTGCCAGCACTGCTGTGAAAGCAATTTCTGCAGTTATTAGCCACAATTATCCTACCTTTTATAGCAAGATGTAATTAGTAGATGTTCAGTCAGATGAATCGTGTCATGAAAGGCAGTGATGGTGGATTTGCTCTGCCTCACTGGTAATACCTCTCTCTCGCTGTCTGTCTTTTATTCCTAAAAGGAATTTGATTTGGACGTGGTTGCTGTGGTGAATGACACTGTGGGGACGATGATGACGTGTGGGTACGAGGACCCACAATGTGAAGTTGGACTCATTGTCGGTGGGTGTGATTTCTTGGCCTATGTGTCTCCGATTATCCTGTTTTTTGTAGATGACTTTCATGTTACATAAGGTTTAGTGATTATCTAGTTGACTCAATAAGTATTTGAACAACTAAGTCTTAATTTAAATATGCATTAGATAATGAAATCTAATGAAATAATGAAACAAGGTAGCATACAAATTATGCATTTGCAGAACCAAAAATGTTTTTGAGCCATTTTTGTAATTAGCTTTAATCAACTGGTGTCAAGGTGATTTTTATAGGATGCACTTTGCAGATGACTACTGCAAAGTGGCCAAATATTTTTTTTATCTACAGTTTTTTTTAACTGTTTAAAGCATAACATGCTTTTTTGTTAAGTATTTTAATTTAGATGTGTGCTTCTGCTATCTTTCATAAAATTAAATGCCTCTTGGTTTGAAATTGTATTATCTAATACAAAAACATTTATTTTTTGAGTTGATATCTTAGATACACTGTAAATGTGTTTGAGTACAGCATCTGAAATCATTCCAGATATTTAAGTGTGAGAGAGTGTATCTGTGTACAGCACGCTCAAGTGTGTTTCTTTCTTCACCCTGTAGGCACAGGGACTAACGCATGCTACATGGAGGAGATGTCAAACGTTGAGCTGGTAGATGGAGATGAGGGCCTGATGTGTGTGAACATGGAGTGGGGAGCGTTCGGAGACAGTGGAGAGCTGGATGACGTTTGCACGGCGTTTGATCGATCTGTGGATGACCAGTCCACTTACCCTGGGAAACAGCGGTGAGAGTTCAAAACTGGATCCTTCATGCAATGTTGTCAACTTGCTGTTTGAGAAATGTTGCCATATCTAACGGGTTTCAGATTTGAGGTCCAGGATGGTGCAGCTCATGTGGAATCCTGCTGTTTTAAATCACCCCAGGTTTTTGAACTGGCTTCCAGTCACACATGAAATAGATTTTTTAAGTGCTATTACTTATTTATAGATGACTCAATCAAAATGTATTATGGATATGCTTGCAGAATTTAAACCTAATGGACCTCTTAGATCATTCGGTTCAGGTAATCTTAGTGCAATGCCTAGAGTTCATTTTAAATATGATGAAACAGCGTTTAGCTACTAAACTGCCCGCAGCTGAAACCAACTTCAAGAGGATCTCAGATGTCAGTGTCCCAAAAGTAGTCAGATTCAAGTCTAAACTGTAAACGCATCTTGATAGTTTTGCATTCTCCATCATAGGAACAGTTTACATATACAAGCTACATTTAGATACACATATATGTGTATATACACTCACCTAAAGGATTATTAGGAACACCTGTTCAATTTCTCATTAATGCAATTATCTAATCAACCAATCACATGGCAGTTGCTTCAATGCATTTAGGGGTGTGGTCCTGGTCAAGACAATCTCCTGAACTCCAAACTGAATGTCAGAATGGGAAAGAAAGGTGATTTAAGCAATTTTGAGCGTGGCATGGTTGTTGGTGCCAGACGGGCCGGTCTGAGTATTTCACAATCTGCTCAGTTACTGGGATTTTCACGCACAACCATTTCTAGAGTTTACAAAGAATGGTGTGAAAAGGGAAAAACATCCAGTATGCGGCAGTCCTGTGGGCGAAAATGCCTTGTTGATGCTAGAGGTCAGAGGAGAATGGGCCGACTGATTCAAGCTGATAGAAGAGCAACTTTGACTGAAATAACCACTCGTTACAACCGAGGTATGCAGCAAAGCATTTGTGAAGCCACAACACGCACAACCTTGAGGCGGATGGGCTACAACAGCAGAAGACCCCACCGGGTACCACTCATCTCCACTACAAATAGGAAAAAGAGGCTACAATTTGCACGAGCTCACCAAAATTGGACAGTTGAAGACTGGAAAAATGTTGCCTGGTCTGATGAGTCTCGATTTCTGTTGAGACATTCAGATGGTAGAGTCAGAATTTGGCGTAAACAGAATGAGAACATGGATCCATCATGCCTTGTTACCACTGTGCAGGCTGGTGGTGGTGGTGTAATTGTGTGGGGGATGTTTTCTTGGCACACTTTAGGCCCCTTAGTGCCAATTGGGCATCGTTTAAATGCCACGGCCTACCTGAGCATTGTTTCTGACCATGTCCATCCCTTTATGACCACCATGTACCCATCCTCTGATGGCTACTTCCAGCAGGATAATGCACCATGTCACAAAACTCGAATCATTTCAAATTGGTTTCTTGAACATGACAATGAGTTCACTGTACTAAAATGGCCCCCACAGTCACCAGATCTCAACCCAATAGAGCATCTTTGGGATGTGGTGGAACGGGAGCTTCGTGCCCTGGATGTGCATCCCACAAATCTCCATCAACTGCAAGATGCTATCCTATCAATATGGGCCAACATTTCTAAAGAATGCTTTCAGCACCTTGTTGAATCAATGCCACGTAGAATTAAGGCAGTTCTGAAGGCGAAAGGGGGTCAAACACAGTATTAGTATGGTGTTCCTAATAATCCTTTAGGTGAGTGTATATGTATATGTAAGTAAATAATAAATAAGTCAGTCTTGACATTGCCATCAAATCACATGTACACATTCATACCAAAAGAGAATGAGATATGAGAGTAATGGAATGGTTTTCAGAAAAATTTCCAAGGAATAAAGAAATTCAGACTTCTTTTTAACAACATAAATATGATTAAACTATATTAATTTAGGTAAACTGTCCCTTTAAGATGCTGGAAAAAGTTGAATTGGATGGATTGATAAATTGGTCATAAAAATTGTAGTTGTAGATGTGTGTTTTTGTTTTTTGACAACCTTCTTTTAAAAGTGACCCATATCTGATATCTGCATTTACACTACACTTGGCGAAATGATAACATTATGATATCAAGAAATCAATTTCAATAATACATTGAGTTTGACATGGAATTCATAGAAACATTTTGATGCAATAGTTCCATCCTTACATCAAAATCATTATATAGTACAAATTCTTCAAGACAGTGATTATGTACACAGATCAGCTGTAAAAGTTAGTGTACTAGTGTGAGTGGCAACGAGCACTCAGGATGATTTCAAAAGCAACACATTTCTGCTCCAGATCGCCTCTTATTTAACACAAATGAATGAAATTAATACTCTGCTAGTCGACTAGAGATGTTTAATTTGTTATAGATATATCTTTACTGAATTTTTTTCCAAAAAGTCCCTTTTTTCGATGATGTACACCTCGCATTGACAGGGGAATATCCAATTTGTCTGCTTACACGTCAGGCACAAATGCATGTATACGATTCGCATCATGTTTATTTCCACATATGAATGAGGCCTGAAACCGATCTGAGAATATCGGAATCCATGCGCTTTTTTCCTGCTTACATGTTCGTGGGTCATATCCGATCTGTGCCACATGGGAGGAAAAAATTGGAATTGGGTCACTTAAACCATGCAGTGTAAATGCGGCTTAAATGTTGTCTTGAGATCATGCCAAAGCATCTCAGTCAGGTTGCCAGAAGGCGTATTTTCTTCTATTGATGCCATTCTGTTGTTGGTTTACTCGTGTGCTTTGGTTTGTTGTCCTGTTGCATCATTTAGCTTCTGTTGGGATTCATTTGGCGGACAGATGCCCTTACGTTCAGCTACCAAATGTCCTGATAAACTCTTTATCTTTGTATTTTTCCATTGGTGATAGCTAGCTGTCTGACCCTGAGGCAGCAAGCAATATAGCCCAAAACCATAATGGCTCATACTTTATAGTTGAGATGAGGTTTGCACTGATGTTATTTCTGCACAAACACACAGCGTGTTGTGTTTTAAGTACTGACCAGTGTTGGAAACTCAGAACCGAAGACCAGGAGACTAGGATGTATCTTCAGCAGGATTCTTTATTGAGAACATGTGCTGTCGGTAGCTGCAGTCATCAAGTCTGACTTAAACAGTAAGACTGTAGGTTATATACATATTAGGGGGAGGGATTACACAGCAAATGGGTGACGACTTTAAACAAAGCATGCAAATTAATTATCCAGGTAAAGAGACCTGCCCCAGACTCCAATCCTAATCCAATCAGCATAACGATTCAAAAATGGGACAGGGGCTCCAAGAGCCATTAAAGACAAAAGGTGAGAATCTCAGTAATCTGGCTCATTTGATTTACAATAAAGAGAACAGGAACTGGTAGAAATACCTTGCTGGAAACTTTGCATAACAGAATACTTCATCTGATGTCATAATCTTTACCTTAAATGCTAAATACAACCAGGGTTTTTCCTGGGTCAAAAATGGTCTTCAGTGGTGGCTGACAGACATGGTCATCCACACACACAGTAAAAAATACCCTACCCACGTGATCTGTGAACGCAACACTGACAATAAATTTAAAATATATATATATATAATCATATCAATATTAAAAAGTAACATTAAAAATTAACAAATAGCCTAATTTTCTACCATATACAATTTAATAAAATTATCAGATAGCTAACAACAACTTTGTTCTGGTTTCACCTAACTCCAGTCTAAACTAAATGATTTTATATATTTTACTACACATTGTCAATATAAATAACCTGAAAATACTGTGGATTATTAAGACTAATTCTTACTAACCACTCTTGCTAAATGGGGTAAGCACACTTGTGTTTTCATTTCAGAGGTGTTCTGAGTAATTAAACTGATTCGTGAGTTCAGTGTTGAACAGATCAGTTGTTTTGTCGTTAAAATGATTCGGTTCATTAGGTCGCGAATCGGACATTAGCAGACGCGTTGTTGTGTGCATCCAGTCTGTTAGAACATCGCAAAAGATGTCAACACAGAAAACACTACATAACTGAATAGATTTTTTTCCCCGTTTATTGAAAGTATGGTTTATGTCAGCTGGTCAGAGAAGAGTCAACGTTTTTTGAGCGCAATTCACACCCAGCGGTAATTCAAGGAAAAAAATGTCCGAATGCGCCACGTGCAACATGGATTCGGTCTTCCGACCTTTTGATTTTGATTAATATGTGAAATATGAGAAAGAGCTAAGACAGTGCTTGAAGACAGAGAGAGTGCGCGCGCGGGGGAGCTCTCTGCTCGTTCTCTCTGCTACTCAGTTAACATGCGCCCTATCACAAGTGCAGCAGTCATCTACATCACTCATAAATCACAATAACTGATCAAATAAGGCTTTGGCGGGACAAAAATTCGTTTTGGCGACCGCCAAAAAAATTTCAATGCAGGAAAAACCCTGACAACGTACTTCCCTTAGTTTTAAACAGATTCTTAAATTTGTAATCCCACACCAGCTAAACTTTGGACTTTATTTTTTAATGTTACTGAAAGAAGTCTCTTATGCTCAACAAGGATGCATTTATTTGTTAAAAAATACATTAAAAACTAAAATACTGTGTAATATTCCTACAATATAAATTGTTTTCTATTTAAATATATTTTACAATCTAATTTAGTCATGTGAAAAAGAAAGGACACCCTATTGAATTCTATGGTTATATGTATCAGGACATAATAAAAATCATCTGGTCCTAGGCAGGTCATAAAATTAGGTAAATACAACCTCAGATGAACAACAACACATGACATATTATACCGTGTCTTTATTTATTGAACAAAAACAAGGCCAAAATGGAAAAGCCATGGGTGACAAACTAAGTACACCCTTACTGCTTCCATAGGAATTAAGAGCGAAAGTAGCAGTCATGCGCTGCTAATAAAATGTCTTTGATTTAACTGATCATCAGCAAGTGTGATCACCTCTATAAAAGCAGAAGTTTTGACAGTTTGCTGGTCTGGAGCATGCAGGTGTGTGTTAACACAATGCCAAGGAGGAAAGACATTAGCAATCTTAGAGAAGCAATTGTTGCTGCCATCAATTTGAGAAGGGTTATACGGCCATTTCCAAACAATTTGAAGTCCATTACTCTACAGTAAGGAAGATTATTCACTAGTGGAAAGCATTGAAGGCCGTTGCCAATCTTTCCAGGAGTGGATGTCCCAGCAAATTCACCCCAAGGTCAGACTGCAATGCTCAGATAAATCGCAAGACACCCCTCACACTCTACAGGCCTCAGTAAACATGTAAAATGTTAAACTTTATGGCAGTACATTTAGAAAAAGACAGGGCAAGTATGGCATGTTAGGAAGGGTTTCCAGGAGAAAGCTTTTTCTCTCTAAAAAGAACATGGCAGCACGGCTTGCAAAGTTGCATTTGAACAAACCTCAAGACTTCTGGAACAATGTCCTTTGGGCAGACGAGACCAAAGTGGAGATGTTTGGCCATAATGCACAGCGCCAAGTTAGGCAAAAAATTAAATACAGCATATCAGCCCAAACACCTCATGCCAACTGTCCATCACGCTGATGGAGAGTTGATGATTTTTGGCTTGTTTTGCACCCGTCGAGGCATGGACTCCACTAGACCCCTGAAGGTGTGCTGTGGTATCTGGCACCAAGATGTTAGCAGCAGATCCTAAGTAAGTTGCAAGGTGGTTCCTCCATGGATCGGACTTGTTTGTTCAGCACATCCCACAGATGCTCGATTGGATTGAGATCTGGGGAATTTGGAGGCCAAGTCAACACCTCAAACTCATTGTTGTGCTCCTCAAACCATTCCTGAACCATTTTTGCTTTGTGGCAGACCACTTTTGATCGATACTGACCACTGCAGAACGGGAACACCCCACAAGAGCTACAGTTTTGGAGATGCTCTGACCCAGTCGTCTAGCCATCACAATTTGGCCTTTGTTAAACTCGCTCAAATCCTTATGCTTGCCCATTTTTCCAACTTTGAGGAAAAAAAGTTCACTTGCTGCCTAATATATCCCACCCACTAACAGGTGCCGTGATGAAGAGATTATCAGTGTTATTCACTTCACCTGTCATAATGTTATGCCAGATCGGTGTATATTATGAATACATTCATAATGCATTATACATAAAGGCTTTAAGTTAAGTGTTACCATTTTTAGCTTAGCGATTCACATGCATTTTCCAACTTTACACAGTGTCTGCGTTTAAAAAAAACAAAACATTTTTATGTGTAATTTGTTTCTTTTGTTGTAATTTGTTCTATTTTTGTGACTTGGATGAAGATCATATAAAATTTTTGAACAGTTCATGCAGAAAAACATGTTAAATACAAAGGTTCATATACTTTTTCTTGCAACTGCTGTATATACATTTTTTTCTTTTAATTCTTTTTAATCCATTAAATTTTAATTTTAACCTTTTTCAACTTTTTCAACCTTATTTCTTTATTCAGTAATTGTAGCCCTTTTTTATTTGACACTATTATTTTTTTCTCGTTGTATTTTATTTATTTATTTAATTCATGCGTTATGTTCTGACCTCCATAATGGTCTCTATGAATAAATGTCAGCTTTAGTCAAATGTGAGCATAATTTTTTTATATTTTTTTTGTACTTGAGCTCTAGATCATTATGCTAAATTAGAATAGAATAGGGAAGCAAGCTTAAATGCCCCTTTTTTATTATTAAACTTTTGGTTACTGTGGAACACTAAAGTATTGTTCCAGGTTCCTTACAAGTTAAGCTCTATCAACAATAACATTATTACCACAGAAATTAATTTGTGTTTTAGGTGTATTTTTTGTGATTACAGTGAGGTACTTTTTTGCCTTGCCACTGTACTTCCATTGTATGTTACACAAATATACACTATTTAAAAAGTATAGCCACAATGTCTTAAATGTGTTAATGTCGTAAATGATATGTTATATGAGTTGCCATCGCTTTCTAATCTTTCCTGTGCAAAGTTGTAATCCAATATTTCTATTCATCACATCAAACATTTGCAACAATATGCATTATTGAGGGACAAGGAATAATTTCCTTGTTTTGTTTCTGTCATTTTCAGGTATGAGAAGATGATCAGTGGGATGTATCTTGGAGAGATAGTCAGAAACGTTCTCTTGGACTTCACTGCCAAAGGTCTGCTTTTCCGTGGCAAACTTTCAGAGAGACTGAAAACTCGTGGTATCTTTGAGACCAAGTTCCTGTCGCAGATTGAAAGGTGTGTGAGAACAGACTGCATGAATTGTTAACATTGTTGTCTGAGCCCCAGGGGCTTCTGTGTTCTTAGCATGCTGATTATGTCCAATATTATTTGATGAGCCTAAAGTGTCTTGGCATGTATAATTAAATTTGCTGTTTCTGTTAAGCTTAATCATAATGGTAGTATTCCAACTGAGGATCAGTTGCAAATTTTGTTTATTTGTATAAAGTTACAAAGCACAAAGGCCCTGTTTACACCTGGTATTAAGATGCATTTTTTGTCGATCGGATCAGTTTGCTCAATTTACATATGAATGCGCTTAGAGACGACGGAGAGCAGCAGCTTTAGTTTCTGCTCTGACAGCCGCAAGACCACAGCGAACGCTGAGTGGGTGTTAGAAATCAGGAATGGTGAGAGAACATTGTGCTTGGTACGTTTTCGTCTTCAAACCAAACTTGAGTTTTCTGCCAATAAAGTTTAAATCCTGTCTAGCTAGTGCGCTTCCCATGATGTTTACGCATTAAGTCAGTAGGCGGAGAGTAGATGGTCTTTTGTGGCTGTTCGAACATATTTGACCACATGAACATTTACATTACGAAAGCAATCCGGTCGAATGCGTTTTCAACTACCTCTGGAAGTGGTTGAAAGTGGACTAGCTCAAAACGTTTTAGACCCCTGTATTTAGCGGTGTCCTCTTGTGATCCAATCAACCAAAACGCATCTTAATACCAGGTGTAAACAGGGCCAAAGTCACTCCAAAGG
Organism: Coreius guichenoti; assembly: GCA_039654105.1. NCBI lineage: Eukaryota > Metazoa > Chordata > Actinopteri > Cypriniformes > Gobionidae > Coreius > Coreius guichenoti. The sequence continues at coordinate 9,408,052 of CM077169.1, forward strand.
GAGTTATTCTCAATATCAGTAAGCCCTGTTTTGAAACTTCCTGAAACGCCTCGTTAACGCCTTCTGAGAATGTTCACATTACAATATTCCTCATTTAAATAATTCCCGCCAAGGCAAATGCAAAAAAAAGGGCGAGGCCTGGTTGAGTTGTGTTAGTAGTGTTGAAACTCGTTGTTAAGATAAGGAGCGTGACATTTCTGAAACCCGCTCGAAGTGGTTGACCAATGACAACACAACTGACCAATCAGAGCACATTGAGCTTTTCAAAAGGAGGGGCTTCAGAGAGACAGCAACTAAACAGTTACAGACAGGATGTAAAGAGAGGTGCTGCAATAATGTCAAATATGTGAAAAATGTGTTTTTTGAACATTCAAGACTGAAAACCTATTTTAGTAGACCCTTTGAAAAGGGTCTCTTTTTAATCAACATAATTAATCTGTTTCTTTCTCACAGCGATCGTTTGGCACTGAGGCAGGTCCGTTCCATCCTGCAGCACTTGGGTTTGACCAGCAGCACGTGCGACGACAGTATTCTTGTGAAGGAGGTTTGCAGCGTGGTGTCCAGACGGGCGGCCCAGTTGTGCGGAGCTGGTCTGGCGGCTGTGGTGGACAAGATACGGTGCAACCGTGGCCTCGAGCAACTCAACATCACAGTAGGAGTGGACGGCACGCTCTACAAACTCCACCCACAGTGAGTGGCCACACAGCAGGATGCTGGGATTAGAGCAAAAGCGAGACCATGAATCTCTTTTGCAGCTAATATCAGCCACTAATAATTTAGTTAAATTAGTGGTTTTCAAACTATGGTTTGACATTCTATTTGTAGCATGTGGGCTTTTGTGAGGGGCGTATAGTAGAGGGAGGAAAAAAATTAGCTCATGTCAGGCAAGAAAAATTAAATTATACCACAGTAGCCTGAAATGACAGTGTAAAATTGTCAGTGCCCCATGACGCTTGTTAATGTAGCAGAGGCGTTAAAGCTTAGCCATAAATCACAGGCGTTGCTAGACCTTACAGTATTTGTGAGGTCTTGAGCTTCCATCTGTAACCGAGGCCAGCTAGTAAGAGCTGTACGAGTAAACCTCACTCCCCTGGCCTCAAGAGGTACACTAGCGACTGCCGCTAGAGTCTCCGGTTCGAATCCCGCTTGGAGCGGGTCGAGTACGACCGGTTGCATTGGTGCCGTGACCCGGATGCGAGTGAGGTTTAGGGGGTGAGTGTAACTGAGTTCAGCTAGTAAGAGCTGTGTGAGTAAACCTCACTCCCCTGGCCTCAAAAGGTGCAGGAACAGATTTAATTTAGGCAGAACTATCCCTTTAAATCATGTGCTATCTTGCAGTTCCTCTTAGAGTTACTGGCTAACTTACCAAAGCTAGTTTTTACTAGCCAGTGTTTGTTTTGGACTCTGTCTATGGTGCTTACTTTATGGTGTGTGTGTGTGTGTGTGTGTGTGTATGTGTGTGTGTGTATATATATATATATACACTCACCTAAAGGATTATTAGGAACACCTGTTCAATTTCTCATTAATGCAATTATCTAATCAACCAATCACATGGCAGTTGCTTCAATGCATTTAGGGGTGTGGTCCTGGTCAAGACAATCTCCTGAACTCCAAACTGAATGTCAGAATGGGAAAGAAAGGTGATTTAAGCAATTTTGAGCGTGGCATGGTTGTTGGTGCCAGACGGGCCGGTCTGAGTATTTCACAATCTGCTCAGTTACTGGGATTTTCACGCACAACCATTTCTAGAGTTTACAAAGAATGGTGTGAAAAGGGAAAAACATCCAGTATGCGGCAGTCCTGTGGGCGAAAATGCCTTGTTGATGCTAGAGGTCAGAGGAGAATGGGCCGACTGATTCAAGCTGATAGAAGAGCAACTTTGACTGAAATAACCACTCGTTACAACCGAGGTATGCAGCAAAGCATTTGTGAAGCCACAACACGCACAACCTTGAGGCGGATGGGCTACAACAGCAGAAGACTCCACCGGGTACCACTCATCTCCACTACAAATAGGAAAAAGAGGCTACAATTTGCACAAGCTCACCAAAATGGGACAGTTGAAGACTGGAAAAATGTTGCCTGGTCTGATGAGTCTCGATTTCTGTTGAGACATTCAGATGGTAGAGTCAGAATTTGGCGTAAACAGAATGAGAACATGGATCCATCATGCCTTGTTACCACTGTGCAGGCTGGTGGTGGTGGTGTAATGGTGTGGGGGATGTTTTCTTGGCACACTTTAGGCCCCTTAGTGCCAATTGGGCATCGTTTAAATGCCACGGCCTACCTGAGCATTGTTTCTGACCATGTCCATCCCTTTATGACCACCATGTACCCATCCTCTGATGGCTACTTCCAGCAGGATAATGCACCATGTCACAAAGCTCGAATCATTTCAAATTGGTTTCTTGAACATGACAATGAGTTCACTGTACTAAAATGGCCCCCACAGTCACCAGATCTCAACCCAATAGAGCATCTTTGGGATGTGGTGGAACGGGAGCTTCGTGCCCTGGATGTGCATCCCACAAATCTCCATCAACTGCAAGATGCTATCCTATCAATATAGGCCAACATTTCTAAAGAATGCTTTCAGCACCTTGTTGAATCAATGCCACGTAGAATTAAGGCAGTTCTGAAGGCGAAAGGGGGTCAAACACAGTATTAGTATGGTGTTCCTAATAATCCTTTAGGTGAGTGTATATATATATATATATACACATACATTGGGGAGAACAAGTATTTGATACACTGCTGATTTTGCAGGTTTGCCCACTTACAAAGCATGTAGAAGTCTGTAATTTTTATCATAGGTACTCTTCAACTGTGAGTGACGGAATCTAAAACAAAAATCCAAAAAATCACATTGTATGATTTTTAAGTAATTAATTTGCATTTTATTGCATGACATAAGTATTTGATACATCAGAAAAGCAGAACTTAATATTTGGTACAGAAACCTTTGTTTGCAATTACAGAGATCATACATTTCCTGTAGTTCTTGACCAGGTTTGCACACACTGCAGCAGGGATTTTGGCCCACTCCTCCATACAGACCTTCTCCAGATCCTTAAGGTTTCGGGGCTGTCGCTGGGCAATACGGACTTTCAGCTTTCCAAAGATTTTCTATTGGGTTCTGGGTCTGGAGACTGGCTAGGCCACTCCAGGACCTTGAGATGCTTCTTATGGAGCCACTCCTTAGTTGCCCTGGCTGTGTGTTTCGGGTCGTTGTCATGCTGGAAGACCCAGCCACGACCCATCTTCAATGCTCTTACTGAGGGAAGGAGGTTGTTGGAAAAGATCTTGCGATACATGGCCCCATCCATCCTCCCCTCAATACGGTGCAGTCGTCCTGTCCCCTTTGCAGAAAAGCATCCCCAAAGAATGATGTTTCCACCTCCATGCTTCACGGTTGGGATGGTGTTCTTGGGGTTGTACTCATCCTCCTTCTTCCTCCAAACACGGCGAGTGGAGTTTAGACCAAAAAGCTCTATTTTTGTCTCATCAGACCACATGACCTTCTCCCATTCCTCCTCTGGATCATCCAGATGGTCATTGGCAAACTTCAGACGGGCCTGGGCATGCGCTGGCTTGAGCAGGGGGACCTTGCGTGCGCTGCAGGATTTTAATCCATGACGGCGTAGTGTTTTACTAATGGTTTTCTTTGAGACTGTGGTCCCAGCTCTCTTCAGGTCATTGACCAGATCCTGCCGTATAGTTCTGGGCTGATGCCCCACGAGGTGAGATCTTGCATGGTGCCCCAGACCGAGGGAGATTGACCGTCATCTTGAACTTCTTCCATTTTCTATAATTGCGCCAACAGTTGTTGCCTTCTCACCAAGCTGCTTGCCTATTGTCCTGTAGCCCATCCCAGCCTTGTGCAGGTCTACAATTTTATCCCTGATGTCCTTACACAGCTCTCTGGTCTTGGCCATTGTGGAGAGGTTGGAGTCTGTTTGATTGAGTGTGTGGACAGGTGTCTTTTATACAGGTAACGAGTTCAAACAGGTGCAGTTAATACAGGTAATGAGTGGAGAACAGGAGGGCTTCTTAAAGAAAAACTAACAGGTCTGTGAGAGCCGAATTCTTACTGGTTGGTAGGTGATCAAATACTTATGTCATGCAATAAAATGCAAATTAATTATTTAGATTCCGTCTCTCACAGTTGAAGAGTACCTATGATAAAAATTACAAACCTCTACATGCTTTGTAAGTGGGCAAACCTGGAAAAACGACAGTGTATCAAATACTTGTTCTCCCCACTGTGTGTGTATATGTGTGTGTATATATATATATATATGCTTCCTTGTGTGATGTCAGGAGTTTAATTAACAATTTTATGGAAGTGTCAGTGACTGTATACAGTCAAGCTTTCGATCAAAGGACTAAAAGAAACAGCCTAAAACCTCACTGGAGGAACGTACTATGCTTTTAAACATTGTTTTAAAAAGCCCCCTGCCTATCTACCTCTTTGAGTTACTTTAGAAAAGAGGTATTTTATAAATCAAAAATGACAAGACGTTGTCTGATGCTGAGAAAACAGTACTGAATATGGTAGTAAAAGTTAGGCACATTTCATGTGAAAAAGCAAAGCTTGTAGTGTCTTTTTTCCTTCAGAGACCCTTTTGATAGAAGAGACACTTCCATACTGTTTAGGCTTTAAAAAAAATAAAGTGAGTTTGTGATGAGTTTTGATTTGTCAAGCATATGTCCTGACTTGTCAGTTTCAACTTTATTCACATTTGCTTTTAGTCTGGGGAAAAAGAACACATTAAAGGCAATCGGCTGTTAAAAAAAAACAAGCTATTTGGTGCTTTCCCTGCAACTTCTTTTTCAATCGGAATTATGCCAACATGAAAAAGAAAACTACTTGTCAAGCCATTCGATGGAGTTCAGTGTTGTTATTGTTAACTAAAACTTGTACTATTAAAATAATTTTCGTTAATTGATAATATAATATATTATATTATATTATAATTAATATAATATAATAATATGAATATGAAATATAATATGAATTCATATATTAATATGAAAAATCATAAAAATAAAACTGAAATAAAAAGTTCAAATTGAAGTACTAAAAATAAATTGCAATAAATTAAAATGAAAGCCCGAAAATATAAAACTAATAGCTAATTCAACATATTAATAAATACTATACTATAATATAATATAATATAATATAATATAATATAATATAATTAAAATGAAAACCAAAAATATAAAACTAATAGCTAATTCAACATATTAATAAATACAATAATAGTATATAAATAATGCTTAAAAACACTGGAAAATGGAGTTTTGGAAAAAGTGCAGATTTTTTTTAATGTACACTGCTCTAGGAAAACAAAACAAAAAACAATAAATGCACAAAAGAACAGATTTTGCTTATACTATAAAGTCCTGTTGTCTCCTTTTTTGTCTCATCAGCTTTGCCACCATCATGCGGGAGACCTTAAGAGACCTGGCGCCCAACTGTGAGGTCACTCTCGTCCAATCAGAAGATGGCAGCGGAAAAGGTGCCGCCCTCATCACGGCTGTGGCTTGTCGATTAAGAGATGCGAGAAAGTAATGACTGAACGGAATAATATAAAGGGGAAAAGATAATGAGGAAAAAAGAAAATGATGTACTGAGCTTCCATATATATATTTTTTTTCCTGTGCAACAATTTACTGAAACAACACTCCTGTCTGTACAAGAATGTATTTTATTTATTTGTTCTTTTTTTTGCTTTAGGTAATTCATTGCAAGGGCTTGGAATGTGCTGGTGGGGGAGGGGGGTTGTTTGTAAAAAAAAAAAAAAAAGGAAAATCAAGCAGAAGAAAAACAAATATCTAGTCTAGATCCTCTTGCGGATATATATTCGTATTGTTACTGATTTGAAAAATGCACAAAGAGATTTTATTCACCTTTTGACTTGTGAATGATGTATTTTATGTTTGTACCTAACTAGAGTCCATGCATGTGATTAAAGGAATAATTGTAAGTGAAGTAGGTGAGTAAACAGAATTGTTATTTTTTTGGGTGAACTGTTAACTTTAAATGAAGTTTAAATACATTTATTGATGATTCTCAAGTGAGGATGTTATCTTAATTTGTGTCCGTGCTGCTGTTCCTGTTACAAAAGTACAGTCCTGCTGCTACTAGATTGAGTTGAAGCTAATTTCATTAGTTTTCTGAACAGCTCCAGTGCTGGTTTGAAGAACGCTGTCAAAGTGGAAGCTTTTTAAGGGCTAACTTGACGGTGTGAGCTGGAAAATTGGCTTTAAGTGCTGGACTGTAAGTTTATGTGAGGTAATTAAACTGAATTTGGTCTACTAAAAGGTGCATGCAGTCCAAAACATACAAAGTGAAGTATATAATCTGGCTCTCCATTTTTAAATGCATGATATACTGTAAATTGTGTTGGCACTTTTTGGGTTGGAAATGACAGGTGAAATTATCACTGTTAGATGTCAAGAGACTCACACTGTGAAAGTGAATGCATCAAATTGTGTCTTTTCTTGCAGCCCTGGTGGGATATTTATTATTGATGAATGTCACCATTGCTGATCAGAGCTGTGCGTGGCAGTTTATCATGTTGTGGATAATATCAGGGTGTGAGGTGTAACTTATTTACAGCAAATATTGACTGAGTGCCATTTTGTCAGACTGTCAGTAACGAACCTTCTGCAAACTTTTAGTCTAGTAATCAAAGGATCAAGTTGATCATTTTATTTTTTATATGATTTCACATATTTATCTCCTTGATTGAATTGCTTGTTGTAGGTTGGGTTAATTTTACAGTGTAATTTCTGCAAATTCATTTACAGAAGAATGGTGTCAGACAATAAGACTGACATCACCGGTTACCACCGACTGCATTACCAAATCAAATGACTAAATCTATTTTTGTAAGTAATTGCAGTCTGCACACAAAGGCAGAACAAGAATATAAATATCCCTCCACCCATTTTTTTTCTAGCTGTATGTGTATATATATATATATATATATATATATATATATATATATATATATGCACTTGTGTGATCAAAAAAGTAATATTATGAAATGTTACGATTTAAAATAGCAATTTTAATGTTTTTTTTAATTTAATTTTCAGCATCATTACTCCATCTTCAGTGTCATATGATCCTTCAGAAATATGATAATTTGGTTTTCAAGAAACATCTTTAATGATCTTTTTTTTTTTTTTTTTTTGTGGAAACCATGATACATTTTTTTCATGATTGTTTTGATGAATAGAAGGTTCAACAGCATTTTAAAAAAATATATATATCATTATAGATGTCTTTGCTGTCACTTTTAAGAAATTTAATGCATCATTGCTGAATAAAAGTATTTTATTCTTAAAAGAAAATCTTATTGACCCCAAACTTTTGAATATACATTTTGACTGTTGTAGGTTACTTTGGGAATTTAGACTGACTTTAATACTTACTTAAGGAATAGTTCACTCAGAAATGAAAATTGGGTCATTATTTACTCGTCGTAATTTGGTTCTAAACCTTGTTTTTTTTTTTTCAGTACAACAAAAGAAGAATTGTGAAGAATCTTCATGCAGCTCTTTTCCATACTACTAGGACCAAAAATGTAGGAAAATGTACAATAACAGTAGTTATGATTTATTTACTATATTCGAAATCACTTGAAATCTTGTGTGAAGAGCAGGCCTAAATTTAAATGTTCAGTTATACTTTATTTGGTAACACTTTATTTTACAGTGTCCTTGTTACATATGTTACATGTACTTACCATAGTATTAACAGTAAATAATGCATAATTACATGCAACTAACCCTAAACCAAACTCTAATCCTATACCCTAACCCTATAGTAAGTACATGTAGTTAATTATTATTACTCAGTACTTAAATGTATAATTACACTGTAACACTGACACCTTAAAATAAAGGGTTACAGTTTATTTTAAGGTGTCATTGTTACAGTGTAATTATATTATATTATACCAAACCCAAAGGATTAGGGTTTGGTTGAGGGTTAGTTGCATGTAATTATGCATAATTTACTGTACTTACTATGGTAAGTACATGTAACAAGGACACTGTAAAATGAAGTGTTACCCTTTATTTTAATCCTTGTTTCAGTGTAATTAGACATTTAAGTACTGAATAATATTAATCAACTACGGCCTGGTTTCACAGACAGGGTTTAGATTAAGCCAGGATTAGGTTCAATTAGAGCATTTAAGTAGCTTTTATACACATGAAAAAAACACTGGTGTGAATCTTGAGACAAAACAATGGCACTGACATATTTTAAGATTTTAAGTGCAAGTTGATTTCAGTTAAAACAGCTCAAACATGCATTTTAGTCTGGGACTAGGTTTAAGCCTTGTCTGTGGAACCGGGGGAAAATGTACTTACTATAGGGTTAGGGTTTGGTTTAGTTGTATGTAATTATGCATAATAGTTATTACTACAATACGTACATGCAGCATATAACAAGGACATAGTAAAATAGTGTTGCCAAGTGTTTCCCTAATTAATGAAAGAATTTTCATTTTGTTTTGAACCTAAATAATCCTATTGCTGTCCACATGCTTCTGACTGCTTAACAAATACAAAATATCGGCATCTTGAATGCTTTGATGGTAGCATTTTAAAAATACAAATTTATATCCAGACGATGAAATATTTATAAATCTTTTCTCGTTGAGTTTTTAAGAACTTTGCATGCTGCATATTGGTTCTGTCATTGACACATGCATGTATTTTCTCAAAAGTCTTTCAGTTACTTAGATTGATTCGTATGAATTTATGAATAACTAACAGATTTTCAGTTCAGTATTCCTGTCTATTCTGTGCCTGTGAGCAGTCTCCTTATTCTAGTAGGGCTCCATGGACAATAACTCATGAATTTTTAAGGTCAAATCAGGTCTGATATGCTATAGCTTTCAAATGTTTTTTGAGGAACCTGCACCTAAACACCTGCACCTTTTTCACATATTCAGTGTGTGCATGCTGAAGGCCACTTCAAAAATGCTATAGACAAGCAAAGGTGATGCGCATCGCATATGTAGGGTTGACCTTTAACACCTGGTGAACGGCTCTGTAAGTATTGTATTTTGGTTTTAAGTAAAGCCCCCTGGAAACAAAACCCACATCTGTGCAAGACGCCATTACCATACCATACAATACAATACCATTTAAATGTTAATGGAGTGTTGTTTTGTAATAAACCTTTTTGAGTTGGGTTTCTTCATCACCAGAGCTTGATTTATTTTCTTTTACAAAAACTATGCATCACAAATGTATCATTTTGTTACAACATTGTTCAACATTGATGATAATAAATGTTTTTTGAGCAGCAAATAAAATATTAGCAAATATTAGAATGATTTCTGAAATCAAATCAAAAATCAAATCACCTTTATTTATATAGCGCTTTTTACAAAGCCAATTGTTTCAAAGCAGCTTCACAGTGGTAACAGGAAAATAATGCAACAGAATTTGATTCGGCTGTACAGCCGCTCTGGTGAAAATGGTGATGTCATCCAGCTCATTTCAATTATCATATAGTGTCAATGCGGGCAGATCAGTAATATAGTTGAAATTTAAGTGTCCCCAACTGAGCAAGCCAAAAGCCAAAGGCGACGGTGGCAAGAAACCAAAACTCCTTCAGGGCCAGAATGGAGAAAAAAAACCTTGGGAAAAACCAGGCTCAGTCGGGGTGCCAGTTCTCCTCTGGCCGACGAACAAATAGTGTATGATTATGACTCTGGCAACATTACAGGTCAGAAGTCATATTAGATCAATAGATATTCGTAGGATTATTCGAAAGATTGGAGTTGTCACGCCGGGGACGGGTTTAATGAGGATGTCGTGTCAATGCGGGGGGAGTTTAATTGACACGGTCTCTGCAGACACTTCAGGGATGCATTCGTCATGTCCAGGCTAAGGTCCACCATCTGGTCCGGATACGGCCAGGATCCGGCCGACTGCAGTAAACCTTGGGATAAACAGAGAGACTAACATTAGCGTAGATGCCATTCTTCTTATGATGTAACGAGTACATCAGGTGTTATGGGAAGTGTTCCCGGTTCTGGCTGACCTAGTTAATGCAGCCTAAAACAATCATTTAACTGATTTGAATAATATAAATTAAAAATGTTTTATGTGTATGCCATAGTAAAGAGATGTGTTTTTAGTCTAGATTTAAACTGACAGAGTGTGTCTGCTTCCCGAACAATGCTAGGAAGACTGTTCCAGAGTTTAGGTGCTAAATAGGAAAAGGATCGACCGCCTGCAGTTGATTTTGATATTCTATTATCAACTGGCCAGAATTTTGAGACCGCAGTAGACGTGATGGAGTATAATGCGTTAAGAGCTCGCTCAAGTACTGGGGAGCTAAACCATTTAGTGCTTTGTAAGTAATCAGCAAGATTTTAAAATGTATACAATGTTTAATAGGGAGCCAATGGAGTGTTACCAGAACCGGGCTAATATGGTCATACTTCCTGGTTCTAGTAAGAACTCTAGCTGCTGCGTTTTGGACCAGCTGCAGTTTATTTATTAAGCGAGCAGGGCAACCACCCAGTAGAGCATTACAATAATCTAGCCTTGAGGTCATGAACGCATGAACTAACTGTTCAGCATTTTGCATTGAAAGCATGTGCCGTAATTTAGATATATTTTTAAGATGGTAGAATGCAGTTTTACAGATGCTAGAAACGTGGCTTTCAAATGAGAGATTGGTATCAAAGAGCACACCCAGGTTCCTAACTGACGACGAGGACTTGACAGAGCAGCCATCGAGTGTTAGACAGTATTCTAGGTTACTACTTGTGGAGTTTTTTTGTCCAATGATTAAAAATTCGTTTTTTTCTGAATTAAGTTGCAGGAAATCACTAGTCATCCAATTTTTTATATCAGCTATGCATTCCGTTAATCTTGTGAATTGGTAAGTTTCGTCAGGGCGTGAAGAAATATAGAGCTGAGTATCGTCAGCATAACAATGAAAACTAACGCCATGCTTCCTAATGATATCTCCCAGTGGTAGCATGTACAGGGTGAAAAGCAACGGTCCTAGCACTGAGCCTTGCGGTACTCCATACTGAACTTGTGATCGGTGTTACTCTTCATCTCTTCATTTACTGCTACAAACTGATAACGGTCAGATAAGTATGATTTAAACCATGCTAAAGAAATTCCACTAATGCCAACATAATTTTCGAGTCTATTCAAAAGAATGTTGTGGTCGATAGTATCGAATGCAGCACTAAGATCGAGTAACACTAACAGAGAGATACAACCACGATCGGATGATAAGAGTAAATCATTTGCAACTCTAATGAGAGCAGTCTCAGTACTATGATACGGTCTAAATCCTGACTGGAAATCCTCACAGATACCATTTCTTTCTAAAAAGAAGCATAATTGTGAGGACACTACCTTTTCTAGTATTTTTGACAGAAAGGGTAGATTTGAGGCCTGTAATTGACTAATTCTGTAGGATCAAGTTGCGGTTTTTTAATAAGTGGTTTAATAATAGCCAACTTAAAAGTTTTCGGTACATATCCTAATGTCAAGGATGAATTAATGATATTAAGAAGAGGATCTATGACCTCTGGAAGCATCTCTTTTAGTAGTTTAGTCGGTATAGGGTCGAGCATACATGTTGTTGATTTTGATGATTTAACGAGTTTAGCCAATTCTTCTTCTCCTATAGCAGTGAATGAATGTAATTTTTCCTCAGTGACACTACAATGCACTGTCTGATGTGATACTGTAATAGACGGCTGCATGGTTATAATTTTTTTCCTAATATTATCAATCTTACAAGTAAAGAAATTCATTAAATCATTACTGCTGTGCTGTTTACAAACATCAGAAGTTTAAGCTTTATCTTTGGTTAATTTAGCCACTGTATCGAATAAATACCTAGGGTTGTGTTTGTTTTCTTCTAAGAGAGTCGAGAAAAAAGCAGATCTAGCAGTTTTTACGGCCTTTCTGTATGCAATCATGCTCTCTTTCCACGAAATGCGAAAAATGTACAGTTTTGTTTTCTTCTAGCTGCGCTCCATTTTTCTGGCTGCTGTTTTAAGGGCCCGGGTGTGCTCGTACCATGGCGTTGGACTATTTTCTTTAATCTTCTTTAAGCGCCGGGGAGCAACTGTGTCTAAAGTGCTGGAAAAGAGAGAGTCAATAGTTTCTGTTGCAACATCGAGTTCCTCTAGGCTATCTGGGATGCTGAGGAGATGAAACTGATGAGGAAGATTATTTACAAAGCAATCTTTAGTCGCAGCAGTGATAGTCCTGCCATATTTGAAGCGAGGAGACGGCTTTGCAGCCTTTGCTAAATTAAGTATACATGATACTAGGTAATGATCTAAGATGTCATCGCTCTGCTGCAGAATTTCAATGGTATCAACATTTATTCCATGTGACAGTATTAGGTCTAAAGTATGATTACGGCGATGAGTGGGTCCTGACACGTGTTGCCTTACTCCAATAGAGTTTAGAATGTCTCTAAATGCCAATCCCAATGCGTCTTTTTCATTGTCTACATGGATATTAAAATCACCAACAATTAGTACTTTATCTGCAGCCAGTATTAACTCTGATAGAAAATCAGCAAATTCTCTGATAAAGTCTGTATGGTGCCCTGGTGGCCTGTATACAGTAGCCAACACAAATATCAAACAGGATTTATCAGTTTCACTACATAACGTTACATAAAGCACCAAAACTTCAAAGGAATTATATTTGAAACTAGACTTCTGAGTAATACTGAAGATATTATTATAAATTACAGCAACACCTCTCCCTTCACCTTTCAGACGCGGCTCGTGTTTATAACAATAATCTTGGGGGGTGGACTCATTTAAAGTAATGTAATCGTCAGGTTTTAGCCAGGTTTCTGTCAAACACAGCACATCTAGGTTATGATCTGTAATCATATCATTAACAATAAGCGCTTTTGAGGAAAGGGATCGAATATTCAGCAGCCCGAGCTTTATCATTTGATCATCTGTATTATATCTGTTGTTTATTTGTTGGACATCAATTAAATTTTTACCGTTGAATGGTTTTGATGGTTTTTTGTATTTACTAATTCGTGGAACAGACACAGTCTCTATGTGATAATATCTAGGTGAAAGAGTCTCTGTGTGCTGGGATTTATCTGACTTCTGTGACGTGAGACAGCTAGCAGGCGGTCGGGTAAGCCATATGACACTGAAGACTGGAGTAGTGATGCTGAAAATTCAGCTCTGTTGTCACAGGAATAAATGATATTTCATTATATATTCAAATAAAAAGCAGTTACAGTGGCAAGAAAAAGTATGTGAACCCCTTGCAGAAAATGTGAATAATTTTAACAAAATGAGAGGGATCATACAAAATGCATGTTATTTTTTATTTAGTACTGTCCTGAATAATATATTTTACATAAAAGATGTTTACATATAGTACACAAGACAAAAAATAGCTGAATTTATAAAAATGACCCTGTTCAAAAGTTTATGAACCCTTGATTCTTAACCTAAGACCCAGGAAAACAAAGTCTTTTGAATTCATTATTTTTTCATGACATTATTTAGAGCATAAGAAACAAATGGAATTTTTTTTTTTTTTTTTTTTTTGTGGAAAAAGGACATTTTATTCATATGTTATGCTATGTCCTCATAAGAGGACACCGGGACTCAGTTGTTTAAAAAATAAAATGACATGAAATGACATGACATGCATAGACAAAAACAATGGGATTTTTTTTTCATTCACCAATCAATTTTCAGGTTTCAGGATTTTTTTTTTTAAACCAAACTTTGTTTAAAGATGATTCTCAACAATGTTATTAAAGATATAACAGAATTAATTGATATACCATTTTACTTTATGCAATATGTGGGTAAAATACATGGGTTTTTCCATTCAATGCAATGTATCTATACACTGTATCTAATTTGCATATTAATTGTTCTTGGAGCAACATGTAATGAAAGAAGTGTAATAATGGGAGTAATTCAACATTTTCATAATAATATCTAATATTTTATAGGAACATTGATATGTAATTTCTTTCCCTATTCACTTGTCGTGTCTCTAAAAATGCCTGATAAACATGCTTTAAGTCCCGGTGTCCTCTATTGAGGACATGTATGAAATCAATGCCCTGTTTTGTAACAGAAAGTTATATTTTGATTAGAAACCTCATAACATTTTCCTGAGATGTTGATTTATAACAAGCAATTTGAAAATTAGTCAGATTTAAATTTGATCATTCAGTCATTTTTAAAGACCAAGGAGAAGTTGTTGTCCTGGTGAAACCTCAAAACAAATAGTATCTCTGAAAAGCTCCGAATGTGCTCTTTACAGGACATCCAGACTGTGACATGTATGGTGTCAGAGAAATTCACTAAAATATAATGTCCTTGTAAAGCGATGTGTTTGTTGTCAAACAAAAAAAAAATTGTATATTTTTAATGATTAAAAAATGCCATTATTTTATTTAAAAAAGTTAATAATCGTATTTTATTGACAAAATATTTTAGTTTGTCTTGGATTTTTTTTTGATTATATCAGGTAACATTTTAAGCTGTCATTTGGTCATGTTACAATGTACCCCACATATGTGGCATGTTGTCACATTTCACTTCCATTCTTTCGGGGTAAATCAAGAAAAAAGTATACACTGTATTAATGAAACAAAACCACATAATTGTACTAGACGTGTGAAATTAATGTGGGAAAAAATAAATACTCTGAACCCCATGTGGATTTACACAAACTGAGAAAGTCAAAAAGCGTTAGGTTGTGCCCCGCTATCCCCTATGTGTAATAGTATGCGTATTTGGTGTGCTGTCCGAGGAGAGGGCTCCGAGCTTGGTATTTGGCCCGAACCCAGAGTACTCCCCCGTATCTCTGGTTAGGAAAGTAACCAGGTGAGTGTGAGGAAGACGTGGTGGTGGAGGGATACTGAAAAACTGTCGAGGAACATTGGCGAGTTGACTGGGTGTTTATATAATCCTCCACTTGTGCTGATTAGGTAGACATGTTGATTATTGATTGCTGACAGCTGGTTGGAATGACATGATGATTGGATAGATCATTTGAACGTGTTCCTCCCGTTCCTCCTATTCAGTTAGTGTGTTTTCTGTAGCTGATTCAGTTCTGTATTCATGAGCTCTCTGTGCACTCCAAGGCCCTTTGTGTCATGTATTTGATGAAGGATTTCATAAAAGGTTACACTAAACACAAAAGGACCACAATGGAGAATAAATCTTGCAGAACTGTTGTGGATATGTCATGCTGAATTGAGGATGAACTTCTCTGAGACAGAACCTTGGCTTTCCTTGACTGCTCTGAGACAATGAATCCATTAAAATGTCTGTTTGTTGAACTCCAGCTACTTTTAAACGCCTTGTTTGATTTCAAGCAATTGTGATGTTGTATTGTGAATTTGTGACTGCTAAAACCTCAGATCAAGAATAAATATTCCTCAGGATGCTCTCAGTGTAAATACTGACACTTCGGAGCAGTAGATCTTGTTACAGTGGGTGTGTGTCAATCAGCTCCCTATAGGTCATGAATCAGTATATCATGTACACAAATTTGGGCACTGGTAAGGACCCTGGTTTTCCTCACATTGGGATTTTGATGACTATTTCCGACAACATGACAAAGTCCTTATTGTACAATGTCACTACTAGTATTCATGAACAACAGAAGAAAATTTGCCCGATATATTAAAGGGTTAGTTCACACAAAAATGAAAAATCTGTCATTAATAACTCACCCTCATGTCGTTCCAAACCCGTAAGACCTTCGTTCATCTTCGGAACACAAATAAAGATGTTTTTGATGAAATTTGAGGGCTCTCTGACCCCTCCATAGACAGCAATTTAATTACCACTTTTAAGGCCCAGAAAGGTAGGAAAGACATCGTCAAAATAGTCCATGTGACTACAGTGGTTCAACGTTAATTTTATGAAGCGTCGAGAATACATTTTGTGTGCAAAAAACAAACAAAAATAATGACTTTATTCAACTATTTCTTCACGTCTGTGTCAGTCTCCTACGCTGTTGACGTAGTAAATACAGTGCAGCGCATCAGAGTAACGTCAGAGCTACGCCAGAATGCCGGCTTACCATTGGCCATTTAATCAAAAATATCTTAATTTGTGTTCCGAAGATGAACAAAGGTCTTACGGGTTTGGAACGACATGAGGGTGAGTAATTAATGACATCATTTTTATTTTGGGTGAACTAACCCTTTAAAGCTGATAAATAATGGATTATTTCCTTTAGCTGAGACACTTCCGATGCGCACTGCTTGCCATGATGGTTCTGAATTGCTTGAAATGTGATCGGAATCACATCAAAAATGGACCAAATAAACCAAATGCAGTATCTACTATACAGTATGCGATTTTGGACACAGTGAGTGTGTACATGGCCATTGTGAGCATTAATGCTCCCTGGTTTTCACAGTGCATTTTGGGACTTTTTAGGGAGTGAACATTTCAGTGCACTGAAGATAGTATTAGATATACAATGGCGGGAGAAAGTGCAACGCGCAATATGGCAGAATAAGTCCCGCCTTCTATATAAAATAGCTAATTGCTGATTGGTAAAGTCATTGTGTCACTGCAGCTTCCGTTATGCTGCGTTCCAATTCACATACTATCCGTTCTAAATAGTATTCAAAATTAGAAATAGTGTCCCAAATCGTAGTATGTTGAAATGAGTATTCCAAAGATACCCGGATGGTCTACTTTTTCTGGTTAGAATCCGAAATGATCCGTGCACACTCTAACGGCTAATATTGTCCACAACCCATTACACGTTGGATGAGGATTCGATTAACTACAAACACAAATAAATACAATCATGGCGGATGTGCGAGTCCGATGGTTATTTAGAGAGGTTTAGATAAAGGGGTTTGAGTGCTTAATAATCAGTACATCTAACGTGACGAAAAGATATTCAATGTTATCCGCATTATATTTCATCTGCAACAGCATTGTGAACTTTTGTAACGATACGTTTGGTCATTAACTTTTAAATGCATCAAAACACAGCAAATTGCAAACACATGAGGAAAGTTCACGGCATGAAAGACTCACGACTGCAGATCAACGTGCTACTACATTTCTCTCCAAAAGAGAGTTGAATGTGAAAATTGAATGTGGATGATTTTAACTGTGACAAAATGATAGAAAGGGCAGTTTAAACGGTGACAGGATGCATGTAACTAAAGGTGCATTCACGCCATGTTGAAATTACCATAATTTCGAGGTCTTTGTAAATTTCGAGGAACTAAAAAGCCTTCATGTCCTTGTAAAGCTCATAATTAGCCTACAGCTTGTAAGATGGGACTTTTCTGACAGGACATCTCTTACTTGTACCACCTGAATGCTACAGATTTGATAGTGTCGCCATAGAAATGCA